>OY747711.1:51006413-51606413 GCA_963556495.2 Valencia hispanica
ATATATATATATACACATACACATATATATATATATAGTTTCATTTTATATATAGTTTCTTTAATAATTACCATCAGAATTGCCTACGAATATTTGTCTGGCTACAACCATTTGAACATTTACCTCCAGAGTAAACAATCCCATGCTGGAGAGGTCCGGTGTATGTCCCGATCTTCAGGCGCCCTGTGGTCTGAAACAAGCCAAAGCTTCATCATAGACTTACATGACATTCAACAGCTTCATTTAATCTTCCACTGTGATAATTAAACCTAATTTAGACATGATTAAGGTGCACAGTCTGTATACAGCCACCCCCATTTCAGGACACCATCATGTTTGGGGCAATTAGAGAAGCTATGTTAAATAGTTTGTTACACAACCCCTATAAAGCATCACTGCTTAAAGTGTGATTCATGGTGCTTGGTAGGTAATAAGTATCTGATGATCTGATGATGATCTGAAAGCCTATACTGCATCCCCTTTTATCCTTGACTCCATGTTGCGCTTTCTCTGCCTATCGGTTGCCATGTTTACCCGTTAAACGCCCTATATCAGCCGCTTAAGTTGATGCAAAATATTCACCAGGCACTTTGCATTGACCGTTTATGGCAGAAAGTGGGTGTGTAATGGGCAGGATATGATCCAAAAACAACTGAGCACATTTCTATGGAGAGTGTAGTTTATAAAGTGGAAATTACATGCAGCTGTGCGTACTTCAAGTTTGATAGATCTAAAACCTACTAGGTGTAAGTAAAAATGTTCTTGCTGAGCTCAAGTACAGTTTTAGTAAAGATTCTACACAAAGTTTAATGAATGAGACCCCGGGTAATTGAGCCAAATTTAGGAAAACGTTCCCATTGTGAGGTGGAAAGTCGTTTGCTAATGTCAATATACTGTCCCGACACCACACATGTACACAACTGATCAGAAAGCGGAACCAATCGAGGCCATCAACGCTGGACCATGACATACCATCCTGTCCGGATATATAAACTTTTTTTAGTTAAACGAACTTTTTAAAAAATCTGCATAAATGGAAAAGCTACAATATATTGAAGCGGTGAGGACGAATTTATTACCAAATCAAATTTTATTTGTCATTTACTACCTTTTAATAGCCTTAATTTGAGCTAATTTAATTTACTACCTTTCACTACCCTGCAGAAATTCTGTAGGATATTAGCAGAAGGTTTTTGTCCATATTATTTACCAAGACAGTTTAACAGTGGTTTGTTAACAAGCACTTACCTCCCACCATCAGCTGTTGCCAACACTAAAGCAATGGCTCAGTTGTTGCCAAGCTACAGAGACCACACCCCAATGCATTTGTGGCAATATCTGGTGATTTTAATCACACCTCACTCTCCACACCCTCTCAAGTGTTTCACCAGTTTGTCAGCTGCTCGATCAGAGAAAACAAAATGTTTAATTTGTGTTCCGCATGTTTAATGAATGCTTACAAGACTTCTTCACAAATCAGATCATAATCTTGTTTTTCTCTGTTCGTAATACTAAACCCTTGTTCAGAGCCAACATTTAACAACGAGAACTGTGAGATGATGGTTACAGGAAGCCGAAGAAGCCTTTTCCAGGCTTGTTTTGAGGCTACAGACTGGGAAGCTCCGTTCCAGCTACATGGAGCAGACATCAACGCCATGACTGAGTGTGTGACTGACTAAACTTCTGTGGGGACAACACCATCCACACTGGTACAGTAACTCTCCAATAACAAACCCTGGATAACCAGTGACCTGAATGAACTGCTAAACAAGAAGAAAGGAGGCAGACTATTTCTGTGTCTCTGTTTTGTCTTCTCAAACCCCCAGCTGGTCGTGGCAGATGGCCGCTTGCACTGAGACAGGTTATGCTGGAGGTTTCTTCTTGTTAAAGGGGAGTTAATCCTCTCCACTGTCGCTACATGCTTGCTCAGTATGAGGGATTGCTGAGGGATTCCTTAAATCGGACACTAACTAAAACTTTAAACTAACTGGAATGTTTCTATGATTGTATTGAAATGAATTTTCTTGTAAAGTGCCTTGAGATGACATCTGTTGTGAATCGGCACTATATAAATAAACTGAATTGAATTGAGTTGAAAACTGAATTGACTTCAACCAGAAGGAGGATGAGACAGATGACAGTCTGGAATAAGTTCGGCCATGGACAAGGATATTTCTAATTGACCAATTCTTCTGTCATCAGAAGCAGCATATTGTTTAGGGGAAGTAAAAGTTTATCTAAGAAGCTAAAAACTCTCAAACTATCTAGCTGGATTTAAAAGCACTCAGAATACCTTCCATGTGCTGCAGAAGAAACTTAAAGGGACAGGCCCCAGAACAAGCAGGGGTGAATGTACCTGCTGCTCAGGCTCTACAGAGCCTCTAGAGAAAATTTTCTGTACATGCCGATACTGAAAATTCATAGACTTCTAGGAGCCACTGCAGGCAGGGAAGTGCACCACAGTGCTAAACTGCTTTAATATAACTGCTTACACACATATTGCTGATTAAAAGAAGTGTCAAAATTTCTACATAATGGAGCAGAAATGAGTTTAAATTCAAGTCTAGAATGGGAACTTTAATCATGTCTGAAACATCTGATTTACATATTTATACATTTTAGGAGAAAGACAACTCAAAGAAAAATGTCATTATGGAGGGCAGTGCATTTGGGATTTTTCTGTAACATCTTTCCAAACAAAAGGGGGAAATATCTTCAAATCTGTCTGTATGTCCCATAGCTTAAAGTTTTTCTCACAGTACACACTCACAGTGTCAACTTGCCGCAGAACTGTACCCTCCCCAAAAAACACAGGCTTGCGGGCGTCCACCAGTATCAGGTCAAAGTAGGACTGCCAGGGCCGATGAGGTGTGCCCGGCTGCAGGAACAGCGTACACATCATTTATTGTTGTTTAAAGGACTGTTAAACAGCTACCTAGTTATTTCTTTGAGCTGACAAAATGTTCCATACAACAGTTATGGTTCTAAAAAAAATTTATTAAAATATCACACCTTTGGACCATGAGGGAAGTCAAACAGGTAGGCCATGATTTTCTGCAAGAAGACAGGAAATATGTTTTTATAACCAACACAAAACAAGAAATAATGTTTCCAATAAAATTTCACAACAGATTTCTTCCAGACAGTGCAGCCTAAACAGCTATTATTCTGCTTCCAGGGTTGAGCCTATTGTATGTTAGGATCAGAACATCAGGAGACAAGAGGCCTGCTTACATATTACAACCACTTCTCAATAAATGAGAACCTCAATGAAAAGTTTATTTCAACAATTCAGTTCAGAATGTGAAATTTGGATGTTGTGTAGATTTATTCTGTGGAGATTTATTAATATTTTTATTTCTAATTTGAAATAAAAAAACAGTTTGAGGGTTCTGGTTTACAGCTCAAGAAAACCATAAATTCTGTTAAATAACAATGCTTTTTAACATAGAGATGTTATCTTCTGGCCAACACAATCATGGAGAAAACTGCTGACCGTACAGATTTTCTCTTTCACACAAAGAGAAAACCATAAAAGCTCATTGCTAAAGAAGCCAAACGCCAAAAAACTGATTAACGTCTGTCAGAGTTTTTAGCTAACAACTGTTTGACTCTTGGAGTTACTCAAACTTTATACCAGACATTACAATTCCATGCCCAGCTGATGAAAAATTTATAAAGAAAGTGCTTTGTTTCTTCCTGGTTTTTAACCAAAAGGCTTAAGAACTGCCAACCTCAAGTTAGTATTCAGGAGTGTGATTGTCCATGTTTGTTGACAAGTTATACATGAATCGCTACCAAGGTTGGATTTTCAGTTTAATTCACAGGTACCACTTCACCCATTAGGTATGATAAGAAAATTACTAATGTTATAAAAAATAATCTCTAAGTGACTGCATTAGTAACGGCATTTCTCATCCCGGATGAACAAACATGATGGACTAGAAAGATACGTGTCAGATGGCTGACGGACATCAGAGCAACAAGTATCTCCGGAATATTCTGACCTTGTGGGACTGCTTCATGCCTCAGAATTTTGGCTAATCAGGGTGATGTGGACCAGTCTTGCAGGGAGCAGACAGTAGGCTTGAAGGGGATGTAATTGAGAAGATAATCTTTGATAACTAAATACTGTATAGTGAATGTTTTAGCTTTGGGGAAGCAGGTCAGCTAATACAAAACGTTCTGTTTATGCCGTTTCTCTGTGTCTGATGAACACATAAAATTTTAAAACGCTTGAAGGACCTCAGTCTCATCTTTGTTAAGCAGATGTTTATTTTTTCCATAATACTGTAAGTACTAGAGTTGGATTCTGAATCATGCCTTTTCAGTGTTAGTAGCCATCTTCTGCAAGGATGGTGCCTCTGCTGGCAAAGTGTTTAATGCTCCAGGGCTACAGTTTCTGCTTTCTGTTTTGGGTTCATGGCAAACATACATAACATGTAGTATTAATGACAGCAGCATCTCACCTCCAGACTCTCCACTCATTCCAGGAAACTCGTTCACTGAAGAAGTTGAATCCACTGATTTCAAACCTACAACTCGATCCTCAACTCTTAACACAATCAACCTCTAATGAGAGTCTTGCACATCATCAGTATGGACTGGATTCTTTAGGAGTATGGATGAAAACGATAAGAGTAGTGATTTATCCGTTGCTGAGGGAGGTGCACATGAAACAGTGTTCCACGTTTTACCAGCTTCAGGAGATGCAGCACATTACAGAGTGGAAGAACTTGTTTTTCTTTGGTACACAGAGGACAGTGGAGCACCACACGTTATCTAACTATGCGATCCCCACTAGAAATTACAAAACTACAAAGTTAATCATGAAGGTTCTAAAAACTTACCTCAGTGTATTTATAATCGCTGTTGGTGGCCAGAAATACTTTAGCTACTTCATTCATGCGGCTGAGGAGCAGAGGGAGCTTTGGCTGTCCACAAAAACCAACACCACAAGTCAAACCCGGTACTTCTTTACAGTTAGGTGTCAACTTTCTTATGAAAAAAAGTCCACTTACATCCTTTACCACGTACTTCTCCAAGTTCTCAACTGTCTTCTCTTTTAAGGATCCCTGTGAAAATAAAGTGAGTCGCAGCAAAGAGGGTGAACAAAGTGAAACCTGAAGCCAAGAGGTTGTTAATGAACAGGACAAAGGTTTACCTTGAAGTGAACCCAGTCCACAGCATCTCTCACATCTTGGAACATGCTCTTGTATGACATAAAGAGGTCACCATCTTTGAAGCCAGAGTCACAACTACAAACAGGTTGACAGAAAATTTCCTTTAGGACTACATTGATAGGAAGTTGGTAATTTGCCTAACATCCAGTCAACCATCATTTATAATTTCCTTCCAGGCAGTCAGGCTTTTTAGTAATCTTTAAAAATGTATCTTGATGAGTTGTTCTTCAGATGTTCTAAAGATCGTTCAAAGCTCATCTTCAGGATTTTTGTTGCCTTTTTACTCATTTTCATGGTTATTCTAGGAGCACTCTGAAGAAAACTACAGGACATTCTGGCAGCTTGGATGAAAAAAAGAAGGAAAACCAGCAATTAGGGCTGTAAAGTCCTAGTCGACTGTTCGACTTATTGGTCTATGCGTTCTGAGTCGACCAAAATTCTGATTGGTCGATTTTATGCCGTGTTAATTTTTGAAATTTGATTGGACAAGAGACATTCCATGAGAGCTGATCGGTGCTGATGTTATAGTAGGCTACAACAGCGCTGCGTGTGATGTTGCTTTAACAGTCTACATGGAGATCGAAGAAGGTCCACGTTATTCAACGTGCTGTGGCTTCAGTGCTTAATTTCTAAATCATTAGTTGCCGGAACGCAAAGTACATGACAGCGCAGACATGACCAGAGACGCGCACAGGTCCTGGAACGCAGTAAACGGTAGCGAAAAAAAAACGTGTAAAAACATGATGTGGGCCTTGCAGGCCTGAATGTTTAAAATATTCTAATGTTCTCCGATAGATGGAGACAATGGTTGTAATCGAATGCTTTAATGCCGACTGCTGTTGGCCGCAATCACACTGTACAAAACAGTAGTCAAAAGAACTCTCACATAAACCGGTTGTCTGTCTAACTCCATTTACAGACACACACCAGTTCCCCGGCAGTCAACTGCGGACTCCCCCGCGCGCAGCCTGCAGAACAGTGCTGGATTTGGTCGGGTTTTTTATTTATTTTATTTTATTGCCTAATGCGCAATTGCGCATTAGGCAATAATGTTTTGAGCCCAATGCACAGCTTTATTCCGTTTGTACTTGTCTTGATCTGGCAGGTTTAATAAAGATCATTGTCCCCGAATTGCCATGCCGTTTAGTGTAATTGCAGTAATCATGGCATATTATATTGCACAGATGCACGTAATGTAAAATGCTGTCAGACCCCCCCCCCCGCGCAAATTAGTCGATTTTTAGTCGGAATTTCTGGGTTTCAATCGACCAAGAATTTCTTTGGTTGATTACAGCCCTACCAGCAATGGCTTTAAACTCAATCAGAAAACTAGAAATACTTGACTTGGTCAGCTGTAAAACATTGAAACCCTCCAATGGACTGAGACAGAGCAGGTGTGTACCTAGCATATCTGGGACAGGTACTAAAGAAATCCACCAGGCAAGCGAAGAGGTACGTTTCTGTGGAGGAAAATAAAATGAAACAGTCTGATTATACAGTATTACATCAGATTTGCACATTATTGTCAAGACCAAAGGTTTTGGCAGTGACATAGTTATGTTTTGAAAACTTTGCTGCTTTATTGCCTATGGTGATAATTTTCTATATATTTGGATTATTGTATAAAGTAATAAGATACATTCATTTGCAACAAGCTTTTATACTTAAGGAGTTTAATTTAAAAATTAAAACAAGTCATTTTCATAGATGTTTTATGTGCCACACAATCATCAGATACTGTTTATTAACACCAGCACAGGCAACGCTGTGAGTAAGTCCAGCTGAAATAAAAAAAAATCAAAAAATGTGTTTTATTGTAATAAAAGACGTCCAGATTCAAATTCAATTCAATTCAATTCAAAATTACTTTATTAATCCCAAAGGGAAATTAAATGTTGTTGTAACTCATTATGCAAGTTCCTTCAAAGATTTGTTGTAGATGCTGATGGCTGTGGGTAGGGATGATCTCTTGTAGCGCTCTGCAGATCTGAAGAAGCCTCTGACTGAAGACGCTCTGTAGTTGTATGACAGTCTGATGTAAAGGATGCTCTGGATCTATGGCGTCTTCTTTTCAACCACTTCAGGGTTTTGTGGCTGTAGTTGAGGTATTATTTGAGCTTTTGTGACGTTAATCAGTTGCTGCTAGTTGTAAACCACCTTGTTGCCATGGTTATGCATCATAACAAATGTCCAAAAATAAAAAATAGATGTGCTGAATTAAGTGTCTTCTTGTGTTGGCAATGGTTCCTTCAAAACAAAAACTTGCAGGCAACATTATCATCGGAATTTGCACCAACATGGCCCCACATGTAGAGACTGCTACTGGGAATATTATAGCTGAAAGAACAGTTTTCTAGACCATCAACAACATCAAGGAGAGACATCCATAAGCGTCCAGTTAGGTCCAGAACTTCTTAAGGAGGTTGCTTCATTATTGTGTTGCAGAACTTGAACAACATTGCCAACAGCAGCTGGTTGAGTGAAGAAATTAGGAGAAAAGCCTTATAAGAAGGGCAGCCCATATTTTCAAGGAAACCACCCAGGACAGCCCGAAACTATGCAGGATGTACAAGGATGGACAGCACCAGACTGGTGGAAAGTGCTTTTCTCTGATAAATCCTGTTCCGATTGTCCAAAACATCCAGAAAATTGTTTGGAGAAGGAAAGGATGAGAGCTACCTTTAAGGCTAATATGTGGGTTTTGTTTTCTTTTAGCAGAGTGGACTTCCTCCTAACTACAATCACTGTCTTTTAATCCTTCTTTACAAGTGAAGAACCTGGGCGTGATTTTTTATTCTGAGCTGACTTTTATCCCTCAAATTAAAAACATTACTAAGATAGGCTTTTATAATCTAAAGAACATCGCCAGAGTTTGCCCCATTCTCTCTCGGGCCAACACAGACACTGATGCATGCTTTTATCACCAGTAGAATTGAATACTGTAATCCCCTGCTTTCTGGTCTTCCCAAAAAGAGTATCTCAGGTTTACAACTCCTACAGAATTCAGCAACATGTGTGCAGACGAAGACCAGGAGGAGGGAGCACATTACACCTGTCTTCTTGCATTAGAGCCCCATATTTTTTAGGATCAATTTAAAGTTTAACGGTTTTTAAGTGTCTAATGGTCTTGGGCTTTCTCATCTTTCAGAACTGCTTTTATCATATGAACCTTCGCCGTCTCTGTGCTCCTCTGGCAGCAGTCTCCTTGTTATTCCTAAAGTCAGGACACGCATCACGGCTAGGTGTCTTTCCAGTACTATGACCCTCACCTCTGGAACAGGCTGCCGGACCTCAGGGCTGCAGAAAACGTTCAAGTTTGTAAGAGCAGGCTCAACACTCACCTTCATAGCTTAGCTTTTAGCTGATTATTCTTTATTATAGTCTGTTTAATTGCTCTCCATGGTTTACTTGCTTATATTTTATCAGTGTTTTACTACTTAGTCCTATCATATTTATCCACTGTTTATTTTTATATTTTAACCTATTATTTTAATCTTCCTTCCAGTGTTTCCAATGTGGGAGCCCTCTGGCTCGGGAGCGGTGGTCGGCTGTGGCTGCCTGGGAGCTCTCCGGGTAGCGCGTGGGTGGAGGGGGTGTCAAAGCCTTGCCTCCTCTGGGCGGCCCTCGTCACTAAGTATCTGGGGGTCTTGCTCACGAATGAGGGAAAAATGGAACGGGAGACCGATAGGCGGATTGGTGCGACGTCTGTAGTGATGCGAACGCTGTACTGGTCTGTCGTGGTGAAGAGAGAGCTGAGCCGGAAAGGGTAAGCTTTCGATTTACCGGTCGATCTACGTTCCTACCCTCATCTATGGTCATGAGCTCTGGGTAGTGACCAAAAGAACGAGATCAGGGAAACAAGTGGCTGAAATTAGGTTCCTACTCAGGGTGTCTGGGCTCTCCTTAAGAGATAGGGTGAGAAGCTCAGTTGTACGGGAGGAGCTCAGAGTAGAGCCGCTGCTCATTCATATCGAGAGGAGTCAGTTGAGGTGGCTCGGGTATCTGGTCAGGATGCCTCTTGGACAATTCCCTTGTGAGGTGTTCAGGGCACGTCCCACTGGGAGGAGACCCAGAGGAAGACCCAGGACACGCTGGGAATGCCTTGGGATTCCAAGTGAGGAGCTGGCCCAAGTGGCTGGGGAGAATGAAGTCTGGGTCTCTCTGCTTAAGCTGGTGCTCATGTGACCTGACTTGGATAAGCAGAAGAAAATGGATGGAATGGATGGATGGAGAAACAAGCTAAGTAACTGGCCTCAACTCCAAGAAGACCAGAATGGGTCCCAATCTTCCCCGGTTGTTCAAGAGCTTCATCACCAGCAGGCCAGAGAGAATTCCAGGGGTTGGGAAGAAGAGGGATCAACAATGCAAATTTGGCCTCTTTACAAAATATAACAAAATCCATACTTTGATTTTTCCTCAGTATATATATATATATATATATATATATATATATATATATATATATATATATATATATATATATATATATATATGTGTATGTGTGTGTGTGTGTGTGTGTGTGTGTGTGTGTGTGTGTGTAAATCTTTAAAAACATGCTGAAGCAACAAAAGAACCCACTGAAGCCATGACTGTATTTTACTTTTAGTTTTTAGATACAGTATAAGAAATAATTCAGGTTAGTTTCACCCAAACAAACACAGGTCTTAGATGGATCATGATTAACTTCACAACTAAGGAAGTGAATGGAGCTTACTGACCTGGCAGGTTAAAGAGTGTGTTTAAGATGTAGAAGCGGTCGGTATCTCCACGTTGGATGAATTTGTTGGGGTACATCTCTCTGATCTCAGGTCTGTGCACAGAAACAAGTCAGCAGCTTTCATCCATGCTTTCTCTGTGTGTCAGAGTGGCTCTGACCTCATGTCTATTTAATCATTATAATAGTGTGATTATTATCAGGTTAATTATTGACTGTTACTGTATAATAAAGCCAATATAATTATCAAATTTTCAACGGAAATATTGAGATTCTGGAAATAAATCTATTATCATAACAAATGACAATTTACCCTTCAGATAGACTTGAATTGAGACTGATAAATGGATCTATTTTATTTAATAACACTGATAAGATTTCTGATACATACATATATTTAAATAGCCAACCAATGACTTTGGTTAGTGCTCATGAGGCTTATCGTGGTATACATGTTGATGCTATCAAACCATCGTGCAAAGCTTTAGTGAGCTATTACCCATCGGTCTACTAGTCTTTACTGAACGTAACCCAGATCATGTTTACTGCCCTAAAGAACCCAAATGCTTTTCACAGACTTCTCAATACACCGACACAAAGCCACTTTGGTCCAGGAATGAATTATAAATAAACAGAACAAAGACAGAATCTCAGCAAAGTTTACATAATTTCTAAAGGTCACAAATGCAGGAACAGTAACACTGCTATTCCCGTGGTTGTGGTTAGAACCTTAGTGTCTCACTATGAAGCTGAAGGTAATTGTGAGGTGGAATAAGGAGCGATATCAGAGTGGGAAGCTCACCCCCTCAAGAAGTTGAAACCGTGTGCACAAACCAAAATATTCCCATAGGCATCCACTTTGAGCAGGTTGCCAAACATGGCGTCAAACACCAAACCTCTGAGATGAAGCAGACAGAAGAGTGAAGTTAACAACTTATATCTCTGTAAAAATGTGAGTTAGAAAACTAAAACCACACACTAGGAACCTACCTAGTTGGGAAGGAGGGATCATAGACGAAGTTCAGCAGCTCTTGGGGATAACCAATGGATACCAGACGCTCCACGGTCAGGTCGAAGCCCAAAGATTCATACTCTGGAGATTTATATACTGCAAAGGAAGGGAGACATGATGTATTCACAACACAGAGTTCATCTGAACAATTAGGGAAAGTATTGTGTATGGTATATGGTATGATGTATTCCATGGTATATGGTATGATGTATGTGTTGGGGCTCCATTTTCCACAAATGAACTGAACCGACTGTTGGATGGCTGGAAGCCATTTTTCCTAGATGGACTGAGCAGACCACATTTCCCAGCAATCCTAGCGGTGACCCACAACACACTCCTATTGGTCCGTGGCCACCAATGGTGACATCAACAATGACATAACGGCCAAAGGGGCTATACGAAGGTGGTGGCAGCCATTTTTAAACTGTTCTCAGCAGAGGTTCTTAGCAGAAACTCCTGCTACACAGAGGACATCTCACTGATGAAGATTCTCTTTTGTTCTGACCCGCTGGACCGGGGAGAACTCTCCTTTCAACGCTTCGAAGTTCCCATCCTGTGTGAGTATCTAGTTTGGGCTATATCAGGACTGTTCTAAGACAGTTCGTTACGACGTCGACCTGCAAGCCGTCCGGCCTGCAGTTAGGACCCACGGTCCTAAAATCCTGCGCAGGTTTTCCAACTCTTCCTTTTCTTGCTCAACTACGGACACATTTTGCTCTCCTCTTCGTGGACCGGACTTCCCTCAAAGCAAAGTAGGACTGAACCGGTTCATTTATGCTAATCTTGTGTCTGGGCAGATAAATAGGGAAAATATAATTTTAACGAGCTAGATCTCGTTCATTGTTGGTTTAAAGTAATTTTAAGCGCTGAACCTGTTGGCTCATTTAGCGTCGCCACACGCATAAGTTTGAGCTTTGAAACTGGTTTTTATCCTGAGCGGATCCAACACTTTCTTTCTCTCTTTTCTTCTCTCTTTCTTGCTCTCTGATCACCTGGTCGGCAGAGTCAGGCTCGGTCCGACCTGCTATAGTTGGTCTGTTAGCTGAAAGTCAAGAGACAGGGTGCTACCTCTCTTCATCTTCTTTCTTTCTTCCCCTTTATTTTCCGTCTCCGTGTCTATAACATCAGAAATTAAAACACACAGCAATGCAAGAAAATACAAGAGAGGAAGGGGAACAAAGAAAACACAGGAAAACATCTGCCTCATACTCAGTCTGCCTCCATACTCACAGGACGGCAGAGAGAGCAAAAACCCCCCCCAAAAAACGAAAAAGGAACATCGACAAAACAAACCAAACATTGTGAACTAAGAACTACACAACCACTTCACACAAAAATGAATATAAAAATACAACGACAATGCCACAGAAAAACTCATGGTACCGATTAATCAAGCTCTAGTAATGCTAACCTCAGCCCAAGAATATATCTGTAAACACCGGAGACCCCACACCTATGTGTGTGTGTGAGCATGCTGGTGCATATAAGGTTTCTCCATTAGAGTGTTCGATAGCTGGTGTGAGCAGGCAGCAATTCGTCTCCCAGGAATCGATGCAGACATGAAGAAGATCGGAGCCAAGACGTCCAAAGGACCCCCAGAGCCCCAGGCAGACCAGTGCGGGGCCGACTGCATCCCCCAAGAGAAGAGCAGAGGAGAATCCCAGGGGAACGTCCAGCAGCTATGATGCAGGGGCCGAGGGGCAACCGGCTGCGCCAGGGAGGGCCTGTCCATGGACCGGGAGAACCAGGGCCCAGGGGAGCCCCACCCCCGAGCAGGGACCCGACCAGGGACCGGCTGATGAGGGGCCACGCCACCGCCACAACCAGGCCAATTCCCACCGCTCCACCCCTTCCCCACGTCGGGGCACCCACTGATAGCTGCAGCGGACGGACGGCATCCCCAGGCCAAGCCCAGCCAGCACCTGGACAAAGCCAGTCCAACCCGCCAATGAACCAACCACACACAGACTGATTTTGCCCTGCAGATCAGTCTGGAAACCCACACATTAAACTACTGCTACAGCCTATCCAGTTTTTCTGGAACCAATCACAACCGGGCTTATCCGCCTTGTGCGCTATTGGTGGGTTCAAAACGATCACGTCAGAGAAGCGACGGAAAAATTGGCAAGCAGCTTGTTGTTTACATTGGTCATGGCAGCCACCAGAGCACATCTATCCGTTGACGCTGCAGTCGCTGCCGGTTTAAAAGATTTAAAAGTTATCTTCCATTGCTGCTTCTGCAGAACGTAATCCTACAAACTATCCACTTTTGTTGACAAGTTTCCTGCCTGGAGTTCCGCGTCGCTCGGCAAAGTACAGCACCCAGATCGATGATCTGATTGGTGAATGCTCTATCCAATTGCATACAGTCATTTGAACTATGCCCGTTGGTCACGCCTCTTGTGAAGTAGAAATTACATAGCAGACTCCTCAGACTAAGTTCAATCTTGAACTTAGTCTGGCAAAAGCCAGGCTAGGTAAATTGCTCTTTTGAACAATTTAAAGAACATGTCAGACTGGTCACATGGTCACTGGGAACATTAATTGTTTCTCATGCAGCTACAGTAGAAAAAGAAGGATGGACTGAACCAGAACTTTGTCAGTATCTTTCAACAGTAATAAGGTCCATAACACGCTCAGCACTGAACTGAATTACTCACCAGAAACCATGTCAAGCTGAATGTAAACATCACAACTACACAAATACTAGAGAAAAACCTGATGACGTCCAAATGGCTACAAGTAGCATCCAATAAGCCCAAACTCCTTATTTTGTATAAAACGCAAGTTGGCCGAATCCCCATTGATGAGAAGGGGTTTACCAACCGCTGTCCATGCAGCATTCAAGTACAGCCGGGAAACTAGGCTGTCGGAATGACAAAACAACTCTAAAGTGATTTAAAGTGCAGGTTGAAGGTTAGAGCCCCCTTTAGAGAAATATAATAGGAACTGTTTTTAAAATTTCGAATATTCGAATAGTCGTTAAGTCATAAAAAATCGAATACTGAACCATTTCTTGAAAAGAAAAAAAGTTGTTTTACTGGTGGCTTCCGCACGGGGGGAGCGTAGCGATGATACACAGTGTGGCGGGCTACATGCCAAGCCGTAGAAGAAGTAACAAATTGGAGAAGACACGATGGAGAAATTACTGCAGCAGTCCTCAAAAAGTTCCATGTGGAGCTATTTCCAAAAAACAACTGAAACAGAGGTGCAATGTAAACTCTGCGAGGCAAAGCTTGCATATCACAGGTCTACGACAACCATGCACTCTCATATGAGAGCAAAGCACCCCGGTGAAAGCGGCGGGCCGTCGTCACAGCAACAGTCAATTGCCAGCTTTGCCACTAGAAGACGTACATGTGATGACAGACGTGCGGAGCAAACGGTGTCCCTCATCTCAAAGATGATTGCTAAAGACATGCTCCCCATCAGCTTCGTTGAAGGTGAGGGTTTTCGGAGTTTGATGGCATTTGTTGAGCCGGAGTTCTCAGTCCCATCAAGAAAACTACACTACTGCGTTCTGTGGAGAGTCTGGAGTCTCCATCTCCATGGTTTATCCTGTTACAGCAACTCTTATATCAAAACACCTCAAAGAAAATGAGGGAGAATCTCCCAAAGTGTCTCAGTTCAAGCGCCCCGTGTCTGCTTCACTTGAGCGGCGACTCGCACCGGCAGATGTCAGCAGCGCCTCCTTGGACCCGAGGCACAAGCACCTCAGGTTCACATCGGATGATTTTAAAGTTGCTGTGCAGGCCAAGGTTAGCGATGTCCTCTCGAACAGGCCAGAGCCAGAGTTCGTGGAGGCGGTCGCAGTTGAATCCGAAGCGACTGAGCTGAGGGCCAAGAAACCACGAAGTGATGCTGCGTCTGTCTCTGCTATTGCTGCCCTGTTTGGTGAGGATTGTTATCAAGAAACAACAGACTAGAGTCTGAACTGAACCGTTACTGCCAGGACAAATGTCCGCCCCCGCAGATCGATCCCATGGAAAACTAACGAAAACAAATATCCTCAACTGGCTAAATTAGCGAGTACATACTGGTGTGTGCCCGCCACATCTGTGCCATCGGAAAGGGTCTTTTCCACGGCGGGACTTATTGTAAACAGACTTCGTTCCCGTCTTCATCGCGTGCATGTGGACATGCTGATTTTTCTGAAAAAAAACATGGATTAGGCTTGAACTATTTTTTGGATTATGAAGACGAGCATGTTAAAAATGTTCACGTCAGCAATGCTGTCTCTCAGGTATGTTGCGTAAAATGTGTTAAAAATTTATATAATTATTGTTCGAAGTCTCCGCACTTTGTTAATTGTTTGATGTGAGGACGGTATTGGGTGATTTATGAAAGGATAAACCCGGTCCACACAAGCACCTTTTGTATTGTAATTACTGTACAGTAAGCCTATGTGAGAAAGACATGCGTTTAGCTGTGCTTTTGGCAAATATCACATGTTTTGTTAACTTTTGTTATGCTTGGACAGTGAACACTATGTTGTATAATGAGTTTTAATGTGTCAGGATGACTCCCGCTGTCAAGAGAATCCTTTTGTGGCTGCGGCGCACTTAATTATAATATCCTGTGTGTTTAATGGGATTAAAGACAGAAAACGGTTGTATAATGTTGTGCTGTGAATTGCATCACTGTCAAAATAAAAAAAGAAAGAGAGAAAACCATTTCCACAGTGGCGGGTGTTGGGGAGGCTAGGGGGTGGGGGGGGGGGGGGTCAATAGGTTATTGTCGAATATTCGAATATTACTGATTAGTACCCCACGATTTTCGAATAGTACTTTTGCTTGAAATGCACATCCCTAACAGCTATGAGCCTGCTGCACGTCCCAGAGAGCAGAGAGAGACCAGGGGGAGAGCAGGGGAAGGATTATTGGCCAAAACAAAACAATGCTAAGCGAAGCTAATGTTATTACCTGAGTGCTACAAGCTAGCTTTAGTAGTTTCCTTAACGACCCACATATCATGTTGCTTCTGATTTTTCACATCATTATTTCAACAAAGCTGTAATTAGCAGATGTTAGACAACAAGACTTACAGTGCACCTGTCAGCTGTAAGCAGTCCCAATGAAACTGTAAGCACAGAAGGCACTGCGCCTTGTGTGTCGCTCCTGATCTTTCCTTCAGTGTCCCATGTTAAAATCCATCACATTGCTGGGATTTTAATCCTACTGTCTGAAGTGAGCGTTTTTCAGAGGTCAAGTGCAGTTTTAGCTGCACAAAACACACCCAGAAACATAAGAGAGTGCTGGGTTTTGTTACCTGTGGACTCGATGTCCTGACAGGCTGGTGTTTGTACAGCAAACACAATAATTTATCATTCTTAATAAAAATTAACGCAATCCAAAACTAGCGAACACACTGACTCTCGATAACATGACTGCTCCACCTGATAACTACCTACTGAGCTGATGCAGCGCAAAGCATATGACATACCGAACGGTGTTTTTTTGTATAACGTTACACCCCTACTGCTTATGTATGACAAATAATTGTACTTACCAGCAAGAGTATAATCCATGTCAAATCCAAAGCACTTGATTTTTTCCATGGCCAAGCTTCGATTGACAAACACTCTGCAATGAGATACATCTAGTAAAAATTACAGTTTATTTTTAAACTTTTCTGATTCCATCCAAAGGACTTCACCTAAATGTCAAGACTGATTTTCAAGAAACACAATCAGTCACAAAATCAGGACATCAGCAAAATCAAAGGATTCTCCAGAGTAACACTAACAACCACAGACAGATATGCAACACACATTCAGAGAGTCTAAACTTATTTGATTTGAGGTTATTAAATGGCAACATTAGGATGTTAGTGGGATGATGAAGATATGTGTGACCCAGAGTAAGCATGAAAACCAAATGCTGCACAGTGGAACAAGTGAAATTGACCAGCAGAGTGTTTTATCAGCAAGCCTGACAACCTTTTCTAGATGCGTGTCTCTATAGTTTACCCATCATCACCTTGGTATGGAATACACCTGCTTAGAGCAACAGGAACACCAAGCCAGAGCTACTACACACAGCACCTTGCACAAATGTTCACACCCCAGGAGCATGTTCACATAATACCCACAAACTTCAAAATATTTGATTGTGACTTTAAGTTTCCAGAGGTATAAAGACTTCTACAAGGTGCTTTAGGTGTTGCAGCAATTGACCTTGATGTTCCTCTTCCTATCATCGACTGAATACAGATTATACAGTATGGTCATTTAATCTGTGACACCATGTAGATTTAACACTCCAACAAAACACTCACATGGGCCAAAAGATGCGTGTTGTATCAGTATGGGCAAAGTTTTATGAAGAATTATGTCAAATCATGAAAATGATATCAGTCATCACAGTTTGCTTCAACAACAAAAGGGTTGCATACCTCATTGCAGGATGAGCCAGATCCCTCGGAAAGCTTTGTAATAGAAAATAAATGTAGGATTATCACTGATCTCATGGACCAATATATCTACACTATAATGATAAGACAAGCCTCCATTACCCTGCAGTCACTAGTATTAGATAAACACAGTTCAAATCAACACAGATAGATTGGATAAGGCATTTGAAACAACTTCTGGGCATCTCAGTGTTTCTGCCAAATGGCCCTGATCACCTCAAATAATGATAATGGGAATATGCAATTATTCAGACAAGCCTTTAAGTTCAGATGAGTAGAAGGGGGTTAAAAAGTATAAAAACAAACCACAAAAATTAAAGGAAATACAAAATTCTTCATTTCAGATAATTAGGCAAAACTATTCATCATTACAATGGAATACACACTTTTGCAATGTACTGTGTATTGTTTGTTTTTGGTAATAATTTCAATTAAAAAGCATAGCATAAGATAATGATGCACCTATAAGGCTCTCAGGGGTTGTTATATTCCAGTTTTCCTAAGCCAATCAAACTTATCTATGTAAACTGTTTAAACCGTTTCCGTGTCCATAACATCAGAAAACAAAACCCACAGCAATTCATAATAAAGATTTTTTACACTTATATATCAAGTGGTGTACTATAGCAAAAGCTGTAGTGCTCCTGTTGTGAAAGAAAATCTGTTCGGCTTCTAATTGGTACTCGGACACCAATTCTGAGCTCCACACTGCCAAACAGGACACGAAAAAAACAAACAAAACAACAACAAAAAACTGTGTTTTAATTCGATAATGAAAAGCATCAACATTTAGCATAAAACAAAAACTGTGGTGCAGGTACGGCTACACAATTAATTCAATTCAATTCAGTTTATTTATATAGCGCCAATTCACAACAGATGTCATCTCAAGGCACTTAACAAGAAGTCATTTCAATACATTTATACAAACATTCCAATCAGTTAAAAAGTTTCCTATTTAAGGAATCCCAGCAGATTGCGTCAGTCATTGGCGTGAGGTTGGGCAGACTTTCCAACCACAGCAATCCTTCAGCAATCCCTCATACTGAGCAAGCATGTAACGACGATGGAGAGGAAAAACTCCCCTTTAACAGGAAGAAACCTCCAACAGAACCAGGCTCAGTAGGAGCGGCCATCTGCCACGACCGTCTGGGGGTTTGAGAAGAGAGAGCAGAGACACAGAAGGAACAGAAGATCTGATATAAGAGAACTTTCTATGTTACAGAAAGTAAAAAGTTGATAACAGGAGACAGTGGATGTTCACCCACTGGGAGCACCATCCCAGTCGATGCCCCCCGTCCAACAGGGCATTACAGCCAAACAGGATACCAGACCAGGTATATCTTCTATGGAGAGAAAAACACTGAGAGAACACAAAGTTAACAGTCGAAAGAGCAGAATGTACTGTAATACAACTGAAGAGTAGTAGTAGAAAAGGAAGTAGCAGAGTGAAGGAAATTGGTAAGTCTGTCCTCCAGCAGTCTAAGCCTATAGCAGCATAACTACAGAGATAGCTCAGGATGACCTTAGCCACTCTAACTATAAGCTTTATCAAAAAGGAAAGTTTTAAGCCTGGCCTTAAAAGTAAACAGAGTGTCTGCCTCACGGACTAAAGCTGGGAGCTGGTTCCACAGGAGAGGAGCCTGATAACTAAAAGATCTGCCTCCCATTCTACTTTTAGAAATCCTAGGAACTACAAGTAAACCTGCAGTCTGAGAGCAAAGTGCTCTGTTGGGAACATATGAAACAATTAGATCTCTGATGTATGATGGAGCTTGATTATTAAGGGCTTTGTATGTAAGAAGAAGGATCTTAAATTCTATTCTGGATTTAACAGGGAGCCAATTAAGGGAAGCTAAAACAGGAGAAATGTGATCTCTCTTTTTAATATTCATCAGAACTCTTGCTGCCGCATTTTGGATCAACTTAAGGCTTTTAATGGCATTTTGTGGACTTCCTGATAGTAAAGAATTACAGTAGTCCAGCCTTGAGGTAACAAATGCATGGACTAGTTTCTCAGCATCACTCCTGGACAGGATGTTTCTAATTTTAGCAATATTCCGGAGGTGAAAGAAGGAAATCCTAGAAACCTGTTTAATATGGGATTTAAATGTCAAGTCTTGGTCAAAAATAACGCCGAAGTTCTTTACGTTATTACTCGGGGCCAATTTAATGCCATCCAGATGAAGTGATTGACTAATCAGTTTCTTTTGTAGAACTTCTGGTCCAAAGACAGCAACTTCTGTATCGTCAGAATTTAATAGCAAAAAGTTTAGATTCATCCACGCTTTTATGTCTTCCAGACATGCCTGTAATCTACCTAACTGATTGGGTTCATCAGGATTTATGGATAAATATAGTTGTGTATCATCGGCATAGCTGTGGAAATTTGTCCCATGCTGTCTAAGGATTCTACCAATTGGAAGCATATATATGGTGAAAATAATTGGTCCAAGCACAGAACCCTGTGGAACTCCACAAGTAACCCTTGAGAGTGAAGAAGATTGATCATTTAGATGAACAAACTGGAATCTGTCAGACAAATATGATTTAAACCAGCCTAGTGCTGTTCCTTTGATCCCTGCAACATGTTCAAGCCTTTCTAAGAGAATATTATGATCGACTGTGTCAAAAGCAGCACTGAGATCTAACAAAACCACACACAAGCCCATTGTCTGAGGCCATGAGAATATCATTAGTAACCTTCACCAGTGCTGTTTCAGTGCTATGATGAGCTCTAAAACCTGACTGAAACTCTTCAAACAGCTCGTTACTGTTTAGATGCTCACAGACTTGATTAGCAACAATTTTCTCAAGGATTTTGGATAAGAAAGGAAGGTTAGATATAGGTCTGTAATTCATTAAGTCATCTTCATCAAGGGAAGGTTTCTTGAGTAAAGGTTTAATTACAGCTATTTTAAATTCTTGTGGTACATATCCGTTTACTAAGGATAGATTCATCATATCCAAAATGGGGCCAGGAACCAAATGGAACACTTCTTTAAATAATTTGGTTGGGATTGGGTCCAATATACAAGTTGAAGGTTTAGATGAGGCTAATATTTTTGATAATTCCGAAAGCTCGACCGAATCAAAACAGCCTAAGCACAAATGAGGTTCTACAGTTCTTTCCGATGCTGCCTCATTTACTGAGGAAGAAGTAATCATGTTTGGGAGGATGCCAATTATTTTATTTTTAATAGAATTAATTTTATTTATGAAGAATCCCATAAAATCATCACTGCTAAGAGCTGGGGAATTGTTGGCTCAACAGAGCTATGACTGTGTAAGTTTGGCAACTGTACTAAAAAGAAACCTAGGATTGTTTTTATTCGCCTCTATTAATGATGAACGATATGCTGTTCTAGCTTGTCGAAGGGTCTTTTTATACAGCAGTAGACTGTTATTCCAGGTTAAATAGGAATCCTCTAGAAGTGTAGAGCGCCATTTTCTCTCCAACTTCCTAGTATTCTGCTTTAAAGTATGCAACTCTGCGTTAAACCAAGGAGTCAGCCTCCTATGGTTAGCCACTTTCTTTTTTAAAGGGGCTACACTATCTAATGTCAAACGCAATGAGGAAGTAACGCTGTGAACCAGACCATCAATTTCTGAAGGGTTAGAGATAGAATTGCTGTCATCCACTGTGTTACTTTGAGACACTGAGGAAAGTAAGAATGGAACAGATTCTTTAAAAATTGTTACAGCATTGTCTGATAAAGCTCTACTATAATGAAATTTTCTTTCAGATTTAAGATGGTCAGTTAAAGTAAATTCAAAAGTTATTAAGAAGTGGTCAGACAGGACCGGGTTATGTGGGTGGACTGTTATTTCCTCACACTCAATACCGTATGTCAGTACAAGGTCCAAAGTGTGTTTACCCGAGTGGGTCGATCCCTGTACTTTTTGAGTAAAGCCAATTGAGTCTAAAATAGCACTAAAGGCTGCATTTAGGCTATCACTTTCAGTATCCACATGAATATTGAAGTCCCCCACTATAATGACCCTATCAGTATTTAATACTAAATCAGTTAAAAAATGTGAGATCTGATCCAAGAATTGAGAGTAAGGGCCTGGTGGACGATACAAAACCACAAACAAACTTAATTAATCACAAATATAATGTCATCTCAATATCACTTTGTGCAATACACACATCACAAAAGATTGTTTAGAGTACAGTACAATAGTTGTTCCCTAATTTATTCCAATTTACAGTGGGGCAAAAACGTATTTTTTTCAATACTTTTTTTCACAGTGCAAGCTGTCCCACTTAAAAAGATGAGAGAGGTCTTTAATTTTCATCATAGGAACACTAAAACCGTGAAAGACAGAATGTAAAAAAAATCCAGGAAATCACATCGTATGATTTTTAAATAACAGTCCTACACTCGTTACCTGTATTAATGGCGCCTATTTGAACTTGTTATCTGTATAAAAAGACACCTGTCTACACCTTTAAAACAGTCAGACCCCAACCTCTGCCATGCCCAAGACCAGAGAAGATATCAACTGTTGGAGCAATTATTAGAAAATGGAATAAATACAAGATCACTGACAATCTCCCCTCGACCTGGGGCTCCATGCAAGATCTCACCTCTCCAGGCCGGTCTAAAGTTTGCCAAAGATGATCTGGATGATCCATAGGAGGATTGGGAGAATGTTGTGTGGTCAAATAAGACCACAGTCTTTATACTCTTTGGTATAAACACCACTCGTCGTGTTTGGAGGGGGAAGAATGTTTAATGACATACCAAGAACACCATACCCACTGTGAAGCATGGGGGTGGAAACATTAGGCTTTGTGGCTGCTTTTCTGCTAAGGGGGACAGGACGACTGACGACCTCCTTTAATTACTGAAGATAAAACATGGCTGGATCTTCCAGCATGATAATCATCCCAAGCACATCACCCGGGCAACGAAGGAGTGGCTACATAGAAAGCATTTCAAGGTTCTGGAGTGGCCTAGCCAGTCTCCAGACCTCAATCCAATAGAGAAACTGTGGTGGGAGCTGAAAGTCTGTGTTGCCCAGCGACAGCCCCAAAACATCACAGCTTTACAGAAGATCTGCATGGAGGAACGGTCTAAAATAGCAGCTACAGTGTGTGCAAACCTGGTGAAGACCTACAAGAAACGTTTGACCTCTGTCATATCCAACAAAGGTTATTTTACAAAGTATTAAGGTGACCTTTTGTTATCGAACAAATGCTTATTTTCTGCACCATTATACAAATAAATTCTTTAAAAATCATACAATGTGATTTCCTGTTTTTTTTTTACATTCTGTCTCTCACAGCTGAAGTGTATCTATGATGAAAATTACTGACCTCTCATCTTTTTTAAGTGGGACAACTTGCTCAATCGTTAGCTGCCAAATACTTTTTTGTCCCACTGTATGAACTTGCATTTTACATGTTAAGAGTTAGCCAGTAGGACAGAGTCTTAGGCAGCTGATGCTCACATGGCATCATCCAAAATGTTAAAGGTCACAGTGATGAAAGCACAGATGAGAAAGATGAAATAACAAAACAGGCAGATAGCACCACTGATATCAACACAAGATTGTTTTAATGTCATGAAGCCCTAGCTGCAGGTTCATTGAAGTTTGGGGGAAAAACTGAATAAAAAGGTTTTACAAGGCTATCCCAATTCAAAGCAATGATTAGGCAACTGAGCATTTTGACTAAATCATCATTTCGTGCATATGTCCCAACTCCAAGCTGGATAAACATGAATGCTTATTGGATCCAAGGAGATCAGGTGCTGTGTATTTGTGTAGTGAAGGAGGATGTGGCCTAAGGACGTAATTGACCTACATCAAGGTGTGCATCATTTTTAGGCATCTTCTACTCTTCAGATTTATCTCATTCTAAAAAGTCCAAACCTGTACAGTCTTTCAGATGGATGAAGCACTCTTAAAGATGTTTGATCCTGATCACAGAACTATCCTATGTGTTCTTGTTGAGAAAAAAACAAACAAATTACTTGACAAAGATATGAGAATAATTAAACAAGAAGCTAACAGGAATTCATTCTGCTCCAGTTCAGGAAAAGTCCAGAAGTACCAGATGTTCAGTATTCAGAGACATGGCCAAGATAAAGTGGGGTGAATCTCGACCACCGCTGAACAAAAACACAATCCGAGAAAATCAGGACTGTGCCAAGTCATATATAAAGACTGGTTTTTCAAAGGTTTTAGAGACAGATGAGATGAAAGTGACTCTTGACAAACCAGATGCTGGTGGCTGGATCGGTAATAGGCACAAAGCTCTTCCTATACAGGTGAAGACGACTCAGAGTAAAGACAGTGGAGTGGTGCCAGCGGAACCACCTCCTGATCAACATGGTGAAAACCATGGAGCTGGCAGGGAGTTTCTGCTGGCGCAGACCCACCACCCTGACACCGGTGAATATCCAGGGAACTGATATTGAGATAGTGGACTCCTTTAAGTGTGTGTAAGTGTTCATCTGAACAATAAACTGGACTGGAGTCGCAACATTGACGCTCTTTACAGTAAGGGTCAGAGCAGACTCTACCGGCTAAGGAGACTGAGGCCTCTTGGAGAGCGGGGTGTTCTGAAGACCTTTTCTAATCTGTGGTGGCATCATCAATCTTTTATGGTGTGGCCCATTGGAGCAGCAGCTTATCCACAAATCAGAGGCAACTTTTAGGGAAGATCATTAGAATGGAAAGCTCTGTCCTAGGAGGCCCCCCTCAACCAGACCCAGTGCAGGTGGTAGACGACAGAAGAACTCTGAATAAAATAACATCACTGTTGGACAATGTCTACCCCCCCTACCCCCCCATGCATAAAGCTGCTGGTGAACTGGAGAGTTTGTTCAGTAACAGAGTGCTTTACATTCCTGCTTTATTTGTACACTTCTTGTATATAGTACTATTGTAATAGTACTATTCTTGTAAATAGCCTATTTTTGCACAAATATAGAGAGCAGTTCATACATTTCTTAGAACTTCAATATGCGTTTTTTGAACTACATAGTTATTTCTCAAGTTTACATTTGACCTTACTGTACAGTCTGTAATTTTCTTCTTTTTTATTATTTTGTTATCTTTATGTGTTTCTACCTGCTTTCCTGACACTTAGCTGCTGATACATCTGGATTTCCCCAGTAAGGAATAATAAACAATATTTCTATTCTATTCGCCAAATGTTCACTTTTACTTTCTTAACTCTTTCGGCCTGAGGTTTCTTAACATTTGGAATTAGCAGAGAGTAAAGTAGAACAGAACATTTGTGTGGTTTGGAACGTTGCCGCTGAGAAGCACATTATGGGATCTCGCCCCGACAGAGCGCCATTAGCAGGGTGTTAAGTGTCCATGAAGCTAATCTATAAACAGACATGGTTGGCTTATGTTGATAGGGAGGTTTACCACCTCACTGTTGCAGATTCATGAGCTTTAATAACCTTTTTAAGTTGCTCTCAAATGTCAGTGTTGCAGTGTTAGTGTTAGCACAGTTAGCATGGGACGTCCCTTCGGACTTTCCTGTCTGTCTGCCATCTGAACTATGCTGTTTGTCGACTAAAGAGAGTCGCTCAAGTTTTTTTCTGGAAGTTCTCGCCATGTTAGCAGAGTTTAAAACTTCCAGCAGCTCTTTGTTTTGATCAGCGGAGCAGCTGCAGGAAAGGGAGGGGCTATATGTATGTTATTGTTATTGCTGGAAAAACTGCCACAATTTGTAGGGGCAGCTGTGGTGCAGTGGTAGAGTTGTGGGCCTGCTAAACAGAAATTGTGGATTCGATTCCTGCTTCCGCCTGCTACATGTAGCAGCTGTGGCTACAATCGTAGCTTGCTTCCAGCAGTGTGTGAATGTGAGTGAATGAATTAGTTGTAAAGTGCTTTGAGGGTCTCGAAAAGGGCTATGTAAATGCAAGCCATTATTATGTTGATTTTGCACAAAAATGTACCCTTGAAAAATATTTTTTTAAAGTATCGATTAAGATACTGAATATTTTGGCAACCCTATTGTGATGTCAGAACTGGACCCCAGTATCATAATGTCAGTGTGAAGAACCTAAAGACAGGTGTGACTGTACCTATGGTGAGCTTCGCGTCGATACTTCTTCATAGCCATGCCGTCCATGTTGGCCGGTAGCTCAGCACAGTTCTGCAGACGGTCACTCCACGAAGTCGTCATCTTTAACCGTTACAAATGGTCCTGGAGTAAAAAAAGAGTTGATCTTTAGAGTCAGAATCAGGCTGATAACCATTTTTTTTACCTAGAGGACAAAGAGAGGACACTTTATTTGGCCCTTGACAGGGAAATGTAGTTTGGTGAAGCAACAAACCATAAATACACTGAAGAACAAGAAATCAGAAAAAGGTGAGAAATTAAACCAAGCTCTGCTTACAAAGTAGGGCTGGTCAATATGTCAATTATATCGATTTATTTACTTTTTTTTATTTATGAAGATTGAATTTTTAGAATATCGAGAAAAAAAAAAACCAATAGACCTCTTGGGTTTCCACAGTTTAAAGTGATGTCAGCCTACCCAAGGCCTTCCATCTTCAGCATGTTTTACAGCTTGTAGTTATTTGAACTTTAAATTAGGGTAAACTCCCTGAAATTAATTGAAAAGTAAGTTTTATTTAAAGCTGCAAGCAGCCTCGAACGGCCCTCGCAGCAAAGCGCCGCTCCGGCCTGTGTTGCGACCGCTGGACCCACGCACCGCCCCCTCAACGCCACCTTAACGTTTCCACTGAGCCTGCTGATCAAATCTGCATGACAAAGTGTTTAAAAGACAAAAACAAGGCAGCTTTGGACCAAAATGGCCGACTTCCTGTGGGGTATAAACTTCAAAAGACTTTAATACATTTTCATAAACTGTATACTGATATTCACATTCCAAGTGTAATGCATTGCTTGAGGGGGATAGTTTCAATGATTCTAGGGGGCGCTTAAAAGGAATTAGGCCACACCCACCAAATATTCGCATACATATGGGTTAGGGGTTGGACGAATATCCATGCTGTTAAATTTGGTGCAGATCGGATGATTTATGTGGAAATTAGAGCCAAACGTATTTCCATGGCTTGACGCCATGCTTCGCCGTGCAGCCGGAGCCACACCCTCCTTCGAACACCCTCAGTACTGGACAAGAATTCAATTCAATTCAATTCAGTTTATTTATATAGCGCCAATTCACAACAGATGTCATCTCAAGGCACTTAACAAGAAGTCATTTCAATACATTTATACAAACATTCCAATAAGTTAAAAAGTTTCCTATTTAAGGAATCCCAGCAGATTGCGTCAGTCATTGGCGTGAGGTTGGGCAGACTTTCCAACCATAGCAATCCTTCAGCAATCCCTCATACTGAGCAAGCATGTAGCGATGGTGGAGAGGAAAAACTCCCCTTTAACAGGAAGAAACCTCCAACAGAACCAGGCTCAGTAGGAGCGGCCATCTGCCACGACCGTCTGGGGGTTTGAGAAGACAGAGCAGAGACACAGAAGGAACAGAAGATCTGATATAAGAGAACTTTCTATGTTACAGAAAGTAAAAAGTTGATAACAGGACACAGTGGATGTTCAGTTACTGGGAGGATCATCCCAGTCGATGCCCCCCGTCCAACAGGGCATTGCAGCCAAGAAGGATACCAGACCAGGTATATGTTCTATGGAGAGAAAAACACCTAGAGAAAACAAAGTTAACAGTCGAAATAACAGAATGTACTGTAATACAACTGGAGAGTAGTAGGAGAAAAGGAAGTAGCAGAGTGAAGAAAATTGGTAAGTCTGTCCTCCAGTAGTCTAAGCCTATAGCAGCGTAACTACAGAGCTAGCTCAGGATAACCTTAGCCACTCTAACTATAAGCTTTATCAAAAAGGAAAGTTTTAGGCCTGGCCTTAAAAGTAAACAGAGTGTCTGCCTCACGGACTAAAGCTGGGAGCTGGTTCCACAGGAGAGGAGCCTGATAACTAAAAGATCTGCTTCCCATTCTACTTTTAGAAATCCTAGGAATTGCAAGTAAACCTGCAGTCTGAGAGCGAAGTGCACTGTTAGAAACATAAGGAACAATTAGATCTCTGATGTATGATGGAGCTTGATTATTAAGGGCTTTGTATGTAAGAAGAAGGATCTTAAATTATATTATGGATTTAACAGGGAGCCAATGAAGGGAAGCTAAAACAGGAGAAATGTGATCTATCTTTTTAATATTCATCAGAACTCTTGCTGCCGCATTTTGGATCAACTGAAGGCTTTTAATGGCATTTTGTGGACTTCCTGATAGTAAAGAATTACAGTAGTCCAGCCTTGAAGTAACAAATGCATGGACTAGTTTCTCAGCATCACTCCTGGACAGGATGTTTCTAATTTTAGCAATATTCCGGAGGTGAAAGAAAGAAATCCTAGAAACCTGTTTAATATGGGATTTAAATGACCGCAACTTGTTTTCAGTCACTGATCACAGCCAAATGTTGATTAGGTAAAAGGAGGCGAATACGGATTTTTCAAAGTAAAACATTGCACTTCCTGTTCTCAGGGGAAGGGGCTTAAGTGACATGAGCAAATGAGCCAATGAATGTGTTGACTGGTGGTGTGTGATGAGAATCAAAAAGTTTGGTACAGCTGTGACCTTGTATATGAAATTAATACACTTGTGGTTATATGGTGAGACGCCTTACTTTGAGGCTTAGCCACACACGTTTTTATGTAGCAAAATTCTTTTGATAACTTTTGATCCCCAGTGCCTTAAGTCTGTCCTCGATCGTTTTGAAGTCTGAGAGTCAAAAGCTGTAAGCGGAGTTTGTTCAAATACGACGTGTATGATTCGCAGAAAATGGTGGGTTTGATTAAAAATGGCCGACTTCCTGTGGGGTTTGGACTATGGCTCCAAGAGACTCTTTTGTAGATCCTGAGTTGAGTGGTGGTATGTTATGGGAAACAGGAAGTTTGGTACAGTTTTGAGCTTGTATATTGAAGTTAATACACCATGTCCTTCTATGGCGAGACGCCTTACTTTGAGGCTCAGCCACGCCCACATGCTTTGATGCAGCAAAATTATTTCCATAGCTTTGGATCCCCAACGCCTTAGGTCTCTCCTCGCTCGTTTTGAAGTCTGCAAGTGAAAAGCACTAGGTGGAGTTCGTTCAAACACGACGATATAAATGGGACAAAATGGATGGCCTGGATTCAAAATGGCCTACTTCCTGTGGGGTTTGGGTCATGGCTCCAAGACACTTTTTTGTAGGTCCTGAGACACTCTATATGTATCCTGGATTTCATAATCCTCTGATGAAATATGGATGGGGGCTGGCTTTTTTAGTGTTTCTAGAGGGCCTTAATTTGATGCTTAGCCACGCCCACCTGCTTTAATGCAGCAAATTTATTTTGATAACTTTTGATCCCCAGTGCCTTAAATCTGTCCTCACTCGTTTAGAGGTCTGCAAGTCAAAAGCTCTAGGAGGAGTTCATTCAAATACCATGTGTATGAATTGCACTAAATGGTGAGTTTGATTCAAAATGGCTGACTTCCTGTGGGGTTTGGAGCATGGCTCCAAGAGACTTCTTTGTATGTCCTGAAACACAACATTAGTTTGCCTAGGTACATAATCCTCAGATTAAATATAGCTGGGGCTGGCTGTTTTAGTCATTCTAGAGGGCGCTGTGAAGAAGTTAGACCACGGTCACCAAAACTTTGCAGTCATATCTCTTAAGGGTTGGACCAATAACCATCCTATGTAATCTGGTGCAGAACAAATACATTTTGTGGAAATTAGAGCCAAACGTATGGCCATGGCTAAAGCCCAACTTCGCCATGCCGCCAGAGCCCCATCCTCTTTTGAAAACTCTCCATACTGAATACAGACTTACACAAACTTGTTTACAGTCATTGTGCCCTGGATCATGTTGATTACAGTTGTGTGCGAAAGTCAGGGCACCCCTTTAAAAACAGCATATTTTATATATTTAAAAATGTATATTCATATTTACTGTCTCTGGTATATGGGGAAAAAAAGACAATATTGTCAGGAAACATTAATGCATAGTTACATTTTATTTTATAAATTGAACAAAATTACAAAAATTAAAAACATAATTTTGGCATGTGCAAAAGTCGGGGCACTCGACAGCATCAGTACCTTCAGTACTTAGTAACACCCCCTCTGGCAGATATCACAGCTTGTAAACGCTTTTTATAGCCAACAACAAGTTTCTGGATTCTATTATTTGGGATTTTTCCCCATTCTTCCTTGCAAAAGGCTTCCAGTTCTGCAATATTCTTAGGACGTCTTGCATGCACAGCTCTTTTAAGATCTACCCACAGATTTTCGATGATGTTTAAGTCGGGAGACTGTGAAGGCCATTCCAAAACCTTCAGCTTGCGTTTCTTGAGGTAGTCCATGGTGGATTTGGAGGTATGTTTAGGATCATTATCCTGTTGTAGAAGCCATCCTCTTTTCAGCTTTAGCTTTTTTACAGATGCTGTGATATTTGCCTCCAGAATTTGCTGGTATTTAATTGAATCCATTCTTCCCTCCACCCGAGCAATGTTTCCTGTCCCACTGGCTGCAACACAACCCCAAAGCATGATTGATCCACCCCCATATTTAACAGTTGGCAAGGTGTTCTTTTCATGAAATGCTGCTCCTTTTTTTCTCCAAACATACCTTTGCTTATTGTGGCCAAAGAGTTCTATTTTAACTTCATCAGTCCACAGCACTTGTTTCCAAAAGTCATCAGGCTTCTGTAGATGTTCTGTTGCATATTTTTGACGTTGTATTTTATGATGAGGTCGTAGATAAGGTTTTTTTCTGCAGACTCTTCCATGAAGGTCTTGTTTGTGCAAGTATCGGCGCACAGTGGAAGGGTGCACCACCACTCCTGAGTCTGCTAAATCTTCCTGGAGGTCTTTTGAAGTCAAATGTGGGTTTTGGTTTACCTTTCTGATCAGACTACGAGCTGTTCTCTCCGAGAGTGTCCTTGGTCTTCCAGATCTCTTCTTGACCTCCACAGTTCCCCTCACCTGCCATCTCTTAATTATGCCTCGCACTGTGGAAACTGCAAGCTGAAAACGCTTTGCTATCTTCTTGTAGGCCTCCCCGGCATTGTGGGCATCAATTACTTTCATTTTTTCTGTCTTACACAGCTTCTTAGAGGAACCCATGGTTGCTGAGTGTTTGTACAAGGTTTGTGGAGTCGCCGTATTTAAGAAACCCTCAAATTGGCACCAGCTGGCACTCCCTAATGACAATTGTTGACACATGCTTCAGGACCAATGAACTGGTAGAGGTCTGAGCTTGTAAAAAGAATCTGAAACTTTGAAACTCTCAGGGTGCCCCAATTTTTGCACATGCCAAAATTATGTTTTTAATTTTTGTAATTTTGTTCAATTTATAAAATAAAATGTAACTATGCATTGATGTTTCCTGACAATATTGTCTTTTTTTCCCATATACCAGAGAGACAGTAAATATGAATATACATTTTTAAATATATAAAATATGCTGTTTTTAAAGGGGTGCCCTGACTTTCGCACACAACTGTCAAGGGTGTATAATCTGGACATTTCACGGCAAAACATTACACTTCCTGTTCTGAGGGGGAGGGACTTGAGGGAACATGGGGATAGGTAGTCTATAGGGGGCGCTGTCGAGCCATTTTGCCAGGCCCCTTTTAAATTCCTTTAAAAATACATAAATTTCACGCACACCTGATGCACATGCAAAAAATCATGAGTTTTCATATACGTTTTTTTTTTTTCAAGAGTAGAAAGGGAGAACGAAAATCAATTCATACCAAAAATCTAATTTGGCATGATCACATATTGCCCAGCCCTTACCTCCTTTAATTTTACCGAAACAGTTGTATAATGTCTGAAGAGATGTTAAATTTTTGAGAATAAATCTTTAAAGTGTAACTCATCCCCTATCAGAGTTAAAACTCCGTCCACATAACCTGTTTGAAAAATGCCTCAAAATGAGGCGTTGCCTGGTGGACCAGCAAGAGGGAGGGCCGGTTTAATTATTTATTTAATTTATTAAACAGGAAAAGATTAAAACAATCGGGCCTGACTCAGTTTAAAACTGATTTTCAGCAGGTTCCTGTTCTGGGCTGTGATTGACATGTTGGCAGCTCCTATTTGCGGCACACAGACAGCCAGAAAGATGGAGCGCAATACCGGCGCAAGCTCCATTGGCTCAGAGGGAGGCAATTTCGAAGTTGAGGATTTCTCTCCACCTCCATCAGAGGAAAGAAAGGAAAAGGAGGAAGGTTCTGTGGTGGAAAATTGTTATGCAATTAGGAATTAAGTGTATATTCTCTGTTTAGTGAATGCATCTAGGGTAAAATGATAAGCTTATTGTTCCAGCTTAATGTTATGAGAAAGATATATGTGTCAGGTCACCAGAGAGACAGACGCCGGGGCAGTAAGATAACAGTCTGGCCTTCGGATGAGCTGCTTTATGCGTTGCAATGACTCGCATGAAGCGGTTACTCTGGAGGCGGGGCGTGAACGTTGGAGAAGACATCTACAGAGATAAACAATGATTGCTGAATACTATTTAAGCGGTTAGTTAGAAAGGTTGGTTAGGGTGATGCACGAGTAACTCTGTCCCCTCTATGGTCTGGCCAGACATGTTTGAATTAAATACTTAAACGCCTTCTGGGACTCAAGTCTTCTTTATTATGGAAACCCTGAGATACTTATTTTGCCATAACAGTTCTGTGGAGGACGCGAGCGGCCCTGAGCCGTATCGTTTCGAGCCGATGTCTCTTGAGTTGCTTGGAACAACAGGTGCCGAGCCTGCCTGGGCTTGTTTTATACTCCACAGCGGCAGGAAGACTGACATAAGTTACCACCCGCTGAGCCAGTATCAATGCCCCATTCAAATTCAAGTGCAATGTAACGTTTTAACCTGAAGAGGGCACTCCACTAACGGTTTTTGATGAAATTTTTTTTATTTTTACTAAAATGTACTAAATTACAAAAAATTATAACCAGACATGTAGATAGCACTATTAAATACTCATTTATAGTTTATCAGCAAAAAAAGTTGATTTGGGGGTTAGTTGCATTTTAAATTAAAAAAAACCTTCTAATATCTTCAAATAGTACCAGGGAAATAGTATTTCATATCACCCAACCCTATTACAAACTGTCAAAAAACTAAAACTGCAAAGAAAAAGAGAAGCCAAAACCAAGAGTTCAAAACTATAGAAATAAACAAAATAGATATGAATTTGCAAAATACCATTTGACAAGTACCCAAATGGGAGGAATGATATTACCTCCCTTCGTGTGTTTAGGATGCAGCAGCCTGGGACAAAGAGTTTTAGTTCACTTATAATGTGATGGTGCACAGGATGCGAGACATTAATCACTGGGGACAACTTGGTAAGCATGCTCCTGGCTCCCATACCCAGGACAGGGTGGGCCTTCCTAATGAACTGACCTAATCCATTAAGATTGGGGATAGTCAAGATGCTCCTACTCCAGCAGACCACACACTACAGTCAGTAGTCAGAAACTGTCTTCAGGAGAAGCCATGCACTACAAAACACCCAGCCTTCTCAGGAGGAAGAATCTGGTCTGACAAGTCAACTCCTGCTTCTTGTTCAGGTGAAGACTCAGGAACTTTTAACAGTGTATGACTTGAGTATTCATCCAGTGTCTCCTGTGTCCCTGTAACTGAAGAACCCTTCATTGGTCTGCAGAGTACAGGCAGTGGAGACCACTTCCTCATTGATCTGGACATGGTTCACAAACTCCCATGTCCCTTGACAGGCAGAGTCATCTGGACATTTTTGAAGAAGAAAAGAAGCAGAGTTGATTGAGAATTTCATTGTGTGATGGGTAAAAAGGAAAGGGGTCGAGTTAGTTCCCTATAGGGTTCCTGTACTGCAGGCCAGTATGTTGAACAGGAAGTCCTATGTTCCTACATGTAATAGGTGGTTTATCAAGTCATTCAAGATCCACTGTTGTAGGTGGTGGTCCAATCATAAAAGCTCGAGCTTCACCCTCAGATGCACCGGCAGAAAGGCATGAAAACCACCAGAGAAACAAACATGATCCTCAAAAGGAGCATTTCACTATCAGAACTTCAGGATAATTGTTCTCTGCTACTGTGGGTGCCTTTTGGATGCCACTGACAACTGAAAAGGTTGTGATATGCTGATGTTGGGTCGGGTTGACATGCAAGATATTGAGTTAAAAAAAACAGTCAACACAGCTTCAGTTCTGGAATACAACCTCTGCCAGTTTATTAGTTTACATACCTTCTCTGAGCAGGACAAAGCATTGATGACATACAGTTCCGTCGTCTTCAATTACCCTAGCAAGACTCTCTAACGTTAGCACACAGATTTTTATACCTAGTTTGTGCATGCATGTTTCCTCTCCACAACATCTTATCAACTCAACATTCCTCCGAGGAAACAAGTCCTCTTAGCCAAAGCTATAATTCAGATGGGCCAAGACTAAGGTCAGGCTGACCCAGAGCTTTTCCTCTGGATAAAACACACAAATTCCCACACGTAGCATCTCTGATGGGACCACCTCGGACGTGCAGTATTTACCACAACATCCCCCCCTGTGGTGCTCTCTAAGAGCACCAAAAAGCTAATTAACAACTTTTAAATGTGAGTAACATATATACCTGTGAACGATGATGTCTTAGTTAATTTCTTAAAGGGACAATTTTGAATGGAAACACGTAGCTGAGAGGACAGGGCCAGGTGATTTACCCTGCCAGAAAAAGGTCAGGTTAAATTACCCTGAAGTTATGATGGTGGGAAAGTGTCTCTAAGATGCACTGTATAGCAGGTAAATTGTGGGTTCATCCTCCCCATTGCAAGTCTGGTATGATTACTGTAACAGATCTAATAAAGACCTCACCAAGAGGCAGAGACAGGTGAGCGCCAGCCTCTGCAAGGTCTTAACTTGGTGTGGTGTCAGAGTGATGCTGTGGTGAAGTCTTTTGGGTATGGGGTCTTGGGTGAAGCTCTAGGCGTTTTCAAAAGACATACCATGGCGGCAAATTAAGATAATATTGCCGGCACGATGTGTCTTATGAATGCGCGGTTGCGGCATGGCGAGGAGCGAATATTTTCGTTGGTGCTGGCATGCATGACAGTAATATTACCACAATATTGCTGCTACGCTGGACTTATGAATGAAGACAACACACGCAACAGTGGGTGATGTCACGATGATGTGTGGAATGTGCGCTGAGCCCCGGCCGGCAACAGTATTTAAAATGCAAGTAAACATAGGGAGTTCATTTAGCATTTGTAAACTGTATCAGCTGAAATGGCAAACTGGAGAGATGTAGATGCTCGGGAGCTTCTGGCCTTTAGAGCTAAATACCAGACAGTTCAGCAGAGCTTCAATCGGGATAAAAACAAGTTACATCCAAGCTATTTTCTCTGTTTATCACGGACTTTTCCGTCTCACGGTTTATACACAAACCTACACGTCGACAGCCCAGACACCGCCCCACACCCCCATTTATCCCACCATCGCGTAATCTTTTGTGAAAAACACCTTTTCGCAGCACAGGCTGAGCACTTATGAATGACCAAAAGGCTCACTGATGCCGGCATTGTCTTTTGAAACAGTTTGAGGTACCCTAACCACCTTCAGGCTTAAATTAAACATATACTCTCCAATGCTGCACAGATTATTTTCTGAGAACTTCAAGCTGAAGATGATGCATCAGTTGATCCTCTGTAGCTCAATTATCTCTAGGGACCTGAGGCCAGGATGCAGCAGGGATGTTCGGTGAACCAGGAAGTGTAAATGGAGAAATTAGTTATTCTGGAAATGCAGCAGGGAAGGCTTGGTTGGGGGAGGAATGGTTGTTAGATGGAATCTGTTAACCAACTGGTGTACATCCCTTATCTCATCCAGCCTGGCTGTTGGAATCTTTATGACCTCAGATGCTTTTCAGGTCTATCTAAACATCCCTCACAAATTTTACTGCGTTCCCTAATCTTTCCACGCAGCTTCTCCCTTAGTCCTGACTTGGAAAAGCAACACCTTTCCTCCTTTATGCCTAACAGTTGGTAAATGGTGTTAGGCCTGATAAACCGTGTGGTTACAAACAGCACTGGTGAAGGTTACTAATGATATTCTAATGGCCTCAGATAATGGACTTGTGACTGTTCTGGTCTTGTTAGATCTCAGTGCTGCTTTTGACACAGTCGATCACAATATTCTCTTGGAAAGGCTTGAACATGTTGCAGGGATCAAAGGAACAGCACTAGGCTGGTTTAAATCATTAGGCAGCATGGGATAAATTTCCACAGCTATGCAGATGATACACAAATATATTTATCCTTAAATCCTGATTAATTCAGTTAGTTAGGTAGATTACAGGCATGTCTGGAAGACATAAAAACCTGGATGACGCAAAACTTTTTTCTCTTAAATTATGACAAGACAGAAGTTGTCGTCTTTGGACCAGAAACTGCTTAGTCAATCACTTCCTCTGGATGGTATTAAGTTTACTTCTTTCACCCTTCAGAATATTGCTAAAATTAGAAACATCCTGTCCAGGAGTGATGCTGAGAAACTAGTCCATGCATTTGTTACCTCAAGGCTGGACTACTGTAATTCTTTACTATCAGGTAGTCCACAAAATGTCATTAAAAGCCTTCAGTTGATCCAAAATGCAGCAGCAAGAGTTCTGATGAATATTAAAAAGAGAGATCACATTTCTCCTGTTCTAGCTTCCCTTCATTGGCTCCCTGTTACATCCAGAATAGAATTTAAGATCCTCCTTCTTACATATAAAGCCCTTAATAATCAGCTCCATCATACATCAGAGATCTGATTGTTCCATATGTTAACAACAGAGCACTTCGCTCTCAGACTCCAGGTTTACTTGTAGTTCCTAGGATTTCTAAAAGTAGAATGGGAGGCAGATCTTTTAGTTATCAGGCTCCTCTCCTGTGGAACCAGCTCCCAGTTTTAGTCCGTGAGGCAGACACTCTGTTTACTTTTAAGGCCAGGCTTAAAACTTTCCTTTTTGATAAAGCTTATAGTTAGAGTGGCTTAGGTCATCCTGAGCTATCTCTGTAGTTATGCGGCTATAGGCTTAGACTGCTGGAGGACCAAGTGACCACTTTTCTTCACTCTGCTACTTTTCTCAAATCTCCAGTTGCATTATATGCTGTAATCCAGTGCTATATAAATAAACTGAATTGAATTGAATCTTTTTGTTTCTAGACACAATATTCTGTCACTGGTTTCAATATTGATAACATACTTTATGGTATCAAAAGGGACTTTTGACTCAAGGAGTGTTACAAGACATTGATTCCAACCACAAAAAGGAGAACATTCATCAGACACCATGTCTTTCATGTTCCATGGCAATATTTAAAAACATGCTTTTAAATATACCATATTTAAAATAATTTTGGGTCACAACTTTTCAAAGGCTTCAATATAACTTCAAGGAACATGAATGACATTGGCCTTTAAAACCCTGCAGCTGTCTTATTTTATTAACTAGAGACATAATCTTAGCATCATTTAAGGGTCTTTAAACGCTCTTTTAGATGTAAATGTTTGCTTCAATGCTCAACTCTTGTTAACATAGATGCAAAAATGTCTTTCCCTGGGGTTACACTGATAGGTTTAGGCCTCCAGTCACCTCTATGAACACAGATGTATAAAATCCCCCATTTAGACACAGACTGGTGCTAGAATGTTGATCTCAGGAGCTAAGAGAATTCCACCGTGGAACCATGATAGGATGCTACCTGTGCAACAAGGTCAATCCTGAAATTTCCTTAACTCAATATTCCACAGTCAGCTGTCAGTGGGACTATAACACAGTGGAAGGGAATGGGAACAACAGCAACTCAGCCATGAAACCTCCATCCAAACCCTGTCTCATTTTGAGTCGGCATCTTCCACGACTGAGTGGAAATTTGAGAAGACATTGCATACACACAACAAAAAACAGAATAACTTATACAGGACAACTTATGTTAAAACACAACTAAAAACGATAAGGGAAAAAAACTAAAGAGGAGAAAAAGAGTGTCAATGGATGACCCCACCATGAAGGTATCACAGCTATATAAAATGCCAGGTCAGATGTACGGTAGCTTCTATTAAGTGAGAACAACTGAGAACTCCACAAAAACCCAGAGTTAGATTCAATTGTTCTGCTATTAGTGTTAAATAGTCTAGTTCAGGTTTGAAATTTCTGGGTTATGTAAGTTTTGATCTGGACCTGATCTAGTATGGTCCAGATGCAGGAAAAGTGCTGAAATCTGCCTTTATTGAAGTTTTGCACAAATCCCAGAGTTGGTTTTAATTGCTCTGTTATTTGTGTATAACAATCTAATCCAGGTTTGAAATGTCTGGGTTATGTAGTTTTTAAACTAGAGCAGATTAAAGATGCTCAGAGTAGCGAAAGATTTGGTGTAATTGTCCTTTAGTCGTTTCCCGAATCGGAACTTTCTGCCGGAGACAGTTGGCAACACTGATCGGAAGCTAGAAACGGAAACCAACTTCAGCCTCGTTAAACCTTGTGGACCCTCCCAGAAGAGTTGAAACACATAATAAACCCTAAAGATTAACAGTGGAGGAATACTCATGTTCATGGTTGTACATAAAGACAGACGTATAAATATTTCTGGTGTAAATAACCTTGATAACACCAGGAATAGTTTTGAAGTCAGAGTCAGGTGGACACATTTGGTTTAAGCTCCAATCATTTAGCAGATGCAGTGCTGGATGCTACTTACTGGTGTGTTCTCTTAACACACATCTATATGCTCCAGACCAGCAAACTGCCTTTACAGTGCAGCTCTTATTGGCCAATGATCAGATATTTCATGCAGAAGGAACCAAGCTGCTGCTTACATCTTAACTCCTGCTGAAGCAGAAAGGTGGCCTCAGTGCTGCGGATGTCCTGCTTTACTTTGCTTTGCTTCAGTTAAACCCTGCTCAACACCACACGATTGTTTCATAAAACCCGAACACATTAAACTGTACAAATCAAAAAGCACACTGAGCAGTAAAATGTGTGCAGAAATAGCCATGTTTGTTCTTCTGAAATCGCATTGCGACACTGTGGTTAACAGGCAGCTGGAGGTGTAAGAGAAGTCAGCACAGTCAAACAGCTGCCAGTTAGCACCAGCACAGGAGCTTAGACCCAGAGGAACAACAGAAAACATTTATTTTCAATTAAACAATCTAAAACAGAAAGAAACGAACACATACTCGAATAACACCACTTACCGTCTAAGCGTTAACTTGAAGACAGACTGTGGGCGGAGCATGCGCAGTGGGGGCAAGCTCTGAGTGGCTTGCTTCCCTATGCTTGCTTCATGATTGGATCATCTGGATAGACGCTGTGATATACAGCTAACTGTGTGCTCAGATATAGAGTTATAGGAGACACTGATTTGTGACAGCAGCGTTTATATTAGTCTGCTGGTGTCGAGTCTAGAGCATTGACTGTATAAATAAGTCTAGAGCAAGGTTTTAGTCCTCCGGCCAATCTAAGCTAGTAACAAACTGCTCTACCTGCTGCTGGTTTAGCATGCTGCCATCTGCTGTATGGGAGTTACTACAGTGAGTAACAAGTATTTGAACACCCTGTGATTTTGCAAGTTCTCCCAGAAATGATGGAGGGGTCAGAAATTTACATTGTAGGTGCATTTCCACTGTGAGAGACAGCCTTTAAATTTTCTTCACAAAATCACATTGTTTGATTTTAAAAAATGTTTTTGTATTTTATTGCTGCACATAAGTATTTGAACACCTGAGAAAATCAGTGTTAATATTTGGTACAGAAGCGTTTGTTTGGAATTACAGAGGTCAAACATTTCCTGTAGTTCTTGACCAGGTTTGCACACACTGCAACAGGGATTTTGGCCCATTCCTCCACACAGATCTTTTTTAGATCTGCTAGGTTTCTGGGCTGTCGCTGAGCAACACAGAGTTTCAGCTCCCTCCAAAGAGGGACTTATTGGATTTAGGTCTGGAGACTGGCTAGGCAACTCCAGAACCTGTATATGCTTCTTATGGAACCACTCCTTGGTTATCCTGGCTGTGTACTTCGGGTCATTGTGATGTTGGAAGACCTAGCCACGACCCATCATCAATGCTCTGACTGAGGGGAAGGATGTTGTTGCTCAAAATCTCACAATACGGCCCCATTCATCCTCTCCTTAATACAGGGCAGTCGTCCTGTCCCCTTCGCAGATAACCACCCCCAAAGCATGATGTTTCCACTCCCATGCTTCACAATAGGGATGGTGTTCTTGGTATGCAACTCCTCCATCTTTTTCCTCCAAACACGGCAAGTGAAGTTCAAAAAGTTCCATTTTGGTCTCATCTGACCACATGACTTTCTCCCATGCCTCCTCTGGATCATCCAGATGGTCATTGGGAAACTTCAGATGGGTTGGACATGTGATGACTTGAGCAGGGGAAACTTCCATGCAATGCATGATTTTGAACCATGACAGCGTAGTGTTCTACCCAGAGTAACCTGTGGAACTGTGGTCCCAGCTCTCTTCATTTCATTGACCAGCTCCTCCCATGTAGTTCTGGGCTGATTCCTCACCTTCCTTATCATCAGTGATACCCCACCAGGTGAGATCTTGCATTGAGCCCCAGTGTGAGGGAGACTGACAGTCATCTTTAGCCTCTTCCATTTTCTAACAATTGCTCCAACAGTTGATCTATTTTTACCAAGCTGCTTGGCAATTGCCCCATAGCCCTTTCCAGCCTGGTGGAGGTCTACAATTTTGTCTCTGGTGTCTTTTGACAGCTCTTTGGTCTTTCCCATGGTAGTAGTTGGAGTCTAACGGACTGTAGGGTAGACAGGTGTCTTTAACGAGCTCAGATAGATGCTACTAACTTAGATCGATAAGTGGAGTAGAGGTGGACTTTTTAAAGGCAGAGTAACAGGTCTTTGAGAGCCACAATTCTTGCTGATTGCCAGGTGTTCAAATAGTTATGTGCAGCAATAAAATTCAAATAAATCCTTTAAAAATCCGACAATGTGATTTCCTGAATTAAAAAAAGAAAAAGCCGTCTCTCACAGTGGGAATGCACCTACGATGTGAATTTCTGACCTCTCCATAATTTCTAAGTGGGAGAACTTGCAAAATAGCAGGGTGTTCAAATACTTATGGTACTCACTGTATGTCAGTATTTCTTCACCTGTTTGATCCTGAGGAACAAGACACCATACATACACTTCAATGAAAAAGAAGCAGATAATGAATTAGTAATGTGCACATATACAATTCAATTAAAACAAAAATACTTTCAAGAATCATCAACAACTCTAAAAAAAACTTGAATAATATGAGTTACAACTACATCTAATTTCCCTTTAGGATGAATCAAGTATTTTTCAAATTAAAAATAAACACTTTATTAGGTAGACCTTGTTAACTGGACCCTCTTTGAAGAAATCCCTCAGAGATTATTGTCTATATTGGCATATTATCACACAGCTGCTGCAGATTTGTTAGCTGCATTTTTATGATGAGAATTTTGTGTTTCATCACATCCAAACGTTGCTCTGATGGATGTAATCTGGTGACTGAGGAGGCCATTGGAGGACAGTGAACTCATTGTCACATCCAGGGAACCACTTTGAGATTATGTGATCATTCTGACATTATTAACATGATCATTTTTCCAGTAGACTGTTCAGTTAAAAAAATGCCCAGTTCGCTCCCAAAGTCAGACCAAGAAAATATTCTCACATAATGACAGCGCCTGAACCATTGATGCATGGCAGGAGGGATCAGTTTTGCTTACAGCAAGTGTGGTGTGAATGGTTTGGAAAGGTTTTGTCTCCTAATAAATGAAACCATAACTTGAAAACTGCTTTTTACGTTTTTTTTCTAATTTTCTTGATGAGGTAAAATATTCAACATGATCTGTTGTCAAATGTTCCTCACTTTTTTTATTACCTCCGCCAAAGTTTGTTTTTGCCAGGGTTTGTTTGTTTGTCTGTTTATTATTTAGTCACATAACTCAATAGGTTATCGGTGGTTTTTGATCAAATTTTCAGGAAATGTCTGCAATGGGACCAGGAACAAGTGATTAGAATTTGCGGGTGATCTGGATCTCTGAAAAACAGCTCAGTGATCAGGTGAGTAGGGGAGACTGGGGCCAGTTGTCTCACTTTTTGCTCTAGCATATATTGCTCATAATCCAAACATATTTCAGGAGATATTTGTAGATTAAATGAGAGCCTATGATCTTATCATGAATTTAACTCGCCTTTCTTTTTCTTTCATCAATTTATTAGGATAAAATGTTATTACCTGTCAAAGACACTGACCCACTGTGACAACCTACGCCATGTTGCAGAAGACTCCATGACTCCTAGCCAGGCTCTGAAGAGAGCTCTTCTTAACATTTTGGACATATTGTAGAGATGGAGAGACAAGATTCTCCAAAAGCAATCTCGATCTCATGAAAGCAGTTAATTGCCTTTAACCTCAATCTCCTTCTTTTCTGGATGTTGCTGTGTTAAGTCCTCTGCAGAAAATGGCAGGAAGTGACAAACTTTCCAATGAGATTCTTGTCGCAAAAATAATGTTGGAAAAATCATTCAAAAAGACTGATGATGGCGATGTAGAGTTTGTAGATCTCTTCCCCGTTTGCAAATATCTAAGAATTCCTTTCATCAGGTCCATCGCATGTATGTGAACTCCTTTGTGATTGGAATGTCATCTGCATCATGTGAAAGCTCTTTCTCCACTTTGTCTCGTGTTCTTACCCCCTGCTGCCGCACTATGCTACATGAGAGAAAAATAAATGTTGTTATTCTGGCTCATGATAAGGCCATAATAACAGGCCTAGATATGGATGGATTTGTTAGGACTTTTGCACAGAAAAGCAGACGACTGATGCTATAATGACTGATATAAGCCATGCTGTGAACAGAACCAAAGATATAAAAACAACAATCAAGTACACAAAAAAGAATTAAAAAAGATATAAATAAAATAAAAGAAAGAAAAATTAAAATACAGACAAACAGACAGAGCGCCCGGACTCTCAGCACACCCAGACTCTATGGAGTGCTGTCCGTGCTAAAATTGACAATAAATAAATAAATAAATAGATAGGGTAATACATTTGTAAATAAATAAAAGTGGGAATAAATAAATAACTACATAAATGTGGACAGAAATAAATCAAATTCAAAATACATTTCTAAATAAATAAATAAATTTGTAAATGAGTAAATAAATATAGAACAAAAAATTTGAAGATACATCTGTTAATAAATAAATAAATAAATAAATAAATGGGTAAATACAATTGAAAATAAATATATATATGTGGGGGGAAAAAGATTAATTTTGTACATATATTTATTAATTTCCACATTTATTTATTTATTTTCACATTTACTTATTAATTTCCATCCATTCATTTTCTGTACCCGTCCATCCTATGTAGTAGGGATGTGTATTGGCAAAAATCTGGCGCTCTGATATGTATCGCGATACATCGGAGACGATACGATATATCTCAATATATCGCGATACTATGAGTAAGACCATATATTGAGATTTTTAAAATTGAATTTAACTGTGAGAAAACTGTCACAGCGTTCTAAACGCTCCAACCTGCTTCATACTTTAACACATTCAGTTTTATTACTGAGCTAGTTGATCGACTGGAATGAAGAAGCTGAAAACAGCCACCAACTACCGGTCATACTTTTAATTTTACTACAAAAATTGCTGTCATCATTAACGGTTCCATTCAAATCCTTAAAAAAATAGATACTTTTGTTTTGAATATCGATACAATATCGGGAAATAAAATATCGCAATATATCAGTGTATCGATATTTTCTTACATCCTTGTGCCTATCTCCAGCAGTCACGGGGCGAAAGGTGGGGTACATCCTGGACAGGTCGCCGGTCCATCGCAGGGCCTTATTTATTTCCTTACACATTTATTTATTTATTTATTTATTTCCACATTTATGCATTTATTTCCACATTTATTCATTTACTCAAGTGTATTCTAATAAGGGGGGCGTTTCTAATACTGGCCTAAAGCCTGATTGTTTAGCTCCGAGACTCCAGTTCACACAGAACTGGCTCTCTACTGAAGAGGCTAGCGGCGGCTGGCTGCCCTGTGTGGACACTTGAGTCAAGCCAGCCGACGCTAGCGCTTTTCTAAAGATTAGCTTCGCGCATACATAGTGCATTACGGTAACAGAGCTTTGGAACGGCCTTGCAGGCAAAAACAATAAAATGAAGAGGAAGCTAGATTTAGCCATAAAAATGTTTTATTCATGACCTACTTACTACCTTTCCGTGCTATTTCCAGAATAAATATGTTACTGTACATTTTTGGAGAAACATCAAGTCAAATACCTGATAATGCCTATCCAGGATAGGCGTCTGTGTCACCTACGGGAATTTATTTCTTCAAAATGCTAAGAGGTGACAACAAACTCTCTGTAGATTATGTTAAAGGGTCATCTATACTGTGACCAGAATAACTATTTCCCAATTTTGGCAGGGACGGTCCTCCATACAGGTCCTTCTAAAAAAATTAGCATATTGTGATAAAGTTCATTATTTTACATAATGTAATGATAAAAATTAAACTTTCATATATTTTAGATTAATTGCACACCAACTGAAATATTTCAGGTCTTTTATTGTTTTAAATCTGATGATTTTGGCATACAGCTCATGAAAACCCAAAATTCCTATCTCAAAAAATTAGCATATCATGAAAAGGTTCTCTAAACGAGCTATTAACCTAATCATCTGAATCAACTAATTAACTCTAAATACCTGCAAAAGATTCCTGAGGATTTTAAAAACTCCCACCTGGTTCATTACTCAAAACCGCAATCATGGGTAAGACTGCCGACCTGACTGCTGCCCAGAAGGCCATCATTGACACCCTCAAGCAAGAGGGTAAGACACAGAAAGACATTTCTGAACGAATCGGCTGTTCCCAGAGTGCTGTATCAAGGCACCTCAGTGGGAAGTCTGTGGGAAGGAAAAAGTGTGGCAGAAAACACTGCACAACGAGAAGAGGTGACCGGACCCTGAGAAGATTGTGGAGAAGGACCGATTCCAGACCTTGGGGGACCTGCGGAAGCAGTGGACTGAGTCTGGAGTAGAAACATCCAGAGCCACCGTGCACAGGCGTGTGCAGGAAATGGGCTACAGGTGCCGCATTCCCCAGGTCAAGCCACTTTTGAACCAGAAACAGCGGCAGAAGCGCCTAACCTGGGCTACAGAGAAGCAGCACTGGACTTTTGCTCAGTGGTCCAAAGTACTTGCATGTCATTCGGAAATCAAGGTGTCAGAGTCTGGAGGAAGACTGGGGAGAAGGAAATGCCAAAATGCCTGAAGTCCAGTGTCAAGTACCCACGGTCAGTGATGGTCTGGGGTGCCATGTGTCACGGGGTGTGTGGAGAATGGACCCAAACGCACTCGCTGAAGGAAGGTGCAGGATGTTTTATTAAAGTGAGGAGATCGTGATGATGGTGGTGGTGAACGGAGACACTGGACATCGGGCTGGAACGAAGAGGCAGGAAGACGACACACCATGGGGATGAAGACAACAGAGGACTAGGAGGAAGGAGGACTAGGAGGAAGGATGAAGGATGGATGATCCGGCCGGGAGTGAAAGGAAGTGAGGAGTCTTAAAGGCTGGAGGTGAGTAGGATCAGGTGTGGATGATGAGACAGACAGGTGAAGACAATGAGGCAGGAATAGGGCAGCGTGACAGGACCCCCCCCTTTAAAGGTGGATTCCAGACACCGTGGAAAGAGTGAAAACGAAAGGGAAGAGAAAAAAAAAACAAGCACCCTTGCCAGGGTGGGTGGAGGGGGCCCACGGAAGGAGGGCCCCGAGTCTCTTTGGGTACGCCCCTGGAAGTCTGGCGGACGGCCCCGGCGGTGGCCCCTGAGGACCTGGAGGTCGGGCGGACGGCCTCGGCGGCGGCCCCTGAGGACCTGGAGGTCGGGCGGACGGCCTCGGCGGCGGCCCCTGAGGACCTGGAGGTCGGGCGGACGGCCTCGGCGGCGGCCCCTGAGGACCTGGAGGTCGGGCGGACGGCCTCGGCGGCGGCCCCTGAGGACCTGGAGGTCGGGCGGACGGCCTCGGCGGCGGCCCCTGAGGACCTGGAGGTCGGGCGGACGGCCTCGGCGGCGGCCCCTGAGGACCTGGAGGTCGGGCGGACGGCCCCGGCGGCGTCCTCTGGCTGGACGGAGGTCGGGCGGACGGCCCCGGCGGCATCCTCTGGCTGGACGGAGGTCGGGCGGACGGCCCTTAGGTCCTTTTCTGAGGTTCAGGTAGTGCCATAGAGAGTCTGGAGGCTCGGACGCCTCCTCAGACGGAGGTTCTGGAGGCTCGGACGCCTCCTCAGACGGAGGTTCTGGAGGCTCGGACGCCTCCTCAGACGGAGGTTCTGGAGGCTCGGACGCCTCCTCAGACGGAGGTTCTGGAGGCTCGGACGCCTCCTCAGACGGAGGTTCTGGAGGCTCGGACGCCTCCTCAGACGGAGGTTCTGGAGGCCCGGACGCCTGCTGAGAAGACCGTTCTGGAGGCCCGGACACCTGCTGAGAAGACCGTTCTGGAGGCTCCAGTGACGGGGACGGGTCCTCCCTGACCCTCCTTGGGAGCTTCAGCGACGGGGACGGGTCCTCCCTGACCCTCCCTGGGAGCTTCAGCGACGGGGACGGGTCCTCCCTGACCCTCCCCGGGAGCTCCAGCGACGCATGGGGAAATGTCCATCGCTGGAGAGCCGCCGCTGTGACCGCCAGAAACACGGCAGCCACAACAACGGCGGGCTCATGGACTGGAACGGGCTCATGGACTGGAACGGGCTCAAGGACTGGAACGGGCTCATGGACTGGAACGGGCTCATGGACTGGAACGGGCTCATGGACTGGAACGGGCTCATGGACTGGAACGGGCTCATGGACTGGAACGGGCTCATGGACTGGAGCTGGAACGGATTCTGGAGCTGGAACGGATTCTGGAGCTGGAACGGATTCTGGAGCTGGAACGGATTCACGGACTGGAGCCGAGACGGACTCACGGACTGGAGCTGGAACTGCTCCGGGAGCGGCCCCACCTCGGCGGCGTCGCTGTCTGCGGCGAGGCGCTCCCCTGGAGCAGAGGTAGGCCGTCTTGTCCCCATAGAAAAACTCGAAGAGGTCCTCCTCCCTGATGTGAGGAGCCCCCGAAGAGCCAGCTGGAGGAGGGACAAAGACGGCGGGGGAGAGAACCGGCGGTGGGTGCCACGCGGAGATGGAGCCGACGTTGGTGGTCCGTGTGGCCGCGCCGCCCTGCTCCTCGCTCGCTGAAACACCGGTTCGCCGGGTCCGTCGCCTACGGCCAGATGGTGGAGGCGGAGAGGGCGGACCGATCATCTGGTCCAACGCCTCCTGGCGAATCCTCTCCGCCTCGCGCCGCAGATCGGCGAGCTCCCGGGCCGAGAAGACACTCTGGAAGTGAGGGAGCACTCCGAGGATCTCCCCGGCTCCGGAGACCCGCACAGGAAGGTGAGGAGAGGCAGCGAGTCTGGCCAGGTTGGCCCAGACGTCCTGGCGCAGGACGGCGATCTCCTGGGCGAGTGCTGGGTCCATGTTTAGGGCCGGATCATTCTGTCACGGGGTGTGTGGAGAATGGACCCAAACGCACTCGCTGAAGGAAGGTGCAGGATGTTTTATTAAAGTGAGGAGATCGTGATGATGGTGGTGGTGAACGGAGACACTGGACATCGGGCTGGAACGAAGAGGCAGGAAGACGACACACCATGGGGATGAAGACAACAGAGGACTAGGAGGAAGGAGGACTAGGAGGAAGGATGAAGGATGGATGATCCGGCCGGGAGTGAAAGGAAGTGAGGAGTCTTAAAGGCAGGAGGTGAGTAGGATCAGGTGTGGATGATGAGACAGACAGGTGAAGACAATGAGGCAGGAATAGGGCAGCGTGACACCATGTCAGCTGCTGGTTTTGGTCCACTGTGTTTTATCAAGGGCAGGGTCAATGCAGCTAGCTATCAGGAGATTTTGGAGCACTTCATGCTTCCATCTGCTGAAAAGCTTTATGGAGATGAAGATTTCATTTTTCAGCACGACCTGGCACCTGCTCACAGTGCCAAAACCACTGGTAAATGGTTTACTGACCATGGTATTACTGTGCTCAATTGGCCTGCCAACTCTCCTGACCTGAACCCCATAGAGAATCTGTGGGATATTGTGAAGAGGAAGTTGAGAGACGCAAGACCCAACACTCTGGATGAGCTTAAGGCCGCTATCGAAGCATCCTGGGCCTCCATAACAACTCAGCAGTGCCACAGGCTGATTGCCTCCATGCCACGCCGCATTGAAGCAGTCACTTCTGCAAAAGGATTCCCGACCAAGTATTGAGGGCATAACTGAACATAATAATTTGAAGGTTGACTTTTTTATATTAAAAACACTTTTCTTTTATTGGTCGGATGAAATATGCTAATTTTTTGAGATAGGAATTTTGGGTTTTCATGAGCTGTATGCCAAAATCATCAGTTTTAAAACAACAAAAGACCTAAAATATTTCAGTTGGTGTGCAATGAATCTAAAATATATGAAAGTTTAATTTTTATCATTACATTATGGAAAAGAATGAACTTTATCACAATATGCAAATTCTTTGAGAAGGACCTGTATATGAGGACTCTGTTCCTGAAATAAGGGGCGGCCGTGTTTGGTCCGAGCAACACAGCTTGGAAAACTGGTCTTTTTAAAATTCTATGGGAACATATGCCATTCAGCAACGAACTACCTGAACGTAGAATTGTAGACTCAGTGCTCAATTAATACTTTTGATAAATGTAGTCTATTCAGTAGTAAATAGAAATAACAGACTGAAAACAGACGGTTAGTTAAAATTGAACATATATTGAAAAAAACAATTAATACAGTTCCAAGAAGCAATATGAGAGACATCAGTTTCTTTGGGTAGTTTACAAAAACTCACTTCATCTTTTCAAACATGAGCTTTCCAAACTGAAATACGGTAATGCTTAACTCCTTGAAGAATCCTTTAGGAAATGAATAATCCTTTTATCGTCCCACAAAGGGGAAATTCCGCTTTAACAGCAGCAAAATGACAGGTAATAGAAGCATTTAGATTCACACAAGGGAAGAAGAATGTTTAAAACAGACTTAAGAATTAAGACATGAAGGACAAATTTACAAAAGCAAAGTACAGTGTAGTATATAAAATAAAGTGGCATACTCAAATTTGAATGTGCAACTGAGTTGGAAAATTCAAAAACTGAAATATTAACGGTTGTGCAGGTATAGTTCTGCATTAAAGGTAACGGTATTGTTTTCCACGAAGTTAACAGAATATAAATTGTGAGAAACAGATGAGCAAATAACAGCAGCAGAAATGTTAATTAGGTAGGTTGAAGAGTGTCATGAGTAAAACAATTTTTAACAAAATGCAGGTGGGATTTCTTTTATTGAACTTCTAACTAAGGTGGTTGTAAAAATAATCATTAGTGTAACATATTTTAGATTCTAAAAAAGCAGGGTCTGAAGAACCCATACATGCAGGACTAAATTCTTAAATACATTAGGTAACCATGTAAGGAATGTATTAGTTATTTTTTTTTACAAACCTAAATTATTGGGATATGGTTATGAGGAGGTTGGAACTGACAGCAGCGACATCAGCAGGATACACAGGTTCTGAGGTTATGTCTTATGCATTACCTTTAACCCCACTACGTTTCTTTTCTGGATATGGGAGAAGCAGATGAAGTTATATGTTTTTCTTAACAATTTTAAGGCATGTGCAAGACGATGCCTTAAAAAGGGGCAAGTTGGATTTGATAATAATGGTAATTGTTAAATCATCTAAATGATAAATCTTCTTCACTCTCAAGGGTTACTTGTGGAGTTCCACAGGGTTCTGTGCTTGGACCAATTCTGTTCACCATATCTATGCTCCCAATTGGTAGAATTATTAGACAGCATGGGATAAATTTCCACAGCTATGCCTATGATACACAACTATATTTATCCATAAATCCTGATGAACCCAGTCAGTTAGGTAGATTACAGGCATGTCTGGAAGACATAAAAACATGGATGACCCTGAACTTCTTGCTTTTAAATTCTGACAAAACAGAAGTTGCTGTCTTTGGACCAGAAGTTCTTAAACAGAAACTGATTAGTCAATCACTTCATCTGGATGGCATTAAATTGGCCCCCAGTAATAACGTAAAGAACCTCGGCATTATTTTTGACCGAGACTTGACATTTAAATCCCATATTAAACAGGTTTCTAGGATTTCTTTCTTTCACCTCCGGAATATTGCTAAAATTAGAAACATCCTGTCCAGGAGTGATGCTGAGAAACTAGTCCATGCATTTGTTACCTCAAGGTTAAATCCAGAATAGAATTTAAGATCCTTCTTCTTACATACAAAGCCCTTAATAATCAAGCTCCATCATACATCAGAGATCTAATTGTTCCTTATGTTCCTAACAGAGCCCTTCGCTCTCAGACTGCAGGTTTACTTGTAATTCCTAGGATTTCTAAAAGTAGAATGGGAGGCAGATGTTTTAGTTATCAGGCTCCTCTCCTGTGGAACCAGCTCCCAGCTTTAGTCCGTGAGGCAGACACTCTGTTTACTTTTAAGGCCAGGCTTAAAACTTTCCTTTTTGATAAAGCTTATAGTTAGAGTGGCTTAGGTCATCCTGAGCTATCTCTGTAGTTATGCTGCTATAGGCTTAGACTGCTGGAGGACAGACTTACCAATTTTCTTCACTCTGCTACTTCCTTTTCTACTACTACTCTTCAGTTGTATTACAGTACATTCTGCTCTTTCAACTGTTAACTTTGTGTTCTCTCAGTGTTTTTCTCTCCATAGAAGATATACCTGGTCTGGTATCCTGCTTGGCTGCAATGCCCTGTTGGACGGGGGGCATCGACTGGGATGATCCTCCCAGTAACTGAACATCCACTGTGTCCTGTTATCAACTTTTTACTTTCTGTAACATAGAAAGTTCTCTTATATCAGATCTTCTGTTCCTTCTGTGTTTCTGCTCTGTCTTCTCAAACCCCCAGACCGCCGTGGCAGATGGCCGCTCCTACTGAGCCTGGTTCTGTTGGAGGTTTCTTCTTGTTCAAGGAGAGTTTTTCCTCTCCACCGTCGCTACATGCTTGCTCAGTATGAGGGATTGCTGTGGTTGGAAAGTCTGCATCAACGGGGCCCAACCTCACGCCAATGACTGACGTAATCTGCTGGGATTCCTTAAATAGGAAACTTTTTAACTGATTGGAATGTTTGTATAAATGTATTGAAATGACTTCTTGGTAAGTGCCTTGAGATGACATCTGTTGTGAATTGGCGCTATATAAATAAAATGAATTGAATTTAATTAATTGTCTGTCAGGTGGGCTGCGTAAATTAATGGCTTTATACTACCAGGAACTTAAAACTCACAAACTCTGACTTCAATTGCATTTCAGTTCAGGGCCAAGTCGTAGTACATGTCATATCAGGGCACTTGACAAGTTTTTAAATTTGTTCTAAAAACCTTCTTTACTTCTTGCTGGGATTAGTTGGAGTTGGGATTTTGCTCTACCAAATTAGAAGGTTATGGTTGTTTGGTCTTCTTGGCATGAAGTTAGTACAGATTGATCTGAAGGCATGTTATTACTGCTGATATACCCTAATTCTAATCTAGCTTGCCACAGATAATGGCGTAAAGGACCCCGTGCATTTTTCGGTCTCATTGCACAGAAGTCTCAGCAAAGTCATCTGGAAGAATTAGTATTTATCACTTTGAGCTAATTCCATTGCCAAACATATCTGATTATAAAATTGTTTTTTGAACATTTTCTTTTGTTTGATCGATCTACCCAACCTTTTAGGGAAATTTGTGACAACATTTTGGAATATTCCCTTTATATTTAGGGTATTATTTAAAATGAATAAAAGCAGGGAATGTTGCAGGAATATTCCAATGCAATTGGGATTTAATTAAATATTCTCTGTCTTGTTTATGTATCTAGGGCAAGATAAAAAGTTAGGGAAAAGCTTGTTGTTCCAGCATAATGTTTCTGATAAAGATGTGTCAGATCACTGGAGTGACAGGCACCAGAGCGGCAAGATATCTGACCTGGACAGGCTGCTTCATTCTTTACTATCAGACTGGCATGAACCAGTTCTCTCTGAGCTGGACAAGAAGATTGAAGGAAACATGCTGGAGAGACAAACAGTGATAGAATACTTTTTAAACTGTTAGTCAGAAAGGTGGAGGAGGGTAATGTAAGAGTAATCTCTGTCCCACTTCATGTTCTGGCCAGACATGTTGAATTAAATACTTGAATTCTTCACTTTACTTCTGGGACTTAGTTTTATCTTTGATTCAGAAGAGCTGTATTTTCAGCTATAACAACTTCATATGTTGCTTTTAAGCTTCCTGACTAACAGATTATTATTGGACAGCAGATGGAAAACAGACTTAAGTTCTCTGATTTTGCTGTCCATGCTCTGTGGCTCTGAGTCTGACCATGTTGTTCTGAAATCATATGATGTTAACTATCCAGACCTAAATGTGCCAACAAAGAGAGATGATTATTGATTTCAAAAATAGCAAAACTGAACAAATGTCATTCATAGAAAGGATGTCCAGTTATTGCAAACGTATTAATATCTCTGCAATCATCAGCTGGGATCTGATCTCTACTTCAAAACACGGACAACAGAGCATGCACTTGCTAAGGAGGAACTGAATGTCATTGTTAAGACTCATTTACTGAAATGCAACTCAGCATTCTTCCCCCTCCAATCACAGAGAGTGGCATTTACACCAAAGAGTTGTATTCTGGTCTCATTTGACCACATGACATTCTCCCAAACCCAGATGGTCTCTTGCAAACATTACACAGGCCTGGACATGTGCTGGCTTAAGCAGTGGGACCTTTTGATTGCTGCAGGATCTTAATCCATGATGACATGATGTGTTACTAAAGCCCCTTTCAAACAGGCCATGAAAAACGGTAATTTTCCGGACATCGTCTGTTTTGCTTTTGTGTCCGAAAGCAATATTCCTAACTTTGTCCGGATACCCTTTACCGGTAATTTTACGGCTGAAGACCTAGTACCAAGAGCGGACTTTTCGCCGTATGGTGTTTGCATTCAGACAGTCAGGTAATGTTCCGCGAAAGCTGGAGGGGTGTGGGGTGGTGGGGGAAAGGGGAGAGGGGCAGGGAACGCTGTGAGCGCACACATTGATGATGTAAAAATGTCACTATTTTCCTTTCAGCTTTTTCATCGATGTCGCTTAAGCGTTTTCGTGTGCGCAAAATTGCACACATCACAAAGACGAGCACTGCGAGTAGATCTGCTGTTTCGTCTACCATCTTTGCAATAATGCATTTGTTTGGGGAAATTACATTTACACCCGCCGGACTAAGTTTACGTAATATCCACATACGACCCCTCACTCCCCCTCACCCCCCAACCCACAGACATTCATCAAGATCCTCCGGTACATTTCTTGCTGTGTGAAAGCAGCCGAAAGGCAATATTCCGGAAAAAAGTGGCGTGTTTGAAAACACAACTCTGGTTAAAGACCGGATGGAATTGTCCGCAAATATTCCAGAACTTATGTCTGAAAACGGCTTAATAGTAACTGTTGTCACTGTGGTCTCTTCAGGTCATTGACCATTTCCCCCCGTGTAGTTCTGGGCTGTTTCTTTACCGTTCTCAAGACCATGTGTACCCCACAAGGTGAGATCTTGCATGAAGTCCCTGTTCAAGGGAGATTGTCAGTGATTTTGTATGTATTCCATTATCTAATATTTGAGAGTTGATTTCTTTTTATCAAGCTGATTTCCTATTGTAGATTAGCTCATCCCAGTCTTGTGAAGGTGTACAATCTTGTCCCTGGGGTCCTTGGACAGCTCTCTGGTCTTGGTCTTGGCCATGGTGGAGGTTGGAGTCTGACTGTTTGAAGGTGTGGACAGGTGTCTTTTATATAACGAGTTCAAACATGTGCCATTAATACAGGTAACAAGTGGAGGATAGAAGAGCTTCTTAAAGAAGATGTAATAGGTCTATGAGTGCCAGAATTCTTGCTTGTTTGTAGGTGCTAAATACTTATTTTCTGCATCACTATACAAATAAATTCTTTATAAATCATACAATGTGATTTCCTGGATTTCTTTTTACATTCTGCCTCTCACAGTTAATATGTACCTATCATGAAAATTATAGATCTCACTCATCTTTTTAAGTGAGACGACTTGCACTACCAGTGGCTGCCAAATACTTGTTTGCCCCACTTTAAATCACTCAAGTCAGGCACAGAAATCTGTGTTCACTCTGGGGAGATCATGTCATTAAAAAGGTCCAAAAACATGAGCAATAATCATGATCACAGCCTAGCACCTGAGTTCAGGTTTTTGAATGGGAAATGGGCTGAATTTATAAGCGCTTTACAAAAAAATGAAGCAAGGTACAGGTGCCACCGGGCCTTCTGACCATCACCCGCAAGGTGGGTGAAGTGTCTTGCACAAGGAAACAACGACCAAGACGAAAAGAGTGAAGGTTCAAAACTGCAACCCACCAGTTACGGGACGAACTCCTACCAGCTGAGCTACAGTTAGCTCAACCCACTGGTTTTCTTCGTTTCTGATTAGAACCGATTCTTCTAGCCTAGCTATTAAACAGCTCAGCAAAGATTAGCTTCAGTTTTACCCATTTGTTGACTGTTAATATCCTACTGGGTTCATTATGTTAGTAGAAAATTAAACACTTTTTAGATACAACTAATCACCCCCTAGCATTTTTATTACATTCTGGGAATTTAAGCACAAGAAAACTAACCTTGAACCTGCTTGAATAATAGCCAGGTCTTATTACTATTATTAATAAAGTATTCTTTCAATCTAACTTGTAGATCCCACAATAGAAAAAAACAAACAAAAAAACAATGCTAACAATGCTTCTGATTTTAAGTGATCCAGGGCAGGTTCACTGGGTTTTTGGCATCAGGGTGACTAACTGAGATTGAGTTCTTTGGGTTAGGAGTTTGAGGAAAAATGTGTTTCATACGTGTTTTGTATGATTCCTTCCTTTCTTAAAAATGATTCATTTTTCTCTTAAAAATGGGTTGTATGCCAGAGCTGTATGTAAAGTACACTTCATTTAAAAAAATGAAAGATTAAGACGATTTTTTTTATTTTCATTTAATCAGAATTTGTACAAAATGTAAAAATACATTAATTGATGGCACAACTGTACATGTACTGTATCTAAGAATTATAGAGATCTGATCTGCAGACACCTTTAGCAGACTTCACCAAAACAACTCATATTAAATACAGCAGTGTACTGTAAGTTTGATGATCAGTTCCTGAGCCAATGTGACCAACATAAAACAAATGCTGCCCTTTGTCAAAGCAGTTTTACAGAAACTTTAAAGTTTTCACTTGAAGCAGTCTATCAGCTACACAAGTTGAAGCAGATCTTATACAGAAAAGCACTGAATGCTAGAATAATCAACACATCTATTCATTTTGATTGTAAAAGCAAGTCATGACAGCGTCTCAGGTCTTGGAGGATATCTCCAGATGTCTGCTTGTGTTGTTTTGTCTGGATTTCTGGGCTGCATTTATTTTGATGAGATGAGCAGCCAGGTTCTGCTTGTTCATACGGAAACCCGTTCAGACAAGACACCTTAATACAGCTCTAATCAGTTCAGCTAGAACCTTAGTCAGCTTGTTATCCAGCTAAAAACAGCTCACTGTTAGTCTATGGGACTCATATGAATCCATGGTAGGACCATCTGGAGTAAAAGTACCACTTTTATGGATTCACTGTTTACACACAAAGACTCGAAACCTAATGGAATGACAGGATCTTGCCAAACACCTTGTGTAGTTTTAAAGGGGACATATTATGCCTCATTTTAAACAAGTTATAACAGGTCTATGGTCTGTACAAAACATGTTAAAATCTATGCACAAAAATCACTCTCACATAAAGAAATCTCACCAACTCAATTCTTGACGATTTCAGTCGCTTTCAGAATTAGCTGTTTAAAGGACTCTGTAACTTTTATACAAATTAGCTGTTGCAGACCACTCCCACCTATTTTGTTATAATGAGGGACTTCTTCAAAAGGCTGGTAGAAGCACAAGATTTCTGATGGCAAAAATTTGCAAAAAAATTACATGGATGGTTTTTGTTCATGTTTGGAGTGTTAATAGAAGCAGCAGAGACCAAGATAGAAACACAAAAGTATGAAAAAAGTTACATTTGCGTATGTGGGGGAGGGGCAGGGCTGCACAACTATTCTCCAGACAGCTGGAGGCAACCCTCATTATTACAGCCCTTTCTCAACTTTAAACAGTAGATACAAAGAGACAGAAAATTGTAGTGGTTTTGAAAGTGTCACTTTTTAAAACCTGAACACACATCAACACCAAAACCCAGCTCAGGTACAGTAACAAGAAGAACCTAACAGAACTCAAGTTTGTATGAAGAAAACAAAGTTCTGTTAAAACTCTCTGGGGTCAGTGATGCTTTACTTCTGCTGAACTGGTAAACCACTTACTGCAACTTGATAACATTCCTAAACCAACTATAGAGATATAGATAACGAGACAAATGGTTGTTGAGTTCAAATCTGAAATACAGTATGCATGAAAACTCGTTTCTAACAATAGTATTTGGCCCTACTCATACAGAGTTTCAGTACTCATCCCTGTGCAGTTAGATATCGCTGTAAATAATAATCAGCTTAAGAACAACAGGCACTGAGGTGAGGCTCAGAGTTTATGTTGGGGAAACAATGAAGTTCTTTCTTTTGTTATAGCTGCAGTTTCCCACATCCTGGAAAATGTAGTGCTACATGATCAACTTCTCTGCAGTAAAGATAAAGGTGCATCATGTGACCAACCCTCTGAGTCAACAGGTTGAGGCTACTCGGTGCTTTTAAGCAACCACACTGGATGCCTGAACAGTAATGACACTGTAAAACACTGAGAAGTGAAACTTGTCTGAAGAGTTTATTATCAATGTGTTTAACTTGGAATCTCCATATAGATGAAAAATTCTGTACAGGTGCATTTTTTTCCCTTTCAGTTGTATTTTAGAAATTTCCAGTTTTCTACATAATCCCTTACCCTTTTTAATGCCCGTGGTGCACATATTCCTCATGTTCTTTGATGAAATGTTTAAAATTTGCTTTAGGATAAAAAACAAAAAGACATTTTCAAGTATTGATGTACAAATCAAGTGCTAGCTGTCAGAATATCAGGTTAATGAACCAGATACCCAATGCATGTATAAATAAGTAATACAGAGACAACTTCTTAGTACTAAAGGTGCAACATTCCAAAAAATACAACGTTGATATGATCACCCATGAGACTTTGTTAGGGTTTTATCAGCTGCAACATGGCTCTGTTCAGCAGAATCAGAGCAGTCACCTGGCTCCTCCATTCCCCGCACCCCCTCCTCTTCTAACATTTCCTCTCTGTCGAAAAAGTCATGCTGATCCCATGGATGGTCCTGGCCATCGCACACTTCAATCCCAGAATCCCCAGTGAAGCGCCGGTACCTGCCTGGCATTGAGTCCTTGCTAGGGCTGTTAGTACAGCTGGAATAGATCTGCGTCGTCTCTGGAGGCCCATCGAGTGCTACGTTAGCATCATGTGGGATGGGGACAGCTGAGTGGGGGCTAAAGTCTGCTTCTGGAGGGTCAGAGGATGGTGGTACCAACTGGAGAGGTGTATAAGGAGGAGGGGGGGTTGCTGGTCGGTTAACTGCCTCTTCATAGGCTGGCAGCAAATAGACAGGTAAAATTCCTGAAGAGAGCGTAGCAGACATATATTAGTACTTGTGCAGGTCTATTGCTAAATAGTAAAACACACCTACTCATTTAGCTGGATGGATAAAATCCTGCATGGAAGGACAGCTTGTTGCGCTGCACTGTAGGTAATTAAGTATTTCAGTTGTAAAACAGACATTTATAGAATCTTTGTGCAACTTAGTTTTTGGTAAAGCATCTTGTCCCTTTACCTCTGTGGATCTGGGCAGATTACTAACAGCACCAAGTTGTAATGTTTTTCTAAAATTGAGCTGTTGGTAAACTGATCTTTATACCACACTGCTTTGGATCATCCTACAGAAGATAGTAATAGAAGTGAAGAGATTGGTCTGTGCTGAGCTTCATGTGCTGACAGGAGTATGTCAGTGATAGGTGAAAACCGCCACCAAAATCACTGCACTTGCAGGGTCCAGCAACTTTGCTGACTTAATGCATCTCCATGCAACAGTGTCAACAGTGTCAACAGTGTTTGCAATTTAACAGTGTATAGAAATGAACCAATCATAACCATCTCCTGTGTTTAGAAGCACAATGCGTCTATAAAACCCATTACATGGGGCGATGAGGGCACTGCCGAGGTGTTTCCTCTCCACGCAGCAGACAGATCATCAGACGAGGTTGAGGTGATCTAGTTTACCACTGCCTACAATATTACTAAAGAAGAACTTCCCTTCCCTAAATTTAAGTCAGAAATGATTCTTCATAAGAAAAATGGCTTGAAGACAGTGAAATGTGAGATATTCACAAGATGTTTACCCTTAAAACATTTGCACTTATAATTTCGACTATTTTATCCCATAATTTCATTCATTTATTTTATCTTGACATGTTTTTAAGTTCAAATTTCAGCTCGACAGACAGACACTTTAATAATCCTTTGCGGGAAAGTTTTATATTACAGCAGCAACAAAAAAGGCAAACAAACTGGCACTCGCAACCACAGACTAGACTGAACACTTTTTCACTAAGCTAAGCTACCTGTCTGGTACAGTTCTGCTTCCAATAAAGAACTTTGTTAACTAGATTATTAATCATTCACAAAGCAACATTGCCTTCATAGACAATGATTTTTAAAAAGTGAACCTGTAAATCTGTGCTGTTAAATGCAATGAGGTCAAAAATTTGGGTGCATCTAACTTTTGTGCTGGTGCAGTGGAGAAAAAAAAAAAAGTTAGGCGCACCATTGTAAAACATTTGTTTTAGAGCCCTGTTGAAGGTTTCTGATATCGGTCTTTGTGGCAAATTATGAGAAGTAATTATTTCTTTTTTTATGGGTGTGCTGCATTAACGTGAATGTCCCCACTGTGACATCAATACAGTCGTTTTATATTATATTCATATTTATAATGTTATGTTAATTCTACACAACCCCTCTATCTGTATCCTATTGTATACCTCATATTGCATCAGACTTGAATATTAAACAGTTCTGTTAAGATCTATAGCTGTATCAAAGGTCACGCCACAATCTTTTGTTGCCGATCATTTTGACTGATGGGGTCAAAAAAAAAAAGCTGGTCATCATCAATTTTTACCCGTCAACTTATTAAATGATAATAACATTCAGTAGTTAATTTTCATTTTATTTTAGTTGATATTAAATCCCAACAAACTGATCAGAGAATCCACATTGTGCCATCACGCACTGAGCAGATTAATAAGATAGATGTATTACGAACATTTCACCTGCTGTGGCCTTAATGCACTGCATGGCGCTTAACTGCTCCACCTGTGCGCAATGCCATACCACTTCATTTATAAAGCACTTTACACATGACACCGCAGTCAACCAAAGTGCTGCACAGAAGGGATGGTATCAACACAAGAAACACATTCAGACACATAGAAAATATAAAACAATTAGTATATAGATAGAAATTAAGAAGGACAAAGATACACCCAACTAAGAGTGTACAATAGACAAAACCCAACAATAAAAAACAGGTGAGTTATGGGGAATTAAAAGCTAAGCTAAAAAAATGTCTTTAAATGAGTTTTAAAAATATTTAAAGAGGGGGACTGCTTAACAGGGAGAGGGAGCTTGTTCCAGTCAAGAATCTAGCCGCTACATTTTGGACCACCTGGAGACAGGAGAGTTCCCAAGGAGGCAGGTTGAAGTGCTACTTCGGCCACAGTTTTGAAATCAAGAAACATTTATTCAGTTTAAGTGATCAGACTACAGCAAAACCCTCTAAACAATGGGCTTTTCTGTTTGTTTCAGTGAGAGGAAATGCCCCTGGATTCACTCTTTTTGCATCAGTAGTTAAAATGCAATGATCTGTCACTGCCACTCTGTGTCTGGTGCAGAGCCACAGAGTTACCGTTAAAAAAAGAAAAAGAAAAAAGGTTAAACACGGAAAATATTCAGTTAACGCGACCCTTAACCATAACGCCAAAAAGATGATAATAACAACACTCTCCATTGTTTATGTTTACCTATTTTCCCTTGACTTCCTGGTATTACACATTTAACTGTCCAATGGCTAATAGACCTTAGCATGTGTGTCTTTTTGTTGAGAAACTCTGGTCCTGTTACCTGTGTGAATAGGAACCGCAGCAAAAAAACAAAAAAAAACATTTGGTTCGGACCAAAGCAAGTGACCTAACAGACATTCCTGGTGTGAATACACCCTCTGTGTGTAAAGATGCACAAGATGGTTTGAGGTAAAAAACTTACGGAGATAGAGGGGTAACTGAGAGTTGTTGTGAACCTCCCTGTAGGCAATGAGGTTGATCTCATTCTGCCGGCGCTGCTGCTGGAAACGCTGCTTGGCCCGCCAGTGCTGACATATACAGAAGCCTGTCAGGATAATGATCACAGCCCACACGAGCCAGAACCCTGAAGAGGAATCACACGACACGAAGGAAAATTAATATGGAGCTGAAACCAGGAATACCATAATAAAATTTACTTCTGCTTGACTCTAAAATTTGGGTAAATCCTCAAATGTATTATATGAATTCAGTTTTATTCCCTTTAACTGAAACTTTGTTGGTCTGTTTAGGATCTGGATCTTACCTTACACGGCTATAGTGTATACATTGCAAATAAAACCTTGTTTAAACAATGAGAAATGAGACAATATCCTCCTCCTACATATTTAGGGGAGAGGAAAAATAACGTGAACTCACACCACAATTCATAGAAGTTACTGCAGCACTCTGCGTCTCCACAGCAGTGACCAGATTCACAGATGTAGCTCTGGTTGTTCACTCCCTGGCAAACGAGTCCAGCCTAGTCGCACAGAACAAAAACATCCCAGTCATCTCGGAGCAGTTAGTAATGGGTGTGCTTAGCTTTAGAATGTTTACTGTTGAGCAAGCAAAAAAACCCTTCGTAAAAAAAAAAGAAAAAAAAAGTTTTTGTGGCCCATGAGTACTTTCAACTTGACGATTATGTTCCAGTGGCAAAAAAGCCAAGCCAGCTTTATTTACAAAGCACTTTAAACAACACTGATCAAATTGATGAACAATAAGATCTAAATAAATGAACAAAACATTAGAAATTAAAACAAATGAAATGATCAAAAGTGATTATATTCGAGTGAAAGTAGCACCAAGAATATACAACAGACAGGAAAACAACTTTTAACGGGTCAAAAGCAAAACGGAGGGGGTGGGTCTTTTAAGGCAAGGAAAGAGGTTTTTCTAATATGAAGCTGCAAAGCATGGTTCTGGTTCTGCTGGAGATTTCTTCCTGTTAATGGAGAGTTTTCCTTTCCACTCTTGCTACATACATGCTGGGTATATGAGGGATTGCTGCAAATTTAACAACAATCTGCTGGGTTTCTTTAGATCGAAAACTCTTATCGATTTGAGTAATACACTTAAATTGACTGCATTGTTTGATATCTAAGATGTAATCTGTTTGCATAAATGTATTGAATGCAATACATTTCTGTCTATAATTTGAATGTTTTTGTTTTAGTGTAAAGAGGCTGTTAAGATTTGTTGTAAGAAGTTTAAACCAAACTGAATGGAATGATGATAAGACACCGAGGCAAACATCAAGATTGTCATAAGAATACATCCTGAAAACACGGTTAAGAAGAAAGATAGTGTAGATAAACTTGAGATACAATTCACTTCAGAGAAGATTAAATTATAAACAAATAGTCGTATTTACTGAAAGCAAAACCAAAAAAGACGTCTGTTTACATTAATAACATAATGGTAACTTTGTTCAACACTCAGGACAATACAACGTAAAAAACACTATTTATCTCGGTGCCCTTTATAGGTTGTCTTTATATCTTTCTCCTTGTTGAACTAAAAGCAGACATTGAATAAATTCAGGTAAATTAGCTCTTTAATATGATCAGAAACCGGAAACACAACGTGTAGCCACTAGCTAAGCAGCAGAGCAACGTTTACTTACTTTCTATCTACTATGGTTCAAACTCCTTGGCCGCCTTTCACAAGCTAACTCCTGTTAACTTGAAAAGACTTCAACATCGACCGGGCTAACATTAGTTAGCTCTTACCTCGACAACAGTAGCCGACGTAGCCGAACTTCCAAGTCCAGCGTTTAGCTTCGTTGAAGACATGTCAAAAATCACCAGTCTTTTCTAGTTTGAAATAACTTCACTGAAGCTAGCAGGCACATATTAACCAAGTCTCGCACAAAGTTTCTTAAACTACAACGAAATCGTCAACTTCCTACCAACCCTGGTTCACAGTGTTCCTGGTGCATTCATGGCTGCAAATGTTTATTTAAAGGAATTGGCTGTTTCTGTTTCACTCTGACTCTGTTTTCAAGCTCCTACCACAGAGCTGAGGAGGCTAAAAACATTCCTCTTCTTCTATTGTTTAATGGCAGTTGGCAATCAACTTTTAAGCGCATTACCGCCACCTATTGGTAAGGAGCGTGGATCAGGATTTATCTAATCTACTTCAATATGAGGTAAAATAAAACAAAATATAATTAAATCCTCAAAAATAAACTAGTACATCTAAGAAACTTCAAAATAACTGGGTATCAAATATTTCCCCCCGGCAATTCTGACAACTTGTACCTTATTTTAATTTGTTCAAGATTTTGTATGAAAATATATCTTTGCTTTCTGTAATTCTTGCAGTGTGCCATAATATGCTATATTGCTTCTTCCTGATTACAATAGATACAGTTACCAGTTGCATGTTTTCCTATTTTGAATAATGAACTGTTTAATCCAGTGTGACCAAACCTTAATCTTGATATTATTATATCTTCCTTCCTGTTTAACCCACCATCCCTCATCTCGCCAACTTTCCTTTGTATTTTATAATACCATCTTCCTTTCTTCTCTTCTTCCTATTCCTTCTGCCATCTTTCCCTCAAATTCTGTTTGATTATACGTTTAATTTCTGAAATTGATTATATCGACATTCACATGTTTAGTAGCTTCCTTTGCTGTTTTATCTGCCATTTCATTTCCAATTATCCAAATATGTGCTGGGATCCACAAAATACAACTTTAAGCCCCATTCTTTGTAACCTGTATAATGTTTGCTGTATTTCTATTAAAAATATCTCCTTGACCCTCCGAATGACTGTTATATAAACTATGCAAAGATTAACTGGAATCTGAATAGATTATGGTTTTAAGTGGCCAAATTTCCTCTGTCCATTGTAGAGCTAAACTAATTGCTGTCATTTCTCCTGTGAATACTGATAAACCATCACTAATCATTTTACCCACACAAACATGAAATTCTGGAATATAAAATGCCACTCCTGTTTTGTTTTCTGGATCCTTTGATGCATCTATATAGATTTGAACATAATTATAGTACTCATCAATGTATCTCTGTATATTGTGTGACTCCAAAAGAAATTATTTGTCTTTCATCTTCTTTCTTTCTTCTAGAAAAATACATTTTCGCTCCAGGGAGGATCCATGGTTATGACTGGTAATGGAACAGTTGGACTAATACCTAGTTTTGCCACTCCTAGTTCTTCAGTTTTCTTTTCTACCACCCATCCAAAACTTTTGATTTCCGTCCTTTTTCCCAGGTAGATTTTAAACGGTCTTGTGTTGGATGATTCCAATTATGACTTGCCCAGTATACTACTCATAATTGAAACATTTTAGTCTTTCCAAGTCCTGATTATCTAATTTAAGTTTTAAATTAATATTACTCCTTTTCCTTGTAAAAAGCATCACCTTTGTTTTATCCAGCGAAAACTTAACACCCCACTTATATGACTGCAGTATTCTACTTTTGAAATAGCTTCTTGCCATTTCTTTACTATGATCTCCAAGTTCCTTCCCCTTTTCCAAATAGCCCTATCATCCGCAAAAAGTGAGAACCCCATCTCACACCCAATTTCATTAAATACATCATTTATCATTATTGAAAACAATAATGAACTTACTAATCTCCCTTGAGGAGTACTATTCTCAACAGAACTTTCGTGAAAAATGTTTTCCTATTCTGATTTGAATGGATCTATTTAACAAAAAAGTCCCTGTTCAATCTGAACATTCGACCTGAAATTCCTAATTTACAGTAAGTTTAATTAACAATCCCTCCTTCCCCATCATATCATATGCTTTTTCAATGTAAAAAAAACGCCCAGCTATGGTACTTTCATTATTCACTTGTGCTCTCCGTATTTCATGTTCTGGAGACGAAGCCGAATTCATAGTATTTCCCCTAAAGGAGTGTTTCTCAAACTATGGGGCGAGCCCCACTAGTGGGGCGCAGAGGTATTGCAGGTGGGGCGTGACATCAACGGGATTTAAATAGTTTTTTCCCCCCTAAATTCTGCCGTTGTAAATGTTTCACTGCACTGTAAATTAAATCAACCAGCTCCCCCTCTCACAAAATTAAACACACTCAAATAAATTAGCAATTGTGATCATCATTGTAAACAGAACCGGGATCTGGAACATCGGGCTGGGAGTTTGACGTTGGAAAATATCGCAGCAGAACAAAACAAGCTGAAGTAGCCGCATTATCAGAGATTCCATCTACAAAATATACAAATATCTAAAAAGATCAGGGAACGTTTCACAGTCAGAGAAGTCACACTGTCAACCACGGACGAAATAGAGGGATGAGTATCTTGCTCTTTATTTATTTTATTTGATTATTTTGTACATTTAAAAGCTTTGTAAATTTGATAAAACTACAACTTTTATTTTCTCCAACTGTAAGCTGAAGTTTTACATGTAGCAACTACTGACAGCATATATTTCTGAGCCGGTTTTATACCAGTGCGAAACCCCTTTTTCCAACTAATTTATACCCTTGTATACTAACTCGGCTATTTAAATAAATAAAACACTTTAAAAATCAGGCGTGGTCACCATTCTGTTCGGGAGATAAAAGCATGGGGGGCTTGTGTATGCTCCTTTGTCCAATGTGGGGAATGATAAAAAAAGTTTGACAAACACTGCCCTAAAGCCACTTTGGTATTTAGCTATATATCCTTTAGTTTCCATATGATAGCTTAAACTGTTATTTATCATTTTCTCCATAATTTTACAGATGTTAGAAGTTTAGGCAATAGGCCTATAACTATCTGGTTTAGAATAATCTTTTCCTGGTTTGCATATAAGGACTATTATGGCTTCTTTCCAACGCTGAGACATTTCTCCTTTCTCCCATACTTTATTATAGAGCCTGAGCAATACATTTTTTAATAAATCACCAAAATGATGTAACATAGAATAGCAGATTGGGTCCTTGCCTGGTGCAGATTCCTTTGATTTGTTTAATGCCTGATTCAATTCATATTTTGTGAATATTATGTTTAGCAAATTTGAAATTTCATCATATTGAGTTAAGTGCTCATTTTCCGTTTGTCTCCTACTTTGCCTTTCTTTTCTAATGTTATCCAAACTATGTATTTTACAAAAGTTTCTTGCTAACATCTCTGCTTTTTCCTTGTCTGACACTGCTACCATATAATTTTCATATAATACTGGAAATCAATACTGTTGTTTAATTCCATTGATCTTTTTATCATTCCCCATACATTATTAATATCAGTTTCCCTTCCTACTGAATAACAAAAAGATATCCAAAAATTCTTTTTTGCTCTTTTAATCGTCCTCCGTACTTCAGCCTGCAATTTCTTATATTTCATTAAATTATTAAAGTAATAACTTTTAAGCAATTTAAAAGCTTTGTTTGGAGCCTTTTTAATAATTTTGTCACATTCTTGTGTCCACTATGGCACAATCTTTTTTCTATTTCCTCCATGTGATCTTAGAGTAACCTTTTTTGCTGTCTCTATAATTGCTTCATAAATGCAACTGTTTAAATCATCAACATCCAGGTAAATATTGATTTTATTCATTTCTTGATTGTTGATATACAAATCCCAGTTAGCCTTATTAAATACCCATCTCTGTATCCCTTGCCTTTTGCAACTTCCTAAAGTTAAATTCATTGTTTAACAATTGGATGATGACCCCTTCCTATTGTTGTGTCTGAAACAACCTCCCATGTGCATTTAGCTACTAATCTGTCAGAAACTAAGGTAAGATCAATAGCGGACTCTACACATGTTCTAACATTAATTCTTGCACCCTGTCCATCATTAATACATACATTATTATTATCCATAAATTCTTCTACAACCCCTCCATTTCATCATTATGTGTGCCCCATAGCGTACTATGTGCATTAAAATCCCCAAAAAATTGTTGGGGGGCCCACAGCCAGTGGGTGGTGCTAACCAACATTCTAGCTCCAACAGGAGAAGAAGAGGACCAGAGGTTATATAAGGCCCCGCCGCCGGCCTTCTCGCTCTCTTCCGTTCAGGCTTTCAGCCAAACAGTGCCAGGAGAGATCCAATCCTTCTTTCGCGGGCGAGGGAAGGACACGAGTTTCTGGGAGAAACTCACAACAAGGACGACAAGTCTGTGATTGATCAGGTGAAATGCAAACCCAGCTTGTTTTGAAATAAACCCCACTGTTCCGCCCTGAGCCTTACAGAACCTCTCTGACTTACAAACCCGTGTGAAGGAACTGCTAGCACGCTACTGCAAGCCGCAGAGCCGAGTCCAGACTGAACTATTACCCCACCGCGACAATGGACAGGGATGAATGGTGTGCTGGAAAGGGACTGTGTCAGTGAAATGAGATGTAGCTGATCGCTGTTTAGCAAGCCGGAGAGGACGACACGCCGTTCAAGCTAATGCTACCCACGACCCAACAGCCATAAGGCCTCCTACTGCTAACGGACCACAGCTGATGTTAGCCTCCCGTTAGCTAACGTTGTGTTAGTTTCCCCCATCATCCACGGAGCAACCTGGAGAACTTTAACCGTTCAATAAAGTCTGTCTGGGCAGAGGCGAGATTCGTTTAAACAAGATTAAAGTGTTTATTTCACTTTGATTTGTTACTTTGTGTAAGATTTCATTTATTGTTTGGGAACAAACAGGCCGGTCGGCCTGGAGATTTAAACTGTGATTTTCAAGGTTTCCGATGAAAAGTCGTTATATATCCTGCAACCTGAGTTACTCAATCTGACCGTTTTCCCTTGTTTGGTGTTTAATAAATGAACCAGAGCAGCTTTAAGCAGCACCACGTGAGTTAGCTGTAAGCTACATGCTCTAGCGAACCACGTGGGCCCGCCATTGACGGCTTTTTATTCATGAACAATAGACTGCCATTAATGCTATTCAAAACAGAGATCGACTTTAAAACAGATTGTTTAAACACTAAACTAATCTTTTATGTCATTTTCGAGACCGCCTTCTTGCTAAGTCAAAATACTAAATTAGACCGACATAATTGGTACGGCAGTTAACGTAACCATAAAGTCTAAATATTGAATTAGATCAATCACTGCGGTGACCGATCCATAAAATAGACTCAATTATCTAAAGGTTATTGATTTCTAATTCAGCAAATGGTTTAATGAAACATTGCTTTATCCAAATAATGTTTTTCTTCACTTCTGCTTTGCATTGTGAATTGGTGGTTTGAAAACAAACCAGAATGTGCTGATTAGTCTTAAACTAATCACAATTAGTTTAAAACTAACTTAGCTTCATTCCCAACACTGTTCAATACAAGCCTTGGTCTTTGAGCAAACATATTCATTCTGAACTGTGAGATCGTAATCAATTTGTTTTTATTTCTGTGCATATTTATCACTTTTACTGTTTAACTTCTGAGTGTTAGTTTTACTATAGTTATTCTTTTCTTAGTGGTTTAGTTGTGTTACTAGTTTGGTGAGTTTGTTGATTAAAGTATGTTAACTGAAAGTTGAATTCTTTTTGTAATAAACTCTTGTATTTTGGAAAACTGTTGTTTCACCTACATGTGTAGTAACTTACTGTTCAAGAACGCCAAGAACTCATTCCTTCATATGTTGTTTAATTATCTCAGCCTTATCAGGCAGGTAAGCATTAACATAAACTGAGGCTGAACAATTTGGCTATTGATATTTCTGGAATCCACCAGGTGGTGCCCCTAAATTTGGTAATTTTCACATAAAATTATTAATCTGATTAATAATTGCCCTAAGCACTTATTCATAGCCAAAACCTACCTATCTGTGGCACAACATATAATCTTATTTCAATCTGGATAAATTACATATGATGTTTCCAAAGAAAGCTTCTGACAGGGGTTATAGAAATGTGATATTTGAACTTTACCATCATTAGTCCAAATTTCAGACTTCAGCCATTCCATTGTAAAATAATCAGTTCATCCCATCAGTTGGTCCACTTGACCATCCTTCTGTTTCGAGTTTTTTAGTAAAATGTTCCCATGAAAGATCTTTTATGGCAAGAATTTCTTCTGCTCCTCTCACAATTATTTTTATTTTCTCCGTCTTACGTTTAACCTGATCTGTACAGTTGATAATATATGCGATTAACAAAATGAGTTTATCTGCATTCAGTCCTGTATCCTTTCTTTCTCTTTGACTCGTTTTAAATGTTGGTTTGTGGTATGATCGCAAACTTTCATTGTTTCTTTGAACCCTCTTTATTGCCTCTATATAGCTACAGAACTTCTACAAAATTCCGCCATGATCAGGGCAGGCAGGTATCGGCAGCACTGTAGCAGTGCAGAGCTCCACCCACCAATGGCAGCCAATCCCATGGCTAAACTGGCAGGGTTCCCAGTCCGAAGGATCCTCATGAAGGAAACACTGGAGTTAGTCTACACAATTTGGGAAAAACACTTCACAAATACAGAGCAATAATAAAAAAAAAAAAAAAAAAAAAAAGATTAAATAAGATTAAAAAAAGCTAAAAAAAAAATAACTCAAAAGTCAGGCTAAAAAGGTAGGTCTTGAGCCTCTTTTTAAAAACATCAGCAGTTTCTGCAGCCCTGCACGTTCTCCGGCAGGCTTTTCCACAGATGAAGGCTGTAGTGGTAGAACAAGGCTTCGCCATATATCTTAGTTCTGACTTGTGGAACAATTTAAAGGCCAGTACTACAGGACCTCAGGGACCATCAGGGCTCATACTTTAATAGGAGGTCGAATAAATAAGATGGGCCAAGACAATTAAGACATTTATGAACTAATAAAAGAACCTTAAAACCGATCCTAAAATGCACAGGGAGCCAATGCAGCGACTTTAAAACTGGTGTAATGTGTTCCCATCCTCTGGTCCTCGTCAGCACGCGTACAGCTGAGTTCTGGAGTATTTGTAGTCTTGCAATACTTTTTTTTTGGGAAGACCAAAGAGCAGTGCATTGCAATAATCTAATCTACTGATAATGAAAGCATGTATCAACAACTTCGTGCTAGCAAGAGAGAGAAATAGGTAGACTCTGGCAATGTTTTTAAGATGATAAAATCCTATTTTAGTTGTATTTTTAATATAAGAATTAAAATTCAGCTCTAAGTAAAAAAGGAAGGCCAGATTTCGTACACAATGAGAAGGCTTAAAATTTTGCAGTTCTGGTAAAAAAAAAATCTCCCTTGTATTCAGGACCAATGATTCAATCTTCAGTTTTTCCCTGGTTGAGCTGTAAGAAGTTCTCGGCCATCCATGACGTGATATCTAAAATACAGTTCAAAAGTACATTTATTGGCTAAACATCATCAGCAGAAAGGCTAATGTTGTAACTTAAAATTGCGCCTAGGATACATTTTAATTTTCTCCCTCCTTTTGTTACTCTTCAAAAATCATGTCTATTTTCCATGGATATATTTTGATCACCTCTAGGTGTCACTGTGGCTTCACACAGTCTTTGTAATGAGTTGACCAAGGAACTCTTCTAGAGCTTGGTTGGGCTACTGTTGAGGCTGTATTCAACACGTGACTGCTGTTTCCTACCCCAAGCAGTTAAGTGACGGTCTTTCCTTGGTGAATGTCATTTTCTGTAGACTCAACCTTGTGTTGCAGCTCATCAGAATACAGCTCATCAGAATACATCCTTTCCATTGCGGTTCAACAACTCACCTAGATGGCTCCTGGTTTATCCTATTGTGTTTTAATTAGGTGGTGGCATTGAGTACTTTTTTGGCCCACTACATTTCTGCAGGCCGACTGCTGAATGCCCCTTAGATCAGTATCTTTAAACATTTTATTATTACCGGCATTGCTAGCAACTATCCAGTACTGGTCCTGCAGGGGTTTTTGGCGCAGGGATGATTGTTGCTCTATTCAGGCAGGTGGTGATCAGAGAGAGTTGGAGGGACTTGCTAAAAATGCCAGTAAACACATCCAAGCTGATAAACACAGTCCCTCAGGACACTGCCAGATACCTGTTCTGGATCCAATGCCTTGCTGATGTTATTTTTACTAGGACCTACTTCACCTGATACTTTTGCAGGGTAAGTGGCAGCTCACCCTCCAATGCAAGTGGTGTTTTGAAGGGAGGGCTCCAGCTGAAGCGGTTGTTGAATCAGTCCAAGGATCTTTTTTTGTCATCTTGTCATCTCAAAACAGGTTAACTTATAGGGATGGCACTGAAGAGCTCAGGTACAAACATTACAATCAGACAGAGAATGGCTGAAGGGGAGGGGCTTAAATACTGGGTGTCCTGATTACTAGATGAAAAACAGATGGCTGATTTGAACTGGTTACAGGTGTGAAGGAGGAGATGGGAGCAAACAGGCAGGGTGAGGAATTAGGTTAGCAAACTGGGGGCTGGTACCTATCTCCAGCAGTCGTGGGGTACACCCTGGACAGGTTGCCAGTCCATCGAAGGAGCAACACAGAGACATACAGGACAAACAACCATAAACACACTCATACCTAAGGGCAATTTAGAGAGACCAACTAACCTAAAAGTCATGTTTTTGGACTGTGGGAGGAAGCCAGAATACCCGGAGAAAACCTACACATGCACAGGGATTCGAACGCCAGCCTTCTTGGTGCAAGGCAACAGTGTTACGAACTTCTAATAAACTCAAAATACCAAATCAATACAAAATAGAAAAAAACAAAATATAAAAGAAATGTAATAAACAGGTAAAATCTAAGCTCAAATAAATAAACAGGGAAATAATCAAACAGACAAGTGAAAACCAAAACATTTTTAGTTGCTTTGGCGGAGTGACAGGCAACACGGCACTGAAGTCCATGAGCATCCTTATTCCTCGCCACATATGGAGTTAATGTTCGGGAGCAGGACCACGCCCCAAATCCACTTCCCGTTGAGCTATCTACCCAAACTCAATTCACCTGGCTTCTCACACCTGGATCACATATCAAATTACTCTGCAGTCTATGGCTGTGTCCAAATTCAGAGTCACATCCTTCGAAGGACCCGTCCTCACCGCTCTACGTACGACGGGTCCTTCCTCGATCGGTTAGACCCGATTTTTGCGGCTGAGAATTTGAACGCTCTAGCCTTCAAATTTTTGGTACGTTTCAGTTGTACTCAGAACTCGGAATTTGCGACCTGGAAATGACGTAATGAGCTCGTTTTGCGTTCCAGCTGTGTTTTTGCTGTATTTTCTCAAACCCCCAGACGGTCGTGGTAGATGGCTGTGGAAGCTGAAGCCCAAAGGTGAGACCAGATATTGGAATGGATTTAACGACTTGAATGTACTCAGGTATGGCTTACTTGATTGTAGGTGGATGAATTGCCAGAGAGGTAGAGTTAGGAGTCCAGGATGTCTGCTAGAGCTTCCTGCTGAGCTTTTGAGGATGAGGAGATGGTGGGAGTTTTCAGCTGAGTTTCTGGAGATGTGGAGATGGCGGAATCTGGAAGCAAGGATTGTACTTGGGGGCAGTGATGGGACAAATGAACAGAGGCTCAGAAGCGTGTCTCGAGCAAAAGTGGGTGTGCCAAATGAAGCCTCGATTCAAAGCATGTGTCAAGAATGGGAAATCATGTGACCGAGGCCTCGGTTTGTGCGGGTGACGTCATTGGTTCATTCTGCATCTCGCTTCCTCATAAGCGCTTTGAATCTCGAGGCACACTGTGGTGTTGTGGGCATTTGTAGTGAGTTAGTAAATTATTGAGCCAGTCAGTTAACTTTCTGATTCAGAAGTCTCTCGTATAACATGTAAGTTACTGAAGCCATTAAATCGCCATGAAGCTCTGATCATTGTGTCAGGCCTCTCCGTTTGTGGCAGTCTACCGTCTGTCCTTATCACCTCCTTTGACATCAGTGAAATCCTGAATTTCAAATTCTGAATTTTTTTAATGCTGCTGTTTTTTTTACTATTTACAGCTGTTGAAAAGGAAATGCACTACCAGAAAATCACTTCAAAATAAATTAGAAAACCATACAATAAAAAAAACATTTATAGAAACAAAATAAAGCAAAAATACAAAACATCAAAAGATAAATTACGCCTGTCACAATAAACAATAAATCAATCTCATGAAAAATTTAACTCCGCTCACTAATTTTTCCAGCCAAAATAAATTACTTGCATGTTTGTTTTTCATACTATAACCCAATTCTCTGACCATTCTTTGATAACATTTTACTTTAACTGACCATCTTAAACCTGAAAGAAAATTTCATTATAGTAGAGCTTTATCAGACAATGCTGTAACAAAAATCAAGAACAAGAAGTAGAACAATAATCTGTTCCATTCTTACTTTCCTTAGTGTCTCAGAGTAACACAGTGAAGGCCAGCAATTCCATCTCTAGCCTTTCAGAAATTGATGGTCTGGTTCATAGCATTACTTCCTCATTTTGTTTGGCATTAGATAGTGTAGCCCCCTTAAAAAAGAAAGTAATTAGCCATAGGAGGCTGACTCCCTGGTTTAATGCAGGGCTGCGTACTTCAAAGCAGAATACTAGGAAATTGGAGAGAGAACATCAAGAGAATTCCTATTTAACCTGGAAAAACAATCTACTGCTGTATAAAAAGACCCTTCGACAAGCTAGAACAGCATATCGTTCATCATTAATAGAGGCCAATAAGAACAATTGCAGGTTTCTTTTTAGTACAGTTGCCAAACTTACAGAGTCATAGCTCTGTTGAGCCAACTATTCCCCCAGCTCTTAGTAGTGATGACTTTATGGGATTCTTCATAAATAAAATTTATTCTATTAAAAATAAAATAATTGGCATCCTCCCAAACAGGATCACTTCTTTCTCAGTAAGTGAGGCAGCATCAGAGAGAACTGTAGAACCTCATTTGTGTTTGGACTGTGTTGATTCAGTCGAGCTTTCAGAATTATCAAAAAAATTAGCCTCATCTGAACCTTCAGCTTGTATGTTGGACCCAATCCCAACCAAGTTATTTAGGGAAGTGTACCCTTTGGTTACTGGCCCCAATTTACAGATGATGAATCTATCCTTAGTAAACGGATACATACCACAGGAATTTAAAATTGCTTTAATTAAACCTTTACTTAAGAAACCTTCCCTTGATCAAGATGACATAGTTAATGACAAACCTATATCTAACCTTCCTTTCTTATCCAAAATCCTTGAGAAAATAGTTACTAATCAAGTGTGTGAGCATCTAAACAGTAACGACCTGTTTGAAGAGTTTCAGCTTGGACCAATTCTTTTTACTATATACATCTTAGATCTTCTACAAGTCTGTTGTGAAGAGTGTAATCTCTTCGGCCGTCATCTGTTGGGGTAGCAGCATCAGAGCCAGGGACTTAAATAGGCTAAACAACCTGATAAAGAAGGCTGGTTCTGTTCTGGGGACAACTGTGGAAAATCTGGAGATGATAATGCAAAGAAGGATTCTTCATAAAATCAAAAAAATTATGCACAACCCTGAGCATCCTCTTCATGAGACACTCATACAACAACAGAGCGTCTTCAGTCGGAGGCTTCTTCAGTTTCGCTGCAGTACAGACCGCTACAGGAAACCCTTCCTTCCCACAGCCATCATCATCTACAACAACTCCTCAAAGAATTAATATGAGCTATACCAACACTTAATTTCCCTCTGGGATCAATAAAGTATTTTTTAATTGAATTTAATACGCTTCCAATTGGTAGAATCATTAGACAGCATGGGATAAATTTCCACAGCTATGCCGATATTACACAACTATATTTATCCATAAATCCTGATGAATCCAGTCAGTTGGGTAGATTACAGGCATGTCTGGAAGACAAAAAAAACATGGATGACTAAACTTTTTGCTCTTAAATTCTGACAAGAGGGAAGTTGCCGTTTTTGGACCAGAAGCTCTAAAAAAGAAACTGGTTAGTCAATCACTTCATCTGTATGGCATTAAAATTGGCCTCCAGTAATAACGTAAAGAACTTTGCACGTTATTTTTGACCAAGACATGACATTCAAGTCCCATATTAAACAAGTTTCTAGGAATTCCTTCTTTCACCTCCGGAATATTGCTAAAATTAAAAACTCCTGTCTAGGAGTGATCCTGAGAAACTAGTCCATGCATTTGTTACCTCAAGGCTGGACTACTGTAATGCTTTACTTTCAGGAAGTCCACAAAATGCAATTAAAAGCCTTCAGTTGATCCAAAACACAGCAGCAAGAGTTATGATGAATATTAAAAAGAGAGATCACATTTCTCCTGTTTTAGCTTCCCTTCATTGGCTCCCTGTTAAATACAGAATAGAATTTAAGATCCTCCTTCTTACATATAAGGCCCTTAATAATCAGCTCCATCATACATCAGAGATCTAATTGTTTCATATGTTCCCAACAGAGCACTTCGCTCTCAGACTCCAGGTTTACTTGTAGTTCCAAGGATTTCTAAATGTAAAATGGGAGGCAGATCTTTTAGTTATCAGGCTCCTCTCCTGTGGAACCAGCTCCCAGCTTTAGTCCGTGAGGCAGACACTCTGTTTACTTTTAAGGCCAGGCTTAAAACTTTCCTCTTTGATAAAGCTTATAGTTAGAGTGGCTTAGGTCAACCTTGAGCTATCTCTGTAGTTATGCTGCTATGGATTTAGATTGCTGGATCACATACTCACTACTTTTCTTCACTCTGCTACTTTATTTTCTACTACTCTCCAGTTGCATTATATGCTGTAATTCCAACTGTTAACCTCCAACTTTGTTTTCTCTCAGTGTTTTTCTCTCCATAGAAGCTACACCTGGTCTGGCATCCTGCTTAGCTGCAATGCCCTGTAGGATGGGGGGCATCTACTGGGATGATGGTCTCAGTGGCTGAACCTTCCCCCGTGTCCTGTTATCAACTTTTTACTTTCTTTAATAAAGAAAGTACTCTTATATCAGATCTTCTGTTCTTTCTGTGTCTCTGCTCTGTATTTTCAAACCCCCAGATGGTCGTGGCAGATGGCCGCTTATACTGAGGTTCGTGTTCGGCTGGAGGTTTCTTCCTGTTAAAGCAGAGTTTTTCATCTCCCCTGACGCTACATGCTTGCTCAGTACAAGGGATTGCTGTGGTTGGAAGTCTGCATCAACTGGACGCAACCTCAAGTGAATGACTCGATGCAATCTGCTGGGATCCTTTAAATAAGAAACTACTTAAAACTCTAAACTAATTGGAATGTTTGTATGATTGTGATGAAATTAATTTTCTTGTAAAGTGCCTTAAGATCTGTTGTGAATATAAATAAACTGAATTAACTTGAATATCCGTAGTGGCAGAGTAAAATGGAATGCCTTTTTTATTGTGTTTTTGTTGTTTGCACTTTTTGTTTACAAACTCCTAACTGGTAGTTTTCTTGTCTGAGCCAAGTGATTATTTAATGTGAGGCAATTTTGTTTACAGAGTTCATCCATTTTTTTATGTTTCGGTTGTTTCTTTAATTTATACTGGATTTTAAAAATGTCTTCCAGTTGCGGTGGTAAATGTTCTTTAGAAAGTGTATTGATTGTTCAGAGGGTATACATGTGTTATTATTACATTAGTTGAAAATAGTCTCAAAATGACTATGATCCTTTATTGCAGTCATTTCTGGGGCAATTTATCGTCCAGCTAAATTTGTGTGGCGGAGGAAAAGATGCCACCGCCTTGTGGGGGAAAATATTCAGCACTATACTAAGGAAGACTGAGTGAGCAACAGGATCCTAGTCCCCCCACCCAATGCTTTTAGTCTTTACAACTGCTAGCCTTGTTGTGTGGTGTCTATCGTGTTGCAATGTATAATGCTCAAGAGTCGGCGAGGTGGGCTTCAGGATTTACTCAATACAAGGCAGCCACCTGAAGTGTGTATATGTAGAAAACTCAGGGATTAAACCTAGTTGACTGCAAAACCCGCCCTCCCCGGATCTAACAGGTTAGGTAAGACGCCCCCAGTCCTTAGCATAAGTGACTCAAAATAAGCATAAACAGTTTCAGCTTAACAGACAATAATAACATTTATTTTTACTGCATGAATTGAAATGATTCTGTTTTCTTTGTTTTCACAGGAAGTGTAGAACAATTTCAAATGCAGTCAAATCAATGTGAAATAAAAATGTGAAAAAAAACAAAAATGAAAATCAACAAATTTGTGTCCGTTTCAGTTCAATCTCAACAGAATAACAATCAGTGCTACTTTTTAAGTACTGAAACGTTTCACAGATACATTCAGGTAACTCAACCTTTCAAATAAAGTTCACTTGAAAGTTCACTTCAATTCGGCTCAAAAATCCAAGATCAGATTCAAAAATCCAGGAAAAGGAAGGAAAAAGTTATACTCAGTCCATTTATGAGTTCACGAGTCCAAAAGTTCAGTTATGCGTACAAAATAAAGTCTATGAATCCCTTTTCAGGAAAATTCACTGATCACAGTTCCAGCAAAAATAACTGCAACAGTTCAGTTCTGATGACTCACTGACAGAAAATTTTAGTTTGCTCACCAGTGTTCAGTAGAAAAATAGGCAAATATTGTACATCACCACTCTTGGTTCGTGGATGAGGCGCTGAATGATGACCAACGGATGGCAGGGTAATGTCTCTTCACTCAATAATGCTCAGCGATTGTCCTCGCAATCCTGACGACGGCAGCTTGATTCAACGAGGCCGCAATCCCAGCTGATTGAGACGCAATGAGAAGACGAACAACACACGACCCTATCCGACGACTGAGCGAACGTTTTTCTCCACACGATCAGAAGCCTTCACTGTTTCAAGTTCGTTTGAACAAATGGAACAAAAAAAAAACTGTATGTAAACTCAAACAAAACACGAGAGTATTTAACTCATACGCGACTGAAACTTACTGAAAATTTAACAGGTCTTTTGCTCAGCTTCACACACGAACACGGCAGAAAAGTTGTTTTAACACTCATTTCAACAACCTTGTTCACATAAACAAAAATTCAGAGGCAACGTCATGCAGCACCTATGTATGTCGCGGGTCTAAACTCGACTTTTTATCGTCACTGACTACCCGAGATCGACATTCATTTTTCAGCTTGCCGCTGCTCTGCTCCACTCTCTTCTTCTTCTTTTTGTTTAAATGGCGGGTGGCATCCAACTAAAAGGTGCATTACCGCCACCTACTGTGCAGGAGTGTGAGTCGAAGTGAGGAGAAAAAAAAGAAAGAAAAAAAAACTAAATTCTATTAACTAACTTACTTTTCCCAAGAAACTCTAACACTAATTTATAAATTTTATTAATTCCATTCAATACCGTTTTTAAATTCCAATCTCCATATCCTTTAATTTTTAACTTATCTTTTAATATTTCTCTAATTACTTTATACTTACTACAAAAACACAGTACGTGCTCTACAGTTTCCCTTTCTTTCCCACACTCACAGAAACCTGTTTGATGTTTTCCCATAACATACAAAGTGCCATTTAATCCCGAATATCCTATCCTTAGTCTTGATATTATTGTTTGCTCTCTATTATTAAACTCCTCTATCTTCATCTTACCTACTTCTTTCTGTATATTAAATAAATGTCTTCCCTTTTTTTCTTTTATCCACTTTTCCTGCCATTCATTCCTAATTTTCACCTTAATTATAGATTTCACTTCTTTTCTACTAAAAGGAATCTCTATTCCTATTTCCAACTTTATCGCTTGTTTTGCGTAATAATCTGCTATTTCATTTCCTTCTATCCCTCTGTGCGCTGGAACCCACATGAATCTTATTTCAATTCCTAATTTATTTAATCTAAATAGGCATTCAAATATTTCTAGAATAATATCAACTCTGTTTTCATTTGTTCTTGAGTTAATTGCTAACAAAACTGATAATGAATCTGTACATATTATACTTTTTTTAACTCTATTTTGCTCAATCCAATCTAAACTAAAATAAATTGCCAGCATTTCACTTGTAAAAACTGATATTCCATCTGGTGTTCTTATTTTTTTCCCTTTTCCTATCGCAGGAATATAAAAAGAAAAACCTGTTCTCCCACTTTCAGACTCTTTTGATCCATCTGTATATACTGGTATATAGTTTTTATGTATACTATTTAATCTATTTATAATATTATCCCAATTTCCTTTTCCTTTATTTATATCTATCATATTTTTTATATAAAAGTCAATATAACACCTAGGAAAAATCCATTTAGGAGTCACTGAATATAAATATATTTTTTATAACTATCATTTATTTTATAGATTTCTGCTAATTTGTTTGCTTTTTCTAACATACTATCAAATTTTTCATTTTCCCTATATAAATACATATCGTTTTTGATCATATGATCATCCTTTGAACATCCTTTAATACTAACCCAATAATTTAATATATTGTATTTAAATCTTAGTCCTATTGGCATTTCTCCCATTTCAACCTGTATAGATGCTATAGGAGATGTTTTTATTGCTCCACAACATATTCTCAGTGCCTGATTTTGTATTCTTTCAATCCTCATTAATAATGTTTTACATGCAGAGCTATATACAATACTTCCATAGTCTATTATTGATCTTATCATTGTAATATATATTTGCTTTAATGCTTTCGCACTAGCCCCCCAACAAAGTCAGGAGGTGCTGCTACCCCCTTTGCCTCCCCCTCCCACTTGTCTGTCTCCAAAAGTCAGGTGAAGAGGCAGCTGGAGAAACTGAACCGGAACAAGGCTGCAGGTCCAGATGGTGTCAGCCCCAGAGTCCTGAAGGCCTGTGCAGAGCAGCTCTGTGGGATTCTGCAGCACATCTTCAACCTTAGCCTAACTCAGGAGAAGGTTCCAGTGTTGTGGAAGACATCCTGCCTTGTTCCAGTACCCAAAAGAACTCACCCATCAGTCATCAATGACTATAGACCCGTTGCCCTGACATCCCACATCATGAAGGTCCTGGAGAGACTCCTGTTGGCCCCCCTGAGTAAGCAAACAAGAACATATCAGGACCCACTGCAGTTTGCTTATCGCTGTGGAGTTGGAGTTGAAGATGCCATCATCCACCTACTTCAACCAACCCACTGTCATCTGGACAAAGCAGGCAGCACTGTGAGGATCATGTTCTTTGATTTCTCTAGTGCATTTAACACAATTCAGCCTGATTTGCTTTGTCAGAAACTCCTGAAGACACAGGTGGAGCCCTCAACAATCGGCTGGATCAATGACTACCTGACCAACAGACCACAGTTTGTGAGACTGAAGAATTGTGTGTCAAACCAGGTGGTCAGTAGCACAGGAGCACCACAAGGGACCGTACTCTCACCATTCCTTTTCACTCTGTACACCTCAGACTTCCAGTACAAATCAGAGACGTGTCATCTGCAGAAATACTCAGATGACTCTGCAATTGTCGGGTGTATCAGAGATGGACAAGAAGCTGAATACAGAGAGCTGGTGGGCCGCTTTGTGACATGGTGTGGAAACAATCGTCTCACCTTGAATGTGAACAAAACAAAGGAGATGATTGTAGATTTCAGAAGAAACAGGGATAAGTCAAACACTGTTTCCATCATGGGAGAAGAAGTGGAGGTGGTTGAGGAATATAAATACCTCGGAGTTCACCTTGACAACAGACTGGACTGGAGGCGCAACAGTGAAGCCGTCTACAAGAAGGGACAGAGCAGACTGTACTTCTTGAGGAAGCTTAGGTCCTTCAAGGTTTGCAGCAAGATGCTGCAAATCTTCTACAAGTCTGTTGTGGAGAGTGTAATCTCTTCAGCCGTCATCTGTTGGGGTAGCAGAGCCAGGGATTTAAAAAGGCTAAACAACCTGATAAAGAAGGCTGGTTCTGTTCTTGGGACAACTGTGGAAAATCTGGAGATGATAATGCAAAGAAGGATTCTTCATAAAATCAAAAAAATTATGGACAACCCTGAGCATCCTCTTCATGAGACTGTCATACAACAACAGAGCGTCTTCAGTCGGAGGCTTCTTCAGTTTCGCTGCAATACAGACCGCTACAGGAAATCCTTCCTACCCACAGCCATTATCATCTACAACAACTCCTTAAAGAATTAATTATATGAGCTATACCAATACTTAATTTCCCTCTGGGATCAATAAAGTATTTTTGAATTGAATTTGAATTGAATTACCCTTTAGACATCTCATTATGTTTATTACTTTTTTACATCTTTCCTCAATTTTAATTATATTTTCCTTCCAAGTTAACTTATTATCAAAAATAACCCCCAAATATTTAAAACTCTTTACCTGTTCTATATTCTCTCCATATAGTTTAAGATTCATTTCCACATTTCTTTTCTTTGTAAACACCAAGCTTTTTGTTTTATCAACTGAGAATTTAAAACCCCAATCATACGACCATTTTTCTACTTTTGATATTTCTTCTTGTAATTTCTTTTGCATATGTTTTATATTTCTTCCCCTTTTCCACAATGCTCCATCATCCGCAAATAATGCTCTTCCAAATTCATACCCTATATTTTCATATACATCATTTATCATAATATTAAACAATATTGGACTGATTATACTGCCTTGAGGTGTTCCATTTTCTACTAAATAACTTTTTGATACTTTATCTCCTATCTTTACTTGAATATATCTACTGAATAATTTTTTTTAACCCAATTATGAACTCTTCCTTTTATTCCCAATCTCTTTAATTTTATTAGTAACCCTTCCTTCCAAACCATATTATAAGCCTTTTCAATATCAAAAAATACTACAACTAAACTTTCTTTATTTTTCTGCGCATTTCTAATTTCATTTTCTAAATAAACAATTGGATCCATTGTACTTCTACCTTTTCTAAAACCACTGATATTTTGTTATAAATTTTTTACTTTCAAGATAATAATTTATTCTCTCTGTTATCATCCTTTCCATTATTTTTCCTATATGAGATGTAAGAGCTATTGGTCTATAATTTTCCGGATTAGTTGATTCTTTTCCTGGTTTCAATATAGGTATAATTATTGCCTCTTTCCAATTTTTTGGTATTACTCCCTCTATCCAAACTTTATTATATAAATTCAACAACCTCATTCTCATTTTATTCCCTAAATGTTTAATCATCCCATAAGTAATTTTATCATTGCCTGGTGCCGTATTTTTACTTTTCCCTAAAGCTTGTTCTAACTCAATCATATTAAAAGGAATATCTAATACTGACATTTCACTACTTTCTTCATTCGCTACCTCATATTTTTTCCTATTTTCCTCCCTTTTATTCCTTCTGTCTTCTGATAAATTATTATTACTATTTATTTTAACAAATGTCTTAGCTAAGATTTCTGCTTTTACTTCATTTTTAACAATTATATCATCTTTTATATTTAAAGCTGAATAACTCCTCTCTCTGTATATTCCTTTCATTTTCTTAATCATTCCCCAAACTTCACTTGAGTTGTTCTTCCGATTTTATCACAAAAAGTTCTCCAACTTTTTCTTTTAGCATTTTTAATCGTTTTTCTTACCTCTGCTTGCAATCTTTTATATTTTATTAAATTTTCATAATTATGATTCTTTTTTTTCTTTTTTCATACTCTTATTTCTTTCTTTAATTACTTTTTCACATTCATCATTCCACCAAGGCACAGATTTCTTTTTCATATTCCCTTTACTTTTTGGAATCGTTTTATCTGCTGCTTCAATAATTATTTTTCTAAAAGTTTTTTCTACCATTTCTACACTATTTTCCATATTTATTTTATCTTGATTCTTTTCACATATACTTTTAAATTTATCCCAGTTTGCCTTTCTAAAAACCCATCTTTCTTCTCTAACTTCAGTTTTTGAATCCCTAAATCCTACAATCTTAATCAAAATTGGATAATGATCACTGCCCATCAAATTTTCCTGAACCTCCCATTCACTTTTCCCAGCCAATTCACTTGAAGTCAACGTAATGTCTATTGCCGAAATGTTTCCTGTATTAACATCTATTCTTGTTCCTTTTCCATCATTCAAACATACCAAAGTTATTTCATCCTTTATTTCTTCAATTACCTCACCATTTAAATGTGTTTTTATTCCTCCCCATACTGTATTATGTACATTAAAATCACCACATAAATATATTTTTATAATTATTTTTATTTTATTTATTTCTAATTTCTTACATGGATTATAATAATTTACTATATATAAATTTCCACTATCTGTATATATTTCTATTCCTATAAATTCTTCTTCCTTCCCTATTTTGACAACTCTATAATTTAAATTATTCTTAATAAAAGTTGCACATCCTCCTTCTTTACCATTTTCTCTATCTTTTCTAATTATATTGTATGATAATAATTTAAAATCTAATTTTTTATTTAACCATGTCTCCTGAATACATATTATTTCTGGTTTTTCTATTTGATCTTCTACCCATCTTTTTAGTTCCTGTCCGTTAGCTATTAAACTTCTTGAATTCCATTGCAGTATTAAAACCATTTATCCTGATCCTCCACCTTCTTGATTTGACTGAGTACTTAAGTTTTGTCTGATTTCCTCCCACGATAACTCGCTCAAGTCTAAATGATTTGCTGCTGCTTTTACAATAATTTGGATTCTTTCAGTTTTAGATCTTGTCTCCATTGTAGCGTTAATAACTCCTGCAATGAAAGTTACAAGTTTTTTCAAATCTATCCAAACTTTTCCCTCTGCTTCTTTACTCATTTCTTTCTTTTTTTCTTCCGTTATGATCTCCTGTTTTTTCCCTCCATTTCTTCCAACCATTTTCACTGCCTCTGCATATGAAATCTTATTTTGAACTTTTGTCTGTTGAATATTAATCTCTGTTTTCATTCTTAGACAACCAGCATAAGCAGCACTATGCTCACCTCCACAATTACAACATTTGGGTTTTAATTTATTACCACATTCTTCAAATCCGTGATTTTCTCCACATCTTGGACATCTCTTTCTTCCTTTACAAACATTTGCTGTATGCCCAAATCTTTGGCAGTTGTAGCATCTGATTGGCTTTAGTATGAACTCCCTCACTGAATACGACAAACAACCCAAGAAGACTCGATATGGCAGAATCTCTCCCTCAAACATCACTATAACTGCTTCCTTTTCTTTTTTAATTCGATCTCGGAATTCACTTAGTCTTTTAACCTCTTTTATCTTAGCTCCTCTTATATTAACTTTGATTTCATCCACTGACCTCAATTGGAATACCCCATATTATTCCTTTTAGACCTTGTTCTCCTGACCCCACCTTCCTCACACTAATCACTTTATGCTTCCCTACATCTTTCATGTTTCGAGCCTTCTCTCTCTGTTCCTCTGATTTACACACTATTAACAAATTTCCATCCCTCAATACTTTTGCCATTTTAATATCTCCCACTTGATTTTTCAAAATAGTTGTTAACTTAGTCGGACTTATTTTGTTTATACCATTCCCCTCACTGAACCTTAGAATAATTTTGTATTCTCTTTCTTCATCTTCATTACTATCACTTAGATTCACCTTCTTTTGTTTCTTTATCTTATCTTCATCTGACACGTATCCTCTCTTTCCTTTCAACTTTTCTTGACCAAAACTCATTTCCATGCTATCTTCACTCTCATACTCCTCTATCTCTCCCCACTCCTTCTCATTTCCTGCACAGCCGTGCCTACCCGCAATACCTTGATCTTCTTTTCTTTGTCTTGGCATATTTTCCACTTGAAGTCCTTTTCTTCTGAGCATCAAAATGTTTTCCAATCCTTTGCTTCTTCCATTCAATATTTCTTTATATTTTCCCAACGAATATCCTTTCACCATTAATTGTTTTACTCAAACTTTTTCTTTGATCCTCCGTCCGTCAGGGAAAGTTACCCAGTCGGAGCCTCAGCCACTCCCTTCCGGTTCGCTGTCCACTATCTGATGATGATCTGCAGCACCTGCCTTCAACTACCGCGACCTTCCGCTAAGCACATCCACGTTTGACAGTTGTCACGCTCCACTCTCTCCTCGTGTAACTCGTCATAACCCAAAATGGCGGCGCCTGTGTCAAACGTCAAAATAAAAGTCTTCACAATTTTAATCACAAATTTGTAGATCCCCTACATTTGTTATTATGACAGGCCAACCTACATTAAACCCATTAGTTCTGAATATAATTACCTCTGTTTTGCTTTCATTAAAGCAAAAAAAAGTTTAGATCAATTCAAGCCTTGACATCTTCAGGGCAGTTTAAAAGAGGTCGGATGGAGCGTGGACTAGTAGGTGTTAGAGACAGGTAAATTTTGTCTGCGTAACAGTAGAAGGAGATGCCATGTTTTCTGAAAATAGAGCCCAAAGGGAGGTGGTATAAAGAAAAAAGAAGAGGACCAAGAATTGAGCCCTGAGGAACCCCACAAGAAAGAGAGGCCGAGGTGGAAAGGGATTGATCAATATTAACATAAAAAATGTTATCACTCAAATTGGAACGAAGCTAATACAGTGCTGCACCTGCAATGCCAACCCAATGTTCCAAATGAGAGATAAGAATACTGTGGTCCACTGTTTTAAATGCTGCAGTAAAATCTAAAAGCACAAGAATTACAGAGCTTCCAGAAACATTTGCCAAAAGGATATCATTAAAAAACCCTAAAAGTGCTGTTTAAGTCCAATGTAACTATTTAAATCCAGACTGGGAAACCTACACAGTACCAGGCCGTACAATTATGTGTTATAGAACAGCAACATTTTAAAACCAACTCTCTGCCCTTTACTCCTATGTACACTGTGATTAAAACTGGAAATCAAATGGATCCTTAAAGAACTCTATAACTAACAGAGACATTGAGGATTATACATTATCCATTTCAACTGAGAAAGACCAACTGGATGAATATGAAGTAAACCAGTGAAAGACAGCACCCTAAATCCCAACCAGATCTTAAAAGTGTGGTATGAGAACAGTTCAACGATGTCAAAAGCTTCATTAAAGTCGAACAAAATCAGCACAGCACATTTACCAAACTGCCTCATCAATGCAAATAAAAGAGGACATATCAGCGACCTCTGACACATGAATTGTTTTTCAAGCAAATTTTAATTTTAATTTTTTTATATTTCTTTATTTCTTTATGTGCTTTTATTGTATTTTTTTGCATAACTTTGGCTGTGTTTATGTAAACAACATGAAACTACATGAACGAAGAAGACAGATCAAGCATTTTGGGGCCAATTTTGATTTGACATAATTCCTTTAGACTTAAAATAACACTACAAGAACAATGCCAGCAAGTTTGTCCTAAAATAAAAAAATTAATCAGTATCAGTGTTCCTACCAATTTTGGACCACTTACCTCAGGTAATACAAAAAATATATTTCTGACATATTTGGAATGAGAACAAAATTACTTTGTGGACCTTTTTAGGGTTAGGAGTTAGATCCAGAGGTATAGTGTGAATTACATTTTGATTAAGCTAATGGTTAGGGTTTGGGTAAGTGATTAGGTTAATTCAATTCAGTTTATTCAATTCAGTTTATTTATATAGCGCCAATTCACAACAGATGTCATCTCAAGGCACTTAACAAGAAGTCATTTCAATACATTTATACAAACATTCCAATCAGTTAAAAAGTTTCCTATTTAAGGAATCCTAGCAGATTGCATCAGTCATTGGCGTGAGGTTGGTCCCCGTTGATGCAGGCTTTCCAACCACAGCAATCCTTCAGCAATCCCTCATACTGAGCAAGCATGTAGCGACGTTGGAGAGGAAAAACTCCCCTTTAACAGGAAGAAACCTCCAACAGAACCAGGCTCAGTAGGAGCGGCCATCTGCCACGACCGTCTGGGGATTTGAGAAGACAGAGCAGAAACACAGAAGGAACAGAAGATCTGATATAAGAGTACTTTCTATGTTACAGAAAGTAAAAAGTTGATAACAGGACACAGTGGATGTTCAGTTACTGGGAGCATCATCCCAATCGATGCCCCCCGTCCAACAGGGCATTGTAGCCAAGCAGGAGAGAAAAACATTGAGAGAAAACAAAGTTAACAGTCGAAATAGCAGAATGTACTGTAATACAACTGGAGAGTAGTAGTAGAAAAGGAAGTAGCAGAGTGAAGAAAATTGCTAAGTCTGTCCTCCAGCAGTCTAAGCCTATAGCAGCATACCTACAGAGCTAGCTCAGGAGGACCTAAGCCACTCTAACTATAAGCTTTATCAAAAAGGAAAGTTTTAAGCCTGGCCTTAAAAGTAAACAGAGTGTCTGCCTCATGGACTAAAACTGGGAGCTGGTTCCACAGGAGAGGAGCCTGATAACTAAAAGATCTGCCTCCCATTCTACTTTTAGAAATCCTAGGAACTACAAGTAAACCTGCAGTCTGAGAGCGAAGGGCTCCGTTAGGAACATAAGGAACAATTAGATCTCTGATGTATGATGGAGCTTGATTATTAAGGGCTTTGTATGTAAGAAGAAGGATCTTAAATTCTATTCTGGATTTAACAGGGAGCCAATGAAGGGAAGCTAAAACAGGAGAAATGTGATCTCTCTTTTTAATATTCATCAGAACTCTTGCTGCCGCATTTTGGATCAACTGAAGGCTTTTAATGGCATTTTGTGGATGACCTGATAGTAAAGAATTACAGTAGTCCAGCCTTGAGGTAACAAATACATGGACTAGTTTCTCAGCATCACTCCTGGACAGGATGTTTCCAATTTTAGCAATATTCCTGAGGTCAAAGAAGGAAATCCTAGAAACCTGTTTAATATGGGATTTAAATGTCAAGTCTTGGTCAAAAATAACGCCGAGGTTCTTTACGTTATTACTGGGGGCCAATTTAATGCCATCCAGATGAAGTGATTGACTAATCAGTTTCTTTTGTAGAACTTCTGGTCCAAAGACAGCAACTTCTGTCTTGTCAGAATTTAAAAGCAAAAAGTTTAGATTCATCCAGGTTTTTTTGTCTTCCAGACATGCCTGTAATCTACCTAAGGTTAGGCATAAATGCAGTTATTAAAATGAATGGAAGTCAATACAAAGTGGTAATATGGGTAGAAATATTAACTCGTGTGTCTGTGATTTAAACTACAATTGCTAAAATTGGCATTTGAGAATTCAAATTTTTTTTTTTGAAAATTGATGCGTAAATGTTGAATAATGAGGAATGAGTATAACAATGTTCATATAAAAGTTTGGGAGAAATTTGTTTATACCTGCGTGTTTGCAGTGTTGTATCTGACATATTAAGAAAACGCAGAAAACCAAACTCTTGCAAAATGATTGTCTGTTTAGCAGCTTAGTTGCTTTTAAGAAAGCTACACACCCACAGTAATTCTGATGAATAGAGGCCTTTCACCTGTCCGTCGATCGCTGTTGGATGGCTGTTCTCCACAGAGCTGGCCGGCCCCTTTGAACCTTGCAGACCAGTTTTAGGGAACAAAAGCAAACAAATCACATTGTCACATTGTTCACTGTCTTTCATGACCTCCTATTTAGGCACCTTTTGCTTCTCCTCATTCATGGTCCTCCAAAAAAGTCAATGGTTCCTCACATCCTATCAGGGCAAATCAGGAGGATACATGCTAATCCCCTTAATCTGGCCTTTCTCCAGTGTGCAGCCACAGGGAGAGAGGGACCACAAAGAGTAATCCTGTCAGAGGAACAATAGGATTAAGGGCCCAACCCCACAAGTGACAATCAGGTATCCACTGACTGATCTGCCAAGCAGGAGCCCTATCTGCACAGCTCTGGTTACCCTGTCTTCACTGTGACTTTATTTTTGTTTGGCAGAGTTAAGAGGGATGGGGACTGCAGCAGGAGGGAGATTTCTTTAAAGGACTGCTGGAGGTCTGACAAGTCTGAGGTCTTCTATGCACCAGGGACCAAGGAATGACTGACATGTAAAGGGGTAAGAGCAAGAAGGGGGTTTGGTAAAGGAAGGTGGGAAATGTGTCTCTGTTTGTGTGGGCAAGGGTGAGGAACAAAGACAATTCAGATGTCCCAGCTATGCAACTGCTGGTGTAGATGATGGGATGGAAAGAAGCAGGTAAATTTCCACCAGTATGGTTAGTATGATATTTTATTTGACTCAGGCATTTGATCAGGTGCTTGTGGACAGCTTCATACCAAAGTCAGGTGATGGTAAGCTTACAGAAGAGTAGCAAGAAAAAAGATATAGTTGAAAGAAAGCCAAGATGTCTACTTTAAACCACAAACTTTGTAGAGGACAGAGCAAATATGTGAAAGAAAGTTCTATGTTTAAAGGAGTCCAAAGTTAGCCTTTTTAGCCTACGTACAAAACGATATGTGTGGTGGAAAACTAAACCTGCACATCACCTAAAACACACCACCCCCACTGTACAACATGGTGGGGGCAGCATCATGTTGTGATGAGAGGTTTCTTCTGGAGGGAAAAGTCAGAGTTAATGGTTCGAGCTAAATACAGAGCAGTCCTGGAAGAAAATACTTCTCATCCAGTCTGACTGACCTTGAACTGTTAAACAAAGAAGAACAGGCAGAAATGTCAGTCTGTAGGTGTTTACAGCTGGTAGAGACAAAACCCAAAAGACCTACAGCTGGACCTGCAGCCAAAGGACGTTCTACAAAAAAATGACTCTTGTAGACTGAATACATCTGCTGGGTTTCCTTAGATGAAAAACTTTCAAAGTTTTAATTGGATTAATGACATGAAGTTAATGCACTGTTTAAGTGGGATTAATAGGAATGTATGTATGATTGAACTGAAATGACTTTTTTTGCAAAGTGCCTTGAGAGAATATGTGTGGTGAATTGGCGCTATGCAAACTACTGAATGGAATTGGTCTATCTCAAAAATAATTAAAACTTGTTTTTTATAACGTGACAAAATGTATAAAAGTTCAAGGAGTCTAAATACTTTTGCAAAGTGATGTATATGATACGCAGCAAAGTGAAATCATTCCAGATCCTTCACAACTGTCCCCCACAGCTTTTATCTGTGTCTCAGTGTCAACATTTGCCCACCAGATGGCACCGTTGGTACCAATATTGTCTCAGCAGGTCTTAAGTCAAAACTCTAAAAATACAGAAACTGGCCTAGCCTTACAAAATTAGGGAGTTCTTGTTTGTACTTATACCTAGCTACAGGCTTCTGTGCTGAGGAAAACAAGTCCATTATATTGTTAAAGGAGAAGCACCACCCATCATCTGTGAACTTTTTCAAATCGGGTTTCAACTTGAAACTCACTCCCAAACATATCCTCGTTTTACTTTGGTGGGCCGGTTAAGTACTGGAGATAAATTACAGATAGGGCATTGCTTCATAGAGAAATATTTCTTGGATTGAAAATACCTCTAGGAGACAGGTTAGACCCCTGTGGTTAGACTGAGTGTCTTTAGGCTACAGCGGTAAAGTTCTTAGAAAAGGCTCATTTTTTGAGGTGATGGTCAGAAAAATGGTGATCAACATCATACCCACGCAGCTTCATTGTCTTTACCATTATTATGACCAAAAGAAGAATATGGACAACTAATGTAATCTTAGTTGGTAATGACAGTTGTCAAATGTTTCCTGTAGGTCTTCACCAGGTTTGCACATACTGTAGCTGGTATTTTGACCCATTCTTTCATGCAGATCTTCTCTAGAGCTATACTGTTTCAACTCCCTTCACAGATTGTCAATTGGATTGCGGTCTGGAGACTGGCTAGGCCCCTCCAGAACCTTGAAATGCTTTTTACACTCCTTTGTTGCCTGGGTGGTGTGTTTGGGATCATTGTCAGGCTGAAAGATCCAGCTATGTTTCATCTTAATGCTCTCACTGATGGAAGAAGGTTTTTGCCTGAAATCTTACACAGGCAGTGGCGTAGCAAACATTTCTAAAGTCTGAGTGAGTTGCTGGATTGTGGCTTTTCCCGTTAAAATCTACTTTGAAACGCTTTTCACTTGTGACATAGTAACTCAAGAAATATGACCAGGAATGCACGATGTTGCTTAAGTGGATATTCTTATAGACTAAATGATTCAAGTGTTATTGTTTTTGTCCCAACCTTTTCTTCTTTTTTTGTAATAACACGTTATATAAATCACGTTATATTGAGAGCAAAGCGGAACAGAAGTGTCCACAAAGTTGCCCAAAAAATCTGGTACTGATTCCTGAGGGCAGTATTTTTAAGGAATACTGACTTCCTTCATTTTATGAAACTGTGCACACGTATATCTTAATCCGTTCCCTCGATTTTTAGAAATCGTGGGTACGGTTTTGGCATGGTGCTCTCCAAGACCTCAAACTATCATCAAATGCTGGTGTTGCACTCTCTTAACCACCAAAAATGTAAATTTATGACATGCCATATACTTTCACATACATATACTTTATTCATAATACATATTTAGGATTTTTTAAATCGATTTGGAGTTTTTAAACGTAAAATAAGCCACAAAGACATCTTAGACATCACAAGATAGAACATATTTTCTCTTTTTAGGTCTGCCAGTTCAGCTGGATCCTTGTGCAGGTCTTGCAAATGTTACCACCGACTGCAGCTGTCACACTGAATCTGCAAATGTTCCCCACAAAAGGAAAATCAGTCAAAAACATCACCTCAATGCATTTTATGCAATCGTATGTTATGCAATCGATTGTAAAATTATGAAATATTTATTATAGATATAGTATGTATGTGAAAGTAATAGCTATTTCATAGATGCACATTTTTTAAGGTTATGCTTCTGGTTTTCTCTTCATTTCAGAGCAAACGTCGGCCAGGTATTTCTGTGTCGGCTTTTACGGCATCAAATATATTTTCAGCAACTGTGCGCTGCGTTTGGCGAAGGCAGAGCGAGAAGCAGGAGAGTCAGAGTGGAGCGCATGCCAGCACTGCAGCACACCTGAGCTCGCTGAGCATTCGGAGCAGGAGTTGAGCGCATGCAAGAACATGTATTACAGGGGAAATATTATGCAAAACCCACTTTTTCGTTGCTTTAGTATGTATGTTTGTGTATCTGGGGTGCCTCTGGACCCCTAAAGTGTACGTTTCGACAACTAAGTCAATGTTTTATAAACTGCCGAAGTCAAGAAATGGGTCAAAAAACTACTTCCTCAACCCTGTGACCCTATTTTCCATCATCCCAACCCTACTTGTTGGTGTCTTCACCCACACAGCCTCGGCTACCTGAGTCATCCGTGGTCATTTCCCAGTTGCAGAAGAATCCATTCTCACAATTAAATCAATGGAGGTCTGCGACCATTTTTCTTCCTCTTTTTAAGCTGTCGAGAACGGGCAAACAGTGTCAATTGACGTCACGCTAAGACAGCGCGGGAAATTCGGGCCCCCAACTGCATCACATTTTGCAGCACACAGCCAGGTTAAGAAAATGGAACGATACGTGGATGGACTCATTCTTTTTGGTTTATAACGCTTCATCCCCCAACAGCATTAAAAAACTGTACATGCATATTTATTTTATTTACAAATCATGAATCAAGAAACTGTATTATATTGAGATTTTATCACTGTTATTCGGCTGGCGAACCACTGTTCGGGTGTGAACATGTAAGGTTGCACTGCAATTTTTTGACCGGCAGCCATTTCTGTCCCAAACTCTATCGTTGCCACGGTGACGCAAAGCTGTCCTCACCTTCTCCGCCCTGCAGGAGAAGGTGGGCGGTGCGAAGGCCGTCTTTGGGAGGTGTGTGCTGTAGTTCATAGACTCAAAACTTTCAAAAATTCCGGAATTGCGCCGCTCAAGGTGGCAGCATGTTGGAGTAGCTCTGTTACTTTGGTTCATATTTTTTTCTTTTTTTAAACTTTTATTCTTTCTGGTAGAAACATTATTTTTGTGGACAACTGTTCTCTCTGGTTTTGAATGCTGTGCAGCTGGAAGGATTTTTGCTGATACTTTATATTTTTGGACATTTGTTATGATGCATAACCATGGCAACAAGGTGGTTTACAACTGGCAGCAGCTGATTAACATCAGAAAAGCTCAAATAATACCTCAACTACAGCCACAAAACCCTGATGAGTTGAAAAGAAGACGCCATAGATCCAGAGCATCCTCTACATCAGACTGTCATACAACTACAGAGCGTCTTCAGTCAGAGGCTTCTTCAGATCTGCAGAGCACTACAGGAGATCATCCCTACCCACAGCCATCAGCATCTACAACAAATCTTTGAAGGAACTTGCATAATGAGTTACAACAACATTTAATTTCCCTTTGGGATTAATAAAGTAATTTTGAATTGAATTGAATTGAACCAGCCATTCTGAGCAGGGATGTTAAACTAGTGTGCAAAGAACTAGGTCTTGCTCAATTCTTCGGCTTTTTCGAGCAAAGTCTGTTATCAACATTACATTTAGGCATCCTAAAACCATGTCAACAAGCAGAAATGAGCATGATATATCCCCTTTAAGCGATCTTGTGTGAGTTTTAAACACAGGTATGGGGTCAGGCTTGCGCAGGTGTGCAATCTTGTCCCTGGTGTCCTTGGACAACTCTCTGATCGTGGTCAAGGTAGAGGTTGGACTTGACTGTTTGAAGGTGTGGACAGGTGTCTTTTATACAGATAATGAGTTCAAACAGGCTCCATTAATACAGATAATCAGTGGAGGAGAAGAGCTTCTTAAAGACGAAGTAACAGGTCTGTGAGGGCCAGAATTCTTGTTTATTTGTTGGTGCTAAATACTTATTATCTCTGCACTATTATACAAGTTAATTCTTAAAAAATCATACAATATGATTTCCTGGATTTCTTTTTACATTCTGTCTCTCACAATTGAAGTGTATCTACAATGAAAATTACAGACCTTTCTCATCTTTTTAAGTGGGACAACCAGCACAATCGGTGGCTGCCAAATAGTTTTTTTTGCCCCACTGCATGTGGGTAGTGACAGCACGACATGAAGCACATTTTGTGTTAATCTACATGAATTCTGGTGGGTTGAGTTTTTCCATCTATCAAAGTAATATTTTTGCCAAAATATGTATATTTTACAAATAAAATGTCAATTTTTGTATACAGTCATATTCAGCCCCCTTTACTCTGATAGCCCTAAATAAACTCATGTAGAAGAAAAACTGCCTTCTTAAATCATCTAATCAGTAATCAGAGCCCAGTTGTGTGTAACTGCTGCTGTTCTGTTTCTGCCTTCAGAGATTCTTTAGAGAACATTAAAGAATAACCATCATTATAAAGACCAAAGAACCCAGCAGACATGTCAGGGAGAACACTGTGGATAAGCTTTACTAAGTTACTTTGGTTCATATTTTTTTCTTTTTTAAAACTTTTATTCTTCCATTTCTGGTAGAAACATTGTTTTTGTGGACAACTGTTCTCAGGATTTTTGCTCATACTTTTTATTTTTTGACATTTGTTATGATGCATAACCATGGCAACAAGGTGGTGTACAACTGGCAGCAGCTGATTAACATCACAAAAGCTCAAATAATACCTCAACTACAGCCACAAAACCCTGATGAGTTGAAAAGAAGACGCCATAGATCCAGAGCATCCTCTACATCAGACTGTCATGCAACTACAGAGCGTCTTCAGTCAGAGGCTTCTTCAGATCTGCAGAGCACTACAAGAGATCATCCCTGCCCACAGCAATCAGCAACTACAACAAATCTTTGAAGGAACTTGCATAATGAGTTACAACAACATTTAATTTCCCTTTGGGATTAATGAAGTTATTTTGAATTGAATTGAATTAAATAGTGTTAGGTTCTACAACTATATCCCAAACTTTGAATATCTCACAAAGCTCTGTTTAATCTATTATCTGAACATGGAGAGAGGATGCACCACCTGCAGACCTCCCGAGAAATGAATGTCCGGCTAAACTGACAGACTGGGCAAGGAGAGCATTTATCATAGAAGCAATCAAGGGGCCCATTGTAAACAGTTGGAGGAGCTGCAGGGATCTGTAACTCAGGTGGAAGAATGTGCAGGACAACTATTTGTTGTTCACAAATCTGGTTATTCATTGTAGAGTGGCAAGAAGCAATACGTTTCATGGCTGGAAATAGATCAGGATTAGGCATCCTACATTTAAATGTTCGGAGCCTCCTTTGTGAGATAGACACAGTTATAATTTTAGTACAGCTTACAAAACCTGGCCTTCTTGTGCTGTCTGAAACATGGTTAAATAAATCAGTCACAGATCAAGATATTGACATCAGCAGCATAATATTTTCCACTGTGAATGTCCTAGAAAATCTCAGAACGAGATGAAACGAACCTTATGGCCTATACTGCCTCCTGTTTGGAATGTGGATCTACTTCCTGGTTTGTGTAGACACTAGGTAACAAAAGCTTGTGACTTCCCCTAGCATCCTGGAGAACTTCTGTTGTGAAGTTTGCAATTGTTTTGGATTTTGCGTGTGTTTTGGGATTCGCATGTGGGGTACACCCTGGAGAGGTCGCCAGTCCATCGCAGGGCAACACAGACATACAGGACAAACAGTCCATCGAAGCAAAACAGAGACATACACACGTGCTCAAATTTGTTGGTACCCTTACAGCTCATTGAAATAATGCTGCATTACTCCTGAAAAGTGATGAAATTGAAAGCTATTTTATCATGTATACTTGCATGCCTTTGGTATGTCATAGAATAAAGCAAAGAAGCTGTGAAAAGAGTTGAATTATTGCTTATTCTACAAAGATATTCTAAAATGGCCTGGACACATTTGTTGGTACCCCTTAGAAAAGATAATAAATAACTGGATCATAGTGATATTTTAAACTAAATAGTTACTTTAATTAGTATCACACATGTTTCCAATCTTGTAATCAGTCATTCAGCCTATTTAAATGGAGAAAAGTAGTCACTGTGCTGTTTGGTATCATTGTGTGCACCACACTGAACATGGACCAGAGAAAGCAAAGGAGAGAGTTGTCTGAGGAGATCAGAAAGAAAGTAATTGACAAGCATGGTAAAGGTAAAGGCTACAAGACCATCTCCAAGCAGCTTGATGTTCCTGTCACAACAGTTGCAAATATTATTAAGAAGTTTAAGGTCCATGGAACTGTAGCCAACCTCCCTGGGCGCGGCCGCAAGAGGAAAATCGACCCCAGAATGAACAGAAGGATAGTGCGAATGGTAGAAAAAGAACCAACGATTAACTGCCAAACAGATGCAAGCTGAACTCCAAGGTGAAGGTACGTCTGTTTCTGATCGCACAATCCTTCGCTGTTTAAGCGAAAGTGGGCTCCATGGAAGAAGACCCAGGAGGACTCCACTTTTGAAAGAAAAACATAAAAAAGCCAGACTGGAATTTGCTAAAATGCATATTGACAAGCCACAATCCTTCTGGGAGAATGTCCTTTGGACAGATGAGTCAAAACTGGAGCTTTTTGGCAAGTCACATCAGCTCTATGTTCACAGACGAAAAAATCATGCTTTCAAAGAAAATAACACCATACCGACAGTGAAACATGGAGGAGGCTCGGTTATGATTTGGGGCTGCTGTGCTGCGCCTGGCACAGGGTGCCTTGAATCTGTGCATGGCACAATGAAATCTCAAGACTATCAAGGCATTCTGGAGCGAAACGTACTGCCCAGTGTCAGAAAGCTCGGTCTCAGTCGCAGGTCATGGGTCCTCCAACAGGATAATGACCCAAAACACACAGCTAAAAGCACCCAAGACTGGATACGAAGAAAACATTGGACTATTCTGAAGTGGCCTTCTATGAGTCCTGATCTGAATCCTATCGAACATCTATGGAAAGAGCTGAAACTTGCAGTCCGGAGAAGGCACCCATCAAACCTGAGACAGATGGAGCAGTTTGCTCAGGAAGAGCGGGCCAAACTACCTGTTAACAAGTGCAGAAGTCTCATTGAGAGCTACAGAAAACGTTTGATTGCAGTGATTGCCTCTAAAGGTTGTGCAACAAAATATTAGGTTAGGGGTCACATCATTTTTGTCCATGCCATTTTCATTTGTTTTCTTATTTACAATATTATGTTGAATGAAACATCAAAAGCAAAGTCTGATATCTATTCAATATGTAATAAACAATGGTGGATGCCAATTACTTTTGTCAGTTTCAAATTATTTCAGAGAAAATTGTGCATTCTTCATTTTTTGTGGAGGGGTACCAACAAATTTGAGCACGTGTGTACAAGACAAACAACCATGCACGAAACACTCTTCTCTAAGGTTAATTTAGAGAGACCAGTTCACCTAACAGCCAAATTTTTGAACTGTGGGAGGAAGAGCTCAGGCAGGGATTCGAACCCAGGCCTTCTTGCTGCAAGGCAACAGTGCTGTGGAATTTGTACGTGCTTTGTCTCTAGGGGCCACCGTACCAAGGGTACCCCCCAACAGAGACCCAAAAGAGCTCGGGGGGGCAACAAGCAGCCACCAGGGGTTAACCCCACACATGCCCTAGCACCCGGACCCAGACATCGAGAGCCATCCATGCACAGGCAGGCAGAGGCACCAGTCACTACAAGGGAGTGTGACGGAGGGGAAATATGTAACACATTTGGTGGGGGCCCTGAGATGCACCAGGAGAGGGGGCAGCCCAAGACCCAATCTCACAGATAAACAGGAGCACAATCACGCGTTCCCATCCTCTTACGTACACACTCAAACCCACACACCCAACGCCAAGACACACAAGAATGAATGCTGTACACTCCCATACACACTATACTCCCAGCCAGGTCCACCGATGCCCCAGCTTGGCAACCAGCCCCCAGACCCAGGAGGTGGTCCTCTTCATTCCAGGATGGAGACGAGCAGACCGATTAAGTCCCCACAGTTACAGAGCAGCCCACCAGCCCAGGCCCTGACCAGACCGCTTGCTACTCCTCCCGGTCTCCAACCCTAGATGGAGACACCATCTTAACCATAAATGTCTGAAATTGGGAAACACTATAAAAATAATCAGAAACACTGAATAAAAGGTAAATAGGACTGGCAAACATAAATGTAAGAAAAAAATTAAGACTTTGGTATTGTAGTATACACTAATATATATAAGGAATAAAACAGCTAAAGAATTAAAGGGAGCAAAAACACTAAACCTCAAGAACAAAAGGTAAATAAAAAACAACTAAATAAAACTTTACAAAAAATATAGCAGTAATGATTAAGACTCAGTTAAAAAGAGTCTTAATCTTTTGCAGGATATCAGCCCCTGGGGACTAGAGTTCTGGAAGCTTCTGGATATCTAGCCATTTGCCACATGAGCTAAAAGATGCCTTTCCATACCAGAACACTAAATGATGGTAATGATGCTTGGGCTGGTTCACAGTGGAAAGCTTTTAATGACTTACATTTCTTTTAGACTTTAAAGAAAGTTAACTTTCTTTGCACTTTGGTGGGGATGAGGCTGACTGCAAAAAGCTGATCCAAGGTATTCTCTTAACCACTCCCTATGAACCAACACCTTGCTACAGTGGGGCAAAAAATAAGTAATTGGCAGCCACAGATTATGCAAGTTTACCCACTAAAAAAGATTAGAGAGGTCTGTAATTTTCATCTTAGGCATACTTCAACAGTGAGAAAGAATGTAAAACAAAATCCATGAAATAACTTTGTATGATTTTGAAAAAATTTATTTGTATATACAAGGCAGAAAATAAGTATTTAGCACCTACAAACAAGAAATAATTCTGGCCCTCACAGACCTGTTACTTCTTCCATCTTCCACTCATTATCTGTATTAATTGCACATATTTAAACTCGTTATCTGTATGAAAGACACCTGTCCACACCTTCAAGCAGTCAGACTCCAACCTCCACCATGGCCAAGACCATAGAACTGTCTAAGGACACCAGGGACAAGATTGTACACCTGCACAAGACTGGGATGAGCCAATCTACAATAGGCAAACAGCTTGGTGAAAACAGATCAACTGTTGAAGCAATTATTAGAAAATAGATCACTGACAATCTCCCTTGACCTGGGGCTCCATGCAAGATGGGATATACATGATCTTGAGTAAGGTGAGGAAACAACCGATAACTACACGGGGGGAACTGGTTGATGACCTGAAGAGAGCAGGGACCACAGTAACATATGTTACTAGTAGTAACACACCATGTCCTCATGGATTAAAATCCTGCACCGCTCGAAACGTCCCCCTGCTCAAGCCAGTACGTGTCCATGCCTATCTAAAGATTGCCAGAGACCATCTGGATGATCTAGAGGAAGATTGGGAGTTCATGTCATGTGGGAGTTCATGCCATGTGGTCAGATGAGACCAAAACAGAACTCTTTCGTTTGAACCCCACTTGCCATGTTTGGAGGGGGGGAAGAATGCAGAGTTGCATACGAAGAACACAATACAAACTGTGAAGCATGGGGGAGGAAACATTATGCTTTGGGGATCCTTTACTAGAAAGGGGACAAGACGACTGATCCGTATTAAGGAAAGGATGAATGGGACCATGTATATGCATGGGCGTTGAACCGAATAGGGCCATGTACTGATGGAAATCAGTGAGAGCGTTGAAGATGAAACGTTGCTGGATCTTCCAGCAGGACAATGATCCCAAACACAACGCCCGGGCAACGAAGGAGTGGCTACGTACAAAGCATTTCAAGGTTCTGGAGTGGCGTAGCCAGTCTCCTGACCTCAATCCAAAAGACTCTGTGGAGGGTGTTGAAAGTCAAAACACATCACAGCTCTAGCGAAGACCTGCGTGGAGAATGGGCCAAAATACCAGCTACAGTGTATGCAAACCTGGTGAAGACCTACAGGAAACGTTTGACCTCTGTCATTGCCAACTAAGGTTACATTACTAAGTATTGAGGTGAACTTTTGTTATTGACCAAATACTTATTTTCTGCATCTTTATACAAATAAATTATTTCAAAAAAATCATACAATGTGATTACCTGGACTTTTCTTACATTCTCTCTCTCACAGTTGAATTGTAACTATGATGTAAATGACAGACGACCCATCTTTTTAATTGAGACAAGTTGCACAATTAGTGGCTGCCAAATACTTTTTTCAATCAATCAATCATTATTTATAAAGCGCTTTTCATACAAAATTGCATCTTAAAGTGCTTTACTGATATAAACTACCCCACATCATCATCATCATCCTTTATTTGTATAGCGCTTTCAGTGGCCAAATGGCACCCAAAGCGCTGAACACGTCATAACCATACAGAAGCAGAAAAAAAACAGATTAAAATTTATTGAGTAGACCCGATGGCAAAAGTGTAAAACCACATTCCCATTCCCCCCCTACAGAATTAAAAACATGGTCACAGTTATACCACCCCCTCCCCCCAAACCAACTCTCATGCACATACACTTAAAAGCAACAATAAAAAGAACATAGGGCAGAGTACAGATGAGCATGGTAAGGAAACGTTATCAGAGGAGCCATCTGCACCGGCAGCAGCACATCAGCAGCAGCAGCCGAGGCACCGACACAGGGCGCCCAGTGGAGGCAAGGGCAAGACCCCCACCTCCACCCAAGCGCTACCTGGAGCGCACCCAGGCAGCCACAGCCGACCACCGCTCCCGAGGCAGAGGGCTCCCACAGAGGAAACACTGGAAGGAAGATTAAAATAACAGGTTAAGATATAAAAATAACTGGGATAAATGTGATAAGATTAAATAGTAAAACATTGATGTAATCATTAAAACATACAGAGCACCCAAACAGACAATAATAAATTGTAATCAGTTGAAAGCTGATTGCCCCACTGTATGTGTAACATGTCTCAACCTTTCCTTTGTTTGAGCATCCTGCAACCCCACAGCAAACCAATGTTTGCATATTTAAGCATGACAAATTTTATTCACGCTAAAATTAAGACATTTAAATGTACTAACTTGGTGAAAACAAATTAGATCAATGGTTAGAAATAAGCATTGGAGTATCAACTAATATCTCAAAGGAATAAAATAAACAGCTAAATAGTGTTCTGGGGGCCTTTGGATGTCTGTGGATCTTTCCTTTGTGGTATTTGTTTTTTAATAGCCTTGTAATTTTCTCAATAGTGATCCCTGCTGGTTGCAAGGAACCCTGCAGTGGAGCTGCATGTCACGATGACATCACAATTAGTTTTTGCAACAAGCAACCTGATGTGTGCAGTAGAATGTGATCACTGGAGCCTGGTTGTGTATCAGTGTAATTGTAGCATTTGAACAGTTTGATGATGTCCGTTGCTCTCAGTGTGCTCTCCAGAATATTTCTTCTTCCTTCTTGTTTTCCAGTTTCCTCATGTGTGCTTAGATGTTTCATTCTGGAAAGACACTCTGACACTTACTAATCATCCACTAATCCACTAATCAAGTCCAAGAGCTCCAGATGTTGTCCTTCCACTCGTGAAAGACCAGGTGTACTGTATGTGTGGTTTCATAATCCAACAAAGGAATCCTTACCTTTGTGCTAAGTGAATTTAAGAGGTCAAAGACACCAATCCCACCCTGTGTGTGATCACCCTGTAAGGGTCAAATGCATGTAAACACAAACAGCACGTTTCCATGGTGATGCCATAGGTTTGTCAAAAGGTTCACATTCCTTAATCCCTTCAAAGCTACTTCTGGATTGAAACTGCCTCTCTAAAGTGTCAGAAAGAAAAGACCTTGCTGTGTTTTCTTCGTAGAACATACAGGCAGAGTGTGGACAAGATTTTATATGTTTAGGTTTTGAGCTTTTTGACTCACATAGCCTCAAGCTCATGGATTTCCTCTTCACTAGCAGGTTACAGCATGTTTTACCCTCAAATGTATTACATTGCTTTCCTGTTTGGGTTTATCCTGGCCATGTCTTTCAAGATATTCAGTCATAAATTGATAACAACAGAGTGAAATAATGTTGGTATCGTTAGGGTCACAAAGTATGAAACGTTTTTGAATTTAATTTTCTCAAAACATGGTGATGTGCATTATGGTCAAACATCTCAACTTTTGGTTCTGCGGTGTGGTATAAGCTGTAGCCAGGAATGTTTACATCTCTACAATGTCGTTGCTACATAACAGGATGGTTTAACAAAGCACAAGCAGTTCGTTGAATCAAGATTGATCTGCATGTCAGGTACAGGGGACACTTCATAGAAGACAGCAATGTGCACATTTTGGACAGGGAAGACAGGCGGTTTGAGAGAAGAGTGAAAGAAGCTGCCTTAACAACTCACATGGCAATGTCAGATACATGTTTGAATCATCAAGTGATAATGACCTCAACATCAAACAGAATGTAGGGTAGAAGCAGTAACTCATGTGACCTTGATGGCTCATAGTGACCCTAACGGCCCTAATATTTTGATGATTCTGACTACAACTTTGAAGCCTGATACTTCAACCTATGTTCAGAACTGAAGAAGCCTTTTGGATGAGAAGCGAGACATTTTCAAGAAATGAGAGAAGTCCAGTTGCCATCTACTTAGGCACTAGGGTTGAACATTTAACAAACAAACCTGTAGGGTCTGTGACACTCTAATTCTTTGTCTTTTGTAATTTCACTGCATCATTTCACAATCTCACCAGGGAGTGAATATGCTGGGACATCCAATCCTGGAAAGATAATCAATTCTTTTAATGTTTTTATCTTTGAATAATCTTTCTAACTGTAAAAGAGAGGTTGATTACCTTGTGGAGTACCACAGGGTTTGGTGCTTGGACTAATTATTTTTACTATATACAGTGGGGTAAAAAAGTATTTAGTATTTAGCCACCAATTGTACAAGTTCTCCCACTTAAAAGGATGAGAGAGGCCTATTGTAGAAGAAATGTAATGTTCTGTTCTGTGTAGTTCACATACTGATAGTTACTGATAGTTACTATGTGTCTGTTCTTTATGATATGGTGACCAATCTGATTATGTGACATTGTATGTATTTAGGTCAGGTCAAAACTGCTGATTCAGACTCTTACAGCCTGGGTTGGCATGGCAACTCTCTTTTACGTCTACGAACGTCCTGACATACATTGTAATCAATGTATATAATGCTTCTATATCAAATCTTCTACGCCTAATGAGTGAAATGCCTACCGACTGAGAAATGTTTGTTTGTAATGTCATAGGTGATAGACTCTTGATTACTGAACCTACATAATCCTGTGTCTTGTTTTGGAAGGCAGGTCAGTATCGCATATTTCTCTGTTAACGCTGTACCTCCTTGTTTGATCAACCAAGTCTGTATTAAAACCTCAGAGAATCTGAAGGAATCTCTCTCATCTCTTTTATTAAAGAACTTCGATAACAGGCCTGTAATTTTCATCATAGGTATACCTCAACTATGGGATACAAAGTGAGTAAAGAAAGTCCCATAGTCTGATTTTCAAAGAATTCATTTGCAAATTGTGGTGAAAAATAAGTATTTGGTCACCTACAAACAAGCAAGATTTCTGGCTCTCACAGACCTGTAACTTTTTCTGTAAGAGTCTCCTCTGTCCTCCACTCGTTACCTAAATTAATGACACCTGTTTGAACTCATTATCAGTATAAAGGACACATGTCCACAACCTCAAACAGTCACACTCCAAACTCCACTATGGCCAAGACCAAAGAGCTGTCAAAGGACATCAGAAATAAAATTTTAGACCTGCACCAGGCTGGGAAGACTGAACCTGCAATAGATAAGCAGCTTTATGTGAAGAAATCAACTGTGGGAGCAATTATTAGAAAATATAACCATACAAGACCACTGATAATCTCCCTCGATCTGGGGCCCCACACATAATAATCAGAACAACGGTGAGCACAAATCCCAGAACCAATCGGGGGGAACTAGTGAATGACCTGCAGAGAACTGGGACCAAAGTAATAAAGGCTACCACCAGTAACACACTACGTCGCCAGGGATTTAAATCATGCAGTGCCAGACCTGTCCCTCTGCTTAAGCCAGTACATGTCCAGGCCCATCTGAAGTTTGGATGATCCATATGAAGATTTGGAGAATGTCATATGGTCAGATGAAACCAAAATAGAACTTTTTGGTAAAAACTTTACTTGTCGTGTTTGGAGGAGAAAGAATGCTGAGTTGCATTCAAAGAACACCATACCTACTGTGAAGCATGGGGGTGGAAACATAATATTTTGGGGCCGTTCTTCTGCAAAGGGACAAGGACGATTGATTCGTGTAAAGGAAAGAATGAATGGGGCCATGTATCGTGAGATTTTGAGTGAAAACCTCCTTTCATCAGCAAGAGCAATAAAGATGAAATGTGGCTGGGTCTTTCAGCATGACAGTGATTCCAAACACTGCAGTAACGCCCTGGTAAAGAAGGAGTGGCTTCGTAAGAAGCATTACAAGGACCTGGAGTGGCCTAGACAGTCTCCAGATCTCAACCCCATAGAAAATCTTTGGAGGGAGTTGAAAGAATGTGTTTCCCAGTGACAGCCCCAAAACATCACTGCTCTAGAGATCTGCATAAAAGAATGGGCCAAAAAAACCAGCAACAGTGTGTGAAAACCTTGTGAGGACTTACAGAAATCGTTTGACCTCTGTCATTGCAAACAAAGGGTATAAAACAAAGTATTGAGATTAACTTTTGTTATTGACCAAATACTTATTTTCCACCATAATTTGCAAATAAATTATTTAAAAATCTGACCATGTGATTTTCTGGATTTTTTCCCCTCATTTTGTCTCTCATAGTTGAGGTATACCTATAATGAAAATTACAGGCCCCTCTCATCTTTTTAAGTGGGGGAACTTGCACAATTGGTGGCTAGCTAAATACTTTTTTGCCTCACTGTATGTAGAGGGGCAGAGTTCTGTTTGGGAGCACTTACTACTGTATCAAAATCCTGTTCTGGTTCAGATCCCAACATTGTAATTGTTAAAAAAAATCAGATTACAAGGAAAGGTTAATAGTAAACATATCAGACTCTGAAACCCAGACCTAAAATATAAATTTAAAGACCTTAAGCATTAGAAACAATGTTTTATTTTGGTATTGTTTCATTTTTTTTTTCTTTTTTTACCATTCTTATATTTTTATGATAGAATATTACTTTGAACCTAAAACTTCCAAGGGGGAAACGTTACTTGAATGAAAAAAACAGCACTGAAAAAACATTAGAAAAGAGATCTCTTTATTGGTTTGATAAGTGTTAAATGTTCTTGTGTGTGTTTGCATGTGTGTGTGTGTGAGTCATCTGATGTCAGCAGGGTGCTGTCTGAAGTCCAAGGAGTGAAGGGCAGTAGCCAGAGCAGCGTACAGGTGAGAGCTGCTGAATCTGAGACAGTACACTGGGCTGCTCACAGAGTTGGAGCTCAGCTGGAAAAACTGCAGAAAAATGTTTCGTTAAAATGTAGACATGCCTTTGAAGGATAAAATATTTTCGTCTAATTTATATTTTCTTTTCTGACAGCTGCAATTGGCTCGTACAATGCATACCTGTAAGCATTTGGTTTGCCGTTTGTCCCAAATACGGACTACACCGTAATACGAAGACCCACTGGCTATCATGTGATTTCCATCTGTCTGGATGCAGTAGAGAGCGCTGTCATGAGGCTCCTCCCACTCCATCACACACTTCCTGTTTGAAAAAATGGGAGATGTTTTACTATGTACCGCACTTTCACACCTACACAAATGTGTTGAAATGAAGACTTTTTAATTAAACTGAGATAAAAAAAGGCTAAAATATGATCAAAGGCTTTGCCTTTTGGATTATTACTAAAAATCCAAATCTAACAATGAATAAGTCTTTTTTTCTACTCTGCCTTAGGTAACAACATATAATTTTACTGTGAATTCCGTTTTCTTTAGCCCTTGTGTTATGGAGGGTCTGGACAGTATGACCTGAAGGCCTGTGCATAGCAGCTCTGAGTGGATAGGATTCGGGGGAACTACTGCCCCCTACAGGTTTGGCATGTCTATGAATGTGCTTAACAACACACTTATGCGGTTCGGTATGGACAGAGATTTTTTTTTAAACGAGGTGGTGAAAATATTCGTTTTTAAAAAACCCGGCTACGTGTGCACATAGCCTTACTCCTCCTTTCCACAGGACGCGTAGGGGGCACGTTACAGGAGCAGCACGTTTCACTTTCGTATTCTGCTGCTTGGCCCTTTCCACCGGGTGCGTATGAGGCGCATAGCAGCAGGGAAGCAGCTGTCACCGAGAGCACGAAATCACGCGAAATTAGCAAAATCACCAGTGGTTTCGTCACTAAACACAACAACCATAGACATATATAAACGTCTATGACAATAATAACCAGGAAAAGACAGCAACATGGCTCCAAAAGGTTGGTGTTTTATGTTATGTTCGTTTTATATTCGTCAATAAGTTTATGTTATGTGAGGGAATATCCAAAATCGCTCATTTGTGTGATGACACACAAATGAGACCCTCCCGCGAGGTACTGACTTCTTACAGGTAGTGACTTTTTTTTAAGTAAAGCAACCGCAAAGCACCACGTTTCTTTTATTTTGAATATTTCCGGTGCCGAGCCGTTATATTTCCTGTCTCCCCTATCCAAAATGTAGAAATTTACGTGTTTCAGAGGCGTACTGTGTAGAAAATAGGACTGCCGCGTATATTTAGAAAAGTGCTGCGACATGTCGCTCCTCAGACGCGGCAGACTCGTGCTGCTTTCGCCTCTGGTGGAAAGGGCTCTATTGACTACAGTGGTGGCTATCAGCTGCGTATGACGTGCTGCTCCTGTAACGTGCTGCTTACGCGTCTGGTGGAAAGGAGGGATTAGTCTGATCCAGAAGGTTTCAGTTTTGTGGAATACATCCTGCCTAGCTCTGGTACCAAAGAAAACTCACCCATCACTGCTTAATGACTATAGACCTGTTAACCTAACATCCCACAATATTAAGGTTCTGGAGAAACTCCTGTTAGTTTACCAGACTAAGCAAACAATCACATATCAGAACTCTCTGCAGTTTGCTTATGGCTGTGGATTTGTACTTGTAGATGCCATCATCCACCTGCTTCAATAAACCCACTGTCATCAGAACAAAGATGGCAGCACTGTGAGGATCATGTTCAGTGCATTTAACACAATTCAGCCTGATTTGATTTGCCAAAAACTCCAGAAGACACAAATGGAGGCTGCAACAATTGCCTGGATTAATGACTACCTGACAAACAGTGTCTAACCAGGTGGTCAGCAGAACAGGAGCACCACAGGGACTGCACTCTCACCATTCCTTTTCACTCTGTACACTTCAGACTTCAAGCACAAGTCAGAGTCATGGCATCTCCAGAAATACTCAAATGACTCTCTGGTCATTGTGTGACCAGAGATGGTCAAGAAGCTAGGTAAAGAGAGTTGGTGGACCACCCTGTGGTATGGTGGGGCAACAATCATCTTATCTTGAATGTGAACAAAACAAAGGAGATGACTGTAGATTTAAAGAGAAATAGGAATGTGCCAAACACTGTTTCCATCATAGGAGAAGGAGTGGAGGTGGTTGAGGAATATAAATACCTCAGAGTTCACCTGGACAACACACTAGACTGGAGCCTCAACAGTGAAGCAGTCTACAAGAAGGGACAGAGCAGACTGTACCTCTTGAGGAAGCTTAGGTCCATCAAGGTTTGCAGCAAGATGCTGCATATCTTCTAATGGTCTGTTGTGGAGAGTGTAATCTCTTCGACCATCATCTGTTGGGATAGCAGCATCAAAGCCAGGGACATAAAAAGGCTAAACAACCTGATAAAAAAGGCTGGTTCTGTTCTGGGTATGACTGGAACCTTTGGAGATGATGATGCAAAGAAGGATTCTTCATAAAATCATGGAAATTATGGACAACCCAGATCACCCTCTTTGTGAGACCGTTATACAACAAAAGAGTGTCTTCAGTCAAAGGCATTTATCAGATCAGCTTTAATATAATTCTTGCCGACAGCCAAGGCAAAGAAGAAACCTTTTACTGAGAGGTTCTGGCTGATGTTTCTGAAAGTCTACATGACAAGATACTGGAGCCAAGGATGTTTTAATTCACAGATAATTATGTCATTACAGATAGCAAAAAAAGTATTTTTGTGTGTTTGTGATGTTTCCTCTAATAATTGATGCCCACAAGACCAAGCAGTGATTTTTTTGTTCTTTTTTTTTGTTGTTATTTAAATAAATTCTTGTTATGGAGGCTTTTTATGTCAGGAAAGCCTCTGGAGGACAGTCACTGGTGCCAAAGAAGTTTCTCCCGACCTTCTACTTGACAGACTACATTGTTAACCACATAGCATTTTCAGTCTATTCCCTGAACAATATTCCACAATGTTAGATGTTTTTCACTTCTATTGATTAATAAAAAATGAAAACGCAAGTGTTTTTTTTCTTTCATTCTAAATTTAGACTTATTATGTTGTAATATTCTAAACAAACCGAGAACATTATCTGAGAAATTATACACACTTTCACTCAGGGTGTCCTGTAGATTCAAAATATCTGCAATAAAATCAATATTTATGTTTGGATTACTGCCGTAAAAAAAAAAGAAAAAAAAAGTGTTTTTAATGGTTAAGTTACAGGCCTAAATGTTAAAGGCTTGGGGTTGTATTATGTGTATTATATTGTTTGCACCCATAAATTTGTCTGAATGACTTGACTAAAGTTCTTCTCATGTGACTTGAAATTTGTTCAAAAGGCAGAAAGCCAGGTGCCTTGTTGCTGTAAAGTATCGGCACATCAAGCATAAAATTTTCAAGGGCCACTTATAGAAACTGTGAGATGACATAAGCATCAAATTTTCAAGGGCTATTTTTAGAAACTGTGAGATAACATTACAGTTTTTGGAAGATCTAACATGTCCACTGGGAAATAAATGAAAATGAAAGTTTAAACAAGCATCAAGATGGGTAAGTTTCCATTTAACATACAGAATATACAGTAGATAACAAGATGGTAAATATTTAAGCTCATATACCATATATTTATGTGTTTAAAACAGGTCAGATACATTTGGGGAATAAGAGATGGCTAATGAAAGAAGTAAATGCAAAGTCCTCCCAAGTGATGAAAGCAAGAAGGTGTGTGTGCCTCGCAGAAGGGTCAGAGGCTGTGGTTCAGAGAAGGGAGGTATTTTAAAGATGAGTATTTTCTCCCAGTAGACATCAATCTTCCATTAGAGCAGCCTCATCAATAAGTGATGGGGAGACATCAGGAGCAGACAATAGGGCAGCACATGGATCTTATGCACAATGCACTCTCTAATTTTAGTTAACCTCTATGGGGGAGGTCACCGACTGGAACCTCGGTGTAAAACACACAAAGAATACGAAGCAGAGATGCGGCTGTGTGTTTGTTTAGTTGTGCACACTTTCTATACAACTGTTTCAGGCAGTTTAAATATTCTCTTTTTGTAACAGTCCTCAAGGGCAGTGGTTTTCAACCCTGCTCCTCAGGATCCACTGTTTTAGGTGTTTCCCTGTCTCCTCAAACCTGACTCCACACAATAAACTGGTGATCACTAGGCTTATGTGGCATTTAATGGCATGCTGGGGAGGTAATGCATTCATTTGATTCAGGTGTGCTGGAGCTTTGATCAAAGCTGGTTCCAGGGAGAACTAACATTTGTTGATTTCACGTGCTCCTCCTGCATCTCCAGTGGTAAATATGTCTGCACTTTCTTTCTGTCATTTCGTGCTGCAGGTAATGTATCATTCCAACAGAGTCTAAACACAGGTTGTGGAAATGCTCTACAGAGAAAGGTAACATTGTGCTAGTAGTTTGCTCTATTGCTCACCTGTTTACTGAAACTTATTAATCTGATAAATATGGGAGAACTTTGCTGCCTGTTTCAAAGAAGAAAACATAGATTTGTCTTTGACACAGCTGTCTCATAAACATTTAAAATACACATCTAAAAATCATTACAAAAACATCAAATCTATACATTTAAAGAAAATATTTAGTTAGAACTATGAAAAGTAGGTGTATGAATGTCACAAAACAAATATGTAGAAAATATATATAGAAATATATAGAAAAAATGTGGGATGTTAAAATATGCAAAAGAAAGCAGGAAGCAGACAAAGTATATAAAAAAGCAGAAGAGCTCCTCAGCAAAGCAAGCTGTCCAACATCAGTGTCTGACCTTCTGGAGGGACTGTAAATGATCCCATAAACACTTTCCTAAATATGTGGAAAGCCAAGAACAGTTGAAGCTGTTATATCCCCTGGGTCACAGTTGTTGTGTGTGTGGGCATGTGGGTGTGTGTGTGTGTGTATTTTCCTACACTTTCAACCCTCAGTGGCTAAAATCAAATAGTCTTCCATTTGAGGCTGGTTCTGGATGGGATATCTTCCTATTAAAAATAGGTCATTCCTCATAATTTTAACAAAATTTGATTTTATATAGCGAGAACTGGAACTAGGCTGCAGTGTGGCACAGATGTAGGGCCATTGGTCCTGGGTTCAAATCCCAGCCTGGGGTCTTCCTGCATGGAGTTTACATTTTCTCCCCACGCATGAGTGGGTTCTCTCCGGGTACTCCAGCTTCCTCCCACATTCCAAAAACATGACTTTTAGGATTTGATTAATACTGTTTTCACACCCCCCGCAAACCTGCAAGGTTAAGCGGGTATAGAGAATAAAAAAATGGATGGATGGAACTGGATGTAATCTTTTTCATTCAAAAGATTTAATGTGAGCAGAACAATTGTTTGAGAATATAATCCCTTCTGTATGAAGAATCATCATGGTGTTTTATTGCTCCTTAAAGCAATATTGCTTTGAACATACCTGTTTGCAGTGATGTAAGCAGCTTCAAATGCTCTAGATTAAAAACATATATTTATTTATTTAAAAATATTTTTAAAACTATTTAAAAACTTTTTAAGCTTTTAGCTAACCAGGTCCTCATGCACTTTGTGTTCATAAAGTATGTTGCATCACTACTGTGCCATTTCAGCAGCAGCATTGCATGACTACATCCTGTGCTTTTCTATAGCTTTATTGTTGAATAAGTGGTGTCTTGTGTAAGTCTACATGAGATAAATATTTGTGCAGTAGCATTCGATTTGTGAATCACCCTTTAAACAAAACTATGATCATGTGTACATGTGAATCACAGGTGGAATTTTGTCCAGCACTGCCCTTCTAGGTTCAACTCATACTGGGTTTTTTTTCAGAAGCTTTTCTTTTTTATTATTTTTGTTATTTAACATTTCTCCAACCTATTCACAGTTTTGCAAATTTGCCTTGCACTTTTACTATTTTCTTTGACAGTACCTTGCCTATAGTAAATAGTGTTTCAGCACTGCCTCCCTGTACATCTGATACTGTAGGCAATGTTCTTAAATTTTGTGACATGAGCATCGCAACTCAAAGAGGCATAACTTCTACTTCATAGGAATTCTTATAACATTCTAACAATGGTGAAAAAATAGGAACTATTGCGTTTACTTTGGGTTTTGGGGCATGTTTGTACTATTTGGTGCACCCTTTTTGAAAAGAAAATACTTGCTGCGATACCCTAAGCAGCAACATAATTTAGGTACGAACTTGAATTTAGGTGGATCTACATTATTTGAATAAACAATATATTTGATAATCCATTTAACTTAACTATGTTGTCTAGTCCAAAAACATGACTGTTAGGTGAATTGGTTTCTCTAAATTGCCCTTGGGTATGTGTGTGTGTGTGTGTGTGTGTGTGTATGGTTGTTTGTCCTGTGTGTCTCTGTGTTGCCCTGCGATGGACTGGCGACCTGTCCAGGGTGGACCCCGCCTCGTGCCCCATGACTGCTGGAGATAGGTACCAGCCCCCCCGCAACCCTGCATAGGAATGACAGGTACAGAAAATTGATGGATGGAACTCTATGTTAAAGGGGCTATATGCAATTTTCTGAAATTTAAACTCGTGACTTACCCCATGTGGGCAAAAACGGAACTGCTCTTCCTTTCTGCTCGCTCTCAATCTTCCATCTTTTTCGGGCACTTGTCAGGGGTTTAACTTTCTTAGTCTTATGTGGAGTTACTGTTGGTGTCACAGTTGTCCTTGATCTCTTCTGTGTATTCGCACAATCCATTTAACTGCCTGCGAGTGCTGACTAGTGGTGGTGGCAGAGTGATCTGAAACATTTAACATGAACGCGCTTGACGTCACATCCGCAGACAGCGCGGGAAAATCGGACCCGACAGAAAATAGAAAAAATTGTATATAGGCTTATAGGTGCACCCACTGTGAGCTGACAAGGTGTCAGTATGCTCATCAGGACCTAAAAAGTCAATCAGACAGCTGCAGCTAATCCAGAACGCTGCTGCTCGTGTTCCTCACTAGAACCAGGAAAGTGGAGCACATCACCCCAGTTCTAAAGTCCTTACACTGGCTCCCTGTAGCTCAGAGAATAGACTTCTAAGTACTTTTACTAGTTTATAAATCATTGAATGGCTTAGCACCAAAGTATGTGGAAGATTTATTGTTACTATACCAACCCCCCAGAACACTCAGGTCCTCTAATTCCAGTCTACTCAACATCCCTAGAATCAGAACCAAACATGTAGAAGCAGCTTTCAGTTTCTATGCTGCTCTAATCTGGAACAAACTTCCAGACAACTGCAAAGCTGCTGAAACACCGAGTTCTTTTAAATCATGGCTAAAAACTCATCTGTTTAGAGCTGCCTTTGAATAATGTTTTCATGTATCATTTGTTTTGTGTGTGCTTCTTGCTTTATTGCTGTTCTTACTTTATATGCTTTGTGTTTTTATTTTATCCTCTAATCATGTAAGGCACCTTGAGTCACCTTGTTGTTGAAAGTGTGCTATACAAATAAAATTGCCTTGCCTTACTCATGTTAATGGTGACATGTCCAATATGTAAGATAAATATCGAAACTCTGGGGATATCTGAGGAAGAAGAAGAGGGTGTAGGATTCACCCTCTCTTTTTTAACAGTCTTTTAGAGAGCAAATATGGATGAAAAACACGAGGAAGCGTCACCTTTTATACTTTAAACGGGATGTTTCAGCCAAATGGAGTTATAAACTCATATAAATAGTTTGTATTTTGCTGTCAGTAACATTTATTTAAACTATGTAAAAATGTATGTATTCCAAATAAACAAGCACAATCAAGATCACAGCTGTTTGTACCTCTGGCAGATTTAAATTTCACATCATTTCAACTAAACAAACATGTTTTTGTTTCAGACAGTGAGACAGTTATCACTCAAAAGATAATTAAACTATAGGAAAGATGTGTGAAGGATAAAAAATGTATTTCTTTTTTAATAACATTTTAACACTGATATCATATTTTATACCCTTCTAAATGAATCAATGTAAAAATCTGTATCTGCATTACAGTAATCAAAGCCTTCTTCTAATTGCTGAGCAGCTTCTTGCTGATTTGGTATTTTGCTGATTTATTTTGGTTATCATCACCATACTCTCCAGCTCCCTCCACATAATCCTTATCAGATTCAAGTCAGGGTTCTGGATGGGCTGCACCAAAAACATAATTAATACTTTGAGTAAGAAAAATATGCTGGTAAAATTAAAAAAAACCTTTAAACCAAAATCTGCCAAGGTTATGAATAACTTTGGTCATGACTGTAATGTCATGAATAGAAATACGTAACATAGCTCTCCCCAAAGACAACGTAAAATGTTAGATTAGATTATCATTAATATGTTTTTGTATTTGTAGCTCTTTTCTTTAATCTTTAACATCCAGGCAACCAAAGCATCCTGAATGACCCTGGTTGGTAAGGTTTGTCCGTTTGAATTATTGATACCTAAAAAGGGGACCCCCCTCTGCCATACTTGTTCTCAGTCCCCAGAGCGATCTGGCATTCACATCTGATTTTTCTTACTTGACTGAGCCCCAAAAAATCCAGCCTGGAACCTTCAAACACCTGCTGTCCTAAATCAATGCTATTCTCCTCAAATATATTGGGGCTCTGCCTATGACGCTTCATTATAGGCAGCTTCACTACCACTGACACCACTGAGAGCTGACTGTTTGACGCCTGTGTGTGGAAACGAGACAGAAAGAAACACTGCATGTTCTGGGAAGCCATAGCTGAGGACAGTATGAAGGTTTCTTTTGGGGGAATCTTCAAATTGTAAAACAGGGGAACAATGGACAGGTTAGATCTGAGTCAAATATTGACTTTTCCTAGAAAAAATAAAAACATCTTAATCATAGGCCTAAATCTCAGATTATTAAGAGAAATTACACAAAAACACAAGATTAATAGAAAATACACTAGAAATGTGCACACTATAAGCATCTTAACATTATCTATAGGCCTATATTTGTTAATTAATTTTAGATGTGAAGCAACTTATTAATGTCAATGCACATAAATGTTCCAGGAAATAAGGATTTATGTTATGAATCATGAAACAATATGAAGGAAGTTGATCAGGTAGTGCTTTCAGTTTTCCCAGGAGGGGACAGGTGAGCAAATTCATTCCGCTGAGAGAATCTGTTCAGCTGTTCACTCTTGGGAAAACTGAGAACTGTGAAAAATATTTTTTACATGATAATAATCTTTTAAATAAACAGTTGCTTCTCTAAGATCATTGCTGATGTCTACACATTGGCATTTTAGTAACATGCAGAGCTGATGTTACTTAGCTATATTTATCTACAAATCCTGTTGAATCTAATCAGTTGGGTAGACTACAGGCATGTCCAAAAGACATAATACCTGGATAAGCTTTAATTTTCACTTTCTAAATTCTGACAGGACAAAAGTTGTCGTCTTCCTCTGACAAAGATACTGCTTTGTCAATCAATTCATCTGGACTGCATTAAATTGCCCTCTGGTAATAAAGTATTGCCCCTTTTCCACAACATTCTGTTCGGCTTGGCCTGATGCGGTTCAGCCCATCCCAGCATTGCCTGGTTGTGTTTCCATAGCAATCTTAGGGACGCAGACGTGGGCGAGGACATGGGTGGGCTCAGCGTAGCAAAGTGGCACGAAAAGTTTGTGCTGTCTTATTCTTCTGGGCGGACATCTCAAAAGATAACTCCCCGAGGTAAAAAGTAATAACGTGCCATCGTTGCTGGTTGTTTATTTGGGGTCGGTCAGGAGCTATTCTGTGACAACACTTCACACGCACACCACCAGGCCAATCAGTGGCTACCACTAGGTAGGTAGGCGTGAGAGTGACATCACTTTACCGAACTAATCAGTCTATAGGTGGGTGTGTAAGGTCACCTTGGCACGATGACTGAGCCAGAGGTAGTCCAAAATAAGGCGTTGGCTCAACACAGACAAAGCCAGTGGAAATGCGTTAAATAGGGTCTAAGCAGACCCAGCAGACCCTAGTGGAAAAAGGGCATAAAGAACCTCGGTGTAATTTTTGATGTCGTTTAAATGTCGTTTAAATCCAAGATTAAACTGGTTTATAAAATTTCCTTCTATCATCTCTAGAATATTGCGAAAATTAGAAATATCCAGACTGATGCTGAAAAACTAGTCCATGGCTTTTTTACTTCGATGCTGGACTACTGTGATTTTTTTTACAAAATGGAAGTCCACAAAATGCAATTAAAAGCCTTCAGTTGATCATAAATACAGCAACGAAAGTTCTGATGAACTTTTAAAAGAGAGATCACATTTCGCCTATTTTTGCTTCCCTTTATTGGCTCCCTGTTAAATCCAGAATAGAGTTAAAAATTCTCCTTGTCACAGATAAAGCCATTAATAATCAGCTCCATCATACTTCAGACATCTGATTGTTCCATATGTTCCTAACAGAGCATTTCACTCTCAGACTGCAGGTTTATTGGTAATTCCTAGAGGTTCAAAAAGTAGAATGGGAGGCAGATCTTTTAGTTATCAGGCTCCTCTCCTGTGGAACCAGCTCCCAGTTTTAGTCTGTGAGGCAGACACTCTTTTCATTTTGATAAAGCTTATAGTTAGAGTGGCTTGGGTTATCTTGAGCTATCTCTGTAGTTACAGTGGCTTGCAAAAGTATTCGGCCCCTTTGAACTTTTCCACATTTTGTCATATTACAGCCACAAACATGAATCAATTTTATTGGAATTCCACGTGAAAGACCAATACAAAGTACATGATTCCAAACATTTTTTACAAATAAATAACTGAAAAGTGGGGTGTGCGTAGCTCCAGCTCAGTCAGATTAGATGGACAGTGTTTGTGAACAGCAGTTTTGAGATCTTGCCACAGATTCTCGATTGGATTTAGATCTGGACTTTGACTGGGCCATTCTAACACATGGATATGTTTTGTTTTAAACCATTTCATTGTTACCCTTGCTTTATGTTTAGGGTCGTTGTCCTGCTGGAAGGTGAACCTCTGCCCCAGTCTCAAGTCTTTTGTAGACTCCAAGAGGTTTTCTTCCAAGATTGCCCTGTATTTGGCTCCATCCGTCTTCCCATCAACTCTGGGGATGGTGTGTTCAGAGTGATGTGCAGTGTTAGTTTTCCGCCACACATAGCGTTTTGCATTTTGGCCAAAAAGTTCCATTTTGGTCTCATCTGACCAAAGCACCTTCTTCCACATGTTTGCTGTGTCCCCCACATGGCTTGTGGCAAACTGCAAACGGGACATCTTATGGTTTTCTTTTAACAATGGCTTACTTCTTGCCACTCTTCCATAAAGGCCAACTTTGTGCAGTGCACGACTAATAGTTGTCCTATGGACAGATTCCCCCACCTGAGCTGTATATCTCTGCAGCTCGTCCAGAGTCACCATGGGCCTCTTGGCTGCATTTTTTAACCAGTGCTCTCCTTGTTCGGCCTGTGAGTTTAGGTGGACGGCCTTGTCTTGGTAGGTTTACAGTTGTGCCGTACTCCTTCCATTTCTGAATGATCGCTTGAACAGTACTCCGTGGGATGTTCAAGGCTTGGGAAATCTTTTTGTAGCCTAAGCCTGCTTTAAATTTCTCAATAACTTTACCCCTGACCTGTCTGGTGTGTTCTTTGGACTTCATGGTGTTGTTGCTCCCAACATTCTCTTAGGCAACCTCTGAGGCTGTCACAGGTCAGCTGTATTTGTACTGACATTAGATTACACACAGGTGCACTCTATTTAGTCATTAGCACTCATCAGGCAATGTCTATGGGCAACTGACTGCACTCAGACCAAAGGGGGCTGAATAGTCACGCACACCCCACTTTTCAGTTATTTATTTGTAAAAAATGTTTAGAATCATGTATGATTTCCGTTCCACTTCTCACGTGTACACCACTTTGTATTGGTCTTTCACGTGGAATTCCAATAAAATTGATTCATGTTTGTGGCTGTAATGTGACAAAATGTGGAAAAGTTCAAGGGGGCCGAATACTTTTGCAAGCCACTGTATACTGCTAAAGGGTTAGACTATTGGAGGACATCATAATCACTTTTCCTCAGACTTATTTCAGCTTTTAACTTTATGTTCTCTCTGTTTTTTACTCTTGATATAAGCTACATCTGGTCTGGTATTCTGTTCAACTGTGATGCCTTCCTGGAGAGGGGACAGCGGCGCAGCTACTGCTGCCAACAGCTGTCCTGTCTTTTAGTTTTTCACCCAGTCTCTCTCCTATACAAAGCAATTTCCTGAGCCTTTGCTGCGACTAACTGTATGTGGTCTCTTTCATCCTACAGACTTGAAAACTCTAATGAAGATGCGAAAGGAGCAACTACCGCCATTAACTCTTTATTTTTCTTTAGCATAGAAAGCACCCTTGGTTTAGTGCTTCTGTGTTATTTTGTGTATCTGCTCTGTCTTCTCAAACTCCCAGTCAGTCGTGACAGATGGCCATTCACACAGAGCCAGGTTCTGGTTCTACTGGAGGTTTTTTCCTGTTAAAGGGGAGTGTTCCTTTCCACTGTCGCTACATGTATGCTCAGTATGAGGAACTGCAGCAAAGTCAACCACTCAATGAAATCTGCTGGGTTTCTTTCTGTAAAGGATTTCGTCAGGATAATGCTAGTTCTGTTCAGGTCTCTGTGTTAATTTCTGGTTATTAGGTCCAAAGGCCAAACAATGGTACCAAATCCCAGATAATCCTATCATGGTTTTTGCTGGTATTGTTTGCATACTGATGTGACCCATCTGTTTTCTGCTGATCTTGTGTTTGGACCACTTTATTTATGTTAATATTGATTTAAGGCTACACAGTTGGTAGCACTGTTGCCTTGCAGCAAGAAGGTCCTGGGTTCAAATCCCGGCCTGGGGTCTTTCTGCATGGAGTTTGCATGTTCTCCCGGTGCATGCGTGGGTTCTCTCTGCGTACTCCAGCTTCCTCCCACAGTCCAAAAACTTGACTGTTAGATGAATTGGTTTCTCTAAATTGCCCTTAGGTATGAGTGTGTGCATGGTTGTTTGTCCTGTATGTCTCTGTGTTGCCCTGTGATGGACTGGCGACCTGTCTAGGGTGTACCCCGCCTCTCGCCCCATGACAGCTGGAGATAGGCACCAGCCCCCCCCGCAACCCTGCATAGGAATGACGGGTACAGAAATGGATGGATTGATTTAAGGTGTGAGAATATGTGCTGCTGTGAAAACTTGAGTGACAGTGATGCAGTTGGTAGAACTGTTGCCTTGCAGCAAGAAGATCCTTGGTTCGAATCCCCACCTGAGGTCTTTCTGCAAGGAGTTAGCATGTTCTCCCCGTGCAGACGTGGGTCTCTGTGTTACCCTGTGATGGACTGGCAACCTGTCCAGGGTTTACTCTCGCCCGATGATTGCTGGAGATAGGGAACAGCCCCCCCAAACCCTGCATAGGATCGACGGTATAGATAATGGATGAATGTCGGTACTAATAACCAAACTGAATGGAATATTTTTGAAGCATGTGTGTTGCCCTCACAGGGTTCAGAAAGCTATAGAACAGGTTCTGATAATGGGTTAAAATCCCTGTTTTCAAACCAAAATTTGTTAAACATCCAATGACAAACTATCCAATAGTGCATAATGGAGAAAGCCTATGATATTGTACAATTAAATAACTGTGATAAGCCCGTTTAAAGAGGGGAAATCATTTAAATGGAGAACAGCTAGGGCTATATATCATTTTAACAGGGCTGAGTGCTGGTCTAGTTAGTCAAGGTAGGAAGCAAACATTGAAAATAAATACAAATTTAGATAGTAACAAACATGGTTTCATACCTGGTATGGAAAATGTGGATCCACATCAGCCTTATTTTTACCTGGTGAAAAGTTTAACTTTACAGTCTGATATGATTTAGTTTACATTGGGACTACTGATTGAAGACAGGCTCTCTCCTACACTTGATTAAAATTTTGAAGTTGAAAGATAAAAGCCCGGAGCCCAGTGACGATTTAACTCAAACTGAGAACAGGAATAAGGAAAACGCCTACCGTGGGTTGAGCCGAAGGTCCCACTGTCGAACAAAGGTATCATAGCCGCAGGTGAAGAGCTGGAATGGAGACTCAAACACTATATCCAGCACCCCCGCACCGCGACGAAACTCTGAGCCCAGACTGCATACACATGCTAATCTGTGGAGGAGACAGCCAACTGTTACATTTCTCATTTAGACAACCATCCAATGCACACCATCTCCTATACAGCTGAGAGATCATCAAGTCTGAAATGTAAAAAAGAGAACAGCTGAAACACTTTGAAACTTTTGACATAAAGACAATGACATACAAAAGGGGTTGATACATAACTGTATGAATAAGAAATGTGTTTGTACTCTTTCAGCTCGTTTGAATCAATGTTTCACCTGGACATATGTAATTTATACATGCATGTCATTAATAAATAATAGAGTACACCAAAGGCTTCATTAGACTTTTAGCCCCAGAAATGTTTTTGAATATAGGTGATTGGCTATAGATTCAATTCAATTCAGTTTAATTATATAGCGCCGATTCACAACAGATATCATCCAAAGGCGATTTACAAGAAAGACTTATAATACAAACATTCCAATCTGTCTAAAGTTTTAGCTAGTTTTGTATAGTCTGTAGACACTCCCATCTCTACAGGACCTGTACACCTCCAGGAATCTTGGGCGTGCAGGTTGGATCACAGCCGACCCTTCTCACCCTGGACACAGACTTTTTGACCTGCTCCCCTCAGGCAGGAGGTTCTGGTCCATATGGACCAGAACCTCTAGACATAAGAACAGTTTCTTCTCCTCTGCTGTTAGACTTTTGAACAATAACCCTAACACTGTTCCCACCACCTGCTCTGTTTCAGTCACATGACCCTGTGTTGTTTTTGCACCTGTGTGATTTTGCACTGATCATAACCTTCACTCGTGTATATATTAATCTGTTTATCCCAATTTATTTTTATTTATTGCATGCTTAGAAGTGTTTATTTTATATTTTCACAAAGTACCGCAGCGATTTCCTAATGTTGAGAACTTGTTCACACATATGGAAATAAAACCTTTCTGATTCTGATCCCTGAATCTCACAACTGACCAAATTTAAAATACATCTCTATTAAACCTGCGTTATGCCCCTAAGTTATAATTCCATATGTCTACTTAAAAATGAGCAGATTTTTGCATTTCTTCAATATTAAAATAAAAAAAAGTCCAAGGCACATAATCCGTCATTCAGTGGACTCAGCTCTGTGGTCATGGTTTAATTCCTGTTAGAAAACAGAAACTGGAAAATCATGTAGGGCAGATATGATCTAGATCGACTTATGAAGGTGGTTTAAAACATTTCTATCATTATTTATGATAATAAAAATTTCTTCTGTTGAAGCTGATAAAGAAATATAAAGAGCAAATTCATAAACCCTAACAAGACAAAATAGCTCTAATGGTGTAAAAGTCAAAAATGTGCACATTTCACTTCATTATGAATTACTTTTTCACCTCCTTCCAAGGAGTCAGATTTACAGTCTTTTAACCTGAAGGACTTAAAGTGATGTTTTTGTTCTTTCTTCCCAGTTCTACGTTTCTGGTCCAATCAATATTACATCTGGAGATGCACTGGTAAATTGGATCTGTGCGTCTTCATAAAAATATGAATTGAATTATTGATTGATATCTAAACCATGACAGCATATTGACCAGGGCCTTATTAAAATGATTGAAGCAAAAAGTGAAGAATGAAAGAAGAATTAAGAATTAGAGGGAAATCCAACAAAATGCTGAAAGAGGACCAGAGAAGCTTGAAGAATGATTGAGTTAATCTGGGGTTTATTTATCTATTGACTTTGTGCCGCTGAATAAGTAGCAGGTCAGAGTTTGGTAAATAAACAAGAAAAATAAATGAGCTGAAATATGAAGCAAGTCTTTTAAATCAGAAGATTGCCAGACTCATTCACTAATGAAATATAAGTACAACAGAAGCATCTTTAAAACCTTGCAAAAAAACAAACAAATCGGTAGTACACAATATTTCTAGAGCTCTTTTCATCAGTGACCAAAAATACTTTGAGGCTCACTGGTGTCAGCAAAAATAGCATTAGCAAAATCATTTGGTTTTGAGGCTCTAATCTGGCAAATTGGAGAAAATGAGGTTAGGGGTTGATTCCTCTAAAATGGATTGTTTATGATTTGGTAAAGGTAAATAATATAAGATGAGGAGTTCCTGTGACTGTAAGAGCAACCTCTGTCAGACAAAATGAGCCAAAAGTGTTTCTGATATATTTTACAATATCACTTAATTGATCAAAAATACTTTGTTTTTCTTCCTGTTACTCAAACTGTTAACAATAAAAAAAACAGATAAAAGGATTGCCCACATTTCCTATTTCATATTTATTCAAACTCTCCAGCCAACAGGCAGACGACTTATGAATCATTATTTTAATATGAAATTACCAAAAGTCAAAACTTTGTTGTGTGAACATTCAACTGTTTCTGGGTTGAAGAATGGACCTAAATGTCAGTATGTAGTTATTTAAAGCTAGTAGAAACAAAAGCTGGACCTGCAGCCAGGGTGGCTCTATGAAGTAGGCTACTGACTCAGGGGATCTGAATATAAATGACACTTCATTTTTCATCAAATAACTTAAAATCATGTATCATTTTATTTTCATTTCACAATTGTGCCCCCCCTACTCTGTGTTGGTCCATCACATAAATCAGCATGATGTTTAGCTAAATGAGTAATGAATTCAGCACAATTGCTTTACTTAACCCTTTGTTTTGTCATAGTGTTTGGTTGAATGCCTGAGGAATTCAGTCCAAGTAGTAAATGGAGTTTGTGCATCTAGGTTGATGCGCTGTGAACTGTGGGTGTGGTCAATGAATCCACCTCCCAGCAGGACCATGCTCTTGTGATCAGAGCTCCGAGTCTGGACCTCTTGATACTCAGCACTTGATTATTGGAGAATACCTTGCACCCAGTAGTGTAGATGATTGCAGAATAACTGTCTCTTTGTTGCCGTTTATTACCCTCCATGACCGTGACTGTGTGCTACTCTCACATTTGTGATACCTGCCTCGTAGCAACCATTTAAAGGAGGCCAGTGGCCTTAGTGACAGAGCAGCGCTATGCTTCAACCCATGCCCCCTCCCCTCGCCCTGGAGCTCAATCCACAGGCTTGAGCTAGTAATCCCCCAGCCTTACCCCAGGGGCCTTCTTATTGGGCCAGGGCTTTCCCAATGGGGTGCCTTATTGGGTGAGAGCTCTCTCATTACCAGGGCCTCAGAACTAAGCCAGGGCCAATAGAGGGACTGGGATGAAGTGCATTTTGGATTTGAGTGGAACGGTCATTCCTGATTTTTGTCCTTATTACCAAACTCAGAAAGCTTAGCAGGTCATCATAAACCAAGCTGAGAACAAAAACTGTTCTAAAAGTTACGCACAACAAAATCCGACAATAAATAACAGTAAAATGTCTGTGCAACATACAAACAGGAGGGATTGTCAATTTGTAGGTCAGAACTGATTACAAGATGGAGGTGTAAACATACTGTCAGTCAAAAAGATTGAAATCTGTTTGAAAACAAAGCACAATGTCCTCTCCACATGCTTTCTGCTGCTCGTCTGGGGACAGAATGTAAAACACTTATGGCTTGCTTTTACTGGTAAGAGTTACATGGGAGCCTTTCACTCACGTCCATCTGTCTGAGTCATAACATCAGACACAATCTATTGTCAGAAGGTTGGTAATGGTCTCAGAAGACCACATCACTGACAGAAAGCTTTAAATATCACATGCCAACATGTGTCAGGTACTGTTCCAGTTATTAACTCTGAATTCACTCTTATTTTGAACGGATCTCTTAATTTACAAAAAAATCAGGGTTTTCAAAATAAGTAGTAGTATAAACAACTTTTGAAAAGGCAGTGAATTTAACGTTTATCCTGGACCTGGGTTCAAATCCTGGCCTGGGGTCTTTCTGCATGGAGTTTGCATGTTCTCCCTGTGCAGTTCTCTCCAGGTACTCCGGCTTCCTCCCACAGTCCAAAAACATGACTGTTAGGTTAATTGGTCTCTCTAAATTGCCCTTAGGCATGAGTGTGTGCGTGTATGGTTGTTTGTCCTGTATGTCTCTGTGTTGCCCTGCGATGGACTGGCGACCTGTCCAGGGTGTACCCCGCCTCTCGCCCCTTGACCGCTGGAGATAGGCACCAGCCCCCCCGCAACCCTGCATTAGGATGGACGGGTACAGAAAATGGATGGGTATATTATGTATATATATATATACATGTGAAGATTTTAATAAAACTTGAAAAGGATTTGTCAAATAAATTATTCTACTCTTATCCAAATAAATAAATAAATATTTTTAATATTTAAATTATTTTAAAGTTATTAATATTTTTTACCTCATGGTTGTGTGCTGAAGATATCATAAATGTATTTTATCTCTACACTTTAAAAATCAGAGGACCTGTTTTGCAGTCTGCAGCTGAGTTGCTATGGAGGTTAACCACTCCAATATTAGGGTTGATTTAGTGAGACAGAGCAGCAAGATAAATTATTCCAAAATGTACTTTATAACACTTGTTTAATCAGCTACCAGCTCTTCTATTGTCTTTTCAATGTCTACAGTCTCAGATCAACACAGCACAGCAGCAGCCTCTCTACATCAACATTCTAGCCCATCAGATAAAGAATAGGCTGCTTTTACCTTGCATGGTTCCCATCTGATGACTTTGATATATTATGTTGCAATTCCCTATTAGATTCTTGATTAATGCTGGTTGTTATGATTTAGGATGGTATACTATAAGTTATGTTCTTGTAAGCCATTTTAAAATCTTGCTCTATGTGTCCCCTTTTTAACTTTGAGCACCTGTCCCGCTAAAGGTCTCTGCACGACCCTGATAATAGTCTATGGTCTGGTTTACAGCAGATGCGGCACAGCAGGTTTCAGATGCATCCCAGAAGCGTCTCACAGCGCCACTCCACTAAAGATAGAAAATGGTTCTATTATTGACGCGACACGCTTCCAAAATGCATCAACAGATAACATAGAGCTAAACAGGAAAATACCCATGACACTAGTGTAAAGCATCCGGTAGATTTCAAAATAAAAGAGACATGCAGATTTGCGATAGCTTAACTATGTACACATTATGTAATTACAAGTGACCAAAGGGTTTGTTTCCTCCCTGCATCTTTTGAGGAAATCAATGTTTTTTTTTCAGCATAGACAACTTGGCTTTTATCCTGGCAGATGCGCACAGACTTGTGCATCTGTGAATGCAAGTATAGAGCAGGGACAATGCACTTTTAGAACACCTTGCATTAAAGACATAGCCTACGAGGTAATCAGTCACCCTCTGATACTGTATCCGCTTTTGAATGTGTGCACAAGGCTTGAGATTATGCCCTGAAGTTATTTCCAGTGGACTGTAAGTCTTTATCAAAACCTTGTAATGTCACCCTCTGCGAAGAATGCTGCAGCATCTATGCAGCAAACAAACCATGACTGTAGCCTATTGTGAAATAGAGTGATTTAAATACCAGTCAGTTCGTATACTGATTATATGGAAAATGTGCTGGGAGCACAAGTGGATGTCAGTGGATGTTAGATATTCCGCATCAGGTTTTAAAAGTGGTGGTGACAAAACTGTCAATCAATGAAATATTGCCGGGGACATGGCCCTGGCTAAAATGAGGCATATAAGTGGATGGTGGGATTTAAAAAAAGTCCATCCTTCCATTATCAATACCATCTATCCTATGCAGGGTTACGGGGGGGTGGCTGGTGCCTATCTCCAGCATTCATCGGGTGAGAGGCGGGGTACACCCAGACTGGTCGCCAGTCCATCGCAGGGCAACACAGAGACATACAGGACAAACAACCATGTACACACACACTCATACCTAAGGGCAATTTAGAGAAACCAATAAACATAACAGTCATGTTTTTGGACTGTTTTTGGAAGCCGGAGTACCCAGAGGGAACCCACGTATGAACAGAGAGAACATGCAAACTTCATGGAGAAAGAACCCAGGCCGGTATTCGAACCCAGGACCTTCTTGCTGCAAGGCAACAGTGCTACTAACTGTGCCATAGACTTACAGAAAACAGTTTCATTTAATTATATATATATAATTTTTTTTTTTTTTTTTACGGAATTACCCATTCGCAGATCTGTATCTGGTATTCCACCAATTATTGTTGTCAATGATTTGCAATTTTACTTTTTTGGAGATGAACTATAAGGACATTAAAAAGCTTTAACAATGTTACATTGAAGCTTTCCAGTTCCCTTTGGTTAAGGTAATGTGGGGAGTGGGCAGGTGCTTGGAAATTGCAGTCTCTGCCTTCATCTCTGCGGACAGTGGGGCAGCCGTTCTGCGTCCTAAACGCTACCGATGGGGATTGACGCGCTGCAGAGGTCACGACAAAACCGTGCCACTGCCATACCGCACCCAATGTAAATTAGGGGCTAGCCTCAGGAGGCACAGACTTAGTGATTGTTTGAAGGGGCTATTGGCTGTGTGACATACAAAGTCTAATTCCTGGTTTAAGCCTGTCTGGCAGCCCTGCAGGAGTCACATTTGCTTTAGGGGCCACACACACAGATTTCAAGAGCTGTGAAAGGAATCATTAATGAATTGACAACGTTAGATACAATATAAAAGCTAAGATAATTATGCTTTAGTGTAGGGACAGCCAAAGAAAATCTAAGTGTGTTTTTGTGACAGAAGTGGTTTGAGGATCTTGTAAAGGCTAAGCTCTAAACCAGCGTCCTGGGATGCACCGAGAAACAAGTCTTCTTGTCAAAAGCTGTCAGACAGGTGGAGAAAAGGATTCCTGCTGAGGTTTGTACTCACTAAAACAAACAGAGTGGAGTCATGCAACCCTGCTCCACATCATGCCCTTTTATCCTGCATCCTTGGACCAGCTGCACAATAACTGAGGCAGGAATTTGAGGAAATACAGCCCATCAAAAATTAATTACCACCTTCAAAATGTCACACAAATCCATGTACCGCCAAGATAATACAGCAACAATTTGTACAACAGGGTGTCTGTAGCGCTGTAGACATTTAACCCTGTCTTTTCAGTTAGGAATGCGAGGAATCCTAGCCTGACCATTTGACTGTAAAAAGAAAGGCGCCTTTTCTGAAGGAACAAAGGGACATGTTGGCAGTGGGGAGTGATGGTCAGAGTCCTCTACCTTTGATGCTGGTTCCCTCTTCTGTGTTTGACCATGAGGGAAATTCTGTGAGAAGTTGGGGTGTTGCTGGGATGTCACCACGTGTGGCATCCCCATCTATATGAGTGATCATACGATTTCTTTGTCCAACTAAGATGGTGAGATGAGAGAATGTTAAATTAAAATCAAAGCGCCAAGAAGTCATTGGGAGCCTGGGCTTTGTGGCAACACTGTTGTCAGATTAAAGGGTCACCCAAAACTCATAGCCTGCTGTTAGGCTATTCACTGTTCCACCAGTTTTCACAGGGTGCAGATTGGAGCATCTTCTCTAGAACCTTCTGTGGCAGCACCTGCTTTGCTGGCTGTTTTGGTATCGCACCTGCAACAGTGACCTGTTTATGATGTTTTCACACAAAAGAGTGTCAAATCAATGGCACACTGCGGTTTCGCACATGCACTGGGCTGAGGATGATGTGGGTGGGGGATTCTGGGTTATGTAAGGGGAAGAATAACTGTACATGCTGGTTGCTCAGCCTAACAGATTAAGTAAACAGTAATACATTTTAAAATACAGGACACAGTTTATCTAGAACATTCATTGTAATAAAAAATTGTCATAAAAAGTCCCCCTACACATCAAGAGTTGGGGAGTTTTACTTGCTAGAGTCCTTTGCATCATTGTTCTGCTGCACAATCCAAGTGAGCTTGAGTTTAAGGTCCCAAACTGATGGTCAGATGTTTTCCTTCAAATATATATATATATATATATATATATATATATCTTGGAGATCATCAAGATGTTTTTAGTAGAGACAGGCTTTTGTGTTCTTTTAGGTCAGGAGTGGTTTTGGCCTTGGAAGTCTCCCATGGAGATCATTTTCACCCACTTTGTTTTTCTTGTTTCGGAATTGTAAACTTTTTCCTTAGGTGAGGTAGTGATGTCTGCAGAGCCTTTTATGTTGGTGTAGGTTCTTCTGTGACCTCCTGGTCAATATTGAGCTTTTGAAATCCTTTTGGTAGGCTGGCAAATCTTGGAAAGTTTCTTCACTTCCATATTTTCTCAATTTTCCCCAAAAACTGAAACAAAAAACAATATTTCACAAAATATTTACCCCCTTTAAAAATTGCTTTCTGATTTAATGTCGACCATGTGAAAATAAGGTAAAATCTTGTTATTGTTTGATGGATGGGTTATTTGGTCCTTTATTACACTTGCAGTACAAATGTAACCAGAAATAAAATTCCAAAATCAAGATACTGTATTTTGGCAGAAGGGTTAGCTTACTACACCTTGTTACAGTCAATTAATCATAAATGGAATATTGCTTATTGTTTTACCACGTAAAAAACAAAAAACAAGAAAAACGGAGTACCAAGGAGAACCAAGATCAACAGAGGAATAATTCCTGAAGTATGCAATAATTTGTGCAGGTCATGCCTCACAAACCTCAGTTTGATATACATATATACACTGCCTGGCCAAAAAAAGGTTGCCATCTGGATTTAACTAAGCAAATAGGTACGAGCCTGCTATTGGATAATTACTGCATAGGCAATTATCTTTCAGCTAGCAACAAGTTATTTAACCCCAACTGGTGCAATGAGTTGCTTCTCATTTCATAAACAACCATGTCGAAAGACACATCTCGTAGTCATGGAAAAGATGTTAGTGTGTTTGAGAAGGGTCAAATCATTGGCATGCATTAAGCAGAGAAAACATCTAAGGAGATTGCAGAAACTACTAAAATTGGGTTAAGAACTGTCCAACGTATTATTAAAAATGGAAGGATAGTGGGGAACCAATGTCTTCAGGGAAGAAATGTGGCCGGAAAAACATCCTGAATGATCGTGATCGGTGAAATCAAATCGAAGAAAAACAACAGTAGAACTCATGTCTATGTTTAATAGAGAAAGTCCAGATTTACCCTGTTCCGGAGTGATGGGTGCATCAGGGTAAGAAGAGAGGCAGATGAAGTGATGCACCCAACATGACCAGTGCCTACTGTACAAGCCTGTGGGGGCAGTACCATGATCTGGGGTTGCTGCAGTGGGTCAGGTCTAGGTTTAGCAACAGTTTGTGCTCCAAGAATAAGGTCAGCTGACTACCTGAATATACTGAATAACCTGGTTATTTCAACAATAGGTTTTTTCTTCTCTGATGGCACAGGCATATTCCAAGATGACAATGCAAGGATTCATCGGGCTCAAATTGTGAAAGAGTGGTTCTGGGAGCATGAGACATAATTTTCACACATTGATTGGCCACCACAGAGTCCAGACCTTAAAAAAACTAATGCAACACTGGATGGAAATAGATCTTTTGACATTGCAGAAGCTTATCAAAACAATGCCACAAAGAATGCATGCCGTAATCAAAGCTAAAGGCGGTCCAATGCAATATCAGCGCGTGTGACCTTTTTTTTGGGTGGCGACTTTTATTTGGCCAGGCAGTACTTTTTGGACAAGTCTACATTTCGATGAAGATTGTCCTAATTCCTCATCTTTCATTATTATTTGTCTTAACTTTTACTTTTCTGAACAGATTTTCATCTAAGTTCATTTTTGCTTTTTTTAATCAAACAGTTTCTGAATCCAGAATATTATTGTTTGCCATACTTCAGTAGTTGGATCACTGTAGTCTCAAGGTTTCTAGTTCTTACAGCTTTTTGTTTCTAGCATGTAGATTGGTTTGGTGTTGGTTTTATATGTATTACCCCATACTTTCACACTGTAAGGCATGTATGGAACAATTTGGGAGCAGAATAACATACTGTATATTTAATTTTAGTTTGTAGAAAAACTTTAGTTTTAAACCATAGTCCAACTGTACTGGACAAAATGACTTAAGGAGGCTTTAATGACATAAAATACATAAAACAGCCTCCTTAAACAAGAGCATGTCACTATTTTTACATGTTCAGATTCGGTGTTGATCTGAACATATTCCAGCCTGCTGCATTACCTTCTTTGACCTGATAAGACCATGATGGTGAGGGGAATTCCAACCAAAAATAATGCTCAAAGGTGACTAGTTTCTGTAAACTCTTGTTATGAAGCTTTTATTATCTTTTGCTGACTAACTAAAAAAACAAGCAAACAATAATCAAGACTAACGTTTCATTGCAAACTACACACTTTTTAAGAGCCTAATTCAGAGTTGTAAGACTTGTCTTTAATCAGAGAAATCAGGGTTAATTAGAGTGAAATGTTCAGAGAATGCCTCCAGCAGTCTAGAGAATCTGTCAACACTCAAAATTAGAATCCTTTCAGGACAAATAGAAAGTGTCCATTGAGGTGTGACATGAGATTGGTTTGTCACTGGACCAGTAGTATCCAGCCAATGACAAAATGTTGATTTCAGATGGGGGGGCACAACTAGCTTGAGTATGGGGAGGGGTGATTGAACTGCTTGAACAGTGTCATGATACCCTACACCTAAAAACAATATGAAGTTAAAAACATGTATAAAATTTAGTAAAGCACAGCCAGAATGAGACAGCAACTAACATAACATAACATAACACTGTGGGAGCAGAGAAATTACTGTAAGACTAAAACACAGGAAAGTATGACTGAAGGCTTTTTCAAAGCAACCGAAACCAATTTGAAACTATAGGAGGTAGAGTGATAGTTTGTGCGGATAAATATATACTTTAAAGTTGACAATAATAATACTAAGCTGCTTTTTAATGGCAAATATGTGCCAGATTTGTAATTTGAAGAAAAGAACTGAAGTAAATAATTAAGCCAAACTTTATACAAACTTTGCCCTTGGTTTCAAAATATTTGTTTTATGAATGTGGTCTTTTAATGTGACCAACATGTTTCTTCTGAATGGGAGCAAAATTAATGTTCTGTAGGGGCCCTGCCAGACTCCTGGCTTGAATCTGAAAGAGAATCTAAGGTGGGAGCTAAACATTAAGGTGATGTAAGAAGAACTTCCAACCTCAGAGACTTGGAGATGTGTGTGTAAATAAGTAAAAAAGCTGCAGTTATAGGAAAAGTTTGATTGCCGTAATGCAAATAATTAAATAATTTCTATTTATTATTTTGAAGGATATCAATATTTTAAATGCCATTTTGAATGTAAAAATAAATTTGCTCCAATTACAATGTTTATTACCTTTTGAGAGATGCCTTCTCAATCCTTATCAAAAACAAACTTTTTAAAAAAGAAAATCATTTTAAATTTAAATCTGCAAACAGTGAAAAGTGAACTATGAAGAGAAGAATAGAGAACCAGATTAAAAACAACAGAACTGGTGGGAGAAATAACAGTTACTCTGGAAGGATTTAACAATCTTTTATAGATTCAGAAGAAATACAAATAATTTTCTGTCTTTAGAGAGGCAGAGATGAGATGTTTAGTGTCCGGTTCTGTGCAGGGGTTGGACCATTATGTAAACAAGAACCCGGGAGATTTATAGAACGCATACGGAAATAAAAAAAGGAACTTACAGTACAAGGTAGAAGGCTGGGAATAAACAACAAAAACCATGAAGAAACTCTGCAAGCAAATAACTAAGAGAATAGCTGGAGAACAGGGAATAAGAAGGACATATTGATAGATAAGTTAACGGAGGATCCAATGGGGTAAGACAGAAGGTGAGCTGCTCAAACACTGAGAAGTTGAAGATGAGACAGAGAAAACCAGAGGGAGAAATCAGAGTTAAGTGGAGGCACCTGGGAAAAGGAAGGCAGGAAATCAGGATCAGCTGGGAAGGGGAGCTCACTGGCAAACAGCGAGGAAACAATGAAAGGTGCAGGTATGATATGAAGGCTAACTTTTAACTTAAGGGGGTTGCACTGGCGGACATGGGTTACTGGCCTGGTGGCCGTGCTGCGCCTGGGTAGGGTCTGGGGTGGGCCTGGGGATTCGGGGCTCTGGGGCGCCGCGTCCCCTGGCTGTGGTCCTGGCTGGGGGTCGGCCGACGCGGGGTCTCTGTTGCCTGTGGGGGTCGGGGCCGGCTGGTGGCCGGCATGTGCAGCCGCCTCTCTCTTTTTCTCTGGGCCGATTGTCATCGCCGGTCCCTGTATGGCGTCTCGCCTTGTTTGCTGGTTGGGGTGCCTGGCTGCTGGTCGCGGCGGCTGGGTGGCATTTCTGGGCCGGATCAGTCCTTTTTCGCACTGGACTTGGCTCCTGGGTCTTGGTCTTTGTGCGGGGCGCTGGGGTCGGGCATTTGCGGGACTTGCCGGTGGACTGGCCGGGTGGTGGCCGTGCAGGGCAGGTGGGTGGGGCGCTGGGTTTGGTCTCCTGCCAGGCCGTTGAGCAGCAGTGGTCGCTCCACAAGGAATGGGGCTGGTGGATGTTGGCCTGGTGGGTCGGCCGCCCGGCTCATCGGTTTGCTCCTGGTCTGGGCAGGTACGTCGCCGTGGTTCGGGCTACGGGGGCCTCCGGTGTGCAGGTGGTGCTGGGGGCCTCCTTTGCTGGCGGGGAGGCTGTTGCTGTGTAGCGACAGGTGCTCTCCCCCTACGAGGGCACTTGGACGGGGGGGGGAGGGGTGTGCGGGAGGGGGCGGCGAACTCAACCTGGGTGTCTAGTGTCTTTTGTGTTTTGAGAGTAGAGCGAATGTCAGGGTGGGTTTAGTTCCCCTTCTGGGATGGGGCTGGGGGGACTGCCTTGGGGTCCGTGGGGCTTTGTGGTGCTTTGGCCGTGGGCCCGGGTCGAAAGTGCCATGGCCTCCCTCCCCTGGTGGATCCCGGTGAACAGCGGTGCCTATTGGGGTCAGTGGGGGAGCTGGCTACCTGGGAAGACGTTTTGTCTCCCAGTCCTTCCCTCCCCATCCCTGGACACCTCTGTCCACCCGCTCCATCACTTTACCACTCATATAGGGTCTTGGGGCATGGGCACATCACTGGGGTGCGAGGAGGGGCTTCCCTCCTCGCTATCCCGTGGCGTCCTGGGTCCTAATTTTAATATACAACTTAGACACTCCCACTTATAACATTCTCACGCGACACATATGTAGGGACTTTGGGCACACTTTTCAGCATCCAGAGGGGGAGCGGTTCAATCAGCTTCACCTCTGGTGCCGGTGCCCACTGTTAAACCACATATAGACACTGAGGGCTCGGGGTGGGGGTTGGGGGATGTGTGGCTGCCTTCCCCACATCCCACCCCTCTGTTTTAAATGTACATTATAACAACACTCATCAACACCATACTTGAGCGGGAGGATGGAGGCTAGGGGTCTTTTCACACCCCTGTTCGCTACGGGCCATCAGGGGTTGGGGTCCAGAGGAGGAACAGGCGGTCTGGTCGGGGTCCTGGGCTGTCGGGCTGCTTTGCCACTGTGGGGCCCTTGGCGGTCTGCTTGTCTCCGTCCTAGAAGGTAGGGGGTCCATCTCCCAGGTCCGGGGGCTGGTGGCTCTACTGGGGCATCGGTACCTGGACCTGGGAGCATTAAGTGTGTATGGGGTGTGTGAGTGAGGGTACAGTGTCATTTTTTTGGGTGTCTTGGTGAGTCAGTGAGAATGTATGGGTTTAAGAGGGAGGGAACGTATGACTGTGTCTGTATGTCTTTGTCTACCTGTCAGGTTGGATCTTGGTCTGCCTCCTCGCCTGGCGCACCTCAGGCCTTACACTTAATGGGGGGCGTATTTCCCCTCCGTCACTCCCCGATGGTGACGGGGGCCCCTGCCTGTCGGTGCATCGGTGGTCAATCCGGTTCGGACCTGGTGCGTGCCTGACCGGGCCTGGGGGGGCCGGTGTGTCGGTCGGCCGATGTGCTGGGCCGATATCTTCCTTTGGTTGGTTGGGGCACCTCTTTTAGGGGTGCCAGGTTTGGGATTGTTGGGTGGTGCCTGCTCGGTGGCTCAGCAGGATGCGGATCCGGCGTCTCTGCTCGTTTGATCACCTGTTCTGTGTGCACCGTGTGTGGTCGGTTCATTGGCGGGTTGGACCGGCCCTGGCCCTCGTTGGATGCCTGGTCTCGGCGCTCTGCGTTGCGCGGGATCAGGACCCGGGAGCTGGTACAACTTGGTGTCCAGATGCTGGCTGAGCCTGGCCTGCGGCTATCGGTGGGGCGGCCCGACGCAGGGCAGGGGTGGGGCGCCAGGATGTTGGCGGTGGGGATTGGCCTAGGGTGGTGGCGGCGCGTGGCGGCCGGCCACGGCCCCTGCAGTGGCGGGGGCCCCTCGTCGGCCGGTCCCTTGTCGGGTCCCTGCTGGGGGGTGGGGTGCCCCGGCTCTCCCGGTTCATTGACCGGCCTGCCCTGGCACGGCCGGTTGCCTGCGGGGCCCGTGTGGTCGTCACTGCTGCCCCCCGGGCCCCTGCATAGTAGCCGCTGGACGTTCCCCTGGGGTTCTCCTTTGCTCCACTCTTGGGGTATGCGGTCGGCCCCACCCGGGTCTGCCTGGGACTCTGGGGGTCCTTTGGACGTCTTTGCTCCGATCTCCTTCATGTCTGCATCGATTCCTGGGAGACGGATTGATGCCTGCTCACACCAACTATCAAACACTCTTATGGAGAAACCTTATATGCACCAGCTTGCTAACACACACACATAGATGTGGGGTCTCTGGTGTTTAAGGATATATTCTTGGGCTGAGGTTATCATTACTAGAGCTTGATTAATCGGTACCATGAGTTTTTCTGTGACATTGTTGTTGTATTTTTATATCTATTTTTGTGTGATGTGGTTGTGTAATTCTTAGTTCACAATGTTTGGTTTGTTTTGTCGATGCTCCTTTTTCGTGTTTTGTTTTGTTTTTTCCCCCTCTCTCTGCCGTCCTGTGGGTATGGAGGCAGACTTCAATGTCTTCCTGTGTTTTCTTTGTTCCCCTTCCTCTCTTGTATTTTCAACTCACCCTCTCTCTTGACTTTTTGTTTCCTACCTCTCTTCTTCATCTTCCTTCTTTCTTCTCCTTAATTTTCCGTCTCCGTGTCCATAACATCAGGAAATAAAAACCCCAACAATTCATAATAAAGATTTTTTACACATATATCAAGTGGAGGACTATAGCAAAAGCTGTACTGCTCTGCTTGTGAAAGTAAATCTGTTGGGCTTCTACTTGGTACTCAGACACCAATTCTGAGCTCCACACTGCCAAACAGGACACGTAAAAAAAAAATAAAAATTAAAGGCTGACTTTTCTCAGGCTTTGATATATATATATAACCTTTATATGCGCGGTCAATGTTGGGACAAAAACCAAAGTGAAAAATAGGACAACATTTATTTTTCTTTAGTTGGACCAGAAATCATGCTGCTCGCTAGGGATGAGATTATATATTATAAATATAATATGTTTTTTTTGTACATAAACAACATAAAAAATTGGAATGGGCCAAATAGACAATAGCAACACAGTTTATTATTTAGAATAAAGACACTTTTCTATTGATCTTCTGCCCTGACTGTGAGGGGATCAGCCAGAGGTGTTCTTAGGTCATCGTCAGGCAGGTGCTTGGGCTACATCTATGTCTAAGGCTACTAATAATACTTTTACAAATGTGAGCTGGGCGTCTAATTAAATTGCTTGAAATATTATTTGTCCATGCACATAAATTAACCCAAAAAATCTGCTATCAGCCATGCATTACCATGCTGCAACATGAGGTGATGGTTGTGGATGACAACAATGGACCTCAGGATCTCGTCACGGTATCTGCCATCTATAAAATGAACCTGTGTTAGTTGTCCATAACATACACCTGGCCATACCATAACCCCCCCCCGCCACCATGGGCCACTCAATCCACAACGTTGACGTCAGCAAACTGTTCACCCATATGACGCCACACGCGCTGTCTGACATCTACTCTGAACAGTGAAAACCGGGATTCATCCATGAAGAGAACGCCTTTCACACTCGCCAGATGCCATCGAATGAGAGCCTTTGCCCACTCAAGTTGGTTACGACAACGAACTGCAATCAGGTCCAGACCCTGATGAGGACGACAAGCACGAAGAAGAATTTCCCTGAGACGGTTTCTGGTTTGAGCAGAAATTCTTTGGTTATGCAAACAAGTTGTTGCAGCAGCTGTCCGGGTGGCTGTTCTCAGACCATCATGGAGGTGAACATGCTGGATGTGGAGGTCCTGGGCTGGTGTGGTCACACGTGGTCTGTAGAGTGAGGTTGGATGGATGTACTGCTTAATTCTCTGACATGTCTTTGAATACGGTTTATGGTAGAGAAATTAACATTTATGGTGGACATTCCTGCAGTCACCATGCCAATTTCACACTCCCTCAAAAGTCCCGACATCTGTGGAATTGTGCGGAATTATAAAGATGCACACTTGAGAGTGGCCTTTTATTGTAGCTAGTCTAAGGCACCCCTGGGCAATATTCATGCTGTCTAATCAGCACCTTGATATGCTGCACCTGTTTCTTTAAAAAAAAGAAAACATATTTTTAACTTGTTTGTTAACCTGTTTTTTTTCTGTTTTAACCTTTGTAGCACTTTGAGATTTGATTTCAAATGTACAGTGCATTATAAATAAAATTAATTATTAATATTATTACCTGTAAGGGGGGATGGATTATCTTGAAAAAGGAAGATAAACTTAGCATTACACAAAAAAGAAAAAGGTCTAGGATCTCAAGCCATACATACATACTAACACAGATTTAGACAGATTTGTGAACAGTATATGAGAGTAATGGGTGTTTTGTGTATATAAAAAATTTCTCAGATCTTTGAGTTCAGCTCATGAAAAATGGGAGCAGAACTGAATTAATATTTGTATTCAATATATATATATATATATATATATATATATATATATATATATATATATATATATATATATATATATATATATATATATATTGAATACAGAATACAGTGGAACCCGGTATCCATGGGGACCACAGCTGCCAGCGAACAGCTAAAATACGCAAATACTTGAGACCCCCTCTACAAACACTTATGACTGCCTATTTTTTTGTTCAATTACCAAATATGCATTAATAAACACAGAGGAAACTGTCTTAGCACTACCAAAAAGTTTACATCTACAGTCTCCTTATTCTTCTGGAGCTGCAGCCAATTAGTACCAAGTCAGCCAATCGGTGGGACTCTACTGTAATACAAAGTGTCAATACACAGAGATTTTACTTTATACATCAGTTCTACTTTATACACAACTCACATACACAACTATATTATGCCAAACATAGGAGTGACTGTACATGGCACATAGTAACTTTAGACTACAGAGACAGCAATGGGTCCAATAAGCTTCAAAAATCAATAAGAAACATCCCGACACCCACTGAAAATATATTTTATTCCAGATATTTTATTCCATAAAATTTTGTAAATGTTTTGGAAAACATTCATCCATCCATCTAGCCATCCATCAGCAGGCATAGGTGTGCTAATCTCTGAAAGCATCTAGAGTGCATTCACACCTATACATATCGCTGCCCACACATTTTGTTTTTTGAATCGGAGTATGCTATTTTCAATTACAGCAAGCATTTTAGTATTGTAATTTTGCCCTTTCTGTACAGTATGTTATTCTTAATTCAGTTTTTTTAATTAATTAATTAATTAATGTATTTTTATCCTTGTGGGAAATTTCCCCAGTGTGGGACAATGAAGATAATTTCTTTTTTTTTCTCGTTAGGATTTGGTGGTTGTGTCCTGGGTGCATGGGTGGGTTTGTGTCTCCTTACCTCTCTGCAGGGTGTAACTGGCAGGAGCCGCACCAGGTGTGTCCAGTTAGCCTCATCAGCTCTACTCCTTAAAAGTGTAACGTTTTAAAGACTTACCTTCCTTGTCCTCCTCTCAGGTTCCGCTCCTGGTTCCTTTCTCCTTCCATATCCTGGATTCCTCGCTGGAACCCTCTGATCCCAGTCCTCTTCCTGGTCCTTTCTAGTCAGCCTCCACGCCGTTCCCCCCTGGAAACACTGAGATATACTCACCACGAGATCTGCTCTCGCCAACCTCCTGTCTGTCCACCCTCCGATGCTACACCATCCATAAGGAGACCCCGGATTCAGTCATCAAGTCAGCCACCCATCCCCAGCCGATTTCAGCCACTGCTTCTACCTACCTCCACCAAGCAACTGGACATCCTGTTTTACAGTTAAACATTCCTCCCTCACACTTCAGTATTATCCAAGATGCCCAGTCAAGAAAAACAATACTAACCGTCTCCCTGTTTGCTCCATTTCAGCCACTTCACCCGGATTCATCCACCTAATTTTCCCATTCCTAATCTGTTCAATCAACATTAAAAAATTTATTTTAAAACTGATAATCGCTGCCAAAGTATCTAGGTTGCAGTTTCCTAAAAAGAAAATATTTAAACAGCTATATATTGATTTAGTTTATATTTCTTTTGTATACATTTTAATTTTATCTAAGAACATTTACTGCAAATACAGTTTGATTTATAATGTCATTACACAAAAGATTTTTTCCCCACTTCATTTCCTGACTACCAAAAATGAACCGACCCGCGAAATTGAAGCCGAGGTGCGTACCAAACCGGGATTTTTGGCGTACTGTTACATCCCTAATAAAAGCAGCAGTCAAGCCCTCACCCCATCTCTGAACTGAGAAAAAAATTAGAATCTGAATAAAAATACTTTGCATTTCAGAATTATACACAGTATGTTAAAGCATACATCTTCAAATTATATTGAAATTGCACGTATTGTGGCATTAATTGTGATAAGGTGTGCAGAAATTAGTGACTACTGAGTAGAAATATAAATACTGCAGTGACACTAGTGCATAATGCTTCAAAATACAGGCCCCTACCTGTGGCACAACTGTGACCTCCAAAAATATGTTTTTCCATGCCTCTACCTCACCCACAAGCACCTTGATTTCAGTATAAATGAAATTGCTTTTTCTAGATCTCTTGGTTGTCATGGTTACTCGTTAAATGCCACAGATCAGCTGGCTTATGTCTATGCAGAATATTGATAAGGTACTTTGCATTGACCAGTTATGGCTGAATGTGGGTGTGTAGGAGGCGGAATATGGAAATTCAGGGTCAGTACTTAGGTTTTATACATATCAGGATATTTCTTTGTGCAAGTAAACCTTAATTGGTGAACTTAAGTAGAGTTTTTGTAAGGACTTAGTGCAGTTTTATTAATTAGGCCCCAGAGCATTGAAATACATTGTTATATGTGTCACTGTGCATTCTTAAGATTGTCTATAAATTATTGTACAAATTATGATATTATAGGTTATGCTAAAGGATTTCAGTATGACATTTTTTCAGGATCTCATAATTTTTCCTAAACTATTTGGAAGCAAGGGCCACTGAACAGAGAGCCGTTAGGAGATTGAATTATTAAGACTAAGGATTACAGTTAACTTGGTAAATTCCCTTGTATGTCCTGCTGTTCTACACCATAAATGAACCATTTCATTATGTAAATCACTTAGTAACCACATCAATTTCCATTCCCACCTGTGTCCTGATGAACGTGCCCACCCATCCCTTTCGTCGCTCTTCCTGTGTGGCTCCTGTTTTATCCCCTCCTCGGGTTTCCAAGTTATTTGGGAACAGGAAGCAGCTTTTTGTATGTGGCTGTGTGTGATGTGGTGTTGGCCTGTTGTCACTGGCCCATGTAAAGCTGGGAATTACTGAAGCCTTGTCAGGGATGTATCAGGTTTAAGGCTTACCTTTCCAAGACAGGAATTTTTAGAGGCCCTTCATTTTGGACAGCTTTTTGTTGAAGATTAGTGTGTCCTGTGGTGTTTTCAATCTTGAGCTTTTGGGATACATAAAGGGCCACACTGCTAATCTTCCTAACCAAAACCATAAAGGCCAATGAATATGATATGATTGTTACACTCATTAACAAGTCAACAGATCCAACCTGCGTGGTCAGAATATGCTAACATTTTCATCGTCATTGGTGCAACAGTTCAAACTGATAATATTGGTGCAACAGTTCAAACTGATAATATCCATATATACGGAGTAAAAACATCTTACAGCATAATATCCTTCTGATGACATCTATGGTTTTAACTATATACTCCAGAAGGATTTTTTTATTTTAAGTTTAGTCACAGGATAAATTATGTGCACCCTTACTGCAACTATAGGATTTATATTTAAAAGCTACAGCCAGGGGCAGCTAGTCAAATGCTTTTGAACAACTGATCGTGATCAGTGTGGACACCTCAAAAAGTGCAAGAGTTTTGCCAGTTTACTGTTTACTAGTCTTAAACAATCGGAAATTTTTCATCAGAACGAACAGAAATCACATGTGGGGTGCCCCAGGGCTCCATCTTAAGGCCCCTTCTATTTAATATCTACATGCTCCCACTAGGCAAGAGTATAGCAACCAATAAGATTAGCTACCATAACTATGCAGATGATACTCAGGTTTACATTACAATGTCACCAGGTGACTCTGAACCCATTCAAACCCTAAATCAATGCATTGACCAAATAAATGGATGGATGTGCCATAACTTTCTCCAGCTGAATAGAAACAAAACAGAAGTAATTATTTTTGGACCTAAAGAGGAACGATTAAGAGTCAGCACACAGCTTCAATTAATACAGCTAGGAACTACTGATCAAGCACGAAATCTAGGTGTAGTGATGGACTCAGACCTGAACCTTCCGGGTACCACGCCCACCTGTCAACATATACCACGCCCACCTGTCACAATCAACCACGCCCTGCTGGTGACCACGCCCACCTGTCAAAGTAGACCACACCCCCTGTCAAAACCCCTTTCCGGTTCCGGTGACCCCCGCACCTTTCGGTTCAAACTCTTCCGGTTCCCGATCCAAAATACATAAATGGCTCCCTCTAGTGGTTCAATAAATACAATTTAAAAATTGTAGAAAATACCTCCCTCTAGTGGTTCAAAATGAAAATTACATGCAAATGTGAAAATACCTCCCTCTAGTGGTTCAGAATTAGCATTACAGCCTATAGTAGAAATGGCTCCCTCTAGTGGATCCAATTAACATTACACCAAAATGTGAAAATACCTTCCCCTAGTGGTTCAAAATTAAAATTACATGCAAATGTAAAAATGGCTCCACCTAGTGGTCCAATAAATTGTATTACACCAAAATGCATAAATGCCTCCCTCTAGTGGTTCAATAAATGGTATTACAGCCTATTGTATGAATGCCTCCCTCTAGTGGTTCAGAATTAACATTACAGCCTATAGTATAAATAGCGCCCCCAATAGTTTGAATCTATCCCCTCAGTGTCATCAGAACATGTCCGAACAAGTTCCTTTAATAATATACAGTCTGGGCTCTGTCTGAATATGGCTCCTTGAGCATTCTATTTTATTTTAAACAGGTAAAAGGTGCTTTTTAGCTTCCTGACTTTAATGTATAACCTCATTAGCTCCAACACTCTATAGATACCATTACATCTGATTCTAGCAATTCAACCATGATAAATTAAACTTGTAAGAGCACTAAAAAGAGAATTTATTCACCCACAGCTATGTTGAAGCAGATGCTCATCCTTTTGTTGATTTAAAAAATGCACCATTACACCGTCTTTAAAAACAGATTGGAAAAACAGAAAGGATAAAAAAAAAACTACGCTTTTAACTTGGTTACTTTAAGCTGGAAATAAGAAATCTACCAAACTACTAAAGTTACTGATAAACAACAGTCCACCAATCGGCGTTTGACACGCCCCTGCTCTGCTTTGTATTCGCTGTATTTATCACGCCCCTGACTTCACCTACGTCCGCAAGTCAGGCAAACCGGTTTGGGTGGTGCTCACCGCACGGCATTTATGTGTATAAAAGGTTGTCGGAAAACAGTTAATCTCTACAGCATGCTGGAAGGACCTCATTCAACAATCCGACCTAAGGACACGGAGCACGGTGCTGCCGTGGCTGCGACGAACAAAGGAAACAGCAGTTTCAAGAAGACGGCGTCACCGGCTTGTGTCGAGGGGAATCCCAAAAGCCTGCGTCATTGTCCGACCGCGTCAGAGCTGAGTCCTAGCATATAGCCTCTTCTGCCTTAAGTCCAACCATGGACCTAAAAAGAGTTGAATTTTAAAATGAAGAACTTGATGAGGAAACGTCTGTTCAATTATCTGAATTGTCAAATGGGATTCCATCCATGACGACACGCTCAATGTGTGATAAATCAACCTCTACAACTCTGGACAAAAATCCGACATTTGCTTTTGCAGAAGACTTTCCTCTTTTAAGCAAGACTCTGATTTCCTTCCTGGATCAAGAGAATCAAATGGCGGAAATTGAGAACTGGATACCTACCGCATTCAACAGTGCTATTAAAACAGCTCTAAACCATTTTATGGGTTATGCCTGCATACCTTTACAGCGGAAACAATGTAACTCTTGCAAAATGGGAGGAAGTCAGCAGGAGCACCAGTGTTTAGGTGTAGATGCTAAAAAGCAAAATATGTTTTATTCCCAGCAAAATTTGTTACAAACAGGTTCTACCCTCTTTTAGTAGCTTATCCTGGTTGGTTTAACCTGTAAATAAGAAATCCACCAAACTACTAAAGTTACAGATAAAAAACAGTTCACCAATCGGCACTCGAAACGCCCCTGCTCTGCTCGTATTTGCTGTATTTATCACGCCCCTCTTGCCGAACATGTCCAGACAAGTCTACTGGCCCCGCCCCGTACGCTAGGTTCCTATATAAACCTCCTGGTCCTCGGCATTACATCCAGGACTTCCAGGCAGCCGTAATCTTCGCTCCGAGACGATGGATATGAGGGGATTCGTCAAGCAGACCACTCTACCGTCATACTGGGGGATCGGCCAGCCGTATGAGCCGTTGAGCACTCCGCCATCGCATGTGGGGTTCGGCTACGCTAACCCGTATCACCCACCGTCAATTTCATTGCTCTCGCCGTGCTACTCTCCACCATCCCCTGTGTTCTTTCTTTCGGAGATTCTGCCTGCAGATGCCCAGCCCGACGCTTGGGTCGAGGGATCATACAACCCTGAAGCTGGGGGAGCGGGTCACCCTTATTTCAACTACTATCGGCTGCCTACACTGAAACATCGCCGTATAAGGCCCCCTCTGTCTACTTCAACCCCCGTGCCTATGCCCGATCTCGAGGGAGAGTGTGATGGACCTTCAGCGCCAAGCGGTGGTGGGACCCGTGATGCGCCGGAATGCAGGATGAGGGGGATGATTCTCCGTCTCTGGTTGAGGTTGACGAATGGGATCTGGTGGACGGTTTGATGTCATCCAGGTTCATCAAGGCTGTAAAGACTACTGTTCTGCATCTATTTCACATGAGCAGTGCTGTTTATCAGAAAGCTAACTGCTATGGATGTCAAATTAACCATCCCAGTCAGTTGCAGCATCAATGCCTAGAGCTAATGAATGAGGATTATTACCAACTTCACTTTCAATCAGTCATGCGACAACTTCTTACCCCGCGATTCATTCCAGCTATTCAAATTCTGCTGGTAAATCGGAGCATACATGATGATGATCTGAAGGTTAAAACCGTCGCTGAAACCATTCTACATGAGCTGAGGAGTATCCAGGGGGTCTACAGCGTAATTCAAGCTGTGTATGGCGATAGGGATGATGAAGCCATCCTGGAAGAACTCAGGACTGTCTCCCGATGCTATGGTTATGAAGTCTGATATGTACTAAAGTTGGTTATATCACCTCTATTATAGATGTTCTGGTTTAATCCTGATGTGTTTTGTTTTTTTATTCCTTTATTTTTATAATGGTGAGATGCTATGGTTTTAAGCTTGTAATAAAAAACTTTGATCTAATCATATGGCTCATCTATCTGATTAATACAAGGGTTAAATTACACTAGCCGGTCTCCTGTACAATCATTCGACAGTAAAATGTCAGAACAGAGGGTGTTAAGCAATGCATACTATGACCCCGCCCATCCGGGGAGCTATGGGGGTGTTGACAGATTGAGAAGGGGCTTAAAGGACAGAGAAGGGCGTGTGATTGATGTCGAAAAAGTAAAAGACTTTCTTTCAGGCGAGGACACCTACACTTTGCATAAACCCGCACGAGTAAACCTTCGCCGGAATCGTGTTTTTGTAACCAAACCCTTGAAGCAATTCCAGGCCGACTTATGTGACATGCAAGCCTTGGCGACACATAACAACGGATTCAACTATTTACTAACGGTGATCGATGTCTTTTCAAAAAAGGCTTTAAAGATAAATACGTGAGGTGAGGTAGTTAAGGGGTTTGAATCAGTTTTTCAAGAGAGTCAAATTCCACAATAATTACAGACGGATGCTGGTAAAGAGTTTTTATAATAAAAAATTTAAGTTAATTATGAAGAAATATGGTATTACCCACTTTAGTACGGCCAGTGATCTAAAGGCATCTGTTGTTGAGCGCTTCAATCGCACTCTGAAGGGTAGAATGTGGAGATATGCGTTGTGGTGACGGGGTAAGCCGTATTGCGTCATTTCCTGTTGTCACTGCTGTGCTCCGTGGAGCTGTTTTGGTGTTCAAACGCTCTTGAATTGATCTTATTTTCTCTGTGCTGAGGCTTTTCTAAGTTATTTTAACAGACAATCACACTAAAACACACATTTTGTGGTGGTGTACTTTACGTTTTGGGAACTCCTCGTGTTTCACACAGTTTTTCTTTGGGTGGAAGGTCTCGCTAGCTCAGTTAGCTTAGCTTCATTGCGGCTATGGCTACTCTTCTCTCTCCTGTCTCTAACTCTTCTCTTCTCTCTTGCTCTCACTGTCAGATGTTTAGTTACTTCCCTGCCTCCTTTAGTGATAATGGTAACTGTAATAAATGTAATATTTTTGTAGCTTTGGTGGCGAGGGTATCAGAATTAGAAGCACGGCTCCGCGCTGTTGAAAAACCAGCAGATAGCCGAAGCCCATTAGCCAGCGCGGAGCCAACAAGGATAGAACCCCCTAGCTGTCCTCCGGTAGAGCCCGTGCAGCCGGGACCTCTAGGCGGCTGGGTGACTGTACGTAGGAAGCATAGTTCTAGGACCCAGCCCCCGGGCCACCACCAACCGGTCCGCGTTTCTAACAGATTTTCCCCGCTCAGCGACACACCCGCTGAGAAGCCGGCCCTGGTAATTGGCAGCTCCATAGTCAGAAACGTGGCATTAGAGACACCATTGACCATAGTCAAATGCTTGCCAGGGGCCAGAACGGGCGACATCAAATCCTACCTGAAACTGCTGGCTAAAGATAAGCGTAAATACAGTAAGATTGTTATTCACGCTGGCGGTAATGACACCCGGTTACACCAATCGGAGGTCACTAAAATTAGTGTTGCTTCGGTGTGTAAGTTTGCCAAAACAATGTCAGACTCGGTAATCTTTTCTGGTCCCCTGCCTGATCGGACCAGTGACGACATGTTTAGCCGCATGCTGTCATTCCATCAATGGTTGTCTAGGTGGTGTCCTGCAAACGATGTGGGCTACATTGATAACTGGAGAACTTTTTGGGGAAAACCTGGTCTGATCCGGAGAGACGGCATCCATCCCACTTTGGATGGAGCAGCTCTTCTTTCTAGGAATATGGCCGAATTTATTAGTCCTCCAAAACACTGACAACCCAGGGTCCAGACCAGGAAGCAGAGTCGTAGTTTAACCCACCTCTCTGCTGCTTCTGTACTGTTACCCACCCATTACCCTATAGAAACAGTGTCTTGCCCACGGCCAAAATTAAATGGATTAAAAGTTAAGCCAACAAAAGCAAATTATGGAAATCTCATAAAAATAAATACAACTTTGACTGAAAATAAATCTATTAAATGTGGTTTATTAAACATAAGATCTCTCTCCTCAAAGACTTTGTTAGTAAATGACTTGATTTGTGATAATCACATTGATTTCCTTTGTCTCACAGAAACCTGGTTGCAGCAGGAGGATTATGTCAGTATAAATGAGTCAACTCCTTCCAGTGATTTAAATTTTCACATTCCTAGAAATACTGGGCGAGGAGGAGGAGTTGCAACCATTTTCCGTTCTGATTTACTAATTAGTCCCAGACCAATTGATAGCTACAGTTCTTTTGAACATCTAACCCTTAATTTTCCTCATCCAAGTTGCAAAACATTAAGACCATTTTTGTTTGTGGTTTTGTATCGTCCACCAGGCCCTTACTCTCAATTCTTGGATCAGATCTCACATTTTTTATCTGATTTAGTATTAAATACTGATAGGGTCATTATAGTGGGGGACTTCAATATTCATGTGGATACTGAAAGTGATAGCCTAAATGCAGCCTTTAATGCTATTTTAGACTCAATTGGCATTACTCAAAAAGTACAGGGATCGACCCACTCAGGTAAACACACTCTGGACCTTGTACTGACATACGGTATTGAGTGTGAGGAAATAACAGTCCACCCACATAACCCGGTCCTGTCTGACCACTTCTTGATAAATTTTGAATTTACTTTAACTGACCATCTTAAATCTGAAAGAAAATTTCATTATAGTAGAACTTTATCAGACAATGCTGTAACAATTTTTAAAGAATCTGTTCCATTCTTACTTTCCTCAGTTCTATCTCTAACCCTTCAGAAATTGATGGTCTGGTTCACAGCGTTACGTCCTCATTGCGTTTGGCATTAGATAGTGTAGCCCCATTAAAAAAGAAAGTGGCTAGCCATAGGAGGCTGACTCCTTGGTTTAACGCAGAGTTGCGTACTTTAAAGCAGAATACTAGGAAGTTGGAGAGAAAATGGCGCTCTACACACCTAGAGGATTCCTATTTAACCTGGAATAACAGTCTACTGCTGTATAAAAAGACCCTTCGACAAGCTAGAACAGCATATTTTTCATCATTAATAGAGGCGAATAAAAACAATCCTAGGTTTCTTTTTAGTACAGTTGCCAAACTTACACAGAGTCATAGCTCTGTTGAGCAAACTATTCCCCCAGCTCTTAGCAGTGATGATTTTACGAGATTCTTCATAAATAAAATAAATTTTATTAAAAATAAAATCATTGGCACCCTCCCAAACATGATTACTTCTTCCTCAGTAAATGAAAGAACTGTAGAACCTCAGTTGTGCTTAGGCTGTTTTGATTCAGTCGAGCTTTCAGAATTATCAAAAATATTAGCCTCATCTAAACCTTCAACTTGTATGTTGGACCCAATCCCAACCAAATTATTTAAAGAAGCGTTCCATTTGGTTCCTGGCCCCATTTTGGATATGATGAATCTATCCTTAGTAAACGGATACGTACCACAGGAATTTAAAATAGCTGTAATTAAACCTTTACTCAAGAAACCTTCCCTTGATCAAGATGACTTAGTGAATTACAGACCTATATCTAACCTTCATTTCTTATCCAAAGTCCTTGAGAAAATAGTTGCTAATCAAGTCTGTGAACATCTAAACAGTAACGAGCTGTTGAAGAGTTTCAGTCAGGTTTTAGAGCTCATCATAGCACTGAAACAGCACTGGTGAAGGTTACTAATGATATTCTCATGGCCTCAGATAATGGACTGGTGTCTGTTCTGGTTTTGTTAGATCTCAGTGCTGCTTTTGACACAGTCGATCATAATATTCTCTTAGAAAGGCTTGAACATGTTGCAGGGATCAAAGGAACAGCACTAGGCTGGTTTAAATCATATTTGTCTGATAGATTCCAGTTTGTTCATCTAAATGATAAATCATCTTCACTCTCAAGGGTTACTTGTGGAGTTCCACAGGGTTCTGTCCTTGGACCAATTCTTTTCACCATATATATGCTTCCAATTGGTAGAATCATTAGACAGCATGGGATAAATTTCCACAGCTATGCCGATGATACACAACTATATTTATCCATAAATCCTGATGAACCCAGTCAGTTAGGTAGATTACAGGCATGTCTGGAAGACATAAAAGCATGGATGACCCTAAACTTTTTGCTTTTAAATTCTGACAAGACAGAAGTTGCTGTCTTTGGACCAGAAGTTCTTAAACAGAAACTGATTAGTCAATCACTTCATCTGGATGGCATTAAATTGGCCCCCAGTAATAACGTAAAGAACCTCGGCGTTATTTTTGACCAAGACTTGACATTTAAACCCCATATTAAACAGGTTTCTAGGATTTCTTTCTTTCACCTCCGGAATATTGCTAAAATTAGAAACATCCTGTCCAGGAGTGATGCTGAGAAACTAGTCCATGATTTGTTACCTCAAGGCTGGACTACTGTAATTCTTTACTATCAGGAAGTCCACAAAATGCCATTAAAAGCCTTCAGTTGATCCAAAATGCGGCAGCAAGAGTTCTGATGAATATTAAAAAGAGAGATCACATTTCTCCTGTTTTAGCTTCCCTTCATTGGCTCCCTGTTAAATCCAGAATAGAATTTAAGATCCTTCTTCTTACATACAAAGCCCTTAATAATCAAGCTCCATCATACATCAGAGATCTAATTGTTCCATATGTTCCTAAAAGAGCACTTCGCTCTCAGACTGCAGGTTTACTTGTAGTTCCTAGGATCTCTAAAAGTAGAATGGGAGGCAGATCTTTTAGTTATCAGGCTCCTCTCCTGTGGAACCAGCTCCCAGCTTTAGTCCGTGAGGCAGACACTCTGTTTACTTTTAAGGCCAGGCTTAAAACTTTCCTTTTTGATAAAGCCTATAGTTAGAGTGGCTTAGGTCATCCTGAGCTATCTCTGTAGTTATGCTGCTATAGGCTTAGACTGCTGGAGGACAGACTTACCAATTTTCTTCACTCTGCTACTTCCTTTTCTCCTACGACTCTCCAGTTGTATTACAGTACATTCTGTTATTTCGACTGTTAACTTTGTTTTCTCTCAGTGTTTTTCTCCCCATAGAAGATATACCTGGTCTGGTATCCTGCTTGGCTGCAATGCCCTGTTGGACGGGGGGCATCGACTGGGATGATCCTCTCAGTAACTGAACATCCGCTGTGTCCTGTTATCAACGTTTTACTTTCTGTAACATAGAAATTACTCTTATACCAGATCTTCTGTCCCTTTTGTGTTCTGCTCTGTCTTCTCAAACCCCCAGACGGTCGTGGCAGATGGCTGCTCCTACTGAGCCTGGTTCTGTTGGAGGTTTCTTCCTGTTAAAGGGGAGTTTTTCCTCTCCACTGTCGCTACATGCTTGCTCAGTATGAGGGATTGCTGAAGGATTGCTGTGGTTGGAAATCTGCCCAACCTCACGCCAATGACTGACGCAATCTGCTGGGATTCCTTAAATAGGAAACTTTTTAACTGATTGGAATGTTTGTATAAATGTATTGAAATAACTTCTTGTTAAGTGCCTTGAGATGACATCTGTTGTGAATTGGCGCTATATAAATAAACTGAATTGAATTGAATTGAAATGGATATTTCACCGCTAATAATACCTTCCGGTACATCGACGTCCTTCGAAAACTAGTGGAGAGTTACAACCCCAGCTTCCACTCAAGCATTAAGATGACTCCTATGCAAGTGACGTCAGAGAATACTCCTCAAGTCATGAAAAACCTCTATTGCACCACCCCATCAATAGACTCTGGTAAAATAAAGACAAAGTTTGAGAAAGGGGATCTGGTCAGAATATCAAAGCGTGGGGTATTTGATAAGAAATATGAGAACAGCTTCACAGATGTAATATTTATGGTTGACCGATGCATACTCCGCTACCCCCCAGTGTACGAGTTAGTCGATTACGATCGGGATATACGGATCATTTTATGAGGCCAAATTGCAGAAAGTAAAAATTAATGGTGAGCGGGTGTATAACGTGGACAAGATTTTAAAGCAGCGGAGAGTCAACGGGGAAGACCAAGTCTTTGTGAGGTCGAGAAATTGGCCCGAAAAATTCAACAGTTGGGTCAGAGCATCTGATGTTAAAAGTGTTAAATAATATCGCCCTCAAAACCGTGTAACACATTGTCGATTCACTATAAAGCGGGGGTTCTACAGACTGTGGTTAATTAGTAAACCTTACCCTCCGAAGCCTCTAGATGACTTTTTTGTTCCGTCAAATTTACAATGTCCGATGAGGGGTTCTATGTAACTCTACCTTCCAACGCCAGCGGAGAAGTATTTAAAGATAACACGAGCTCAAATCATACTACAGACCTTCCCAAGGCTATTGAGCTAAGTGGAGACTGGGTAGTGGGACTGTGTGAAATTGTCTACCCTCATACGTGGTATAACCTCGGATCAGCATTCATACATTGATTTAAAGAAGGTTGTTTATGAGGTGGGAGACAAATCTAAAGATGAGAGGAATACACCCCGTATAGAATACGCCAGGTCCAAGTTTTCTGGAGGGGGGTATTTTGAGAGACCTCAAGACCTCTCAGATGCTCTAGTCCCGGCCCTGAAGAAATATGACAGGAGCATCGATCTCTCCTACAATAACGTCTCGAAAAAATTTGACTTCATGGGGGATGGAAGATACAAAATTCGAGCTAGCACCCCTCTCTCCATCATGCTCGGTTTGAACGCTGACGAATGGTGGACCATCTCCAACTGACCTGTGCCCCACCCAGCGGATCTGGGCACTGGCGTATATAGCCTGTTTGTCTACACAGACATAATCCATTTCCAAACTGTTGGTGACAGTCACTCACCTCTGCTCGGCGTCGTAAACATAAATGGTAAATTTGGTGACGTGACTGGTGTGAGGTATAACACGGTGCATTACCTCCCCGTTTCAAAAAGCTATATTAAGACAATCTGCATACAGGGAAAAACAGATCGCAACGAGTGTGTGAACTTTGTATACGGGAAGACGATCGTGAAGCTGCACTTTAAACCGGTTTTGACACCTGTGGTAAAATGGCATACTTAACACATAGACAGGAACCAACGCAGTTTGTCCAATATTATGTGGTTGCAAATTTGGATCTGTGTTTGCCTGCCTCTTATGGTTTATATCCCCATTCGTTGAGAAAGGAGTGTCGATTGCTAAACTGCACCTTAAAGCTGCGGCATCGAATATAGCTTCAGACGTCTTTGGGAGGACGGTCAATAAAATCAAGAGCAAGATCGGTCAGAATTCCGATGCTCAGGAAGGTTCAGGAATAATGATCTTATCAAGACGAGGCCGAAAGAGACCCCCTGGAGAACGTGTTTGGATGACTAGAAAACAAGCCAAAACAAAGAAAAAGAAACCACTCGGGGTGAGCAGGCAGAGGGGAAGGAGGTCCAGCAGAGGCTCTGACATATTTTAACTGAATAGGAATATGGCTCTACTACACGTCAAATCGGGAGAGTGTACGCTCGGTGAGCTTGACTTATTTTCAGCGCCTATGACTCAACTATCGGTAGAGGATAAGCTGTACACAGAGATTTCACCCCTTTCAGCCATCACCGATGGAGGACCGATATAATTTTTTATCCCTGGTGGGGGCGAGTCGTATACCGATTTAAACGACATGCTGATCCATCTCAGAGTAAAAATTAGTAATGCTAACGGTTCCCCCATGTCTCGTGACGCTAAGGTCGGCTTAATTAACTACCCTCTGAACACAATTTTTTCCCAATGTGATGTAACCCTTGGAGAACGTTTAATATCGCAGTCCAGCGCTACGCATCCTTATAGAGCTATGATCAAAACATTGCTGAATTATTCTGATCAAACCCTTAAAAGCCAGTTCAGTGCAGGGCTTTTTTTTATAAAGATAAAGCCGATGAAATGGATTCTAGAGAGACTATTGATGGACCGAACGAAGGATTAAACCAACATGCCTCCTTTACAGCCCAATCTCGAGAGGTGCACCTGCTAGGACCGCTTCATGCTGACATATTTTTCTGTGAAAGACTACTTTTGAACTCTGTTGACATAAGACTTAAGCTAACCCGAGCAAGCGATGCGTTCTGTCTTATGGGTGCTGCAGATTCTACTTTCAAACTATGGATTTTAGGTGCAGCTCTCTTTGTCAAAAAGGTGACTGCTTTTAATCTCGACCCTCGTGCTGAATCTGAAGCACTGTCACCAGTGCGAAGTGGTAACATTAGGCTAGAAATTAGATTCAGAACCCTGCTACCGCACACAACAACGCTGATTGTATACGAGTGCTACGACTCCATCCTGGAAATAGACTCTGAAAGAAGAGTTTTGGTGGATTATTATTAACCACTTGGAAACATGAATAATCACGAACTCGATGCAATACTCAGTCATCTGCTTGGGAAGCTTTTCTGCGGTGTATGGGCCAGCGACCAACTGGAGCTGCTACCACTAACGTTCCCCGACCAGCTTATTTTATCATCAATACACACCCTTCTAACATGCCTGGGGAACACTGGCTAGCCCTCACTCTGGAAGAGGGTGGTAAAGCAACGTTTTTTGACTCTTACGGGTACTCACCAGAATTTGTCTATTACCCTTCACCCATTTTGGATTTTTTGAAAGATCGTTCATCTGTGATAATGTATCATAACCAACAATTTCAGAGCATTCAATCTTCTGTTTGTGGGCATCACTGTATTTTTTATTTATGCCATAGACCCTGTGGTCTCTCCATGCAACAAGTTTTATCAAAGTATTGTCAAATTCCTGAATCAAATGATGAGATTGTGTCTAACTTTGTCAAAAAGTATGGGAAATGTGCTATGAAGCGAAACACAACGTTTTTCACGCATATAGAACCTGTTCTCTAGATATGTTTAAAGATTGTTACGGGTTTTGAATTGTATGAGAATGTGCTCAACAAATGTATTAGACTTATGATGTTTAACATGGAATGAAATAAACCTGCACGCATGAAATTATGTGAACAATTATCGTTTATTGTGAAAAGAAACAGCGCTTATTCAGTAGTAATGCTGCTAAGGGGAGAATGTGAGCCAGCTGGGGGCTCGGGTTGCCTTACGAAGAGACTTTTTATTGAAATGATCTTCTGCTCTGGTCCAGAGGGGTGATAATATAACACTCTTACGCTTTCTGCGTGGTACCTGCGCATTCTCAGGCCAAACCAGTGACATCATGAACGACTTCCTTCTTTCCAGGCGTTTTGTAGCAGTTGGAGCCTTTAAAGACAGCCAAACTGGTGACATCAATATGCGCTTTTTATTTTTCGATTTCCTGCCTGCCCTCTCATCCACAACACTCTCAACAGCAGGTGTAGAAGAGGTCTCTGTGGAGTCTAGACCGTCTAAACCTCGGCTATACCCACTAACGATCTGGTTGTCCTTCGGGGGGGTCATCATTTGTACGGTCTCTCTGCAGCGATAAAGTGACACGCGGCTCTTCGTTCTCTCCTTGTTTAAGCAGGGTTAGGTACTTCTGAAGTAATGTGTGGTAGCGTTTAATTTTCTCGTCCGATGCACTGTTTGGGTCATCCAATATTGCCTGCATGTCCACATCAGTGTCATCCTGAGCCTTCTGTCGTATGGTTCTGGAGTTATCCCGTTGCTTCAGATGATTTAATTGATGTGGCGAGACTAGAAACATTTTCTGTGATGCTCTCAGTGTCATTATACACTTCTACCGGTGGAATATTCCAGCCACCAATTCTCCGAGAAACGGTATTACAGCTGCAATCAGCGGGAGAATTCCTCCCGTCTGGGTTTTCAATGTCTGTCGTTTGCGCTTTAACCCCACCTTCCAAACAGCCAACAGCCTGAGGATTTTTTTCTGCTTCTTGAGTCTGTTGTATTGTGTTGTGGACAGCTTGATGTTCCCTTTCAGCACATTTAAAGCAATCTCATACAAGGTTTGTAGAAAGTCGGGAGAACAATGAGTTAGGATATCTTTACGTTTCTGGGGTGTGGAATGAAAAAGAGCCCCTAGTAACGGCGCATTTCTTTTTATGCATGCCGACATATTAGTCACTTGTTCTTAGCTATGTAAACAGCCGGCCACTGTCCAGGAAGTAAACCTGTCCTGAGTCTGTATTGGTCTGGTGTGTCAGGGGTTAGGTCTACACATAAATAGCCGTGTGGTTGGCTCGTATTATCTTCAAAACTCTCGATGAAAAAGGGTTTCTGTCCAGGGAAAATTTTACGGGCTAAATTTGCTACCTGCAACCTGTCACGTGGGTTTTTAAACAAGACCATATAATTACAATTAAGACTGATAGTTCGAGTATGTTTCCCCTTGAGAAACACATTCTGAGTCAACATCATAACACTCATGTTTCTATGGTGTCGATATTGTGTGATGATCATTTAATTGTTTTATTAATCTTCATCAACTCCGTATACAATGGTTGGAATGAAGCGTAGATCCAAACAATATTTTCAGGTACAGAATCCATGACATGCAGACAATTAATCAAAACATTTTTTTACAAAAAAAGACTTCCCACAGCCGCTCGGGCCTACCGCAAGACTTGAAAAAAGAGTTTTAAATCTTGGGTCAAAGTTAATCGCTTCCAGTTCACCCTGATGCTGCATTTTTCCCTCAAAAACCAAATGGTAGCGTCGTTCCGTCTGGGAACAACCTCCGCTTGTCATAGAAAACCCTGAAAGTTTTGGTAAATGAGTGATTCCTCAGATGGAACCCGTTTTTATCACGTTTGATGGAATGCTGTGGTGCTTTGAGTACCTCACCTCTCTCACCACCCAGGTAACCGTCAACAAGTCCCATCATTGTATCAAACTTCACCCTTTCACAGCATTCTATGGTCCGTGATATCCCCTTTGCTCTCATCACAACCTTCCCCCTGTGCTTTGTCTGATACGAGTAACTCTTTGGCCCAGCGGCAACAAACTCCTGAATGGTGTCCCCTGGTGAGAGCTCGTTTGTCAAGTCGCCCAAATAGCTACCCGTCGTCAAAGAGCTCTCGCCTTCAAGTACAACATAGATCACACTGTCTGTGTCAAGGTAGAGTACACGTTCTTGGAGCTGGTGTAGGTATCTGAATAACTCTAGTCGTGCGTAAGCCGTTGTAAATGCGGCAACGAACACATTGGTGGTTTTGTTAGGGGGCGTAACACAGTTTTTGTTGTACTTCCATTGAATCATGACCATCTTGGGGTTCAGAAAGCTGAAGTATGTCACGACAAACTTCCCTGAAAACAGGAACTCAAAAAACTTGTCAGGGTGTTTAATGATTGTGGTTTGGGTTTGGTAATTTTTTTGAGCAAACTTCCCCCAAAGCGAATTCAAACACAGCTTGGCTACTTGACGTTTTGCCGGGTTTACTTTAATTTTTTCAGGGTCTATCTCTACACCCTGATTCGCCATGAAATCCTGGATGTATTTCTGTCTGTCCTCCTCGCTCTCTAAAACCTCAGGATAACCTGAAGCTTCCTGCTTGGTCTTCAAAAACGAGTTGACATACTTTGCAAAGATCTGATCACTATGCTGCTCAAAGTGCCACACCTCGATTCTGTTGCCGTGTGAAAGGGCTTCTTTAACCTCTTCAGACACCCATACACCTGTTAAGTCTCTCTCAGTGTCAGTGTGGGTGCAACTATGTGTCGGATTGTTCTCCAATGCACATGTGCGACATAGGGTGAATACAAGCTTTCCATGATCTATTCTGAATGGTAGACAGGGGAAATGAAGACCACGAGGAGGTGAAATGACTCCTTTGATAAATCTATAATAATTTCTAGGATCATCAAAGTTTTCCCTGATTATGATCGGGTGCCCTACAGGAAAGCTTTTCGCCTTCTGAACAAATGGGTAAAGACTACACACGTCCTGGTAAAGAACCTGCTCACCGGGGGAGGCAGAGTACCTCAACCTGACTGCACATGTATGCCCTCCGAAAAGCGCTTCACGGGGGGTAAGTGGTGCAGGAGCCTGGTAGGTCATCATGAACTGCTTCACATCAGCGTTACTCTCCTTCATTTCCTCCCACTCATGTTCCCACATCACCTCGAGCTCTATACCGTACACAGTCCTCAGCACATGCTCCCTCTCCATGGTCGCAGCGTAGAGCTGCCCATAAGGGACACCGGTCAATGGACTCTCAGCTGTCGGATAGCGACAGGTGCCGCAGCCATGATGCTCACAGCCATGGAACTCAAACCCTATTTTACGCTCCCCTACCTCCAGGTAACTGTCTAAAAAATATGATCCAATCTTTTTCTCACCACCCCTTAGAGCATGCTGTATTCCAACCTTCCTTGTATGTGCAACATATTCTAACCACTCAATGGAAGCTGTGGAAAACTTTTTAAACTGTTCGCTGTAGTCTGTCGGTGAAGGAACAGCGAGAGTGTCCGCCTTCAGATGATTACTTTGAAACACTTTCATACAAGCACTTGCGATGGTGATCCTGTTAAAAGGGTCAATCTGACTGTCGTTAAAAAATTCCTGACGAAACCTTGTACATCCTTGAAGGAGTATCTCCACATCATTCTTACAGTAAAAGAGACCCTCCTTTTTAAAGTCAAACACACCCTTGCTAACCCCAGCGTACCATGTATAGAATTCCTCCTGCTCAGCACGATTCATTCGCTCAACACCGTAAAATGATGGCTGCGGGTAAGAACCTACATAGCTCAGATTGTCAGAGGATGAGAAACGGTGTGGGAAATAGCCCTTGCTATGGTCAGGAAAACAGAGGGCTTCAGGCATTTTACTAAGCATCATGGCAAGGAAAGATAGGCTGTCAATGAATCTCAAACGGTAATCAGGATCGGTGATGCTCAGAATTTTACACCCTTGCATAATGATGTCAGGATTTAAACCCATCTCTGTCATTGCATTCAGAACAAGGTAGGAATCAAAATCTCGAGTATTATGGGCTACACACGTGTAATTCAGACGCCCTGGCCTCCTGATTTCACGAATAAACTCACGAATACAATCTCTGACCACTCCTCACCAGATGTGGACTTTGAACAGATCAGAAATGGAACATGCTCACCCTGCACACCAGGGAAAGTTTCAATATCGTAAAAAATCACCTTCTCACTTATTTCGATATCGACAGAACATGCTTCGTTGCAGACAACGCACGAACCTTTGCATACGTGATTGTATTTATGTACTATAGGATCGAAACTGTAGTGGCAAATATCCCGAGCCCCTATAAAACCCTTTAAGTTTTTGATCCCGTAGTAATGGTCTCGGAAGTGCAATAGAAAAACAGTCCTGCTTCGGTCCTCGAAGTCGGTCTGAATCTTCCCCAGAGCTCTCTCTCCCTCACTTCTGATAAAAACAACTATTTTTCTGTTCAACAACTTGTCAAATTTGTGGATATCGCCTGATCTGACGGGGGACGGGGGGGGTTCTGAAAGGCCTGCGCGCTGTTGCAACTCTCTACCGAGCTGTATAGCCGCATCGGAGCCGAGGCTAGGGTCTGCAACACAGGCGAAGCTAATAGCAAAACACGGTTTATCATCTCGATCATTGTTCACAATATATAGGTGCCGTCTCTTCTTATGTATCAGCTCACAATCGACAGACATTTCAGCTTTTCGTCTAGGTCCCCCGCTAAGATCACGCACTGTTTGAATTACAAACTCCAAACGCTCTGTTGAGGCTATTTCGGCATTGGATTGCATCAGATCATCTAAAAACGTTTCGAACTGCTGCATGACATTACTCCCCCCTTCATCGACAGAGAAAGTCACGCTGCGAGACATGCCGGGTCCATTAACCTCTATCTGCACAATATTGTTAGTGTTAACCAGCGGTGTCACCCGGTCTGATAAACCCCTGAGCATATTCATTATGTGATTATGAAATTCATACGGACACGGATGATCACCCTCAGGCCGTACAAAGTTGTGTCGGATCTCTATGTTATTGAATTCTTCACGTACATTAATCTGAAATTCTTCATCTTCCTGACTAGACGGTTGAGGACTATATACATTCATAGTGACTGGTTGATGTTGCGTTATTTAAAAATACGATAAAAAAAAAAAAAGGACATGAAAAAACATTCAGAGTTGGACAATACACACAAGCTGAAGAAAGCTCCAGACAGAGTCTCAATGTTAATTGAAGTAGTAAAGAAGGGGTCACAGCTTTACATTCAGGAAAGTTTAATCTGGTAACTTGACTTGGCAACTAGCTGTAAGATTAGTGGTTAAAAGCTTACACAAAAAAATGGTACAGCTTTTTTGTCATATTTAGGAATTATTAATCATGGGTAGTTCACAGCTAAACTGTGAGTAATTAGATTAAAAGTTTTGATCATCTGACAGCCTAAAAATAATGGCTATGTACTCTGAACGACAACTTCAGGAACAACGAAGGGTTTAAAGATTTTTATGGGGGTTGGAAAACAAAATAGTTACTTGAATAAAGGAAGCTGGAATAAAATGTGTGTTAAGTGGTTCAATTAGAGCATTCATGTTCTGTGTCTCTCAGGTTGAAAGACTGTAAATAGGTGGTTAGAAAGTTGAACCTAAGAAAAATAATAAAAAAGACATAAAATGGTAAAACAGAGAATATGAGAGAAAAAGAAAAATCCATAGGAGATCCAAACAAGTTTTATTCTAATCTAATATTTAGCACTGGACAAAGTAAATTGCCACTTTTTGGGGATAAATAAACCACCAGTACGTCCGTCCATCCTGGGGGGCAGCCCTCCGTCTCCGAAACCTTCTGCAGTTTTGGGAGTGGGAGGACTTGGTCTCTTGTGCCGGACCAACCCCGAGGGATTTAGAAATTTGGACCTTCCCACAATTTATCGAGGCTCTCGAGTGGTTTTGCCGTTTGTGTGTCTGCTCTTGCACAAAACTAGAGAGCCGGGTTCTTATTCTTTGTCTCGTAAAAACTGGAAGTAAAGCAGTTGGGTTTCTGCGAGCATTGGCCCAAAACGGCTCATGTACAAGATTGACCCCTATAAAATAAGATGTTGCGGACACACAGCCATTGGGTGGCGCTAACCCACATTCTAGCTCTGACAGGAGAAGAAGAGGACCAGAGGTTATATAAGGCACCACCACAGATTTTCAAGCCCTCTCCAGTTCTGGCTTTCAGCCAAACAGCCCCAGGAGAGATCCAATCCTTCCTTCGCTGGCGAGGGAAAAGACACGAGTTCCGGGAGGATCTCACTCCAACGACGACAATACTGCTGATCAATCAGGGGAATCGGAGCCCAGTTTGTTTTGAGATAAACCCAGCTGTTCCGCCCTGAGCCCTGCTTTCTGAACAGATGCTGCCGTGTGGAGCGAACCACTAACAAGCTACCAAATGCCGCAGAACCGCGTCGAGAGTGGAGCATTACCCCACCGCGACAAAGCCTGGGACAATGCGATCTTGAACCTGCAGAGAAGGTACTGTGTCAGTGAAATGAGGTGCAGCTGATCGCTGTTTAGCCAAGCCGAAGAGGACGAAACGACGTTCCAAGCTAATGCTACCCGCGATTTGACAGCTATATTCCTACCACTGCTAACGGACCGTAGCTGTGGCTAGCCTGCGGGCTAATGTTGTTTTGGCTTCGCCCATCATCCACGGAGCAACTTGGAGAACTTTAACAGTTCAATAAAGTCTGTCTGGGCAGACGCTTGATAGGTTAGTTAAAACAAGATTTAAGAGTTGTTTATTTTCACTGTGATTTGTTACTTTGTGTAAGATTTCATTCATTGTTTGGGTACAAACAGGCCGGTCGGCCTGGAGGTTTAAACAGTGATTTTCGAGGTTTCCGATGGAAAGTCGTTTTATATCCTGCAACCTGAGTTACTCAATCAGACAGTTTTTCTTTGTTTGATGTTAAATAAATGATACAGAGCGACTTTAAGCAGGACCACGTGAGTTAGCTGTAAGCTACATGCTATAGTGAACCACGTGGGCCCGCCAGTGACGGCGTTTTATTCATGAACAATAAAGACTGCCGTTAATGCTATTCAAAATAGAGATCAACTTTTAAACGAATAGTTTAAACACTAAAACTAATCTTTTAAGTCATTTTTGAGACCCCCTTCTTGGTAAGTCAAAATACTAAATTAGATCGACATAATTGGTACTGCCGTTAACATCAACATAAAGTCTAAATATTAAATTAGATCAATCACTGCGGTGACCGATCCATTAAATTGAATCAATTATCTAAAGGTTGTTGATTTCTAATTCAGCAAATGGTTTAATGAAACATTGCTTCTTCCAAACAATGTTTTCTTCACTTCTGCGTTGCATTGTGAATTGGTGGTTTGAAAACAAACCAGAATCTGCTTAGTCTTAAACTAATCGCAATAAGTTTAAAACTAACTTAGCCTCATTCCCAACACTGTTCAATACAAGCCTTGGTTTTTGAGCAAACATATTCATTCTGAACTGCGACATCATTATCAATTTATTGTTGTTTCTATTTCTGTGAATTTTTATCACTTTTACTGTTTTACTTCTGAGTGTGAGTTTTATTATCGTTATTCTTTTCTTAGTAGTTTAGTTGTGTTACTAGTTTGGTGAGTTTGTTGATTAAAGTATTTTAACTGAAAGTGAATTCTTTTTGTAATAAACTCTTGTATTTTGGAAAACCATTGTTGTTATTATACCTACATGTGTAGTAAGTTGCTGTTCAGGTACGCCAAGAACTTATTCCTTCATATATTGCTTAATTGCCTCAGCCTTATCAGGCAGGTAATCATAAACATAAACTGAGACTGAACAATTTGGCTATTGATATTCCTGGAATCCAGGTGGTGCCCCTAAACTTGGTAATTTTTACATAAAATTATTAATCTTATTGATAATTTCTCTAAGCAATTATTCATAATTATTCATAGCCAAAACCTACCTATCTGTGGCACAACAAAGAGAAACGCCAATGCAGATTTCAGCCTCATCCATAGGAAGGGAAGAAGATATTTTCTTCCCACAACACCTGAAACACTAAAATAATTTCAAGGCTGGACATGAATCTTTAAAAAAAAAAAAGAAATAATAATAATAACATACAATAATTAAGAACAAAAGAAAAATAAAGAAAAGTGGCTCCAGAATTTAAGAAAAACTTACAAAATAATGCAACAACTACTTACTACCTATTTAAGAACAGAATTGCAGCCAGGACAAAACTGTTCCTATTGGTGGTTTTAAAATTCAGAACCTTGTATCTACAACCTGGCTGAAGGAGAATCAACTCATGGATTGGGAATCTGAATCAAGGCCAAAAATAGGAAACTGGATGGCGGTGGCGAAGACTATCGAGCATGGGTGTAACGAACGCAGGGTACGCGTGGGACACGCCTCCCACACTTCCTGTGTTGGTGTTTCATGTCTCCCACACTTTTTCCAGCTGTTAAGGGTGTTTAATCCATTATTGTGCTTAAAGACCCACTCCGATGAAAATCATGTTTTTCTAGGTGTTAACATGTTCTTGTGGCATTTTTCTGATGCTAGAGGACATATCTTGAGAAAATTAAGCTCAAAGTTGTATTTCGGAGTATTTCTGCATTGAAATGGCTGTGAATGAGTAGCAAACGTTAAAATACCGGCTAAAATAGACTGGAGTTGTGACATAGTAACTCCACTGGGCGGGGCCACAAGCTCCTACTCCGCTCCGCCCGCTCAGGTTCTGAGGAGTAGAGAAGACGATGGCGGATCAACACCTATGTGCTGTAGCGGGTTGCAATACATTGCTGAATAAAACAGCCCCTTTCTGCTTACTGCTTGGTACTATTAGATGTCCACTACATATAGCTTCAATACTGGAGTCATTTGTGGCTGTGTTTCTATTTAAAAAATCAGAGAAAAAAAGGTTTGAAACCCTACACCAGCTGTCACTGCGCCCAGCTGCTGAGCACGAGCGGGAGAGGAGAGAAAAGGGACAGCAGCGGTTGCAGGAGAGACAGATAGCGATTTTTATAAACAAAAACAAAATGCCCAGATGACTTTACAGTGCGCATGAGGTGCGTGCACTGATCTTTGCCGATCATGATTCAGAAGAGGACGATTTGCCATCTGATGATGATCGCTCGTCAGAGACAAGTGACTCTGACGACGCAGCTAGAGCTGCACATACTGAATATGTGAATGTCACGTATTATTATGAAATAGTGTCACCGGATGTGTATTGACCCCTGGACTGTAAGATGTAGTCATAGTAATACATGTCTGTTAATTTTTTCACAGAGCTCAACGGGGGGGGGGGGTCCGTGCCAACGGTTCCGCCCACAACGCAGAGGCGAATTGCTAATGAGCTACTGCTGCTCTGCTGAAGCGAAGTCCCAGAAAACGGCACAGGTTTTGTGATTTTGGCTAAAAACGGCATAATCATAATTTAAAGAAAAGCTAACATGGGCATTCAGTGGATCACCAAATTTTTTTTTCTAAACACAAGTCAGCACACTCATTGTACAACAATGATTAAAAGGTTCTTTAACTACTAATTAAAAGTGTGGTTGAATGCGAGAAGATTATAAATCACTCAATAGACCTTTGCAAAAATGTGTCCCCTTCACTTCTGAGATGATGGTTTGTCCCTGCTACAGGGCACCCAATCAACTATTATGTCCTTGTCCACACTTGCTATTATTGTCTGTCTTTACAGTACAGACCCTTTCCAAAAAATAAGAATTTCATGGAAAAGTTTATTTATTTCCATAATTCCATTCGAAATGTTAAACTTCCATAGATAGATTCAGGGCCCCAGTATTTAGTTGTTTATTTGTACATAATTTGGGCTTCTAGCTCATAAAACCCACGAAAACAGGAATTTAAAAAATTTGAATACTGTGAAGAAATCACCATTTACTTCTAAGTCCAGATTTCCTCGATGCTTTGGAAAGGGTCTGTGTGTTAGAAATTGTCTAAAGGAATTCCATGCCGCTGGTATGGCCAGGATCTTGTTGTAAGAGCAGATTTCTTATATTATTGAGTGTTTCTTGGTAAAATAGGTAAAAAAAGTATACTTTGTTTATTTTTACAGATTCTTTAATTGTTTAAATAACATGCATAATAGCAAAAATTTAATATGAATCCCTCATGAGAACATGTCAGAGTAGGTTCTTCACTCACCGTTCCACATCCCAGATACGAAGAGGAGAGAAGTTCTCATAGCAGGCAGTGCCCGTTACAAAGGAACTGGACATAAAACATAGTGAAGGAGAAAGATTTAGTAAAACAACTAAAGGGTCCAAAAAAAGCAATAAAACTTACTAATGTTTGGGTCCAATCTAAACAATCTTTTTTTGCCTTAAAACACAAAAAGCAACCCCATTCAGATGGAGAGTCTTTACTGATTCTGCTTTTGATTTAAGCTGAGATCCAGACCATAGGAGATGACTTGTATACTAAAAACAAAAGGTTCTGTACAAAATACTAACATTATAAAATATGAGTTTAACATAACATCATATAATTAATAAGCTGACCCGATAACATCCATCAACGGATATAAAGACAAGCCTTTCTTCATTTAAAAAAAGACAGCAAACAATAAATATAACAGAAAAGCAGCCAGCTCATTTAGGGTCACGTCAGCTTCTGTTGCTGTATTATAGAAACAATTTTGATTTTTATTGACAGTTCAGAATACAACAGTTATGATGACTTTAGCATCAATACATCAAAAAAAAAATCTTAATAACAGTGATTTGACAGTAAAAGATAAATGAAAAAACTCCAAGTAAAAAAGATGGGCAGAGCCTCTCCCACACACATACACACACACATATACACCCCAGACTTGTTGCTGAGTCTTTTCATTACGCATTGTTTCCCAGCAGAAGAAAAGAGACAAAAACTACAACACTTGTGATCCTTTGATTGGAGAGGCAGTTAGGAATAAGCAGCCTAGGTATGCACGCTGAATACCCTGCATGCGGAGCAGTCGGAAAGCGGTGAAAGGAGATGGGAGGAGAGCTGTTTGGGAGGGTTGATGGGGTGTGTTTGGGTGTTAGAAGCTATGTAGAGGGTGGGTTGGAGCCCAGGGGTGCTGGTGGTATGGGGGCTTCTGTTGGGCTGGGACTGAATCTTAGGACTTAGTGCCCTCCCACAGGGATGACAGACAGGAGGCTGGTCCCACTTTTATGCTCAGTAAGGTGGTAACAGACAAATGCTGTCGCCTGCATTAAAATACTGTGGATGAATGTGCAGACACAGATGTAGAGAAGCCAACAATAGGTAGGCACTGACTCAAATTCATTTGTGAAGACCTACCTGTTTAGACAGTACAATTTAACAATAATTAATTAATATATTAGCTATAAATCTCTGCATGTACAGTATGGACCCACTATTTGCAGGAAGTAACATTAAGGTCCAATCCATTGTTACTTGGGCAGGGTGGTGTAGGAATCGGTTTGAGGCAGTTCAAAGGTCGGTAGCTGAAACTGACAATATGAAAACAGTCGATTGGCTCACCTGTGAGGAAGGTACTTTAACTCTTGATGGAGGTTCGTGGATACTAGAAAAACTTACTAAGGGCCATCCTAAAGCAAGACACTGTATATGACAAAACCTATCTCTCGTAAGCCTGTTTCAAAAGATACACCATTGCAGCATATTAAAGTAATACATATAAATATCTATATATATATAGAGCCCTAATATATATACATACATACATACATACATACATATATACATATATATACATACATACATACATACATATATATACATACATACATACATACATATATATACATACATACATACATACATATATATACATACATACATATATATATATATATATATATATATATATATACATACATACATATATATATATATATATATATATATATATATATATATATATATATATATATATATATATATATATATATATATATATATATATATACACATATATACATATATATATATATATATATATATTAGGGCTGTGCCGGTTTGGATTTCTTCTTACCGCGGTCGGCTTTGCAATATACCCATAAACATATATATATTTATATCTACCTGCCGCTGCGCCACAGCTGTACCCTTCTCGTGTGCATAACGACCTGTACCTTGAGGCCAAACTACGGCTGCGCCTATGTGTGCACAAATAAAACATACAAAGCAATGAAACACATTATAATTAGTAATAATCAATTAAAAGCTAGGCTAAAAATGTGAGTCTTGAGCCTGCTCTTAAAAACATGAACGTTCTCTGCGGCCCTGAGGTCCTCTGGCAGCCTGTTCCAGAGGTGAGGGCCATAATAATGAAAGGATGCCTCACCATAAGTTTGTGTCCTGACTTTTGAAATCACAAGGAGACGGCTGCCAGAGGAGCGCAGAGGCCGCGAGGTTTCATACTGTAAAAGCAGCTCTGAGAGATAAGAAGGCCCAAGACCATTAAGACACTTAAAAAACATTAAAAGAACCTTAAAATTGATCCTGAAATATACGGGGAGCCAATGCAATGATTCTAAAACCGGAGTAATATGCTCCCGCCTCTTCGTCAGGACACGTGCAGCTGAATTTTGTAATAGTTGTAGACCTGAAATAGTCTTTTTGGGAAGACCAGAAAGCAGGGCATTACAGTAATCAATTCTACAGGGGATAAAAGCATGCATCAGCGTCTCCGTATCGGCCTGAGAGAGAATGGGGCGGACTCTGGCAACGTTCTTCAGGTGATAAAAACCTATTTTAATGATATTTTTAATATGAGGGATAAAAGTCAGCTTAGAGTCAAAAATAACACCCAGGTTCCTCACTTGCTGAGAATGATTAAAAGAAAGTGATTGCAGTTTTGGTAATAGTTTCTCTCTCTGGCCCTCAGGACTGATGACTTAAACTTCAGTTTTGTCCTGGTTGAGTTGGAGAAAGTTTTCTGCCATCCAGGATTTAATGTCTAAAATGCAGTTAAAAAGTGCATCCATTGGCCGTGTGTCATCAGGAGACATGGAGATGTATAACTGTGTATCATCAGCATAACTGTGAAAGTTCACTCCATGTTTCCCGATGACACCACCAAGAGGGAACATATAGAGGTTAAAAAGCACTGGGCCCAAAATTAAAGCCTGGGGTACACCACATGTAATCTTGTGGACCTTAGAGGAGCAGGTATCTAAACTTATCATAAAAGTCCTCTCTGGGAGGTATGATGTGAACCATCTATGAACAGCACCAGACAGGCCAATCTGTTTCAAACAGGTTAAAAGAATAGTGTGGTCTACTGTATCGAAGGCACCGATTAGATGCAGTAGAACCAGCACAATCACCCTCTGGGCATCATAGTTTACTCTAAAATCATTTAAAATCTTCATTAGGGCCGTCTCGGTGCTGTGGTTCACCCTAAAACCAGACTGAAATTTCTCCAGGACATTATGAGCGTTAATAAAATCATTAAGTTGAATTAAAACAAGCTTTTCTAAAATTTTGCTTAAAAAATGTAAGTTTGATACCGGTCGGAAATTGTTCAAGTCATAGAATCTAAATTGCTCTTCTTCAGCAGGGGCCTCACCACCGCCCCTTTAAAGGGGGCAGGAAAGACCCCCGTCTGAAGGGAGCAATTCATCACGGTAAAATCTAATCTATAAAAGAATCATAAAATTCCTTTAAAAATCTAGTGTGAATCGGGTCCAAGACACATGTGGTGGGCCTCACTGAGGAGAAAACTTTATTGTATGACATAGTGGGTAAAAATTTATTGTACTTTATTGTATCCTAAACATCCTAGGATAAACGGGAGGGTCATCCTGTGCATGCTTTAATTGCGTTTAAAATATGAATTGCGTTAATTCTACAAAGCAATCAACCTGTGTTAACGTGTTGTAACATTGTATGATTTAAAAAATAATTATTTGTAAACTCAGCAAAAAAAGACTGTGTATTTCAACAATAATGTTGTAAAAATCCAAATTACTTTACAGATCTTCATTGTAAGGGGTTTAAACAATGTTTTCCATGCATGTTCAATTAACCATAATCAATTAATTAACATGCACCTGTGGAATGTGGCCGTTAAGACCATAACAGCTTACAGAAAGTAGGCATTCAAGGTCACATTTCTAAAAACGCAGGACACTAAAGAGACTTGTCTACCGACTGTGAAAAACACCCAAAGAAAGATGCCCAGGGTCCCAGCTCATCTGCGTGAACGTGCATTAGGCATGCTGCAGGGAGGCATGAGGACTGCTGATGTGGCTAAGGCAATAAATTGCCATGTCCGCACTGTGAGACGCCTAAGACAGCGCTACAGGGAGACAGGAAGGACAGCTGATCATCCTCGTAGTGGAAGACCACGTGTAACAACACCTGCACAGGATCGGTACATCCGAATATCACACCTGCGTGACAGGTCAAGGATGGCCACAACAACTGCCCCAGTCATACCAGGAACACACAATTCCTCCATCAGTGCTCAGACTGTCCGCAATAGGCTGAGAGAGGCTGGACTGAGGGCTTGTCGCCCTGTTGTAAATGGTAAATGGACTGAACTTATATAGCGCTTTTCTAGTCATACTGACCACTCAAAGCGCTTTACATTGAAGCCACATTCACACTCGCATTCATACACCGACACCCAACATGGCTCGGTAGGACGATGTTTTTTTGGGGTTAAGTGCCTTGCCCAGGGGCACATCGACATGTGACTGGAGGAAGCTGGAATCGAACCTACGACCCTCCGATTGCAAGCCAACTCTACTCTACCACTGAGCCACAGTCGCCCTAAGCCAGGTCCTTACCAGACATCACCAGCAACAACGCCTATGGGCACAAACCCACCTTCGCTGGACCAGACAGCAGTGGCAAAAAGTGCTCTTCACTGATGAGTCACGGTTTTGTCTCACCAGGGGTGATGGACGGATTCGTGTTTATCGTCGAATCACTGATGAGTCACGGTTTTGTCTCACCAGGGGTGATGGACGGATTCGTGTTTATCGTTGAAGGAATGAGCGTTACACCGAGCCCTGTACTCTGGAGCGGGATCGATTTGGAGGTGGGGGGTCCATCATGGTCTGGGGCGGTATATCACATCACCATTGGACTGAGCTTGTTGTCATTCCAGGCAATCTCAATGCCTTGCGGTACAGGGAAGACATCCTTCTCCCTCATGTGGTACCCTTTATGCATGCTCATCCGGACATGATCCTCCAGCAGGACAATGCCACCAGCCATACTGCTCGTTCTGTGCGTGAGTTTCTGCATGACAGCAATGTCAGTGTTCTGCCATGGCCAGCGAAGAGCCCGGATCTCAATCCCATTGAGCACGTCTGGGACCTGTTGGATCGCAGGGTGAGGGCTAGGGCCATTCCCCTCAGAAATGTCCAGGAACTTGCAAGTGCCTTGGGGAAGAGTGGTCCAGTCTATGAGGAGGAGATGCAATGCAGTACTTCAAGCAGCTGGTGGCCACACCAGATACTGACTGGTACTTTTGATTTTGAGCCTCCTTTCATTCAAGGACACATTATTCTATTTCTGTTAGTCACATGTCTGTGAAACATTTTTAGTTTATGTCTTATGGTGTTGACTCTTTTAGTGTTCATACAAATATTTACACACATTAAGTTTACTGAAAGTAAAAACAGTTGAAAATCAGAGGACGTTTCTTTTTTTGCTGAGTTTATTATGGAGTAGAAAGTAAGTGTTTGGTCACTAACAAAAGTTCACCTCAGTACTTATTAATGTCACCTTGTTTGGCAATAACAGAGGTCAAAGATTTCCTGTAGGTCTTCACCAGGTTTGCACACACTGTAGCTGCTATTTTGGCACATACTTCAATGCAGATCTTCTCTATAGAGCTGTGATGATTTGGAGCAGTCACTGGGCAACACGGACTCTCAACTACCTCCACAGATTCTATGTTGGATTGAGGTCTGGAGACTGGCTAGGCCACTCCAGAACCTTAAAATGTTATTTATGTATCCACTCCTTCGTTACCCAGGCAGTGTGTTTAGGATAGTTGTCACAATGGAAGATCCAGCCACGTTTCATCGTCAATGCTCAAATTGATGGAAGGAGGTTTTTACCCACAATGTACATACATGGCCCCATTCGTCCTTTCCTTAATGCTGATCAGTCATCTTGTCCTCTTTGCAGCAAAGCAGCCCCAAAGCATAATGTTTCCACCCCCATGCTTGACAATGGGTATGGTGTTCTTGTGATGCAACTCAGCTTTAGGAGCATTTCCACTACCGGAACTTCAAGGTAATTTGACAGGACCTTCCCGATATGCGCATGTCTCCACTTCATCAGGCAGGGCCGTTTCCGGGGCCATTTCAGGAAACAACAAGTACCTGTATGGGGGCATGTTCCCGGAATGGCTCGATCATGTCGCTCAGCAGGAGCTGTATTTAAGTTGCACTGATTGGTTGTAATTTAGAGGGAAACAAGCAGACGCTGCCAAACAATTGGTAAAGAAAGAGTAACTGGAGAAGCAGTTTATAACAACAGCAAACAGAAACGCAGCAACCATCCCATGTCGATCTCTTGTCATTCTTTGCTGCTGTGGGCGCCTTTTGGCACTGATCAGTGGTGCTACTCTCTGCCGAAACTGGCTTGATATGCGCACGTCTTAGCTAATTCCTTAAAGGGCCAATTTTGTATGTATACAAACAAAAAAGCAACATGAGTGTCTGTTATATTATCCTAAGTTAAACATGTAGCTTCTGTTAGACAAAATCATGTTTTGTAGTTGTACAGTATTTAATTATGTAGTTTTAGCATAACAAGCAACATGTTGATGTATTTCCTGCACCATTATACAAATAAAAATTTTTTTTATTATACAATGTGATTTCCTGGATTTTCTTTTTAACATTATGCCTTTCACAGTTGAAATGTACCTATGATGAAAATTACAGACCTCTCATCCTAAACATACAGCTAGAGCTACAATGGAGTAGTTTAGATTAGGCGTAGGCAGCCTTCTTGAGTCACATGGGCATCATTTAAATTAAATGATTTGGTCATTAGTATGCCACTGCAGAACATGGTGACAAGCTGAGGAAATAAATCTGCCATTTGATTTAAATGTGTTGGAGCAGGACACCGGCACACAAAGGACTAGGACAATGGACTTAGATCTACAAAGTACTGACTCAGGGGGGAGAGTTAAAACGAATGACAAATGTAATTCTTAAAAATTCCCAATGAAAAAAATAAATTGGTTGTAATTAAACAAAAGGTGAAAAAGTAAGAAGTAAAAAAAGTAAACATTCTTCAGGAGGCCCATGAAAAGGCCTAGCTGAGTCATCAAGACAGATGCAGGTGGGATCATCATGGCATCATCACATCATCACATGTATGTAATGCTAATGCGATTGGTGAGGATTGTGTTGAGAATATGTGTGTTAGGGGGAAGGGGTCAGAGGTGTGGTCGGCCAGCACAGGGCTGTGGTGGTGGGGGGCACAGACATCCAAGCAAAACCCTGAGGCATCTGTCAAGCCCGTTAGCAAGAGCAGCCCATTGGCAGGCCCCGTTAATTAGTGTTGGGTAAACTCATTTAAGGCCCAAATGGGTCGGACAGGGCCAAGACCAGTATGTGCCATTGGTGACCTCTGACCCAGCTGACACAGGATACAATAGGGCTACCCTCACACTCACTATCTGCACCCTATTACTCTCCATTACTCACATTACTCACCCCTCACTAGGTCGTGGTACTGGCAGAGGAAAGCTGGAGGACACCATCTATATAATAAAAGACACCCCCCCCACCCCCCACACTCTACCTCCCTCACCCCTCTGAAGTGCCAACTAGGCCTGATCTTGGGTCAGGGCTTGTACTGATATTATAGCTGCTAAGGTCAGAGCCTCTCTCGCCTAATGTGGGGCAGTTGTCCACACACACACACACCCACACCCACACACACAGACACAAAGTTGTATGTCTGTAAATTGAATAACCCGTCTCTAACCCCACTAGTGGCCTCCTCCCCCTGACTCCACCTCTCATCATTAGCAACATGCTGGGCCTCTGTTAGGGTTTGGGTAACCTCATCAGCTGGTTGTATTATCTAAGGGCCTGTGTGATGGGGTAACACAAACTGGGTCTATAGTGGGAAACCGGTTTAATTCACAAAGACACACACACACACGCACACACACGCACACAAAAATATTCTGAAGCACATGCACAAAGCCACTGCTCATTCACAGAAACTCAAGTAACTAAATTGGGAGCAATACATACACACACCGTTGGGACTCGAATTCAACAGTAAGAACATTGTTAGCTCTAGATCAATGACCAGACAACACACTGCATGCCAGACTTTCCCAAGACAATCACTAAGACAGTGCCTAAATCATTGTTTGATCCCTTCAACTCGTTCTCTGACAGGACAGAACCCCAGGCTACTGTTCATCTACACAGACACCACAGGACATTAAGCTGCTTCTGATCACTGCTAATAACACATCATCATCAACAAATCTGTCATGTTTCAGCACAGAGGTTATCCTTTATAGCAAGTCAAATTAATCAACTTAAGAAAAGTAAGTTCAGAAGGGATTTTAAAGGACTGCTCAATAGAAATGATCACTAGTCAAAGTCTCAAACCTTTTTTGTACATTTATGAAGAATGATCTTTTCAATTCGTTCATTTTATTCAACATGGAAAAAGTTATATGCTGCTTTAAATAATTTTAAAATGGACAAATTGTAATAATTACCCGATTAGAAATATAACTGTATTTGTGTTTAAAATAAAACAACAGATTGTTGCAGAAATGTTGAAATTCTGGGGGAAGCAAAATAAATTTTAGTATGACTTAGTCACCACCTTTTAATCTTGTTGTCTGGTATGAGATAAAGATTGTATACACGACTCAAGTCTCAGAGCATGAGTTTAAGTTAGGTCTCCAGTAGTAAGTCTTTGTTGTTACAATTTTAGTGGGACTTGCATCCAAAGCTGAAACTCCAGTCAACATCGATGGTACTCAAACCATCATTCCATGATCTACATTTACAGCTGAATAGAGCTGAAGATCTTTGCCCGAACCCGTCAGGACCCGACGGGTTTGGGCTTAATTTCTATCATTGTCCACGAGCTCGGGCAGGGCTCGGGTTTTAGCGGTCAGCTGATCATCTCATTAGCGTGAACTAATGGTGTTAATAAAATTCCCGAAAATTTCCAGGTTTTCTCAGTTTTACAGACCAAGAATATTTCTAATAAAGCGCTGCACTGAGCATATAATATTATTCCGATCTACCTGTCAAGATGTTGCATGCACACCGCATGCGTCATGATGTGAAAGACCCAAGCATCAGGCCGCTCCTTCTCTCAGATCCAAACAGAAAACATGCTCTGACTGCTGCACTGCGCTCTCAGACAGAAAATGCTGAAGTGTAAATGCTCTATTACCAGACATCCCAAGTCTCAAGTTGCAGAAGTCTCCTGCATTTATATAGCAGCTCCCTGATGCCCACAAGTCCGATAAAATCTCCTGAAATTTAGAGCAAGCAGTCAAGAGCGCACACAGAAACGCACGCATGCAGGCGAAACAGACTTTTATGCAACAGGAGCAGTTAAAGCTGAGGATCTTACTATTCTCTCAGCCACTGCCAAGGTCCTCTTTTTGGGTTTTCAGACTATGGTCAACCTATAAAAAGTAAAATGTCATGATCCATGTTCAGGGATATTTCAGTTTGTTTTCAGAGTTTATAGTTTTTATATCATCTTTCAAACAGACATTATTTGATTTCATCTTGGCAGCACGCTGCGTTATCAAAATGGTACGACCAGTCCAGATGTGTTTTTGTTTGCAAATTATTTAATCTGATAATAGGTAGGCCTTCAGTTTCTTTATGTCCATGTTTAAAGAGGGCAGGCTTATGCAATAGCCTTTATTTTAGAAGTCATGCATGTGAGATAGCCTAATTGACGGTACTCATTTTATTTCATAGAGCTGCAGACTTAAAAAAAAGGATTATAAATCAACATGCCTTGATATTATTCTTATAGGCAGGGCCTCATTTATCATTTTAAGCTTCAGATAATAGGCCAATTTGACAGGAATTTCAAACATTTGTCCAGTAAATTGAAAACCTCCCGGTCACGTTGTCCGGTGCCATTTTTTTCTAGCGGAAACGCTGATGTGTGACTTTTGAATAATGTCGGGCTGTAATCAGGTTCGGGCTTTAATAAGCTGTCTATCACAATATACTCTTCGGGCTCGGGCCCAACTTTTAAGCCCGATTACAGCTCCACTGCTGAATATCTCCAGCACTGTGGTGGGGTACACCCTAGGCAAGACACCAGTCCAACACAGGGCCAATGAAGGCATTCAAACACCTGAGGGATAATTCAGAGCATTCAATTAACTGTTTGGACTTGAATCTTGGACCTTGTGGTGGTCAGAGTGCATGGTGGGGCCAGTGTTCGGCAGCCTCGCTTCTGTCAGTGTGCCCCAGGGCAGATGTAGCTACAATGTAGCTTGCCATCAAACGTGTGTGAATGTGTACGTGAATGGGTGAATGACTAAATGTAGTGTGAAGCTCTTTGCGGTCTTCAAGGAAAGCGCTATACAAGTACAGTCCATTTACCTTTTACCTTCTTACAATGAGGCTACAATGCCAATAACTATGTCACCATGCAGTCTTTGCCCAAATTGGGACAAGGCGTTAGCTAACCCAAAAGGGACATTGACCCGGGATTGAGACCACACCACACAGTAAAAAGTCAGCTGGAACATGGATGGTCTTTGCAGGGTCTTCTAAGTGCCTTAAGTACTTATGAGGCGCCTCATTAATCCAACCACACACTGTGAAATTTCTAAATTATTACAGGGCTTGAACATGCCACAAAGTGTCAGAATGTTGGATTTGTTGTTTGTTGCTAGAGCAACATAGTGACAGAGATTAGAGATATCAGTCCTAAATGGACTAAATGGACAGAATGATGGGTGGTAAAAGTCAACCAGACATTTACTTTCATGATTATATATTTTCTCTAAGATTTATATCAAGATTTTAAAAATCATAATGAGCACTTCATTTGCCTACCAGTCCATTCATTCACCTCTAACATGCAGCCGATAAAAATGATTAATTAAGTGGACAAAAACACAGCATAACAACAACAAAAAAGAATGCACAAAACAAAAATTTTTTCTTTCCAAACTAATCCAAACTAATCTAATCATACAGACACGATCCAAGTTAGTTACATTACAAATTGATCCTAGACCATGCAGTCAAGTTCAGTTTATTCAATTTAGTTAAAGTTTTGTATCTAACCCCCAATTTCCACTGCATGCGCTCCACTCCACTCCGGCACGCACTGCGCAGCAAAAATGCTCCCATTGTAGTCAATGAGAGCATTTCCACTGCCGCAGGGCGCAGGGCGCCGGCCGCCGTTTCAATCGCCGCAGTCAATCAACACAAATAACTAGCACCAACCGGATAGAGAACAACCACATTTCCGGGTGTTTTTCAAAATAAATCAATAAAGACGGACTACACATTTTTTGTATGCATAGCTATATTAATATAAGCCCGCGTATATTTATACATATGTTGTCAAAAATATCTTGACAGAGAATAACTGTTCTTTTCTATTTGTTTTTCATTGAAATAAGAATTTTGTTCTGACTTCCGCATTTATTACTGGCTTTTATCGCGAGATCTCGCAATTCCCACGCATGCTTCTTTGACCACCTCTGGGCTGCGGACCGGAGCGGAGCGGATCTAGAGCGCATGCAGTGGAAATTGCGAGCGGCTGTGGAGTGCGTGGCGCAACCGGACCGGAGCGGAGCGCATGCAGTGGAAATCGGGGGTAAGGAAACCCTGCAGATTCCATCAAGTCATTGATTGGGAGAATTCACTCCTCCTGGACAAGCATGTAGCGACAGTAGACAGTTGCTAGCATTGTGTGGTTGACTTTGCAGCAATCCCTCATACTGAGGCGTGTATGTAGCGACAGTGGAGAGGAAAACTCCCCTTTGAAAGAAAGGAACCTCCAGCAGAACCAGTACCAGGCTCACCGTGAGTGGCCATCCAGCACAGCTGCTCTTTTAAACTCCTGAAGTTATTGGGCGACACCGCTACCATTGGTCTTATCCAGGAATGATATTTCCAGGGTATCCGCGGGGTCTTGAAAGGTATCAAAAGTTAATAAATTAATTATGGAAAATTTATTTTGTAAAGTCTTACATTTGGTTAGTATTGACATGTTGGGCTGCACAGTGGCACAGTGGGTAGCACTGTTGCCTTGCAGCAAGAAGGTCCTGCGTTTGAATCCCAGTCTGGGATCTTTCTGCAGGTAGTTTGCATGTTCCCCTTGTGCATGCGTGGGTACCCTCTGGGTACTCCGGCTTCCTCCCACAGTCCAAAAACATGACTGTTAGGTCAGTTGGCTTGTGCGTACATTGTTGGTTGTCCCGGGTGTCTCCCTTTGATGCTCTGATAAGGACGGGCGACCTGTCCAGGGTGTACCATGCATCTCATTGCTGATTGCTGGAGATAGGCACCAGCCCCCCACCGGATGGAATTTTTCATTCTTTTATGGCAGCTGTTTGCTTGGGTTTCTGTACCACTTGACTTTACTTACTATCGTTAAAGAAGTGCCGTCAACGACATAACGTATGTTGCTAATTTATAGTGAAGTGCAGCAAAGCAAAACGGGTAACTGCGAATTTGCTGATTGTTGAGTAGAAGTTGAGGGTTATAAACAGTAGCAGAGACTTTTGGCCAAAAATAACAGTGTATTATATACTGCTTTAGGGAATCCAGACGCTGCCAGTGGCGTGATCTTCTATGAGCGCCAGCACATCAACTGTGTAGCATTATGCAGAAGTGTCACTGCAGTATGTACTTCACACAATTAATGCACCAATAAGTGCAATTGCTGTATAATTTGAAGACATACATATCAACATACTATGATATAACCTTAAATGCAACATATTATCATTCAGATTCTCATTTTAATTCTCAGTTCAGGGACGGGAGTGGTAGATGTCAGTTGGTTGTGTGTTACTGTGTGTGCAAAGCTGTACAACTCTGAAAACGTGGCTTAAATTCACAATTTTGCCATCTCACCGGCTGCGCTGCCAGAGTCCTCCGTGTTCAAAATGTGCATAAGTAAGTTCCTTAGTGTGCTTAAAGTTGCGAACATTCCACGCGCTACGTCCAGCTGGAGAAACCCCGCCCCATCAGGTGAAAAGAAGGGCCAGCTAACTGCCCAAGCATGAAGGAGGCTTAGGTTTCAGTGTAGGGCCCTCCCGGGGCTGGCAGAGGGAGAGCAGAACCCCAGGACTGGAATTAAGGTAGGAGCACTGGGTGATAAATAATGGGAAAAAACCGTGGGACAAAAGAATCTTAAAAAAAAAAAGCATTGAGCTGCTGCCATGTAATTGGCTGATAAGAAATTTGAGTTAACGAGTAGTTGGCCAGGTGTGCCTAATAAGGTGGCCAGTGAGTGTGTATGTATGTGTGTGTGTATATATATATATATATATATATATATATATATGCAATTTAAAAATAGTTTATTGATCCCATTGGGACATTAAATATTGTTGTCACTCATACTATTCAAGTTTATTCAAGGAGTTGTTGTTAACACTGATGGCTGTGGGCAGGAAGGTTCTCCTGTAGAGGTCTGTGTTACAGCAAAATTGAAGAACGCTCTAACTGAAGACACTCTGTTGTAGTATGATACAGTAGTCTCATAAAGAGGATCCTCAGGATTGTCCATAATGTTATTCATTTTATGAAGAATGCTTAATTGCATTATCATATCCAGTGTTTCCACAGTCCCCAGAACAGAACCAGCCTTCTTTATCAGGTTATTTAGCCTTTAAGTCCCTGGCTCTGATGCTGCTACCCCAACACATGATGGCCAAGAGATTACACTCTTCACAACATACTTGTAGAAGATATATGCAGTATCTTGCTGGAAACCTTGAGGGAACTAAGCTTCCTTAAATTCAGTCTGTTTTGTCCCTTCTGGTAGATGGCTTCACAGTTGAGTCTCCAGTCCAGTCTGTTGTCCAGGTGAACACTAAGGTATTTATATTCCTCCACCAACTCCACTTCTTCTCCCATGATGCAAACAGTGTTTGACTTAACCCTGTTTCTTTGGAAATCTAGAATGATCTCCTTTGTTTTGTTCACATTCAAGTAAGACAGTTGTTTCCACACCATGCCGCAAAGCAATCCACCAGCTCTCTGTATTCAGCTTCTTTTCCATCTCTGACCCATCCGACGACTGTTGAGCAAGTTTCTGAAATTAACCTATTGAAGAATGTGCAGCAGCGTTCCTGATATAAATAAGAAGAGCGGGGGACAGGGTGCACGGTTCCAGCGGGTCAGTAGATCTAACACCGGGTCCAGTTCAGCACAAAGATCTAATAGGACTGCTTTAAGGAATCTACATCGGGTCCCCCATCCAGATGCTTCCAGTGGTGTGATCTTCAATGAGCACCAGCATCCGTACTTCACACAATTAATTCCCCAATAAGTGCAATTTCTATATAATCTGAATAGATAAATACATATGAACATACTGTGATATAATTCTTATGTGCAACGTATTTTCATTCAGATTCTCGTTTTTATTCTCAGTTCAGAGATGGGATGGGGGGGGGGGGTGACTGCTGGTTGTGTGTCTGTGTGCACAAAGCTCTACAAGTTTGAAATTGTGGCTTTCATTTTCATTTTCGCCATCACTCCTGCTGCGCTGTCAGTGTCCTCTGTGTCCACAAAGTGCGTAAGCAAGATCCTTAGTGTGCTTAAAGTTGCGCATATTTTTCCGTCACGTTTTTTTCTTTAAATCCAAAACTTTGTGTAGAAAGTTGCTTATGTAGTTTTCAGACCCCGTTTTGTGCGTGAGCAAGCTTTATAAATGAGACCCCAGGTCTTTGGCTCTGTCCAGACTTCCATCTATCCAATCCTTCCTGTGCTGTGATTTTAGATTTTAGAGTACTGTGATTTTCTTCATCCATGACCACACATCTCTGATATTATTCCTCCTCTGTAGTTTGCTCTCCAGCTTCTTCCTGTATGCCTCCTTGCTGTCTCTGATCTAGACTTTAGGTTGCCTCTGTGTATTCCTCAATAATTCCCTCCCTCCCTCAGGGAAGGCTCTTTTTTCTTCTTTAACAGATCCTTCAGGTCAGGGTTTGGGGTTTGTTGTTAGGGAAGCATCTCACTGTTCTGGTGGTGATGATGCTGTACACACAGAAGTTTATATAGCCAGTCACACACTCAGTCATGGCCTTGATCTCCTCACCATGTAATTGGCAAAAAGTAATCCAGTTTGTAGCCTCAAAACAATCTCAGAGAGCTTCCTCAGCTTCCCGTGACCACTTTCTCACAGTTATCTTTGCCAGAGTGAGTCTCTAAATAAGTGGTTTGTATTCTGAGCAGAGAAAAACAAGATTTCGATTTGATTGTCCCAGAGGAGGTATTGCTTTAGACATGTATGCATCCTTTACATTTGCATAAAACAAATCCAACGTCTTGTTCTGTAGAAAACGTATTACAATAGTGATTGCAACCAATTTGTACCGATATGGGACCCACATCAACAATAAATGTAACAACAACAAACAAAATAAAACAATGGTCAGCAAAGTTGTTGGAGTGGACCTCCCCCAACGGATTCTGCTGTCACGTTTTCTAAGAGACAGGCACAACACACCTGGGCCACACTGCTAATAACACACGCGCCTTTAAAAATGTCCACCACTTTCTCAGAAGTGAAAATGCTTTCAAAAATACAAACATGGAAGGCTAGACCTGGAAGACCTATGACTTTTCTTTTTATAAAAATGCTCTTTTTCTATATCGTCCAGCCCTATACTTCACAACTATCTTATAGAAGATATGCAGCATCTTTCTGCAAACCTTGGAGGACCTCAGTTTTCTAAAGAAGTACACACTGTTCTGTCACTTCCTGTAGATGGCTTTACAGTTCATGGCTCCGGTCCAATTTTTTATCTAGGTGAACACTGAGGTATTTATACTCCTCGACCACCTCCACTTCTTCTCGAATGGTGATAGTGTGGAAATAGTGTTTGACCTACTCCTGATTCTCCAGAAATCTAGAATTTACCTTTGTGCTTTTGACGATCAAGATAAGATGATTGTTTCCACAACATTCCACAAAGTGTTCCACCAGCTCTCTGCTCTCAGCTTCTAGTTAATCTCTAACACGCACAATGACTGTAGATTCATCGGAGTAGTTCTCCACATTACAGTTATCTGATTTGTACTGGAAGTCTAAAATATACAGAGTAAAAAAGAATGGTAAGAGTACAGTCCTTTGTGGTTCTCCTATACAGCTGACAACCTGGTTAAACACACAATCCTTCAGTCTCACAAAGTGTGGTCTGTTAGGTAGTCATTGATCTAGGCGATTCTTGAGGCCTCCACCTGTGTCTTTTGGAGTTTCTAACACAAAAGCAGGATGAAATGTGTTAAATGCACTGGACAAATCAAAGAACCTGATCCTCACAGTGCTGCCTGCTTTGTCCAGAAGACAGTGGGTTTGTTGAAGCAGGTGTATGATGGCGTCTTCAAATCCAACTCCACGATGATAAGCAAACTGCAGTGGGTCCTAATATGTTCTTATTTACTTACTCAGGTGGGGCAACAGGAGTCTCTCCAGGACCTTCATGATCAGAATCAGAATCTTAAATATTTTGTTAATCGCTGAGAGGAAATTCAGGTTTTTCAGTACAACCCGTCCGAGAGAAATAAAAACAACAACACAGAGACAGACAGGATACGGGCTGACTGTGGTAGCTTCCTGCACAAGCGGCGCTCCATATATTCAGATGAAAAGGGTAACATCAGGTCAGGGTGCAAGAGGTGGACAAGGGGAGAAAAAAATAAATAAGTATCTCAGTCCTCTCCTCTAGGGGAGAGGTGCTTGACAAACAAAAAAACAAAAAAAACCACAACCCAGTACATAGTGAGCACATATATTCAAACAGTCACAACAGAGGATCCCCTGCACCACAGAGCATTAAGGCAGGAATGCAAGCATGTCTGTGATTGTAGTGAACGTGCATGCGTGTGTGCGTCAGTAATAATGAACAGTCCCATGTAAGGGGTGGGGGAGGGTGGGCAAAGAGCTACTGACAGCATTATCTTCCTTGGGAGCTTTTGTTTGCCAGCCTCAAGGCCAGCACAGGGAGCCAAATTACAGATAGCAGTGATTGTTTTAGTTTCCAGGCAGGAGCTCTGTTTTGTCTGCCTCAAAGTCTTTCAGAGGTCTCCCAGGCCGAATAAGGGGGTCAGTTTCCACCAAGCCGGACATAAAGTTTCCTGAGGTTGGTTTCAATTCCATGTATAAGTTCCAACATTGCAGCCAACCCGTGGCTTAGTTCATTTAACGCTTGAGTCTAAGTACATAAAGCCCGACACATCCCTTCATGTTCTTCAGACAGCTTCGCAATTGCTGCTGACACCTGTTGAACCAGGAATCCACCGGCTCCAAACAGCAACAACCCAGCTACCATTAATCCAATTATACAGACATCTTCTACGTCCTCGACGGACAGCAATGACAGACACATAATCTTTCCCCAGCAATCCACTTTTCCCAGGAATCCATAATGTAACTGCCCGGAAGTGTGCCGCCAGGACAAGAGGGCTCCCCGGGATCCGTTCTTCGATTAGAGAATATCTGATCCATCGCATTTAGAGACCAGCTGACTAAATCCATTGTAAAGATGGCTAAAACATTGGAGGAAAAATGCAGAGAGGTGCTCCAGATAGATGTGACAAGACAAGAACAGCAGGCCAGACAGAGACAACACACAGAGAGGAAGAGGGAGCAGACTCTGTAGTTATGCTGCTATAGGCTTAGACTGCTGGAGGACAGACTTACCAATTTTCTTCAGTCTGCTACTTCCTTTTCTACTACTACTCTCCAGTTGTATTACAGTACATTCTGTTGTTTTGACTGTTAACTTTGTTTTCTCTCAGTGTTTTTCTCTCCATAGAAGCTCCATCTGGGATTCCTTAGTAGGAAACTTTTTAACTTATAGGAATGTTTGTATAAATGTATTGAAATGACTTCTTGTTAAGTGCCTTGAGATGACATCTGTTGTGAATCGGCGCTATATAAATAAACTGAATTGAATTGAAGATATGCGACCTTTGCCAAGCAAGAAGAGAAAGAAAAAAATGTATAATAAATGTGGGATGTCAGGGCAACGGAGTCTATTGGGGCGACTGTGGGTTTTGTGGCAGGAGTTTTTTCCAAAATTGGTGGGTTGCAAGTTCGAGCCCCTGCTCCGTCCGTTTCGGTCGTTGTGTCTTTTAGAAAGACACTTCAACTACCTTGCCTGTTGGTGGTGGTCAGAAGGACCGGTGGCGCCTGTGTGTACGGCAGCCTCGCCTCTGTCAGATTGCCCCAGGGCAGCTCTGGCTACAATGTAGCTCACCACCAGCATGTGAATGTGTGGGTGAATGACTGAATGCAGTGTAAAGCGCTTTGTGGTCCTCTGACTGAGAAAGTGCTATACAAATAGAGCCTATTTATATAGTCATTGATGACTGATAGGGGAGTTGACCACCTCAGATTAGTCACCCCCACTAACCCCCCCCCCCCCCATTAGAAAGTATTTGTGGATAACAATTTTAGTGAATAATAGCTTGAGTAAGATGATAAACAGCTTCAATTAGTCAGAATTGTTAGTGTTTTCTGTATTAATGTTTATGTTAATCTTTAACCTTTATGACATGAGTCTAATATCCATCCATCTATCTTCTTCTGCTTATCTGGGGTCTGGTCGCAGGGGCAGCAGCTTAAGCAACGAGACCCAGACTTCTCTCTCTCCAGCCACTTGGGCCAGCTCCTCGGGACGAATCTCAAGGCGCTCCCAGGCCAGCCGAGAAACATAGTCCCTCCAGCGTGTCCTGGGTCTTCCCCTGGGCCTCCTCCCCATGGGACGTGCCCGAAACACCTCACCAGGGAGGCGTCCTTGAGGCATCCTGACCAGATGCCTGAGCCACCTCCACTGACTCCTCTCGATGTGGAGGAGCAGCTTTTCTACTCTGAGTCCCCTCCGGATGACTGAGCTTCTCACCCCATCTCTAAGGGAGAGCCCAGACACCCTGCAGAAGAAACTCATTTCAGTCGCTTGCATCTGTGATCTCGTTCTTTTGGTCACCACCCAGAGTTCGTGACCATAGATGAGGGTTCGACTCAGCTGTCTCTTCACCACGACAGACCGGTACAGCGCCCGCATAACTGCAGATGCCCTACCAATCCGTCTATCGATCTCCCGGTCCATTTTTCCCTCATTCGTGAACAAAACCCCCAGATACTTAAACTCCTCAACTTGGGAAAGGACCTCACCCCCGACCTGGAGAAGGCACCCACCCTTTTCACTGGCCTCCATTTACCCCTCTTTAAGAGCTTCTTAGATACACCCCTGCTCAGCAGTCTTAATGAGGCATTTTAAAGTGCATATAAACATTAACATTCAAGAATTAATGACTTCAAATACTTTGAGTATGATGCACTAAATTGAAACTCACCCAAAGGTTAAACACAGCAGGTCTGATGCACATTAATAAATACCATTATTATTTTAAACTCTTTACTTTGATGTACTCTAGTCAAAATGTGCCATGATGTGAAGTCATTCAGCTCATAGAAATAAAGAGGCCTGTTGAGGAAAGCTGGATCATGGAAACAGATTTAAATCCTAAATAATGTAGCTCCTCTCTGTCACTGCTCTAAAAACGACACAACTGCTGCAGACTTTGGACACAAACCTGTTGGACACGGGCGACGTCACAAATTAGTCCGTTGCACAGACAGTTTTGAAAAAACAACATTTCTGTCCCACTGTGCAGCTATGCCGGTTTTCAAGATATTTTTGTGACAATATTCAGCCTTTGGATGGGTGCTGCACAGTGGCACAGTTGGTAGCACTGCACCTTTCAGCAGGAAGGCCCAGGTTTAAATTCCAGCCTGGGTCTTTCTGCATGGAGTTTGCATGTTCTCCCTGTGCATGCGTGGGTTCTCTCCGGGTACTACGGCTTTCACAGTCCAAAAACATGACTGTTAGGTTAACTGGTCTCTCTAAATTGCCTTAGGTATGAGTGTGTGCGTGCATGGTTGTTTGTCCAGTATGTCTCTATGTTGCTCTGCGATGGACTGGCGACTGGACCTTTGTGCGCTATGCATAGCACGTGAGCGAAGCTCCGGCACTGAATATGAAATGAAAAATAAAGGACTCGCTAGCCAAACAACACCTGTTACACCCGTTACTGTGACGACACCTGACAGCGGTTGGTCCACAGTTACTAATTCCACTGTGAGTATATCTAAGTGGCAAAAGGTTCATTTAACATATAAAATATATGTAGCCTGTACCCTGTTGTCAAGAATTATTGTTTTCTAAATTTATTATGGCATTTTCATTTTTCATTATTTTATTATTTGTTTCTCATAACTTTCTCCAACATCTGATCTGGGTATCTAGAGTCTGAGTTGAAGAACCCCCAACAGCAGTGCTCAGTTCCTTCCCATTGAAATATTTTTAGAAGAAAAAACTGCAACTTTGTGACGGTTGGAGCAACTCGGTCCCATAGGCACCCATGCAAAAGGAGCACTTCTTTGTCTAGGGCTACATCCCAGAATGCATTGCGACATTACGTCATGATCTATTTTTAGCTACTGTGAAAGGCCCTATTAATCTGTACATACACTGCTCAAAAAATAAAAAAGGGAACACTAAATTAACACATTCTAGATCTGAATGAATCAAGTATTAGTATGAAATACTTTGTTCTTTACATAGTTGAATGTACTGACAACAAAATTAACCCAAAAGTTATCAAAGGATATCAATATTTATCAACCCATCGAGGTCTGTATTTGGAGTCAGACTCAAAATTAAAGTGGAAAAAAACTTCATTATATCAACTTTGATATAATGTCCTTAAAACAAGTCAAAATAAGGCTCAGTAGTGTGTGTGACCTCCACGTGCTTGTATGACCTCCCTCCAACGCCTGGCCATGCTCCTAATGAGGTGGCGGATGGTCTCCTGAGGGATCTCCTCAATTCAATTCAGTTTCAATTCAGTTTATTTATATAGCGCCAATTCACAACAGATGTCATCTCAAGGCACTTAACAAGAAGTCATTTCAATACATTTATACAAACATTCCAATCAGTTAAAAAGTTTCCTATTTAAGGAATCCCAGCAGATTGCGTCAGTCATTGGCGTGAGGTTGGGCCCCGTTGATGCAGACTTTCCAACCACAGCAATCCTTCCGCAATCCCTCATACTGAGAAAGCATGTAGCGACGGTGGAGAGGAAAAACTCCCCTTTAACAGTACTTTTTATGTTACAGAAAGTAAAAAGTTGATAACATGACATGGTGGATGTACAGTTACTGGGAGCACCATCCCAGTCGATGCCCCCCGTCCAACAGGGCATTGCAGCCAAGCAGGATACCAGACCAGGTATATCTCCTATGGAGAGAAAAACACTGAGAGAAAACAAAGTTAACAGTCGAAATAACAGAATGTACTGTAATACAACTGGAGAGTTGTAGGAGAAAAGGAAGTAGCAGAGTGAAGAAAATTGGTAAGTCTGCCCTCCAGCAGTCTAAAGCCGCGTTCACACCGGTCAGCGCGTCCAGGCAGCAGGGCAGCTAGATTACATGCAAGTCTATGGTATCTACGCATCTAGTGGGCGCCAAGCTGCCAAGCAGCAAGTCGCGCGCGTCGGCGCAGCTGGCATCAGCGCGTCCACGCAGCTGATGCCCGGACGCCCCGACGGTCCGTCGGGGCGTCTGCTGCTCAAGTTGGGAAAATTGAACTTTCGGGCAGCAGACGCGCGGCGTCAACCAATCAGAGCGACTCGTTGTACTGACGTGGTAACTCCTTCCATGGGGGAATCGGCAAATTTTTTATTCAAGATGGAGGACAAACTGATCGTCGCTGTATGTAATGTCCGTGAATTGTATGACCCGTCTTCGTCTTTTTACAAAGACAGGAAGAGATCGGATCTGATTTGGAGGAAGATATGGGAGGATATTGGAGTGCCAGGTAAGCAGTTAAACATAGAAAAAAATATTTTTTCTTTTAACTTTCTTGTTATGTTAGCTAACGCTACGCTAGCCAAAAGCGGTTAGGGCAACTACGGTACTAAATACGCATTACCAGTTTCCCATTGTGTATTTAGACGAGATCTGCAAAAAACGGTGGAAGACATTGAGGGACACATATGTCAGGCAGAGCAGAAAAGAGAAAGAGAGAAGGAAGAGCGGGGCAGAAGGAGGGAAAGTGCAGAAATGGAAGTACCTCTCTGTCCTGTCCTTCCTCGAACCCTTCATCGCCCCCCGCGAAACATCGAGCAACATGGGGGTCGAGGAGGAGCAGGCGGAGGGGTACGACCACCCAGAGGAGCCAGAAAAAGAAGCAGCAGGGCGGTTAGAGGCAGAAGGTTGGTGATTTTGAGAAGAAAACCCAGACATAGTGGCACACAAACACACACAAAAACGTGCTCAGAAACATGAAAATAATTATTGTAAAGCTGAAACCTACATCATTTTGCTACTACAAAGTTTTGCTATTTATTATTAGTGCTAGCAGTAGAAGTATTTGTGATCTTGGTATAAAGCATAATAAACAGGAGGGTCAATAATATTCCTTTCTGTCTTGACAGATCCAGCTAACATGGAGGCAGGTGACATGGCTGAACCAGAGTCCCCTGGCCCTTCCTTTTCTGCTTCTGACCAGCCTGGCCCTTCCTCTGCTGCTGCTTCTTTTTCTGACCAGCCTGGCCCTTCCTCTGCTCCAGCACCTGCAGGTGTGTAGTGCTGTTTGGAAAGGTTGGGAATGTAGGTTTTATTCAAAGATGTCAATCTGTTTCTTTGGGTTCCCAGACACTTGGCGAATTACTTTTTGTACTTTCTGAAATGTCTGTGTATACCCTGGAATTCACACTCAGCCTTTCATACAGACTTAAAATGTTGCTTATAATTTTATCTAATTTGTATATTTGTTCAACATAATTGTAAGCATTTTTAACACATTTTTCTACTGTGTTTTTTCACAGGGCCTCCAAGAAAACGAAGGCGGAGGCAGCAGGACTTGTCAGTGCCAACAGAGTTCCAGCAAAAGCTGCTTGATGCGCTCAAGGCCCGGCCTGAACCAGCTCCTGCTCCTCCTGCAGATGATGACATGCACTTCCTTCTCTCTCTTCATCCTCTCCTGAAAAGGGTGTCACCTCTAGAAAGAGACATCCTAAAATTTGACATTCATAGACTGATTTTTGAAAGAATGAACAATTTGACCCATTTGGACAATACTCAGTAGTTTTACTGATCGGGCTGACACCTTTTTCAGGGGAGGAAGGAGACTCCTTTCTGTGACCCTCCTGTCTTCCACCGCACTTCCTCCAAATAAGGTCCTTTCTCTTCCTGTTCTTTATTTTATTGTTTGTTTATTATATGTATATATGTTGTATGTATTTTTTTATATTAAATATTTTTATATGTAACATTTTGGTCAGCTACTTTCCTTAATTTAATTCTACTGTCCTATGTAATGCCATTTGGGTGAAAATATTGTTTTTAATAACAGCTAATAATTACCTTAATGAAATATACCTTTTTATTGACTATATAAAATACCACAGAAGTACAAAAGCAAGAACTATTTGAGTTTATTTGATTGATTTCACCATATCCATAGACGAGTTTGTGGGAGAAAGCAGAGCAGTCTGTCAGTGATTACCTGGAAACGAGAGGTACAGGTGAACAGCTCAAAAGTATATAGGTACAGAACAAACAATAATCCATAAATGAAAGGGATTTGTGAATGTATATATGAATGTATAGAGAAAAACAAATTACTAAAATATAATATAGTAAATATAGATGTGGAAATTTTCAGAAAGTTTTGCTCTTAATTTTTTTATTGGGTGGCTCTTAAAAGAGCCGTTTTGGGTCAGTCCTGTATGGACATGACTATTCTGCCGGCTGCCATGGCACCGCCCCCTCCTCACTGAGGTGGGCCATGAAAACTTCTCTGGTCTCCACTGCCTCTCTGGTTGCGTTGTTGGCTCCGATTCGCCCCACAGCTGGAAGTGGTCTTTCTCCATGAGCAGCGGCAGCTCCCCTCACTGCAGGTACCTGGCCATCTCCAGAAACCCTCATGAAGTTGTGGAGAACACACGTCGCCTTCACACACTTCTCCACAACTTCGGGGTTGACTTCCAGTCTGCGGTGAAACATTCTCCGCTGTGCAGACCAGATCCCGAATGCATCTTCCACCACCAGCCGGGCCCGGGAGAGCCGGTAGTTGAAGACGCGCTGCTGATCCGACAAGATCCGCCATGTTGTAAACAACTAGCAACAGACAAATCCACGCCCGCACGCTGACGTAATGACGTGACGCGCTGATGCCCCGACGCGCCGACGCAGACCACAAGTGTGCAAGCAGCTGGGTTTAAATTTTAAAGCGTCGACTTTCGTCCGTTTGAGCGATTTGGCGCCTGGACGCGCTGACCGGTGTGAACGCGGCTTAAGCCTATAGCAGCATAACTACAGAGAAAGCTCAGGATGACCGTAGCCACTCTAACTATAAGCTTTATCAAAAAGGAAAGTTTTAAGCCTGGCCTTAAAAGTAAACAGAGTGTCTGCCTCATGGACTAAAGCTGGGAGCTGGTTCCACAGGAGAGGAGCCTGATAACTAAAAGATCTGCCTCCCATTCTACTTTTAGAAATCCTAGGAACTACAAGTAAACCTGCAGTCTTAGAGCGAAGGGCTCTGTTAGGAACATATGGAACAATTAGATCTCTGATGTATGATGGAGCTTGATTATTAAGGGCTTTGTATGTAAGAAGGAGGATCTTAAATTCTATTCTGCATTTAACAGGGAGCCAATGAAGGGAAGCTAAAACAGGAGAAATGTGATCTCTCTTTTTAATATTCATCAGAACTCTTGCTGCTGCATTTTGGATCAACTGAAGGCTTTTAATGGCATTTTGTTGACTACATGATAGTAAAGAATTACAGTAGTCCAGCCTTGAGGTAACAAATGCATGGACTAGTTTCTCAGCATCACTCCTGGACAGGATGTTTCTAATTTTAGCAATATTCCGGAGGTGAAAGAAGGAAATCCTAGAAACCTGTTTAATATGGGATTTAAATGTCAAGTCTTGGTCGAAAATAATGCCGAGGTTCTTTATGTTATTACTGGGGGCCTATTTAATGCCATCCAGATGAAGTGATTGACCAATCAGTTTCTTTTTTAGAACTTCTGGTCCAAAGATAGCAACTTCTGTCTTGTCAGAATTTAAAACCAAAAGTTTAGATTCATCCATGTTTTTATGTCTTCCAGACATGCCTGTAATCTACCTAACTGACTGGGTTCATCAGGATTTATGGATAAATATAGTTGTGTATCATCTGCATAGCTGTGGAAATTTATCCCATGATGTCTAATGATTCTACCAATTGGGAGCATATATATGGTGAACAGAATTGGTCCAAGCACAGAACCCTGTGGAACTCCACAAGTAACCCTTGAGAGTGAAGAAGATTTATCATTTAGATGAACAAACTGGAATCTATCAGACAAATATGATTTAAACCTGCCTAGTGCTGTTCCTTTGATCACTGCAACTTGTTCAAGCCTTTCTAGGAGTATATTTTGATCGACTGTGTCAAAAGCAGCACTGAGATCTAACAAAACCAGAACAGACACAAGTCCATTATCTGATGCCATGAGAATATCATTAGTAACCTTCACCAGTGTTGTTTCAGTGCTATGATGAGCTCTAAAACCTGACTGAAACTCTTCAAACAGCTCGTTACTGTTTAGATGCTCACAGACTTGATTAGCAACAATTTTCTCAAGAACTTTGGATAAGAAAGGAAGGTTAGATATAGGTCTGTAATTCACTAAGTCATTTTGATCAAGGGACCTGGACTAAAGCTTCGCCAACTCCTGGACAGTCTGTGGTGCAAAGTGGCGTTGGTGGATGGAGCGACACATGATGTCCCAGATGTGCTCAATTGGATTTAGGTCTGGGGAAAGGGCAGGTCAGTCCATAGCATCAATGCCTTCCTCTTGCAGCAACTGCTGACACACTCCAGCCTCATGAGGTCTAGCATTGTCTTGCATTAGGAGGAACCCAGGGCCAACCGCACCAGCATAAGGCCTCACAAGGTGTCTGAGGATCTCATCTCGGTAACTAATGGGAGTCAGATTACCTCTGGTGAGTACATGGAGGACTGTGCGGCCAACCAAAAACATGCCACCCTACACCATTACTGACTCACTGCCAAACCGGTCATGGTGGAGGATGTTGCAGGCAACAGAAAGTTCCCCACGGCATCTCGAGACTCTGTCACGTCTGTCTTGTGATCAGTGTGAACCTGCTTTCATCTGTGAAGAGCACAGGGCGCCAGAGGTGAATTTGTCAATCTTGGTGTTCTCTGGCAAATGCCAAACATCCTTCACAGTGTTAGGCTGTAAGCACAACCCCCATCTGTGGACGTTTGGCCCTCATACCACCCTCATGGAGTCTGTATCTGACCGTTTGAGCAGACACATGCACATTTGTGGCCTGCTGGAGGTCATTTTGCAGGGCTCTGGCAGTGCTCCTCCTTTTCCTCCTTGCACAAAGGTGAATGTAGCGGTCCTGCTGCTGGGTTGTTGCCCTCCTACGGCCTCCTCCACTTCTCCTGATGTACTGGCCTGTCTCCTGGTAGTGCCTCCATGCTCTGGACACTATGATGACAGAGACAGCAAACCTTCTTGCCACAGCTCGCACTGATGTGCCATCCTGGATGAGCCGCACTACCTGAGCCATTTGTGTGGGTTGTAGATCCCGTCTCCTGTTACCACTAGAGTGAAAGCACCGCCAGCATTCAAAGGTGACTAAAACATCAGCCAGAAAGCATAAGAACTGAGAAGTGGTCTGTGGTCAGCAACTGCAGAACCACTCCTTTATTGGGGCTGTCCTGCTAATTGCCTATAATTTCCACCTGTTGTCTATTCCATTTGCACAACAGCATGTGAAATGGATTGTCAATCAGTTGCTTCCTAAGCAGACAGTTTGATTTCACAGAAGCGTGGAGTTACATTGTGTTGTTTAAGTTTTCCCTTGTATTTTTTTAGCAGTGTAATTTTCACTCTCTGAAATGAGGCACAAAAATTATAGAATTTTTTAGGGTATTCAAATCAAACAATCAAGAAGTACCTGCGCTGGGTTATGGGTCTTATCACTCAAGCATCAACAGTTACTATTGACTTTGTGGGCATAGATCCAGGCTTGGATACAGTTAATACATACAAGACAAAGTATTTAGTGTTTTTTCTCCATAGAAGATATACCTGGTCTGGTATCTTGCTTGGCTGCAATGCCCTGTTGGACGGGGGGCATCGACTTGGATGATGCTCCCAGTAGCTGAACATCCACCGTGTCATGTTATCAACTTTTTACTTTCTGTAACATAGAAAGTACTCTTATATCAGAACTTCTGTTCCTTCTGTGTCTCTGCTCCGTCTTCTCAAACCCCCAGACAGTCGTGGCAGATGGCCGCTCCTACTGAGCCTGGTTCTGGTTGGAGGTTTCTTTCTGTAAAAGGGGAGTATTTCCTCTCCACCGTCGCTACATGCTTGCTCAGTATGAGGGATTGCTGAAGGATTGCTGTGGTTGGCAAGTCTGCATCAACGGGGCCCAACCTCACGCCAATGACTGATGCAATCTGATGGGATTCCTTAAATAGGAAACTTTTTAACTGATTGGAATGTTTGTATAAATATATTGAAAGGACTTCTTGTTAAGTGCCTTGAGATGACATCTGTCGTGAATCGGCGCTATATAAATAAACTGAATTGAATTGAACAGTGGAGACATTTGGGGGAAAATAACTTTTTTCTACCAGTGAAGGGTAGTGTAAGAAAGGTAATGGCTTTGGTTTAGTCGGAGTGCAGTCATTGATTCAAAGATTAATTTTGGTACAAAAATTATGGAAAGACAATAAAAAATGATCTTGAGTTTAATAGCAGAAACTCTCGAAATTATCTTAAATAGAAGAAAAAGCTTATGGAGGTCAATCTATTTCAAAAGTATAGATTTAATCTTTTTAGCATTTGAAGGAATTAAAAAAATGCAGTTTGTCAGAAAAAACTACCATAAAATTTCAACAAGCCTATATTCCTATATTAAAGGACATGATCAATACAGATTTTCATTTTCAAAAGAACCATTTAGGCTGGATTCTTAAATTCCTGCATTTTAGTAGGGTGTTCGTTTTTGAATTTTTTTGCAGGCACTATTTCGAAGAACACGAATTGTTCACTCATTCTGTTGTGTTTACAAACATAATCAGTTTCCACCTTTTCACAGCCATAAAAACAGTTGTACTTTCTGAAAGAATAAGCATCAGTATGCTAAGCCTTGCTGTGATGAGACTGACGAATGAATTTAATTCTTGCCTCTCATAATCATTGTCTTGACTTTAGTTGGAGTTAGCTTAGAGAAGTTTTGTGTTAAAAGGACACAATACAAACAAAAAGTAAGTCAGTATTTATCTTAGCCTCTGGCCCCTGGACCAATTACAGATGAATAAAGGAGAACAGTCTATGTCTCTGCTCTGGGAATATGAAGGCATTTGGCTCTGGACTCCAGGGGCGTTTTGGCTTTGCCCCGTCACCCCAGACCCCCACCTCTCCGTCAGAGAGAGGGTTGTTAATTTGTTGCGCTTGACCCCGGGCTTTGTGCCTGATGTGTATCTAGTTTGTAAAAAGTGCTTTTATCTGGTTTCTAAATATGTCTGGGCTCACAGGGTTATGATGCTTTTATATTGGTCAGGGAGGGAGACAATGGTCAAAGGGTACAAGTGCTGACCCCAACCTCCCCACCCCACACTCCATCTCTCTCTTTCACTTTGAGCCGCCTCTCCCTTGCTCCATCAGCCCTTTACACACCGATATGCATGATCAAACATTAGCATGCACACAAACATGCACTTTCTCTCTCACAGATTCACACACATGTATGCTAGGACCCCGTTGTTCCATCTTCACCCCCTGTGGTCCTTTTGGCTTCTGTTCGTGTCTTCTGTGTGTAGGGTCACCAGGACATTCCTCAGCCAGCCCCTTGGCTCTGTTCATCCAGCTGGAACCAACTGGGATCCAACACCACCATCCACACCAGTCACACAACACAAATCATGTGCGAACATGATGGTTACCCAAGGTTTTTAGAAAGTCACTAAATTAGAGTTGATTTTAACAGGATCATTTTCATAACACTACTTTTATGTGTGAACACCAGACCTTTAAGAGCATTATCATAATGTTATGACTTTTACATCAGAACACAGAAAAGGCAAAACACATACAGTGTATATTAAGTCCAATTCCATTTCAGGTGGGGAATCACTTAAAAACCGAGTTGAAAAAGAACAAAACTCTGGTTAAAGCCAACATTTATTATGTGATTTATGCCACCCTCATGGTCAAGCAATGCATTCCAGCAAATCAAATTACAGGCCAGAATTCAATGCAAAAGGACAAATTACCCATTGGGTGGATTTTGGGAGAACAGCAGTCTGGCTTGGTTGGACTGCTGCAGGAAGAAAAGGCGCCGAACGACTTTGTTCATTCAGATCAACTACATCATTTTATCTAAACATTTTGCAGTTATCAAATATCAAATGTTCAGTTTTGTGTCAACAGTTCCCAGAAGACAAACAAATAGCAGATTCTTCTGTCTTCTAGTCCACAGTAAATCCTGCGCTTGATCTCAGAAACTGACACTGAATCGATCGAGTTCAAATGTTAAAATTTTCTCTTGGATAAAGCCTAAAAAATAAGTCCTCTGAGCTCATCTCGACAAACTAGCGATAAAAGTGCAGTACTTTTTTCTGAGCTTTTGTTAAGTGTTCTTTTATTTTACATGTCCATCAACCTTTTCATGTCTCATTTATGGTTGCTCCCAAACTTTTTCACATTCCAGCTAACATGTCAAGTATTTATGATGTAAAAAATTGATACTTTGATCATCACGCTTTTTCTACATTCAATAGGACATTTATTTGATATAACTCAAGTGAAAAGTAAGAATGTGTATTAGAGGAAAAGTAAAAAAGTAAGAGACTTAAAAAATCTGTCTGAATAAATCCTGCCAGTTGTCCTACTTTTCCTCACATTTACATCTATTAGTCAAAAATATAGTCTGCAGAGAGGTTGATAAGGATCAGAATTATCTCATTGTTCAAAGTATCGGTCAGGAGAGGGAAAGAAGATCTCCCCACGACAATATATATACACCCTGTCAAGGTGAAGTTGTCACCAATAACTGGAAAAAATATGGACAGGGTCTTTTAAATACACTATCAGACAACATGCCAGTTGTTGACAATATTGATGGTAGGCTCATGAAATTTGAAGTAAAGACTGTGTCACGTCCACTCTCCCATATTTTGAATAAAAGTCTGTTGTCTGGAGCATTACAGGGGAAAGTTTAAAAAAATAATTCCTACTTCAAAGAACAAAAAAGCTTAGTTCAATGTAGCCAACAATGGGCCTATCAGTTATTACCTGTTTAAGGCAAAATTATGAAAACAGCAGTGTGTAAACAGATGCAAAATTATATGTTGAAAATAGCTTACAAATGTTATTATCCCACTGCAACAGCTATTGTCCACATGATCGACAAAATCTGAAAAACCATGATATTCTCTTAGATAAATTAAAATGTTATGGACTGTCAACTAGGTCTTTGTTTTGGATCAAAGACTAACTGACATAAATCAACAAATCTTTAATAATGCATTCTTTTCTAACAGATGTGAGATCCACTGTGGCCTGCCTCAGGGCAGCTCTTTAGGCCCTCTCCTTTAGAGTGGGGCAAAAAAGTATTTGGCAGCCACCGATTTGTGCAAGTTGTTCCACTTAAAAAATGAGAGAGGTCTGTAATTTTCATCAAAGGTAGATTTCAACTGTAAGAGACAGAATTTAAAAGAAATCACATTATATTATTTTTTTAAGAATTTATTTGTGTAATGGTGCAGTAAATAAGCAATGAGTAAATAAGCAATATTTAGCACCTAAAACCAAGCAAGAATTTGCACCCTCATGGACCTGTTACTTCTTCTTTAAGAAGCTCTTCTATCCTCCACCAGTTACCTGTAATAATGGGTGCAAGGGCAGGCCAAGGCGATAATATCATATCAGATCATAATATCAAGCTTAAATTACATCTAAAAGGATAAGTTATTAAAAAAAATCCCCCCCCTCCCCCCAGAGTTGTCAAGACGGTAAACTTGACCTTTGAAACCTCAAATGTTTTTTGTAGCAGGCTTTAAACATGTTTATTTCCGTTGTGAAGTTGGCATTTTTAACATAAGAGTCAATGGGAACTTGCTCATTTCTGGAGCCAGCCCCTAGTGGATAAGGTAGGAACTGCAATTTTTGTCACTTCTGCTTTGGTCTTACTTTTGGCCAGTGGAGTTTGCTCCTTGGATGGAACTGATAATTTTTGATGTAAGTAATCATCAATGGTTCTCAAAATCAATCAGTTTTGACGATCATCTGTTAGAAAGTTCACTTTGGATTGACTGAGCCAGAGACCAACACTCAACCTGATAGTAAACCTTTAGGATTAACTGAAGAGGGGTCTTGAGAGGCAATGTCACAGGTTTGGAGAACCTTTACAAAGCAGAGCGGGCAAACATTAACAAATTATAATGCTTCATGCTGACAGACTTATTCCAAAGAGGAATGAACCAAAAGGTGCTTCAACCAAGTTTTAGTTTAAGGATGTGCACATTTATGTAACCAGGCTGTTGCTTAAGACATAATTTCCGTGATGATGTTGATATGAAGCAACAGTGCTGCAAGTTTTACATGTAAGCTGATATGTTGGCACATAAATGTTACATCAGCAGAGATGATGTTAAAGTGGCCCTTTTTTCAGACTATTGTACTTCTTTCTTTACAGCTCACTTGTGGTGTTATTAGGGAAAACCACAATAAAAAAAACTGCAGGTGTCTTTCCAGGTCTTCCTTATGTTTCCAAGATGAATGTCTACAGGTCAAATATTTTCTACTTGTAATGTCTTAACTTTTCATGCCTTACTGAGGAAATGAATTTATATATTTATGAGCCTTTTAAATGAGTAAAGAAATCCAACAGTAACAGCCTTGACTGTTGCTACACATGGTGAAGCATGGCATACGTCAAGCTTTCATAAAGACTGGAACAACTGTTTGTATATTTTGTGATAGTTTCATCTGCTTGAAGACCGATGTTTCCATGTGTGTCTACATGCTTTTCTTTCTGATACGGACCAATTTTGTCTGAGGTAAAGGTTTTCATTGTGGACAGCATGATTCAAGTGTAATCAGGTATAGTCAATCAAGTTTAAGGCAAGCAGGTAGATTTCAGTGCCAAAATGTTCATTTTAAATGTAGAAATGAATGAATGACTGAAATCTTAGGTCTGGAATATTAAAAAAGACACATCTAAAGGATGAGGAAGCTAGCTAATGTACTGTTAAGAAACACTTTGAATCTGACCTCAGTCAACTATAATTTAATGTTAGCACAGCTCTGTAAAGTTGTTTACATTACTCAATGTGGGCGGGGCCAGGGCTAAGCACTGGGATACTGGCTCTTTTTTCTTTTCTCATCTTCACATGTCTATCACCAAATGTCTTTGTCACTCATTTTTTCTTCTTTTATCACTCACACACACACAGAATTTTTTCATAACATAACTATTTCTTTCTCTCTCTCTCTCACCCTTCACACCTTCACAACTTTCTTCTATTTTTCTCTTTCTTATATCTCGGCTTTTGGATTTTCAATCAGGCAACCCCAGGCACAAACTAATAATACACATGTGTTTATCTGTTTCTATGGTGATATGGACTTTACAACTTTTATCTCAAAACTATGACTACTCTAAGGTTTGTCACGTGGAATGTTCATGGAGCTGGCACCAGAGAGAAAAGAGTTAAGATTTTTAACCAGCTTAAAAGATTGAAGACAGATGTCGTCTTATTACAAGAAACCCATAAATCTACCTCAGCTGCAGATGATCTTAAATCCCCTGAGTTTCCTAATGTGTTTTCTGCATGCTATAACTCCAGACAAAGGGGAGTAGCAATATCAATAAATAAAAATGTAAATTTTACAGTAATAGACACAGTTACAGATCCAGAGGGTAGATTTATTATAGTAAAACTATCTATACATAACCAAAAGTTATGTATTGTCAGTATATATGATCCAAATGTTGATGACCCCTCATTCTTTCATTCCTTCTTCTCTGTGCTCCTTGAACACATGGATTGCTCACTTCTTCTTGGGGGCGACCTCAACTTTGGTTTAAATGAAGAAATAGACAGGCTCAGCACAGCAGGGACTCAGCGCAGCTGGAAATCTATAGATATACTCAAACAGTACATGAGCGATTATGGACTTTGTGATGCATGGCGATCTCTTCACCCCAATGACAAAAAATATACTTTCTTCTCAAATGTCCACCATTCATATTCTCGACTGGATTATTTGTTAGTCAGCAGCTCACTGTTGACTGACATTTCAGACACTGAGATACACCCTATAGCTGTTAGCGATCATGCTCCTGTTTCTCTAACTTTAGTAAATAAAACAGAAACACCTCAAAGCAAAAATTGGAGATTTAATATATCCTTACTTAAGGATAAAGAATTTATAAAATATTTTGAAAAAGAGTGGGCTTCTTATTTAGAATATATTGACCTCCCTGGTACGTCGCCATCCATTCTTTGGGAGGCAGGAAAAGCTGTGATTAGAGGTAAAATAATCTCATTCTCATCAAATAAAAAGAAAATGGAAAAAAAACGTATTCAGGAATTAGAAGAAACTATTAATTCATTAGAAGCTTCTCTAGAGGAGGAGAGACTAGGCAAAATCCGTACAGCAAAGCTAGAATTAAATCAAATTATCAATAAACAGACCCAGTTCTTAATTCAAAGACTTAGGATAGAAAACTTTGAACAAGGTAATAAATCAGGTAGATTTTTGGCTAACCAGCTAAAAATTAATAAAGAAAAAACAACTATATCTGCTATTAAAGATCAGACCGGGAATACAGTATATGATCCTGGAAGAATAAACAACACATTTAAGGAATTTTACAAGGCATTATACTCACCAGAGATAAATCCATCGGATCATGAAATTGAAAAAATTTTTGATAACATAACACTACCTAAATTATCTGAAAGTCAAGCGATGGCCCTGGATTCACCACTAACAGCGGCTGAACTCCAGGAGGCCCTCCAAGGCATGCCCAATAATAAGGCTCCAGGCCCAGATGGATTTCCAGCAGAGTTCTATAAAGAATTCTGGAATATTCTGGCACCAACATTCCACAGAATGCTGCAGGAAACCAAGGAAAATGGCTGACTCCCACCAAATATGAATTCTGCCTACATTAGTCTTCTACTAAAATCAGGTAAGGACCCTTTGTTTCCTACCAGCTATCGTCCCATATCCCTCATTAATGTTGATCTTAAAATAATCTGCAAAGCCCTCGCAAAAAGGATAGAGAAAGTAACCCCTCTTATAATACATCCTGATCAAACTGGTTTTATTAAAGGGAGACATTCATCCACAAATTCACGTAGATTAATAGATTTAATAGATTTTTCTAACTGTAAAAACATTAAAACTAATATATTATCTTTAGATGCAGAAAAAGCATTTGATAGAGTTAACTGGAAATTCTTATTTGTAACCTTACATAAATTTGGCTTTGGAAATTCTTTTATAAACTGGTTGAAAAGATTATACAGTTCACCAACAGCGTGTATCAGAACAAATAACCAAACATCATCTAGGTTTTATCTTCAGAGAGGTACCAGGCAGGGATGTCCTCTCTCTCCCTCCCTGTTTGCTATTTTTATTGAACCACTAGCTGCAGCGATCAGGCAAACTCACAATATTAAAGGCATAAAATGCAATAACATAGAACATAAAATCAGTCTTTATGCAGATGATGTATTACTTTTTCTCCAGCATTCACAAACCTCTTTCTCTCAGGTAATCGGGTTGATAAACTCTTACTCAAATGTTTCAGATTATTCTATAAATTGGTTAAAATCTACAGTTCTTCCAATCAATTGTTCTGTCCAGAATCCAACTAATACACAACTGCAGTCAGGGAATATTACCTATTTAGGTATCAATGTCTCACCAAGACTGGCAGATTTAATAACGTTAAATTACATCCCACTTTTAAAAAAAGTGGAAGATGATCTTGCCAGATGGAAATCTCTACCCATATCACTTATGGGAAGGGTTGCTTCAATAAGAATGATGGTTTTGCCCAGAATCAACTACTTATTCTCAATGATCCCAAGTAAACCATCACTAGACTGGTTTAGATCTCTGGACTCCTCTATCTCTAAATTTCTTTGGAAAGATAAACCCCCACGTATCAGCTTAAAAACACTGCAGAAGACCAAAGAAAAAGGAGGTCTAGATCTACCAAACTTCCATCATTATTTCTTAGCCAACAGGCTCCAATACATATCAAGATGGTTAAAACATAGCTACCTAGACGAGTCCTGGATAGACGTAGAACAGACACTATGTAATAAGATAAAACTTTCAGACCTACCATTTATTAGCTCAAATATAAAACAATATGAATGCTTTAAAAGCATAAATATCAGCTCCTCTCTGACAGCATGGTGGGAGTTTCTAAAAATGAAAGAGTACACAATAATCCCATGCAGACGTACACCCATCTGGAATAACCCCGACATCTTGTAAAAAATTTTTTGATAAATTTCCCAGTCTGGAGGTGCAATGGAATTGAATACCTGGAACATATATTTGATGGAACAGACTTTATCCCATTTAATACATTAATTACACAATATGGAATTGATAAAAACAAATTCTTAGAATATCAACAAATTAAATCTATTATTAAAGGTAAATTTAGGCTCAATACAGCTGAATTACAAATTCCAGCAAGAGTTTTAGATTTTCTTAATCTCAACCCCCCCAAATTGCTGTCTAAAATATACAAAACTTTATCTACATTAGATGAATCAATAGCCATCCCTATTTCAAAATGGGAGGTGGATTTATCAGCCAGCTTTGACCAAATCGTCTGGTCTCAGATATGTTTAAGAACCTTTAAAATAACAAAAAATCCTAATTTGCAATTAATACAATACAAAATCCTTCATAGAGTACACTATACAGGTCAACGAATGTTTAGGATGGGTTTTACATCGTCTAATACCTGCTTACAATGCACAAGCAATATACCAGATACTTATGGTCATGCGCTTTGGTTCTGTCCACCTGTTAAGAAATTTTGGTGCCAGATTTGTGAGGACTTATCAAAGTGTCTGAAATGTAACATCCCACCATCTCCCTCAATTTGCCTGTTAGGAAATTTAAATGATGTCACCATGGAGACAAAGTCAGTTCTAATGGTTCACATTGCCTTATGCATCGCTAAGAAAACTATCCTCCTGAACTGGAAAAATAAAAAAAGCTCTTAATATTAATCAGTATAGAAATCTCTTGTTGGACCATATTGGTCTTGAGACGGCCTCTGGCTCCATATCTGATCAATCTCTCTGGGCTCCTTTGATCGGCTCCATCACCTAGTGGGGGTGGGGGGCACTTGGTTTTGTCGTCTGGGACACTGTTGCTGATGTGGGGGTTTTGGGGTTGGAGGCGTCTGGGGGGGACCCCGGGGGGTGGGATCACTGGGCGGATGGGGCGCTGGACGTAGTGGCCGGCCTGGGGTTGGGCTTTGGGTGGTGACTCCTGATGGCTGCATGCGGTGCCTTGGGGGGGTTGCACTGGTGGACATGGGTTACTGGCCTGGTAGCCGGGCTGCGCCTGGGTAGGGTCTGGGGTGGGCCTGGGGATTCGGGGCTCGGGGGCGCTGCGCCTCCTAGCTGCGGTCCTGGCTGGGGATCGGCCGGCGTGGGATCTCTGTTGGCTGTGGGGGTCGTGGCCGGCCGGTGGCCGGCATGTGCAGCCGCCTCTCTCTTTTTCTCTGGGCCGATTGTCATCGCCAGTCCCTGTATGGCGTCTCGCCTTGTTTGCTGGTTGGGGTGCCTGGCTGCTGGTCGTGGCGGCTGGGTGGCGTTTCTGGGCCGGATCAGTCCTTTTTTGCACTGGACTTGGCTCCTGGGTCTTGGTCTTTGTGTGGGGCGCTGGGGTTGGGCATTTGGCCGGGATCGGTCGGACTTGCGGGTGGAGTGGCCGGGTGGTGGGCGTGCAGGGCAGGTGGGTGGGGCGCTGGGTTTGGTCTCCTGCCGGGCCGTTGAGCAACAGTGGTCGCTCCACAAAGAATGAGGCTAGTGGATGTCGGCCTGGTAGGTCGGCCGCCCGGCTCATCGGTTTGCTCCTGGTCTGGGCAGGTACGTCGACGTGGTTCGGGCTACGGGGGCCTCCGGTGTGCGGGTGGCGCTGGGGGCCTCCTTTGCTGGCGGGGAGGCTGCTGCTGTGTGGCAACAGGTGCTCTCCCCCTACGAGGGCACTTGGACGGGGGGGAGGGGTGTGCGGGAGGGGGGGGGGTGGGGGGGTGAACTCAACCTGGGTGTCTAGTGTCTGCCTCCCCCACATCCCACCCCTCTGTTTTAAATGCACATTATAACAACACGCATCAACACCATACTCGAGCGGGAGGATGGAGGCTAGGGGTCTTTTCCCACCCCTGTTCGCTACGGGCCATCAGGGGTTGGGGTCCGGAGGAGAACAGGCGGTCTGGTCGGGGTCCTGGGCTGTCGGGCTGCTTTGCCACTGTGGGGCCCTTGGAGGTCTGCTTGTCTCCATCCTAGAAGGTAGGGGGTCCACCTCCCGGGTCCGGGGGCTGGTGGCTCTACTGGGGCATCAGTACCTGGACCTGGGAGCATAAAGTGTGCATGGGGTGTGTGAGTGAGGGTACAGTGTCATTTTTTTGGGTGTCTTGGTGAGTCAGTGAGAATGTATGTGTTTAAGAGGGAGGGAACGTATGACTGTGTCTGTATGTCTTTGTCTACCTGTCAGGTTGGATCTTGGTCTGCCCCCTCGCCTGGCGCACCTCAGGCCTTACACTTAATGGGGGGCCTATTTCCCCTCCGTCACTCCCCGCCGGTGACGGGGGCCCCTGCCTGCCGGTGGTCAATCCGGTTCGGACCTGGTGCGTGCCTGGCCGGGCCGGTGTGTCGGTCGGCCGACGCGCTGGGCCGATATCTTCCTTTGGTTGGTTGGGGCACCTCTTTTAGAGGTGCCAGGTTTGGGATTGTTGGGTGGTGCCTGCTCGGTGGCTCGGCGGGATGCGGATCCGGCGTCTCTGCTCGTTTGATCACCTGTTCTGTGCGCGCCGTGCGTGGCCGGTTCATTGGCGGGTTGGACCGGCCCTTGCCCTCGTTGGATGCCTGGTCTCAGCGCCCTGCGTTGCGCGGGATCAGGACCCGGGAGCTGGTACAACTTGGTGTCCAGATGCTGACTGAGCCCGGCCTGGGGATGCTGTCCGTCCCCTGCGGCTATTGGTGGGGCGCTGGGATGTTGGCGGTGGGGATTGGCCTAAGGTGGAGGCGGCCGGTGGCCGGCCGCGGCCCCTGCAGTGCCGGGGGCCCCTCGTCGGCCGGTCCCTTGTCGGGTCCCTGCTGGGCGGTGGGGTGCCCCTGGGCCCCGGCTCCCCCGGTCCGTTGACCGGCCCGCCCCGGCGCGGCCGGTTGCCGGCGGAGCCCGTGGGCTCGTCACTGCTGCCCCCCGGGCTCCTGCATAGTGGCCGCTGGATGTTCCCCTGGGGTTCTCCTTTTTTCCTCTCTTGGGGGATCCGGTCGGCCCCGCCCGGGTCCGCCTGGGGCTCTGGCGGTCCTTTGGACGTCTTTGCTCCGATCTCCTTCATGTCTGCATCGATTCCTGGGAGACGGATTGATGCCTGCTCACACAAACTATCGAACACTCTTATGGAGAAACCTTATATGTACCAGCATGCTAACACACACACATTGATGTGGGGTCTCTGGTGTTTAAGGATATATTCTTGGGCTGAGGTTATCATTACTAGAGCTTGATTAATCGGTACCATGAGTTTCTCTGTGACATTGTTGTTGTATTTTTATATCTATTTTTGTGTGATGTGGTTGTGTAATTCTTAGTTCACAATGTTTGGTTGGTTTTGTCGATGTTCCTTTTTCGTGTTTTGTTTTTCCCCCTCTCTCTGCCGTCCTGTGGGTATGGAGGCAGACTTCAATGTTTTCCTGTGTTTTCTTTCTTCCCCCCTCTCTCTTGTATTTTCAACTCACCCTCTCTCATGACATTTTGTTTCCTACCTCTCTTCTTCATCTTCCTTCTTTCTTCTCCTTAATTTTCCGTCTCCGTGTCCATAACATCAGGAAATAAAAACCCCAACAATTCATAATAAAGATTTTTCACACATAAATCAAGTGGAGTACTATAGCAAAAGCTGTACTGCTCCGCTTGTGAAAGTAAATCTGTTGGGCTTCTACTTGGTACTCAGACACCAATTCTGAGCTCCACACTGCCAAACAGGACACGTAAAAAAATAAAAAAATAAATAAAAAATAAAAAGGAATCTTTCCCCAACATACTCACACTTCCCATTCACACAAAGACTTTGCTGAAGGTCTTCATTATGAAATCCAAACAATGTTTTATTCCAAAGACTATTCCTGAGATTGTCCCCATTATAACTATAAAATTGTTATAAATAACTTATTGAGATGGATACCTATATATTTTAAAGTAATGGTATTATTAGGCAAGTCAAGATCTTAATAAATGGTAACCTGTATGCACTTGTTTCTGTAATTCTTTGATCGGCTGCCACCGATTTGTGCAAGTTGTCCTACTTAAAAAGATGAGAGGTCTGTAATTTTCATTGTAGGTACACTTTAACTGTGAGAGCCAGAATGCTAAAAAAATCCAGGGAATCACATTTTATGATTTTTAAAGAATTAATTTGTATAATGGTGCAGAAAATAAACATTTAGCACCTACAAACAAGCAAGAAATTTGGCCCTCACAGATCTGTTATTTCTACTTTAAGAAACTCTTCTATCCTCCACTCGTTACTGACACCTGTTTGAACTCGTCAACTCTATAAAAGACACCTGTCCACACCTTCAAACAGACTCAAACCTCCACCATGGCCAAGACCAAAGAGCTGGTAAATGGAATAAATACAAGATCACTGACAATCTCCCTCGACCTGGGACTCCATGCAAGAGCTTACCATGTGGGGTACAAATGATCGTGTGAATGGTGAGGAAACAGCTCAGAACTACACCGGAGGAACTGCTCAATGACCTGATGAGAGCTAGGACCACAGTAACAAAGGTTAGTATTAGTAACACACTATGTCGCCATGGATTAAAATCATGCAGTCTCCCTGCTTTTAAGGTAGCACATGTCCAGGTCCATCTAAAGTTTCCCATTGACCATCTGGATGATTCAGGGGAGGATTGGGAGAATGTCATGTGGTCAGACGAGATCAAAATAGAACTCTTTGGTATAAACGCCACTCGCCATGTTTGGAAGGGAAAGAATGCTGAGTTGTATCCCAAGAATACATACCCACTGTGAAGCATGGGGTTGTAAACATTATGGTTTGGGGCCGCTTTTCTGCAAAGGAGACAAGGACGACTGATCCGTATTAAGGAAAGGATTAATGGGGCCGTGTAATGTGAGATTTTGGGAAAAAACCTCTTTTCATCAGTGACAGCACTGAAGATGAAATGCGGCTGGATCTTCCAGCATGTCAATGATCCCAATGATCCGGGCAACAAAGAAAGGGGCTACGTAAAAAGCATTTTAAGGTACTGGAGTGGCCTAGCCAGTCTCCAGACCTGAATTCAATAGAGAATCTGTGTAGAGAGTTGAAAGTCTGTGTTGCCCAGGGACAGCACCAAAAACATCAATTCAATTCAATTCAATTCAGTTTATTTATATAGCGCCGATTCACAACAGATGTCATCTTAAGGCACTTAACAAGAAGTCATTTCAATACATTTATACAAACATTCCAATCAGTTGAAAAGTTTCCTATTTAAGGAATCTCAGCAGATTGCGTCAGTCATTGGCATGAGGTCGGGCCCCGTTGATGCAGACTTTCCAACCACAGCAATCCTTCAGCAATCCCTCATACTGAGTAAGCATGTAGCGACAGTGGAGAGGAAAAACTCCCCTTTAACAGGAAGAAACCTCCAACAGAACCAGGCTCAGTAGGAGCGGCCATCTGCCACGACCGTCTGGGGGTTTGAGAAGACAGAGCAGAGACACGGTAGGAACAGAAGATCTGATATTAGAGTACTTATACTCAGAAAGTAAAAAGTTGATAACATGACACGGTGGATGTTCAGTTACTGAGAGCATCATCCCAGTCGATGCCCCCCGTCCAACAGGGCATTGTAGCCAAGCAAGATACAAGCCCAGGTGGAGCTTCTATGGAGAGAAAAACACTGAGAAAACAAAGTTAACAGTCGAAATAACAGAATGTACTGTAATACAACTGGAGAGTAGTAGTAGAAAAGGAAGTAGCAGAGTGAAGAAAATTGGTAAATCTGTCCTCCAGCAGTCTAGAGCATCATAGCTCTAGAGAAGATCTGCATGGAGGAATGGGCCAAAATACCAGCTAGTGTGGGCAAACCTGGTGAAGACCTACAGGAAACGTTTGACCTCTGTCATTGCTAACCAAGGTTACATTATAAAGTATCGAGGTGAACTTTTGTTATTGACCAAATACCTATTTTCTGTACCATTTTACAAATAAATTCTTTAAAAATCATACAATGTTATTTCCTAGATTTTTTTCACATTCTATCTTTCACAGTTGAAGTTTACCTATGACAAAAATTACAGACCTCTCCTTTTTTTAAGTCAGACAACTTGCACAAGTGGTGGCTGCCTAATACTTTGTTGCCCCATTGTAGTTCTTTAAAAAATTCCTAATAAATGAGAACATCTTGAGATTACCTCACATAAAAATCTATCATACCTAGGTCTTCAGCTGATTAATTTAAGGCATATTTACTGTGGTTTCAACTTTCAAAAAAGGGGTGTGTTATGTGTATGCATGGAGTGGATCAGCAAGTAGGAAGACAAACCTGTGTAAAACTGGGATCCACCAGCACCAATGCTTCACTGATTACAGGTCTTTTTCTTCTCAGAATGTGCTGGCAGTTACACTGATTAAATATAATGTGTTGTATGACTAACACTGTTGTGATTCCCCAACTTACAGGTAAACTGTGCGCTGAATGGCATACTGGAAATTGTGAAAAAACAGTTCTCCAGCATATTATAATTTTGTTCTTTGGTAATAAATAATAAATGATAATTTTTCCTTGAAAGAAAAGTGCCTCCACTTTCAGCTTGATGTAACAGATTTATGTCTTCTTTACAGTTGGAAAAGGTTAAATTTTCAATTGGTCAGCTCAACAGCAGACCAATCAAATGTTCTATAGTAGTGCAAAGCCAGAGTGATATTGATTTGTAATTTATTACAAAAACTACAAATTTAATTCAAAAAGTATGCCCTGCGTTGGACTGGCGATGTGTCCAGGATGTACCCCGCCTCTCACCCCTTGACTGCTGGAGATAGGCACCAGCCCCCCGCAACCCTGCATAGGATGGCCGGGTAGAGATAATGGCTGGATGAAATTTAAAAAGTAATTTATACATAAATGGACAACTTATATAGCGCTTTTCTAGTCATACTGACCACTCAAAGCGCTTTACACTGAAGCCACATTCACTCATTCACACTCTCAAACACACACACATTTATACACCGATACAAAGTTCGGTAGGCAACTTAGAGTTAAGTGCCTTACCCAGGGGCACATCGAAATGTAACAGGAGGAAGTTGGAACTCAACCTTCCTATGACCCTCCGATTCCAAGACAATTATTCTACCAACTGAGCCACAGTTGCCCCATTTATTTATTTCAGAAAAAAGATATGTTAATTTATTTGATGCAAACAGATCGAGTTATATTACAATTTTCACATTTATAAACATCAATTTTGGATCTTTGTAACAAATTGAACTGTGGCATTTTTGCCTTTCCATATTGCTGGGTCTAAATTGTATCGTCTGCTTCTGCTTGTGTGACACATATAGATGAATGCTGCAGGTATTAGATAGATAGGTATAGATGAACCTTCATTTAGTAGCTGAAAGTCTATAGAAGCATCTTTATTTTATTCACAGTCCCTCACATCCAGCCCGGATCCTGTGTGCAGTGGTGCTAACGCACCTGCTAGTCACGTCAATCTAGGGCAGTGCAGCTACTGCGTATTTGTTCACAAACAGGCCTATTTTGAAAGAAACAAATGTTAAAAAAAATCCTAACCACAATTTGATGGTCGGAGGATCCAGTTGTGGGAACGCCTTCCACCCTGGGCCCAGTACAATCGTGCCGTTTGTTCTTCAGCTCTGTGCAATCAATCAATCAATCAATCAATCAATCAATCCATCAATCCAGCAATCAATCCATCCATCCATCCATCCATCCGCGTGGACACACACACACACGCATGCACACACGCACACACACTTTTGTTTCTTTGTGTTACATTGGTTGTCACATAAGACTGTTTGTTTTACACATAACAGATGAGGTACTGAGGGTCAATCTATGTTGAATATCATTGATGAACCAGTGGACTGCTGCTTCTGTGCTGAGATCTAACTGGCTATCTAAGCCAGTTGTTTAGAACAAGTTGAAACTCCACAGCAGTTGCTTGTCAACCTGTTCATTTTTTGCAGACTTGAATTGACCAAAAGAGTCTTCCTGGTAAACCAAAGACCAGAAAACACCTGTATGAGACCAAGTTGTAATGAAAAGTGTTTTTGTGCTCAGTTTGTGTTTGTGATGTGATTGTGCATGAAGGTTTATGTGTGCTAGATGTTTCTCCCACTGTGTTTATGTGTGTAGTAAGTGTGGGGCATCTGCAAGGTGTGTCTCTTTCTTTGGGAGAACGTCTGCATGTAATGCATGTCTGCATGAATCTATCTGTGTTCGTGAGGAATGTAAGCCCTGTGTGTGTGTGAGAATGTGTGTGTAATGAGGGGGTTCAGAAGGAGCTGTGATTATTCTCGCCTCCTGTGGTGCAGGTCCTCTGGCTCTGTGGGCCCCAGGGAAAGCGCCCTGTATTTAGCGTGTGGGAACACACATTCTGCCCCCTTATCGCTGTATTGTTGCTGCCTCGCTCTTTTCTTCTCTTTTCTTAACTAATTGAATTCTTGACTCCTGAGCCACAGGGACTGCTCAGGAGAGACCAAAGAGAAAGACATGAATTTTGGGCTTTTTCTTGCAGTTGAGTGGGACAGAGCGGTGGGGGTGAAACTGGAGTGTGTGAGGTTGGGTGGTGGCAACGGCAGCAGTGGGAGTGCAGTCAGAGCGGGCTAGCTCAGGCTGGCTGGGTGGCTACAGTGGCGTCACCCTATACTTACTAGAGGTCAAAGGTCTTCCCCCCTGGTGGTGGTGAGAAAGTACTGAATTGGGAACGGTTTATCCAACAATCATGTCCTGCTTTTGGAAAGTTTCAAAGGCACTTTTGGCCCAAGGAACATCTTTGTAGTTGTGCTTGAGGAATTCTTGACAAAACAAGGATAACCCCTTTGGCTGATCTCACCTCTCTTCAGGGTGGCTTCTCCCTTCACAGCCTTCTGCCACCCAACCCCCCTTTCTTTAGACTTTTATCAGAGTAATGTTACATATTAAGGTCATGCCAGCTGTATACCAGGGTGCCAACCTTGTCTGACAGATAAAAGACATAGGGAACATGCAGTTAACAGCGACTTTATGATTCTTGACAAGTGACACTGTTTGATGTTCTATTTCTTATGTGAGTGCTTGTATGTGTGTATACAGCATATATTTCTCAGGGTGGATGTTGCCACCAAGGTTCATCAGGGTAGCTCAGCCCAGTCCAACCCAACACAAAGGCCACCCATCTCAGGCAACACAGGTAGGATACAACGATGAGCAACCACAGGCAGACTACAGACCGCAAGTGCACTGGACAAGGCCCTCACACCCACCAAGTCCACCACACATCCTAGAGAGCCTAAGTGGGAGCCCCCCTCCCCGCAACAGGGCAACTATCCGGACAACAGAGAGCAGTAGCACGGCCCCCCCCCCGTGATACAGAGACAACACTAGAAAGCTCATCACACCCACCCTACCACCAAACCCCACACATAATCCACAGACCCTGCACCTTACTGAGGCCTCTCTACAACTGCCTCCAAAAGCATACATGCCACTCCACCTCACAAGGGGGTCCAAAGCAGCAACCAATGTCATGCGACAGGGATCAGTGATGGCGGGGGTGTCCGTTCATCCCCTTTTCTTTTTTCTATCCCTTCTTAGTTTAAGTGGATTGTCCGTATACCAGAGACCCAATAACTCATTTGGCTTCCCCTCCATCTCATTATTAGATGCAACACCAGGCCTTCACCCAGCATTGAGTCACACACAGACTGCAGATAGCAACCACTGAAGCAATCCCACCCAGAAGGTGTTGGGACATACCTTGAATGGTAAGTCACACCTCCCCACCAAATACCTGAAATTGTCTTTGAGTCCATTATAGATTCTACAACTTTAACTAGGATATATTCTATCCATCCACCCATTGTCTTCTCCTAACCCAAAATGGGGTCCAGAGAGTAAGAAGTCCAGGTGTATGTTTGAGGAGCACACAGACATACATATGCACAACAGCACTGTCCAGCTCATTTTGACTGGTCAAGCACCAGCATTACAACAAAGGAGACCCCAATAAGTCTATCCATCTCTCGCTTCACCTTTCCTACACTTGTGAACAAGGGAGTAAGATTCAATGATTTCTTCACAAGCATAGACTGCCTCCTAACCCAGGGGTAGCAGACAACAATGCTTGAGAACTGTAGCCTCAGACTGACTCTTATCTCAGCTGCTTAACCCTCAGCTGCAAAGCACCCCAGTACATACTGAAGATTATGGCTTAAAGACGCAACCAAAATCACATTATCTTGAAAAGCAATGACCCTAAGGTTCTCATCAACCCCCACCTGTGCTTTTAGATCCTGTTGATGAACACCCCAAACAGGGTCAGTGAGAAGGAGAAACCCTGGCAGAGTTCAGCCTACATTGGGAAGATGCTTTCGTACCGATAATTCAATTCAATTCAGTTTATTTATTTAGCGCCAATTCACAACAGATGTCATCTCAAGGCACTTAACAAGAAGTCATTTCAATACATTTATACAAACATTCCAATCAGTTAAAAAGTTTCCTATTTAAGGAATCCCAGCAGATTGCGTCAGTCATTGGCGTGAGGTTGGGCCCCGTTGATGCAGACTTTCCAACCACAGCAATCCTTCAGCAATCCCTCATACTGAGCAAGCATGTAGCGACGGTGGAGAGGAAAAACTCCCCTTTAACAGGAAGAAACCTACAACAGAACCAGGCTCAGTAGGAGCTGCCATCTGCCACGGCGGTCTGGGGGTTTGAGAAGACAGAGCAGAAACACAGAAGGAACAGAAGATCTGATATAAGAGAACTTTCTATGTTACAGAAAGTAAAAAGTTGATAACAGGACACAGTGGATGTTCAGTTACCGGGAGGATCATCCCAGTCGATGCCCCCCGTCCAACAGGGCATTGCAGCCAAGCAGGATACCAGACCAGGTATATCTTCTATGGAGAGAAAAACACTGAGAGAAAACAAAGTTAACAGTCGAAATAACAGAATGTACTGTAATACAACTGTAGAGTCGTAGGAGAAAAGTGAAGAAAATGCAGATAGCTCTTGGTTAAACAAGGACCAGATCATGGACAGATGGTGTTCAAGGCTACTAAAGATGAAACCTAAAACCCCTCCGGCCCATCCACCACTGCTGTGCCTTGCAGTACCATTTCTGAATACAGCTGTTCCCACAGGCAAACAAATAATTATCAATAAAACAAATGGTGATGATAATACTCTCAACTTAAATGTCAGTCACCAATGCAATACGAGAAGATGTAGTAGCAGTTGTTTATATGAGGTACAGGCAGGTTTGTTGTTGGAGGACAGTGTTTTTACCATTGCCAGGGAAGAGTTCAGCTCTTAATAGCAGTTAACAAGCATAATGATATTTTTAATGATGCCTGAAATGTTTCTTGTCTTAATGTGTGTTTATTGTTACTGGCAAGCTAAAATCGAAACAGATATAAAACTTTCTGCTGTCAAAAGTGTGAAAATCACCAGCTATGAACAGTTTCACTTTGTTATGGCTTTCTAAAAAATCTTTAGTTTTCATAACCCTCAGGATGTTTGGAGGCTGCCAAAAATATGAAAGTTTTTGACAGTGAACATTCTTTCACTGTTAATGTTTAGTGCTGATTTGGCCAAATGTAGGCCAGTCTGTGTCATATTGTGTGGCTACACTTCGACAGATAATCTTTTTTCAGACAATCAATAATCTTCATTGCCTCCCTACCCCTTGAATCATGATGTTTGAGCTAGCGGTTAAACAACTGGGCTTACTACATCAGTGAAATGTTCATGTTTTAACAATTTAATTAAATTTCTGGGTTATATCATTTATATCAAAGCCTATTTTGTCGTATTTTTAACTTCTTTATCTCAACTGACAGATAAAAGAGTTCATACTGATCAACAGAACAACACTGCAGTTGGACTTTCACTGACACGCCCACATCAGAGTGGGCTGCCAGGTTTATTATATACAAATATACACAAACAAATGACAAGTAGGGGAATTGTATTAGTGAACAGAAAACTAATTTCTGTTTCTTCTTTTAAAGATCACCAGATTTCAAGATGAAGATCCAGTTCAGTAATTTCTGTGTAAATGACACGCATCTTTCTCTCCTGAGGATCTCTGCCGAGTTAACAGAATCAGCATGCTAAAACTACCTCTTTTTCTGTCTGTGTTTAAAGACTCTGGGTGATCATTTGGATCAGAAAATGTTCTCTTTACTGTTCTAATAAATTGAGTGTGGACAAAACTTACAGTCTCTCACTATATCCCTAACTTATTGTTAGTAGTGTATTTTCCTGGATCCCAGGATGGTGGCCCAAGCTTGGTAGTTTTGACATAAAAGTATTAATCTTATTAATAATTGCCCTAATTGCCCAATTATTCATAACTATGTATGGCCAAAAAATTACCTATTGTGTCACAACACCAGAAAGCAAAGAAAAATACAATTCCCCCCTTTCCCAATCCCAATAACATAATTGCCACCCACTCCTAGTCCCAGGAGGTGTTTTTTGGATGCAGCAATCCTAAACAAAACCAAAAAAACAATCTAAATTGTAACTTTTATTTGCAGAAACACTGCAGAACAACACTGTCATTACCTTGAGGTAGGAGTAAACGTGATCAGTTCGTTACAAGTCTGGCAAACTGTGTATGGTTTTTTAACTCTTACACTGCCCATTTTCAGAAAATTGTGTAAAATCTCAGACTTCCCCGACAACGTTTTCGAGGGGATGCGGGCATCTTTATCTGTGTAACTCATCTTTCTTTCCGTCCTGTGTTTCCAACTCCTCAGCATGGAAAGTAGCTACTGGCTGTTCCAAAAGTCGCTAGAAGTTGTATGAGGGGAAGAATAAAAAATAAAAAAATCATTTTGGCAGAATAATTTTTTACCATTGACGGCAGTGTAGTTGGGTTGGAACTGTTATAAGGGTTTGCTTTTTGAGTATGTTTCTGAGATGTCATGTCTTCACTGATTGTGGCAAGAAAAACTTGCCTTACAATGAAGGCAGTAAGCCGGTGTAGCTTTTCCAATAAACGGCTTCAGCCAGCGTTTTATTCAGGGTTCGGTTCCCATTCTGTATTTCGGAGTCCAGTTTAGACTGAAACAAAATTACAGTATAATGTCTGTCACAGAGAGGCGTACACACAGTGGGCAAGGAGAGTAAGTGACTGAGCTGTGAGAGAAATCGGTCATTTACTGTATTTCAGTGAGCGTTTGTTTATTTTAGATAGAATTCTCTACATTTAGAACCCCCCTTGACTTAGCAGGTAAAATCAACCGCAGCTTCTCACATTCGTGATTCATTTTACAATCTTGATGCAGTGGGGCTAACATCTGCTCTGGGTCTGGGCGGGTGGGGCTGTAGCGCAAGGACTGTCTGCTTGATGTTTGCACTCTGGTACAGGAGAGGAGCGGGAAAGGCCGTGCTGCTGCTCGGTGTGAAGAGTTGGAAGGATACCTGCTTCACGTCAGTCTCTAAAAGTTTCCAATAACACATAAAGAATTGCTAGCTTTGTCTTTAAAAAACAGCTGCTAGAGGGGTCTAAAAACTCGCTAAAAGCAAATTTTATTCCAGCTCTTGCCAGCTCCTGTTGATTATTATTCCTGTTTTGTCTCAGTAACATGATCATAAATAACTTAACTCCCATTTCACGGGAATTCTGCAGGATTCCTGTGACCCACATAAATCCCCAAAAATTGTCAGCCACCACTCATCCAACAACTGGCTAACATCACTGTTTTTAACTATAAACTTTATCAAAAAGACAGTTTTAACCCTGGCCTTAAAAGTAGACAGGGTGTTTGTCTCACAGACTAAGACTGGGAGCTGGTTCTACAGGAGTGGAGCCAAATAATTAAAAGATCTGCCTACCATTCTGCTTTAAGAAATCATAAGAACCACCAGCAAACCCGCAGTCTGAGAGTGGAGTGCTCTTAGGAACATATGGAACAATTAGATCTCTGATGTATGTTGAAGAATTACAGTAGTCCAGCCTTGAAGTAACAAATGCATGGACTCATTTTTCAGCATCACTCCTGGACAGGATGTTTCTAATTTTGTTCCATGTTTTATTATGACAGGAATCTGCAATTCAGCCCAAATTTAGCACTATGGCAGGAGTCCATATGGGCGGTTCAATCCAGATCCAGGCCGCCCAAGACATAAGACTGAAAGGTGTGATATCAGTGAAAGTCAATATGCAGAGAAATATTGACAGATGGGGGTTTATGTGGGGGTTTATGTGGAGCTTATTTCATTTTCAATATTTAAAATGGGAAATTCTACCCAATTGATTTGGAAATCATTTCAAACTGTCATAAGTTTTTTTTTAATTTGTTTAAGACTACACTAAAAGGCTTTTTGTGCAGATATTCATCATGTAATTCTACACTGCAGTCACTATCTATTTGAATAAATGACAACACTAGGCAACTACATCCATTGCAACTTGCCAAACACTAGGAGTTTGTCCAATGTGTGACAATGGTCTCAGTCTGGCCATCCCTTTAAAGCACACCTCTCTCATGGTAATGGACTCAACTTCCCCCAAGTCCTCAGACTCTGTCTCATACATAGAGAATGAATTATGTGCTCCTTTCACTGGCCGACAACAAGGATGCAAGATGATTCTGCCTTTGTGATTTTTTCAGTTAACAAAAACGTTCTTAGAGCTGTGATGAAGAATATTTTAAAAGAAAAAATGCATGTTCTGACATCCCAAATTATATCAACCATTGTCTCTCTCTTATACCAACAGACAGACAATAGACAAGGTAAGAGAAAAATATGGAGAAACCTTTTCCATTCTAGTACACTTGCAGACTTCACTAAGGCTTTAGGCACATAAGATGGGCACTGAGTTTACCACAAAAAGTAATCTAAATGTGGACAAAAAAAAACATGGTCCAAGGACACTGATTGGGTCAGTATACTTTCCAATGCATCAGGACATTTCAATGGGGGGTGGCTGTCCTGCACCAGCCTTGGCATTTTAATGCCTAACAATGATCCTTATTAGACCTTGAGATAATATCAAGTGGAACAACAGAACATGGGATGAAATTAAACGTGGGATGAAACAGGTGTTCAGCAGATGGGCTATTATGGCTTTACATTAACGACCTGATTATCCACTTACTGTTTACAATATAAACTGACACTGGGTTGGCTCATCAAAGAAAACAAATATGTCTGCAGAGTGATGTGACTCATAGAACGTGGAAAAGTACGGCACTTTTCCACGTATAACATAACTTCTTTTAATCCCCGAAGTGTGGGCTAGCTTAAAAAAGAACAGTGGGTGCTGATTTCCAGTAAGTTGTTTATGCAGCCTTTAATGTTACTGTCCACTACAGCACCTTATTGCAACCTAACAAAGTACTTCCTTTTCATGTTGACATGAATTCAGATCTATGAGGTTTCCCGTTTAAGACAAAGCACAAACAGAAGCAAAACCAGAAAGTAAGCTTAACTAATACAAACAAACACCCAACGGAAATATCAATCTGTCATCTTATGACTGTGTTTCTTGTCCTTATTCATCAAACATCTGAAATCTGGTCTTTCAACCTTAATGAAAGACATAAAGTGACAGATGATGAAGCATATTGTGCAATCTTTAAGGGGCACAGATTAGCACTAGTACTGCTAACTGCTGCCTTTTAGCATTGACGATTAACAATGTTTATAAACTAAGCCACAAATGGCATTTGCAAATACAGTCTTTTCATTTTAATTAATTGCTGGCAACTGATTTTGACTCAAGTGTATGATGGCGTCTTCTACTCCAACTCCAAAATAATAAGTAAACAGCAGGCGGTCCTAATATGTGCTTCTATGCTTACTCGGTGGGCTAACAGGAGTTTCTCTAGGACCTTCGAGGTATTCGATGTCAGGGCAACAGCTCTGTAGTCATTTATAACAGATTGGTGAGTTTGCTTTAGAACAGGAACTAGGCAGGATATCTTCCACAACACTGGAACCTTCTCATGGGTCAGGCTAAGGTCGAACAGGTGCTGAAGAATCCCACAGAGTCCATGGCCGAGTTGGAAGACAAAACATTGCAGATGTGACATGAAAGCTGTTGGGCAATTGAGGGCGGGATGTCGGTTTAGCTTGTTCCTGAACAGAACCTTTTGAAGAAAGTATTCCATTCATTGGCTCTGTCAAGACTTCCATCTTTCTGATCCTTCTTCTGCTTGAAGCCTGTGATCTTCTTCATCCCTGGCCACACATCTCTGATATTGTTCTTCTGGAGCATGCTCTCCACCTTCTTCCTGTACTTCTCCTTGCTGTCTCTAATCTTGACTTTAAGTTGCTTCTGTGTACTCCTCAATAATTCCCTGTGTCCCTTCTGGAAGGCTCTTTTTTCTTGTTTAGTAGTTCCTTTAGGTCAGTTGTGGTCAAGAGTTTGTTATTAGGAGAGCATTTTACTGTTCTAGTGAGGATGGTGTTATCAATACAGAAGTTTTTATAATCGGTCACAAACAGTCATGGCAATGATGTCCTCTCCATGTGGCTGGCACACAGCCTGAGTCTGTAGCCACAAAGTTAGAGAAAGCATTAAGTGAGCAGCTGACAAACTGTTACAATGTTGGAAATGTAGCAGAGAGTAGGGCATGAATAAAATCACCAGATTTTGCCACAAGCACATTGGGGTGTTGTGTCTGTAGCCTATGGTAGATGGTAAAATGGCCTCCATTAGTATAACGTTCTTTCAGTCAGAGGACCACAAAGCGGTTAACACTATTTCCAGTCATTCACCCATTCATGCACACATTCACATGCTCATGGTGGTAAGCTACATTGTAGCCACAGCTGCCCTGGGGTACACTGACAGAAGCGAGGCTGCCATACACAGGTGCCACTGGACAATGTGACAACCTCCAGCAGGCAAGGTTGGTAAAATGTCTTGCCCAAGTGCACAACGACCGGGATTGACGGAGAGGGGGTTGGACCCGGCAACCCACCGGTTACAGGACAAACTCCTACCACCTGAGCCACGGCCTAGCAACAACTGAGCAGATGACATCCCATGCAGTGTCAGCAACAACTGATGGTTCTCTTGGTAAAAATATTGATGAAAACATACAACGAACAGCTCAATATCGAATAGAGTAGAATAGAATAATCCTTTATTGTCCCACAAGGGGGAAATTTGGCTGTAACAGTAGCAAAGTGACAGATAAGAGACCAGATAATATTCAAGCTGCAGACACGAAACTTCACAGTAACATATCCTGGATTACACTATCTGTTGTTCACAAGCACTGCTATACCACCTCCTTTGCTTTTGCCGCTCCTCTTTAAATCTTTGTGTGCTCATATGATCAGAAAGCCTGGCATTGGAGTTAGGGATATGGCCCTGGAGCCAGACCTTAGTGAAACACATAATACTGCCTTTCTAGTACTTTGGCTGGGTCTTTGTTAAGGCTCAGAGTTCATTGAAGTTGTTAGCCAACAATCTCACATTCCCCATTATGATCAATGGAAAAGACGGTTTAAACTTCCTCCTTCTGGCTCATCTCTTTGCTCTTGTTTTGTAATCTTGACACCTCCTTTTCAACTCATCTGGGTTTTGGGGCTTTAGCTGAGGTATTATTTGAGCTTGTGAAGTAATTATTTTTGGACCCAATGAGGAAAGATGAAAAGTCAGCAAACAGCTTCAGCTAATACAACTAGAAACTACTGATCATGCCCAAAATCAAGGTGTAGTAATGGACTCTGACCTGAAGCTCCACAGTCACATAAAAGCAATAAAAAGGTCAACCTTCTATCACCTGAAAAACATTTCTAGGATTAAAGGACTAGTGTTACAACAGGACCTCAAAAAACTCATCCATGCGTTTATCTTTAGTTGGATTGATTACTGCAATAGTATCCTAACAGGTCTGCCTAAAAAAATAACCAGACAGCTTCAGCTGATCCAGAACACTGCTACTTACGTCCTCACTAGAACTAGGGAAGTAGAGCACACCACCTCAGTTCTAAGCTACTTACACTGGCTCCCTGTATAGAGAATAGACTTCAAAATACTTTTACTAGTCTATAAATCATTGAATGACTTATCCCCAGAGTATGTTGAAGATCTGTTGTCACTATACCAACACCCTAGACCACTCAGGTCTTCAAACTCAAGTCTACTAATCATCCCTAGAATTAGAACCAAGCATACAGAAGCAGCTTTCCGTTTCTATGCTCCCCTTATCTGCAAAGCTGCAGAAACACTGAATTCCTTTAAATCAAGACAAAAACCCCATTTGTTTAGAGCTCCCTTTAAGTAAATGATTAATTACAGACGGAACATCATATGCTGTAATAGGACTTTCAAAATTAATGCATTAACGCAGGTCAATTCATTTGTAGAATTAACACGATTCATTTTATTGAGGCATGCACAGAATAACCCACCCTGTTGATCCCGCAATTCAACCCGTGCTGCTTCCAGTATTTGTCACATAAACAACAAAATGTGCAAATTCTATAGTATTTGATCGACTCGAACCCCATTCAAGGCAGACAAAATAAGTCTTTGGTTGCAAGCAATCAGAAGAAGCGATTAGAACGAGCAGATGATTAAAAATGCAACAATCTGAAGCGTTCACTTTGTATCAGGTAAGACTTGGCTAACAAACAAGCTAACATAACTAACCAACAGTGCAACTGCAAGATAACAGTAAATATTAATGGCAAACAAAGCTATGTGAAGGGTCGGTGTCACACCATTTGCAAAAACATTTGCAGTGTTGATAAACAAATAATTCCTCCATTGTTGAGAAGAAATGTTCAGCTTTACATTCAGACAATGTTTACCAGTAAGTTTGCCTTAGCAATTGGCTATAACATAAATAGGTTATAATGGCCACGTGAAAATGTGATAGAGGAATTCAAAACAAAAATTCCATGCATGTCTCCTGTATTTCCTTAAATAAAGACCAACGGGATCCAATTTTGTCTTTTATTTACACCGAACATTTTACTTTTTCAGTCATATTTAGGAGTGTTGATTAATCATGATTAATTCACAGCCAGATTAATTAGATTAAGATTTCTAATCGTTTGACAGCCCTAGTTTTAATGTGTCATGTTTTGTGTGTCTAATATTGTGTTCTATGTTTTTACTGTTGTTTTACAGTTGCTTTTATTTTATTTCCTAATAAATTGGTATCAAAAATTATTTTTGGTATTTCAATTTGTTTTCAGCAGATGTACTTTTTTATTGGTAATAAATTCTTAGAAAATATTTTATTATATACTACTGTCCTTTGAAGGAAGTAAGAAATGTAGGCTTCCTGACAAGCGCAAGTACCCTTCAGATAGATAAAATATTGATAGATTTTTGACTGATATAAGAAAAAAATATATTTTTAATAAGATTTTATATGAGTTTTTATTTCAATACATAAAACTAAATGACCAGCTTATCAACAGCTACAATTAATGATTCACTGTTTAGGAGGCATTATCCTTAACTATACAGGTCATACTGAAACTGCAGTATTTACACAAATCTTTCATTTAGGAGAATTAATCACCCATTTGCTGTTTAAGCCTATGGATGATAACATAACCATACATTTGAATAAAAAGTTAATGTGATCAATAATTAGTATTCTTTAATGAACCAGTTGGACGGATAAGTCATTTGGACTGTGGAGCATGAGAAGATTTAATAAGTTCATCATTGAGCTGACACTTGGGTTCCCAAAGATTTTAATTAACCAGACCGCTGGGCAATGACAGACAGTCTGCAGGTTCCCATTAAAAAAATGCAGTGGGCTGAGGAACAGTCCACCATTTTAGCCATCAAATAAGTGAATTAATGGTGTGGATAATCTGCCCGTTTCTCTCAGATCTGAGAAACTCAGACAGGCCACCATGCATTTGGGCTGGAACACCAAGTGACATCTTGAGGTTAGAGTTAAGAAAGTATAAAGACTATCTCTTAGGAAGTAAGATATTTTTTTAAACATGTATATGAAAAGATGTTAGAATGTGATATTCGGTGGAATTTTTGACAACATGATGTCATGTTTCAGTTTAACGATACTTTACACTGATGCTTTGCCCACTGAAAACTAGTAGCAGCCCAGCAGGAGACACAGGGGACTGATGTCCACTAATTAGTGGCCATGGCCAACCAACACTACTACTTCAGGTAGATATGATAACTGGATTGAGAAATTACTCAAAGTGCTCCTTAAACCCTTTGAGAATATCTGGTATCAGGTAAATCAGGAAAACTTGATGGGAGAGGGAAACCTTTGGACTAAAGCCAGATATAAAATCACCTCCCCCTTTGCTGAAGTAGCAGGTGTTAAGAAGGAGGATACGAGTACAGTGCTCTGCATCCGCCTGGGAGTCACCATGGCTGAGAAATCAAAAGAAGATCTACACCACAACTACAAAAAATCTGGCTGATTTTTTTATAGTCCATTTGACTCATTACTCTTGTAGACAACACATAGAGTACCAGGAACTTTCTGAAATACAAAGTTTACTGTTTGCAGGTGATCCAACCAGAAATGCCATTCTCACAAAACAGTGCATCCGAACATCTGACCGAAATAACAATTTAACTATTAATAGCCGTATAAAGAAATAATATCTTTAACTTTATTACAAACATAAATAGAAACTACTGTATTCAAGTGTTTATTGAATTGCCATGCTACAATAAAGTGGATTCCGGAATTGCGCCGCTCAAGGTGGCAGCATGTTGGAGTAGCTCTGTTGCTTTCGTTCCGTTTGCTTTTGTTTTTAAAAACTTGTATTCCTCCATTTCTGGCAGAATTTTTTTTGATAACTGTTTTCTCTGGTTTTGAATGCTGTGCAGCTTGAAGGATTTTTGCTGATACCTTTTTAACTTTTGGACATTTGTTATGATGCATAACCATGGTAACAAGGTGGTTTACAACTGGGAGCAGCTGATTAACATCACAAAACCTCAAATAATACCTCAACTGCAGCTACAAAACCCTGAGGAGTTGAAAATGAGATGCCATGGATACAGAGCAGGAACAAAGTGGAGAGAGAAAAGGAAGAAGTTCAAACCACCTCCATCAATCATATTGGGCAATGTGAGATCGTTGGGAACCAGGTTTGAGGCTGAGGACCCTATGGAGATTAGTGTGCAAAAAAGGATTCTTCATAAAATGAACATTATGGACAACCCTGAGCATCCTCTACATCAGACTGTCATACAACTACAGAGCGTCTTCAAACAGAGGCTTCTTCAGATCTGCAGAACACCACAGGAGACCATTCCTCCCTACGGCCATCAGCATCTACAACAAATCTTTAATGAAACTTGGATAATGAGTTACAACATTTAATTTCCCTTTGGGATTAATGAAGTAATTTTGAATTTGAATTTAATAATGTTATCAGAATTTCTTAATAAAAGTAGTGATATGTATTATTTAAAAGAAAAACATATACCATACATACATTTATTTGCTCTTTACCCCTACCTGGTGTGTTAAGTTGTGTTTTATAGATTTTTTTCCCAGTTCTTTAGCAAAATGATGTAACACCAATAAATGAAATGCTTAAAAATAAAAAAGCTTTTTTGTTTCCAGTGTCAGTGAGATAAAGGATTGAGCACACACACCCCATCCCAGGATTCTACTGGGGGCTTCTTCTCTTCAAAAGGAGTTGTTATTTTTTCTAATAATAGTAATAATAATAATCTCTACCACCTGCTTTGGCTTCAACTGATCGTGGATCATAAAACTCTTCAATAGTTTATCTATAAGGCCTGTGTTTGTAATACTCTGTGGCAGCAAATGATCCTATGAAAGTTCTTACCTTTGCGTGAGACTAATAGCAACAGACCAAACTCTGTCAAGCATGGGAATTGTTGCTAAGGGAGAGCTGGAGGTCAAAGTCCACATCTGGAGAAACAAATGTCACCAGTAAATATATTTTTGATCTAGTCTGAAATAACATGCAGTCATGTTAAAAAGAAGGCTGTCATGATTTCTTGGTTTAATTTATGGAAAAGGCATTACAGGAAACCATATTTGAACTGTACGTTTTACCAGAGCTTAAAAAGAGATAAAAGCACTGAAATTGATCAACATTCTTTATGAAGTGGACAATGAGTTATTCTTAATTTACCGGCAACATCAACTAATAGATCACAATATAACTATAACAGTATTACAACTGTATAGATGTTCTTACTCGAGCTGTTCGATCTCTTGATCCACTGATGATGAGACCGTTTTTACAGTCCAGGCAGTTCACTTCCTGGCTATGACCCGTTAACCCCAGTGACATGTCAGTTTTTCTGTTGTGGACCACGATCCTTCCATCACTGACCAAACATGACAAAATCACTGTTTAGGAATTGTGTTGCTTATTATACTGTAGATGGTTCTTATATTTTAATGAAGTCGGCCTATATAGTAACAGATAGTGTTCCAGAGTCAAAAAAATCCCCAAATTTACACAATAAAGGATTTCACAAAAATAAATATTTACTGTGACAGAAGCATTCTTTTTTGGTGGAACACTTTCACTTGCAGATTTAGTCAAGTGCAATAAATAGTGACAAAAATTAAAATAGTTTTTGTTTGACTACAACCTGCTGCTGGGGTAATACAGACAATGTGTGACAATTTAAAAGTCTGGAGATGGCATACATACAGTGGGGCAACAAAGTATTTAGCCGCCACAGAATGTGCCAGTTGTCCCACTTAAAAAGATGAGAGGTCTGTAATTTTCATCATAGGTACACATCAATTGTGAAAGACAGAATGTAAAAAAAATCTAGGAAATCACATTGTAGGATTTTTTAAGAAATTATTTGTGTAATGGTGCAATAAAAAGCACCATTTAATGAAGGAAATTTAGCATCTAAAAACAAGCAAGAATTCTGCTGCTCACAGAGCTGATACTTCTTCAAGAAGCTCTTCTGTCCTACACTCGTTACCTGTATTTATTGGCACCTGTTTGAACTTATCGGTATAAAAGACACCTGTCTACACTTTCAAACAGTCAGACTTCAACCTCCACCATGGCCAAGACCAGAGAGCTGTCCAAGGACACAAGGACACCAGGGATTGTACACTTGCACAAGACTGAGATGAGCTAGTCTACAATAGGCAAGCAACTTGGTGAAAAGAGATCAATTGTTGGAGCCATTTTGAGAAATTTGAATAAATACAAGATCACTGACAATCTCCCTCGACTTGGGGCCCTATACAAGATCTCACCATGTGGGGTACACATGATCTTGAGAACAGTGAGGAAATAGCTCAATACTACATTGGGGGAACTGCTCAATAACCTGAAGAGAGCTGGGACCCCAGTAACAAAGGTTACTATTAGTAAAACACTACATCGTCATGGATTAAAATCCTGCAGTCTCCCTGCATGGGCCACCACATGTCCAAGTCTAAAGTTTGCCAGAGACCATCTGGATGATCCAGAGGAGAATTGGGAGAATGTCATGTGGTTAGATAAGACCAAAATAGAACTCTATGATATAAACGCCACTCGCCGTGTTTGGAGGGGGAAGAATGCTGAGTTGCATCCCAAGAACACCATACCCACTGTGAACCATGAGGGTGGAAACATTATGCTTTGTTGCTGCTTTTCTGCAAAGAGGACAGGACTACTGATCCGTATTAAGAAAAGGATGAATGGGGACATGTATTGTGAGATTTTGGGCAAAAACCTCCTTCCATCAGTGAGAGAATTGAAGATGAAATGTTCCAGCATGACAATGATCCCAAATATCCCCCCACGCAATGAAGGAGTGGCTTCGTAAAAAGGAATTGCAAGGATCTGGAATGACCTGGCCACTCTCCAGACCTCAATCCGATAGAGAATCTGTGGAGAGAGTTGAAAGTCTGTGTTGCCCAGCGACAGCCCCAAAACATCCCAGCTTTACAGAAGATCTGCATTGAGGAATGGGCCATAATAGCAGCTACAGTGTGTGCAAACCTGGTGAAGACCTGGAGGAAATGTTTGACCTCTGTTATTGCTAACCAAAATTACATTACAAAATTTTGAGGTGACATTACAAAATTTTTGTTATTGACCAAATACTCATCATACAATGTCATTTTGATTCTTGGATTCTGTTTCTCACAGTTGAAGTGTACCTATGATGAAAATTACAGACCTCTCCCATCTTTTTAAGAGGGACAACTTGCACAATCTGTTGCTGCCAAATACTTTCTTTGCCCCCACTGTACATAAATAATACATATGAATGTATATCTGACTATGCGTAAAAGAACAGCCAGGACAACAACTAATTTAAATCTGTAATGGTTGAATATCCTGGCAAAATGTCCAGGATGAGAGTCAGCTCCTCTAAGTAAAATGCCATAGTTCTGTGCCCTCTGGGCTGGGAAACAGTTTTTACCTCAAACACAGGAGTATAGGTATATTGGTAATGTATAAATGGCTGCCTGTAAGTTGTCATTTCACGAGTTTATCTGTTTACAATTGCTGTTTACATTTTAAGCTGTAGTGCTGCGCTACACCTGACGGTAATGTCCTTCCCCAATTGTTCCCCAAATGTAGTTGGAAGATGGTGCTGCCTGAGGAGTGCAAGCAGTCAAAGTTGGCTGTGAAGTGCTGTGTAACAACCTAAGATTTGTTCGGTTTGGGTGTGAGAGAGTCTATGACAAGTAAACAATCCAAGTTGAAATTATAAATAGTAGTTCTGTTGGGAGTTAAGCCAAATAGCTGTAAGCTCTTCCGTTACTAATGCTAACTAGCCCATTTGTATGTTTCATTTTGCTGAGGTTAGATGGTTCAGTTCTGTCTAGTTTGTCTGAAAATATTATCTTGTCTTTCTTCTGAGTGTATTACGCCCAAAGTGCTAGGGTGAGTTTAAGTTAAGTCATAAGGCCTGTTTTATACAATCAGAACATCAGGGTACATTAACCAGATCTTTTTCTGATGGGGTAATCTGTTGGCCTGCTCCTCTCAGCCACCGCGTCTCCATACACATCAGCCTTTTAAGCAATCAGCTAAGACATCCGCATATCACGACCGTTTCTGCAGCAAAAAGGTGCCCACTGCAGCAGAAATAACAAGAGATTGACATGGAAGACAGGGATTGTTGCCACGTTTCTGTTTGCTGTTGTTATAAACTGCTTCACCCGTAACTCTTCTATTTTTACAAAACCGGTTGTTTGGCAAAGTCTGCTAATTTCTCTTTGAATTGCAACCAATCATCATGGTTTAACCACATCTCGCGTTCATCGACTCTACTGGGTCCTTTTTGAGTACATACCCCCCCCTACTGATACTCAGTTGGTTCCTTAAATGGCCCCGAAAACGGCCTTGTCGGCCGGCCAGGTGAGGTGGAGACACATGCATGTTCCAGTAAAATTACCCAGAGGTTCCAATAGTGCAAACATGCCTATATATTTGTTTGGTTCTGTATATTACTGGACAGATTGATTAGTGTGCCGCATATGTAGATGGATGTACAGGTGAAACTCAAAAAATAAATGGTCTCTCAGTCTGGATCAGTAGGAATCCCGATCATGGGGAAGTCAAGTCACTACTCTTATGCATCGAAAGGAGTCAGTTGGGGTGCTTCAGGCATCTGATCAGGATGCCTCGTGGGTGCATTTCTTAGGAAGTATTCTAGGGACATCCCACTTGGATGAGACCCTGGAACAGAGGCAGATTATGCTGGAAGGAATATAAAGCCATTCTAGCAATGGTACAGTTTGGGATCCCCCAAAATGCTGGTGACAGCAGCAGGATGCCTAGAATAGGGGGCGAGTTCCTAGGTTACCCTCTTGGACCTGTTGCTGACGCAACTTAATCTTGGATGAGCTAAAGAGAAATGATGAATGGATTCATTTCCAGTTCCCCTCTCAGCCATTTGTATTTCCAAAAGACCAGGATGCAGTGGTCAAATGCTAATAACATTACAAAAAAACCAATGGGTAATGTCATGCAAGCTACGTACATCTTTTATGGACACCCTATACCATCATCATGGTGCTGTCCTGCCTGAAAACCTTGTCAAAATGAACATTACAAAAAAGATGTCTGAGCACAAGTAGTAGTTCAAATAAAAACTTGTTGGTTTTGTACACTATATAATTACACAATGACCAGTCCAAGTGATCTTTGTTCAAATAAAAGTGATAAAGGGGCCATCTAGTGTACCTTCCTCCACTGATCAGGTGAGAGTCTGTGAGGACAAAGCGACAGACATCGCCCTTGTGGCCCGAAAAGATTTCCAGTGGGTTTCGCTGGAGCCTCCTGGAGTCATGGTGCAGAAGGTATGCTCCAATTTTAGCAGCCTGAGACAAGTATAGTACATCCTCATCCAATTGTAACCAAGGCAAAAGCCTAAAAACAAGATAAAGGTAAAAAAAATATACAGATTTACTGAAAAGAAAAGAAAAACAGTCATAGCTTTTTTTCTTTTAGAGAAAAAAACTATTTAAATGAAGCACCTGCAAAAGGCAGAACTCTACAAGACTATCTATATGCAATAAATACAATTATTCTCACATCAGGTACATTACAGGGAAATACAATAGTGTTACATTGAACCTATTTTAGTGTATAGGTGATCTTGAGAAAAAATATGGTCAGCTTAACAGAGTGAAAGCAAATAATTTGCATACTTTGTTTTCCATCTGAGAAGAATCCACCTTTTACAAATGCCATTATACCAGTTCTGAGCTGTCTTCACTCTCTCCTTCAAAGGGATATTAGGATATCTGCAAAGACAGAAACAGCACAATAATGAACATCAATGAAGAACCTTTACAAGATTAAAGGAGTTGATGCCACAGGAAGAAATAGATCAACTCATCCATGCATTTATATTTAGTTGAATTTGTTACTGCAACAGTGTTTTCACAGGTCTGCCTAAAAAGTCAACCAGATAGCTGCTGCTAGTGTCCTCACTAGAACCAGGAACGTAGAGCACATCACCCCAGTTCTGAAATCCTTACACTGGCTCCCTGTAGCTCAGAGAATAACTTTAAATTACTTGTATTAGTTTATAAATCACTGAATAGCTTAACATCAAAATACATTGAAGGTATGTTGTTGGTGTTGTATTAACCTTCCAAACCACTTGGGTCTTCTATTTCAAGTCTACTCTGCATCCCCAGAATCAGAACCAAACATGAAGAAGCAGCATTCAGTTTTTTTTTTTGCTCTTCTAATCTGGATCAAATTTCCAGAAGACTGCAAAGCTGATGAAACACTGAATTCCTCTAAATCAAGGCTAAAAATCAATTTGCTTGAAGCTGCATTTAATTAGTAACAACTAGAATATTATAAACTGTAGTCTGTTTTTCCGCCTGCCATTGTTTTTCCTTAATTTAAATGTAATGTTTCACTCAGCATCATGTTATGGAGCTGTTTGCTGCAGGGGGAACTGGTGAACTAGATTGCATCATGAGGAAAGAACATTATGTGGTGGGCAGATCTGAAAAGATGTGTGTGAGTGAGGCAACTTACAAACCTGACTCAAATTAGTCAGGAGGAATGGGCCAGAATTCCAGCAAACTAGTGAGAAATAGAACTTGATTTTGAAGACATTAATAAAAAAATCTCTGACATACTGTTTCTCTCATTTATCGTGGCATTTAACAAATACAAAAAGGTAGCTCTAAGGTTAGTTCCTAATCATTTAAAATCCACCATTAAGTGCTAAATACTTCAGATAGGCACAGACGGGTCAGAATTATGTTGGCAAAAAGGGTTTGGTGATTAAGTCAACACTCACAAGAGTGTTTTCACTCTGATAACAGTGAGCTGGCTTTAGTAGTCAGGAAGAGAAATCGCTCCTCCAGAACAATATCTGTAGTTGACTAAAGGTACAGTTTCAATGGTTATCTGCTACAACAAATAATGTAATAGCTATGTTGTTAGTTCACCAGTTCATACAAATGCATTTTTTGGCATATTTGTCAAAAAATGTCCTCATATGCACGAAAACACCTGGAGTCACCCGAGGCTGAAAGTGGCCATTTTTTGGTCTTTTTTTTACCTTTGCAGTTTTGAATGTTTCATACTGAACTTTTTCAGGTGTTTTATGCATCAATGTATCAACTTCTTTTTTTGGGGGGGGGGGAATGGAACCATTAATGATGACAGTCATTCTTGTAGTAAAGGTAAAAGTATGACTGCTAGTTTTTGGCTGTTTTCACCTTCCTTGTTTCAGTGGATTAACTAGATCTAGTAATACAACTGGATGTGTTTTATGTATGAAACATGTTGGAGAGTTTAGAATACTGTGGCAGTTTGGTTTAAGTTGATGGGTCTGATATGGTTTGTTAACAGAGGAGAATTGGATAGAGGAGGGGATGACTTGGCAAGGTGAAGGTATGAGGATGGGGTATGGATTGTTTAACTGACCCGCAGCTGTCATCATTGTGGTGGGATGTGGTGGTGGTGCTGAGCCAAAGTGGACGATTCCTCAACTCAATCAGAAAATTAAACAAAATTTATTATCCAGCTGTTTTGAAAATAAAAGTAGACTGTTCAACAACTGAATGGCTCTCGCTTAAAATAAAACAGAGAATAACAACCCTCTCAGAGGGACATCGAAACATTGATCAGAGGTTCTAACATAACAGCTTGCCAGATTTACACACTTGAATCTAAGTTAGTTGAAAACACTTTGATAAGGGGTGGGTCTAAATACAGTAAACATTATTTGAATAAAGTTGTGACCCACATTTCTGTGATGCAAAACCAAATGAAACAGGAGATGTGTACTGTTAAGGTTCTTACTGTAAGTTCTTATGTTGCCTGCATCTATTACACACAAGACACCCGACATGTCAGAAATGGTTAGTTTATGCCTGGTGTTAAAATATGAAAGATGACATGCGTCCTGCTTTCTGCAGCCAAAACTCAGGGAGGTAATTCCTCATTAGCTCCACTTGCTTTTGAATTTATTTCTGTACACTACAGTTCTGTACAGAACAGAGGGGTACATTAAAGCTGTGATTCCACGCAGAATAAGGATGAATGGTCGGCAGAGGCGGCAACTTTGGCAACAGAGGGAAAATGAAAGCAACTGTCTTCTCGTCTGTTTCCTTACATGTCCGTCCCGTTCCAGGTTATCCCGCTGTTCAAACAGTCTTTTGCAATCCTCCTCCAGACACCGTCCCGGTTTACAAAACGATTAATTCTTTTACAAACTTGACAAAGACGACCAAGAGATCTGAGATCCAGGTGGGACAAGATCTGGTAGAGCACATCCTCAGGGAGCTGGGTGAACAGCATGGCGGCGGGACGCACTCAGCTCTGCCTGCCGCCGAGCTTCACACTCAGCTGGGTAAATATCGGTGTTACACCGAGCAAACGACCAGGCATGTTCCACAAGCTGAGGCTCAGAGGAAACAGGAAGTGGCAGCGCCTTGACGTCATGACGCACAGGGTTAGTTATCAAACCGTTTTTTCATATTGAGAGCTGTGCAAACTGGGGTTCATGCACGCAGAGCTAAAATAAGCCCTTTAATAGGCCATGTGCGGTCCACGATTACATGGGACACTAAGCTGCAGTGGGGGGTGGACAGTTGAAACCCTAAGTTTCATGGTTTACAAGTGTTTTCATGTGTAATTCTTTCACCAGTAACTTTACAGTACGCTATTTATTAAATATACCATAGTAAACCTTTTTTTCAATGACCATCTCTTTTGGTCTGTCAGCTATGAATGTATGGATATTTTATTACAGACTCTTAGTCCTGCAAACAATGACAACACTGCACATTAAATACACCACATAGATTTAAAAACATACCATACATAAATAAACATCATATGTGATTATACACATTATCACACACACAAAAATATATTGTAAGCAAACACACACACACACACACACACACACACACACACACACACACACACACACACACACACACACACACACACACACACACACACACACACACACACACACACACACACACACACGTGCACGTCTTGCTATCCTTGTGTTGACATTGTATTGACTTCCATAGATTTTACTATGCCTAACCCAGACACTTTCCCTAAACCTAACCATTACTGATACATGCCTAACCCTAACGTAAGCCTAACTCACACCATACCTCTAAACCTAACTAGTAGAGTTTAATAGCTTGTTAAACATTGTGTGGACCAGGCAACATGTCCTCACAACTACAAATGTCCACACAATGCTGGTGGGCTGTCAAAGGTTGGTCCACACAAGTATAGCTATACATGAACACACACACACACACACCTTCGCACGCACACACACACACACACACACACACACAGTTCAGTTTTTTTTAGAGCCAACGTCAAGAGTCTACGATTATATATAAATTTAAAAAAAGATTGCCCTTTGTATTACTAATACAGTTTATCTGTTTTTTTCAATTTTAAGAAAACCTAGATTTTTTAATTTAAAGGAATTCTGAATCTGTTCTAAAAACCTTTGGGAAAAATTTAAAGGCCTTACCTAACCACTATGGACCTCGTTAATTTTTTGGTATATTTTTGACCTAAGAAAACAATCTTAGATTAACTAAACCGTTTGTACACTGCCTTTATTTTATTTATTTTTAAATTAAAACAAATCGATGACATGGATACAGAAGTAATCAAACACTCACCCATGGTTGCCTCTGGGGTGCAGCAGAGCAGGAGGAAGCGTGCTTAGCTGGGACAACGGAAGGATAATAGCTTTTTCTGCTAAAAAGTAAGCAATGAGGAGGATTACAGCAAAGCTACTAGAAGAGGAAGATAATGCTGTTGTCTGGATATGTAAGTGTATGAACCACCAAACTAGGAAGATTGAGCTGACAGTGATGGAAAAATCTGAAGGGTGTTGGTCATTTTGACAGATTAGTTTTCACACCCCCTGCATGTCTTTGATCAGACATTTTCAACATTACACACAGAGTATGGGTAACTAAATCAATCAAGAAGAGATTACTATGAGAACATAAGCTTCATCTCAGACCTGGACACCGTACCCAATGCATCTCGCTATCCAGGAGCTGACAGCATGAAGACGAGTTACAGAGGCATAGACTTCATCTGGGACTGCAGTGGACACAAGACCGGCCGTGACACATCGCTCCAGCTTAACCACTGATGTAAGAAGAGTGCATGCAGCAAGTGTTTCTCCCACTGAATTGATAAAAAAAAAAAACATGTGCCGAATTTGGATCACTTCAACTGGAGAGATGTTACCTTATTTGAATAGGAAGTGAAGCTGAAGTGACCTTCCAGTTAGTGTGGCAGCAGTGCACAGATTCAGCCTCCACACTGTCAGGCGGTTGCGCAGTTCTGGTCCATGGGGAGAATTTAGGCCACAGCACATTAAATGTTTTAAATTAATACATATAGCCTATATATTGCAAAACAATTTAGCTGGGATCTGACAGTGGCGCCACCTGCAGGAAGGTTGTTTCTGAGCCCTTTTAGTTTAATGACACCTTTTGAATAAAATGTGATGCTTTTTTTCATGGTCTGACGTCTGAGGATGGTTGGTCTGATGTCTGGGGATGTTCTAAAATGTACACCGTACCTATGTGGTGCTTCTAACCACCTAATGTTCATGCTCATGTTTTGTTTTCCTTGTTCCACATTTAGTCCAGTGCTCTCTGTGTTCCACAAGGTTAGTTTCAAGGTTCTTACATGCAGATTCAATTCAATTCAGTTTATTTATATAGCGCCAATTCACAACAGATGTCATCTCAAGGCACTTCACAAGAAATCATTTCAATACATTTATACAAACATTCCAATCAGTTAAAAAGTTTCCTATTTAAGGAATCCCAGCAGATTGCGTCAGTCATTGGCGTGAGGTTGGGCCCCGTTGATGCAGACTTTCCAACCACAGCAATCCTTCAGCAGTCCCTCATACTGAGCAAGCTTGTAGCGACGGTGGAGAGGAAAAACTCCCCTTTAACAGGAAGAAACCTCCAACAGAACCAGGCTCAGTAGGAGCGGCCATCTGCCACGACCGTCTGGGGGTTTGAGAAGACAGAGCAGAAACACAGAGGGAACAGAAAATCCGATATAAGAGTACTCTCTATGTTACAGAAAGTAAAAAGTTGATAACAGGACACAGTGGATGTTCAGCCACTGGGAGCACCATCCCAGTCGATGCCCCCCGTCCAACAGGGCATTGCAGCCAAGCAGGATACCAGACCAGGTATATCTTCTATGGAGAGAAAAACACGGAGAGAAAACAAAGTTAACAGTTGAAATAACAGAATGTACTGTAATACAACTGGAGAAAAGGAAGTAGCAGAGTGAAGAAAATTGGTAAGTCTGTCCTCCAGCAGTCTAAGCCTATAGCAGCATAACTACAGAGATAGCTCAGGATGACCTAAGCCACTCTAACTATAAGCTTTATCAAAAAGGAAAGTTTTAAGCCTGGCCTTAAAAGTAAACAGATAGCCCTTTCCATTGCAAAGAACCGAGAGCGTCTTCGGAGTTGGGGCTGGTGCTGGAGCCAGAGCTTTCACAAAACCACCTTCGTTTTCCATAACAAGGAGCCAACTTGGAGCCACCGTGAGCTACGGCGTTGCGTCATCGAAGCGTCACTTCAGAAATCACGCAGATGCAGAAGAAGAAAAACCATAACAACAAAGATGGATGACCTCGTCTGGTTGCAGAAGCTAATCGTTGCTTTAAAAGCATTTGTTGCAATACAGCGGCAAAAGGCATCGCTGTTGCAGTTACTGTCGACAAGGCAACGTCGTAATAGGCGACGTAGTCTTGATGCTATCCATGTTTTCAACAACAACAAAAAAACATTCCCAGCAGTCTGGATTTAAATATGGCGGTCCTCTATTGTGAAGGCTGTAAATCACTCCCTGTTCCCCCTTGACATAGTGAGTGCTTGGATAGCTCCGCTTCCAGTTTCTGGCTCTCGGAGCTGGTGCTCGCGTGAATCGAAAACGAAAACACCGGAGCTTAGTCAGCACGTGAGCCACGGGAGCTCCAGCTCCGCCTCAGTGGAAAATGGCTAAGAGTGTCTGCCTCATGGACTAAAGCTGGGAGCTGGTTCCACAGGAGAGGAGCCTGATAACTAAAAGATCTGCCTCCCATTCTACTTTTAGAAATCCTAGGAACTACAAGTAAACCTGCAGTCTGAGAGCGAAGTGTTCTGCTGGGAACCTATGAAACAATTAGATCTCTGATGTATGATGGAGCTTGATTATTAAGGGCTTTGTATGTAAGAAGAAGAATCTTAAATTCTATTCTGGATTTAACAGGGAGCCAATGAAGGGAAGCTAAAACAGGAGAAATGTGATCTCTCTTTTTAATATTCATCAGAACTCTTGCTTCCGCATTTTGGATAAACTGAAGGCTTTTAATGGCATTTTGTGGACTACCTGATAGTAAAGAATTACAGTAGTCCAGCCTTGAAGTAACAAATACATGGACTAGTTTCTCAGCATCACTCCTGGACAGGATGATTCATCCCTGTGATACTTTCTGGATCCTCTCCTCAAGCCATAACCTTCAATATTGCTTTCTCCTATGACTGTACACTGAACAGCTCCCTCCAGCTGGAACACCCAAGCTTCTACCTGTCTGCCCTCCAATTCAACAACCATCTTTGTCACCTCCACAGCCACCTTTAATAACAGTGCTCCGAGACCCAGCTCACCACACATGGCGCCAATTCATAACAGATGTCATCTCAAGGCACTTTACAAGAAAAGTAATTTCAATTCAATTGTACATACATTCCAATCAGTTTAAACATTTATATCTAAGAATAGATATTTTTCACTCTTCCTTGGATTTTATCATCTCCTTCCCAGTTTCCATGTTCTTCAGACCAGAAATTAAAATCACAGTCTCACAAATTATACTCCAGTTAGTTTATTCCATTTGTCTTTTCAACTTTTTCTTGCAGTGAACCACTGGCTCAAGTGGTAAACCAGACCAAAGAACCCAGATCTCACCACTAATTCTGTATTTCAATGAACCTGTTAAACTTTGATAACTGTCCAATAAGAGTTGTTTCCATGTGGGTCAGAGATTTGCCACAAAATACAACATGTTCAGAAGTTTCAAATTTTTCAATTGTATAAATTATTCAGTTTATTAATTAATAGTATTGTATTAACTTAGTCAGCAAACGCACATTAAAAATCTTTTTCATAATATCCGAAGACACACAACAATACTTCCTCTGTATGTCAGGTAGTAATTTTCACAGTCACTGGGCCACACAGCCCTGAGGCCTGTTTATCCACTAAAACTGCCAAGGTTGTGTCACGGTCAAATGACTACCAAAAGTTGATTGACCTTATGACATGTTGTTTGGCGCTTAACCGTTTAGCATCAGTAGCAGTAATTTGTGCTCATTCACATCATAAGGGTCCTCAAGCCTTCAGTTGCAAGTGGCATCACTGCAACTCTTTGATCAGCTGAGCATGACTTCACATGGTTGGAATATGCAGATTCTTTTGCTTTCATTCTTTCATTCTTTCTTGCTTCAAATAAAAGATATCTTTGCTGGTTCAAAGCTGTGCATGTTCCAAACACTGGGCCGTCGAAGAAAATCATTTATGGTTGGCTTTCCAGTTGAACTGTCATGACTAAAAGCAATGAAGAGGTTGTCAGGAGGAGGGATACTGAGGAGTGAGGGGAGCTGCAGTGGTGGTGGAGGGGGTGCAGTGCTGTGTGTGTGTGTGTGTGTGTGTGTTGGGGGGTGTCCTTTTGATCTTTTTAGGGCACCAAAGAGGGAGGGGGCCTCTGCCTGAACTGGCAAACACATTTAGCTTGTAATTGTTCAGATCAGACTGACAGTCAGTCTTGGAAATGCATAGACAAACAAAAGTTTACAGCTCCAATTGGAAAAGTCAACAGGTCCCACATAAGGCTTGTACATAAACAATGAAACTGTGGCAGAAAAGCTTGGCTTTGATCAGCTGTTTGCATTTCTATTATCCAGCATGCTCTGACGGCTGGCTTTTGTTAATACTACTGAATTGTTTCTAAAATTTAATGAGCTCTCTGTCATTTCTGATAGAAAATCCATCTATCCTTTCTGACCTGTAACCAGTGTACTTGATCATCCTCTGAGACACATTTCTTTGTAAAACAAGAAAAACACTAGTCATATAAGAATAAATAGGATTTTAGAATCAAATGTAGATTTATATTGTATATTTTAAAAACAATTCTGGGTTTGGAAGGAAGGAAGGAAGGAAGGAAGGAAGGAAGGAAGGAAGGAAGGAAGGAAGGAAGGAAGGAAGGAAGGAAGGAAGGAAGGAAGGAAGGAAGGAAGGAAGGAAGGAAGGAAGGAAGGAAGGAAGGAAGGACTTACTGTGCTCTAAGAATTTAAAATATTGTGTCAACTAACTTTTCTTTGAAATAATACCTATTTAATCATTAATATTTGTTATTATTACTTCAAATTCTGAAATCCAGTTAATCATCTAATTAAAGGCAGAGATGCTGATAGTAGGTATTTGCTTTAAAACTAATTATTTTAAAATCAAACATCTCAGTCCCAACAGTTTGGAAGCACTTCGCTTCAACATAAATCTAGTTTGCATTAACTAAAGCTAATATGTCCATCCTCAGCTGTCCTATAATCAAAATTATTCCTATCTGCCTTCAGTATTTTTGTGTCCTGGTGTTATCCTGGATTCTCATTTAAAGTTTGACAATCATGTCAAGACCTTTTCTGTGCGAGGGGTCAGCATGAGGAACTCCTCACCTGGAGAATTAAAATAAACCCTGATGAGCATCATTATAGATCAGAACTGAAGCACTTTCTACAGGAGTACTTGCTTTGCAGTTATAAATGATTGTCACAATTTTAATTGATTTGATTTGCATTTTTTTCTTTTTTGTATTTTTTCTTTCATTGTCTTATATTGTGGATCTTATTAACGTATTTTTGACTGTTTAGTATTTATAGACTTTATTTTTTATTAACTTTCCATCTTTTTTAAATACGTCTATGTGAATTTATTGGCAACTATCAAGCAATAATTAATGTTTAGGTATGATTACTAAACTGTTTTGCCTTGCTACAGAAAAGAAACAGTTTATATTAATCTTGCATACTTAAAAACACAATTATACCCATTGCTGATTTAAAATAAAAATGAAACAGGGATTTTAAAACTTAGTTGAAAAACACAATTGATATTTTCATTTTATTTATCAGAAACTCTCATTCAATTTTTCCCATAAATAACTGATGATCTCTCATAGTTGATGTGTATTCTGTGTTGATTGTCAGAAAGTGGTGGATTCGGTTCTCTGTAGTTATATTTGCAACACAGATTTGAGCTGAGCAATATTTGCCTTTCTTGCTCCCATTTTTGTGCTGAAAACCTATAAAAAATGTTGAACAGACAGCAAAAAACAATAAATTACCATCAATATTAAAAGCAAAGAATCCATCAAGTCTTTAAGTACCAAACAAATGTTTCCTGGGTAATTCCTCATGTTCCTGAGTGTTTCACAGTGAACATAAGTCGCTGAAAGCTAGAATTACTTTTTGATGAGGGCAGCTTCTGTGTCAGCTTAAGGCATTCAGAGCTGGTTTAGGGAACCAGGGTCGCGTTCTCTGGTCACCACTGCTATTCTACAGCCTCCACAGGGGAGGTCGAGGTGGGGGTTAAATTGCTCCGTACGCAAATGAAGTAGGTAGCTCTGTTTGTTTATCTGGGGTTAAGTACGATTGTTGGGGATCAATAAAATGGATGAAAGCTGGTTTACACCCAGTTTTCCTCACCAGAATGGCTCCACATTTGCATGGCAGCATTGGCGACACAGAAGGTGTGATTTTTCCCACAACACAGTTGGTTTCTGAGGCTGACTTTACTTACACTAAAGCCGTAATGGTAATGGCAACCCTATTTAGTACCACTCCACTCAAGCAGTATACAAATCTGGCTTCAGAACACATCTTTAAAATCTGGATTCACCACCTTCTATTTTAGAATCCATCAAACCATTTATTGTTTCTCTATGTTCCCTTAATTTTCTGCAGTCACTATATTCCTAAAATGCTGAAATGGATCTGGTCTCAGTGTATTGTATGAGAAGTCCTCACGGACAAGTCCCTTAGTTAATCCAATGTGGAAGGCTTTAAGTGGATTAATGTCAAGTATTGTCAAGACTGTTTGATTTAATGCTTTAGGTTAGAAGGACTCTAATAGCTGAAAGGTTTAATTCACTATTCCTTGTAAAATAAAAGCAGGATGGTCATAGTTTTTGCATTTATTTTGTTTATAAAACACTGAACTGTATTATCATGAATGTTTTTTATTTATTTATAAAAAAAACTCCTATAGGATTTTCTTTGGAGCAAAATTGTAATACTAAAATTAGCTGGGGGCTAAAGTCAACATTGCTCAGTTAAAAATAAAATCAAGCACAGAAGATATTTGAATAGGTTCGGGTGCATGACTTCAACTCGCCATTCAAATGGATAGGCAATACCTAGATCTATTTTTAACATAAATTGGTTGCAACTTCAGCATTCATGTTTTAAAATGTACATTATTCATACAGAGAGGCAAAAAAGTATTTGGCAGCCATAAATTGTAAAAGTTGTCCCACTTAAAAAGATGAAAGAGGTCTGTAATTTTCATCATAGGTAAACGTCATCTGTGAGAGATAGAATGCGATGCAAAACAAAACAAATAAACAAAAAAAATTCAGGCAATCGCATTGTATGATTTTTCAAAGAATTTAATTGTATAATAGCGCAGTATTTGGTCAATAACAAAATCCTTAATACAGATCAGTTATCCTGTCCCCTTTGCAAAAAAGCAGCCAGAAAACATCATGTTTCCACCCCCCTGCTTCCTAGTGGGTATTGTGTTCATGGGATCCAATTAAGCATTCTTCCACCACCAAAAACGGCAAGTTGCATTTATACCATAGGGTTCTATTTTGGAATCATCTGACGACATGATGTTCTCCCAATCCTCCTCTGGATCATCCAGGTTGGGTCTGGTAACCTTTAGATGGTCCTGGACATGTGATGGTTTAAGCAGGGTGACCTTTTGAGCATAATCTTTGACTGCTAATGTCTTACTAAAAATAACCTTTGTCACCTTTGCGGTCCCTGCTCTCTTTAGGTCATTGACCAGTTACCCCTGTTTAGTTCTGGGATGTTTCCTCACCATTCTCAAAATCATGTGTACCCCAAGAGGTGAGATCTTCGATGGAGCCCCTGGTCGAGGGAGATTGTCAGTGATCTTGTATTTATTCCATTTTCTAATAATTACTCCTACAGTTGATCTCTTTTCACCAAGCTGCTTGCCTATTGCCGATTGGCTCATCCCAGTCTTATGCAGGTCTACAATCTTGTCCCTGGTGTCCTTTGAGAGCTCTCTGGTCTTGGCCATGGTGGAGGTTAGACTCTGACTCTATGAAGGTGTGGACAGGTGTCTGTTATCCAGCTAACAAGTTCAAGCAGTTGCCATTAATACAGGTAAAGTTTAGAGGATAAAAGAGCTTCTTAAAGAAGATATAACAGGTCTGTGAGGACCAGAATTCTTGCTTGTTTGTAGGTTCTAAATACCTATATCAAACAATATTATTTCCTGGATTTTTTTCCCCAATTTGTAAGCGCTAAAAGCGTATCTTCTGCACCATTATACAAATACATTCTTTAAAAATCAAACAATATTATTTCCTGGATTTTTTTCCCCAATTTGTAAGCGCTAAAAGCGTATCTTCTGCACCATTATACAAATACATTCTTTAAAAATCAAACAATATTATTTCCTGGATTTTTTTCCCCAATTTGTAAGTGCTAAAAGCGTATTTTCTGCACCATTATACAAATACATTCTTTAAAAATCATACAATATTATTTCCTGGATTTTATAACCATTCTTTCTCTCACAGTTGAAGTGTACCTATGATGAAAAATACAGACCTTTCATCTTTTTAAAAACCAGCTCATAGCGAAATCAAGCTTTTTTGCTGATAAACTGTATGACTCTCTAATAGTGCTGTCTATATGTCTGGTCATTATTTTTGGTATTTTAGTACATTTTAGTACAAAAATAAATTTTCTACCACAAACCATGTGGCATCCTCTTCAGGTAAAACTCTACACTGCACTTGAATTTAAATTGGGCATTGCTTTTTGCTCTGAGGTGATGGCTGGTGACAGCCATCCTGCCGCTGTGGGGTATAAAACAAACTGAGTCTCGGCTGCGCCTCTGTAGCGAGTTGGAGTTGAAATTCCAAGCAAGTGTTTATGCTCAGCCCCATCCCCTGCGTCCCTCCGTCTGCCAGGCAACGCCTTATTGTGCCGCATTTTTCAAACCAGAAAGGTAGGTGGAGTAAGACTAGTGAGTGGCTCTTTAAGTGGGACAACTTGTTTGGTATTATTTTTTGTGACTGTGTTTTCCTATTTTGCACCTGGTTAGGAACAAATCATTCATTAAAATCTGTGATATTATGAGACAATTCTTTTCCTTTTCCTTCATGTATTCTAGAGTGAAAAATACAATATCTAGTCAGTTGTCTGTTAGACTGTATAATCGTGCTCAGGAAAAATGTCCAAGAGCTTAGTTAACACAGGGATTGTAGCAACAGGCAAACCCTAGAAAAAACTTTGGAGCTCTTGTCTAGTTAGTCATAATGACCATTAGCAGCAGCTCTGATCTTCTCTAGGTTAATTGAATTATATTCCAAAATACTTTAAAAATCCCAAAGTAAAATAAATGTTGTTGCAACTCCTATTATTCAAGGCTCTTTTAAGAATTGTAGATGCTGATGGCTGTGGGCAAGAACAATCTCTTGTAGCGGTCAGTATTACAGCGATTCCGATTGATTGAAGACATTCTGTTATTGTATGACAGTGTGATGAAGAGGATGTTCAGGGTTGTCTGTAATGTTCTTTATTTTATGAAGAATCTGTCATTAACCATCTCCACAGGTATGGTGCAGAACCAGCATTCTTTATCAGCTTTTTGAGCTTTTGAAAGTCCCTGGTTGAACTGCTGCCTCAACTTTCAGGAGTCTGTGATTATGATTTGTGAGGTGGTTTCTCTCTCTTTCACCTTTCCACAGGTTGTCCACCAGAGGGCACAGTATAGGCACAGGCTCCAGCTCTGGTGGGTGGAAGCCTGCAATGTGTTCACCCACACCTGCAAATCATTAGGACTGCAGGAGGATAAAAGGAGGTAGCAGTCAGTCATTCCTCGCCTGGGTATTAACCTACATGGTTCCTCACCTCCTGATATCCACTCCTGAGCTTCCGCTTTCAAGATCAAAGCTCTTCGTCAAGATTCTTCTCTGGTTACTTCCTCCATGACTGACTACCAGACCTTCACCTCAAGTTCCACCTCCAGCGTGCCTCCTGTCCACCCTCCTTCATCAACCTGTAAGACAAGCTCTATTATTCCTCATTTAAATCTATCAAGACAATATACTAACCCTCTAGCTACACCCAGCCCTCGGATCACCGTCACAATTCCTCCTAGACAACCACCATGCTGGCCAACCACAGGCTCCACTCATTCCTCCCTGACAATTCCATTTCCTTATCAACTGTAAGCAAATCTGTTCTTAAAGTATTCCACACATCAAGATAACGGCTCATATTCTCCTCCGAGATCTATTTCCGGGTCCTCAGCAGTTTCCACAGCAGCCCCTTTTTCAGATCCATTATCCTCCACATAATCTTCAATAAACTTTTAAATCTGATTTTGTCTTTGGGAGTTTTGTGCATGTGGGTCAGACAGCTTACTAAAACCATGACACCAACAGATGATTGCAGAAGAAATTATTTTCTTCACAGCAGACTTATACAATATGTGCAGTACAGTGGGGCAAAACAGTCGGCAGTTACTAAACTTCTTGAAACTTTCCGCTGTGAAATCCACTCTTTGATGAGCCCTCTTCAGTCTGTTGTAGAGTCATTCGGAGTACGTATGACGGCAGTGGAAACGCAGCAAATCCTCCAGATGGCCAGGGAGAAAAGCCCGCTCACATTTCGTGGGAAATCGGTGCATATCTTCCCGGACTTCACCACTGAGGCCGCTAAACGGAGGGCATCTTTTGACATCGTGAAGCAGAAGCTCAAGCAGAGGCTGACCAAATCCGATATGGTCTGCTGTATCTGGCCCGGCTGCAGGTGACCTTCAGCGGCGGGAAATACCGCTTCGCTGCTCCGGAGGAGGCGGAGACATTTTACGCGGAGACCATCGCCCCGACGCTCCCGGCGGGTTGAGTTGACGGTGCCGCCGATAACTGTTGACTCTTTACGGTAGCACGGTTTATTTTTCCCCCATGACAGCCCCACTGACTATCCAATATGGATGGCTTAAATCTGTCTGTTTAAAAGATGTTTGCCTATTTAAAGCCGCTATTTTAATTTAATGTATTATATTATTGAATTAAGTGTGGTAAGTGCTGAAAGTATTTCATTTTAAATCTGTGTCAGGTTTTCTTTTCCTTTTCGCTAGATGTTTGGTGCTAGATATATTGTTAGGTTTGGAGCACTGGTTTAGTGCAGTTAGGATGGACGGTGTGAGGTGTAGTAGACGCTTCGTTTGAGGAGGTGTTGGGGTGTAGAGAGTGGGTGGTCTGGGGTATTGTTCTTCTCCACAGTGTTTCTATTGTTTTTATGCCTCATTTTTTTGGTTAGGTTTTCTTCCACAGAGTCTTGATATAATATTGGGGGTTTCGGCCAGATTTATTATATTGCTGACTGGGATTATGGTTGACAACAAGACAATTAGACTGTGCTCCTGGAATGGCCATGGGATTCACAGCCCTATTAAACGCAAGAAAATGCTCAATTATTTAAAGAAAGAAAATGTGCAAATAGCTCTGATCCAAGAGACTCATTTGGATGACAGTGAACATTCAAAATTAAAGAGAGAATGGGTGGGCCAGATTTATTTCTCCTCTTTTACCACCAGGAGCAGAGGTGTGGCCATCCTGGTTCATATGTCCTTGCCCCTGACAGGGGTAGAGGTTAGAGCTCATAATGTGGGCAGGTATGTCATGATTAAAGGGACATTATATGGGGATACAGTCTCCTATTTTAATGTATACGCCCCCCCTGTCCGCTCTCAAGACTTTTTTTTACTTTTTTTACTGGAGTGTTTTCCTTGTTCTCAGATTGGATTGTTGAACCCTCTGTTATAGGTGGCGACTTCAAAAGTACCTAAATCCACGGCTGGATAGATCCAGTAAAAAAGTGCAATCTAATATAGGGCAGGGCCACTCTACTTGGCTGCTGCAACGACACCCATTTTATAGAAACGTGGAGGACTCTACATCCCACCGATAGGCAGTATAAATTTTTTTCTAAGGTTTATAATTCATCCTCTAGATTGATTATTTTTTTACTCCTAAATCTGCACTGCAGAGTGTGTGCTCCTGTTTGATCAGTTATATTGTTATTAGTGATCATTCACCAGTATTTTTAGTCAAGTCCAGTAATGTACAACACCCCAAGGCACAGTGACGGTTCCCAAATCATCTTCTGAAAAACCCCAATTTTAAATTGATCTTACTGAACATCTCAAATATTTTATTATTGAAAATGACACCCCTGGTGTTTCTCCTAGTCTGTTTTGGGAAACCGCTAAGGCTGTTATCCGTGGTCTTACTATATCCTTCTCAGCAAGCGTAAAGACCAAACAGAGGGCAAAACAGCAGAAGCTTGAACAACAATTAGGTAAACTGCAGAGAAAGTTTAACCTCAACCCGTCAGTGGACTTGAGACCTCAAATCGATGGTACTACTGCTGCTCTGAACACTCTATTGTCAAAAGAGGCTCAAATATCCATTTTGTTTGCGAAGCAAAGGATGCACGCATCCATGCTTGAATTTGGGAACAAATCAAGTAAATATTTAGCAAATTTAGTTAGGGCAAAGGCTGAGCCTCAGGCCATCCCAGTTATAAAAGACAAATCAGGCAAAAAAGTCCATGATAACAAGAATATTAACAACTCATTCTTAGAATTTTATGAAGAGCAATATATTTCGGAATCGGGTAGTAATTCGGAGACTCTGATGAATGCATTTTTGTCATCCATCAATCTCCCTTAAGTTTCTGATACACAGAAAGAACTGCTGAACAAGCCGATTTCAAAACAGAAAGTCATGCAAGCTATCAAGGATCTACAAAATAAAAGGCCTCTGGACCAGACGGTTTGACCCCTGAATTTTATAAAGCTTTTCAGAACCTGCTGAGGGATCCCTTGCTCAAGATGCTCTCTTACTCTTTTAATTTAATTAATACTGAAGAAGAAGAAAAAACCTGTCGATGACTGTGCTTCCTATAGGCCAATTGCTCTCCTAGATGTGGACAGAAAATTGCTTGTTAAAATACTGGCCAGAAGGCTTGAAAGTGTTCTGCCAGATATTATCTCATTGGACCAGACTAGCTTCATTCTAGGTCGTAACTCTTATGGTAATGTAAGGAGGCTCCTAAATCCTGTACAATATGGCACACAGTCGAAAGTCAAATCTCTTGTGATTTCCTTGGACGCAGAGAAGGCCTTCGACAGGATTGAATGGCCTTACCTGTTACATGTTCTCTCTAAATTTAACTTGGGTGATAATTTTATTAAATGGATATCACTTCTATATGCCTCCCCTCGTGCCTCGGTTATTACAAATGGCATGAGATCCCCTACATTCACAGTGAGGCGGGGCACTAGACAAGGCTGTCCAATCTCCCCATCTTTTTGTTGCTCTTGCCATGGAGCCTTTGGCAGAGGCCATTAGGATTTATCCACTAGTGTCTGGCATACAAGTGGGTCTTCTGCAGCACAAAATTTCACTTTATGCAGACGAAATCCTTCTCTATCTTAGTAACCCTGAGGCTTCTATTGTAAGACCAGTGGAGATAATTGGAGCCTTTGGACAATTTTCAGGCTATAAGGTCAATTACTCTAAATCTAAGGCAATGCCAATGACCCCTAATGTGTTGTGGTCTTCAAACTGCTTTGCCCCTTTTAGTTGGTCCCCATCAGGTTTTGTCTACTCTGGCCTGTACAAAGCCAACTTCATGCCCCTAATACGTAAGATTGAAGAGGATTTAGCCCGCTGGACTTTTCTTCTACTGTCTCTTTTGGGGAGAGTAAACCTCTTCAAAAGGATTATACTTTCTCGGTTGTTGTACCCCTTTTTAAATGATCCAGGTTCTTTTAACAAGGAAATTACTTTAAGTTTTAAATACCTCTTTGTCTTCCTTTCTCTAAATAAATAGACATAAACATGCTAGGTTGAAACTCACCACCCTACAACGCCCTTTCGAGGAAGGGGGCCTGGCTGTGCCGAATATTAAACATTACCAAGTTGCTTGCCTTTGTAGTTATTTATGGTATTGGTTCAAAGGTGACCCTGACTCTACTTGGCTCACTCTAGAAGCTACCCGAGTGGTCTCTATTCCTCTCTGTAACATTCTATACATGTCTAAGAATTGGACACCGCCCAAGGTAAAGGCAACTTTTTGTTACAGAATACAAAATTATAAGGGTTTGGAGAGTGGCAAGGAAACTTGTGGGCTGGGAGGGCTTCATTTCTCGCCTCGTACCTATCCACTTAAACCCAGACTTGTTAGACCACGTCTTTTCCTCATGGTCCAGTAAGTGTATAGAGACTGTGGGTGATTTGTTGATAGACGACGTTGTGATGTGTGCGCAGCTAGGAGAGAAATACAATTTGCCACAGAGTCGTCATTTTAGATACCTGCAAATACGTAGCTTTATCACCTCTACCATTAAACTACACCCAAATGGGTTTTCTCTCTTGGCTATGGAGGAGGCCATCCTATATCCTGTATCTTAGGAGTACAACCAGCTGCTCTGAACCCCATCCCCTCCTCACTGAAGCTGCTTAAGGTGCTGCTATTTAATGCGAAGAGATGCATTTTTCTACAGTGGATTTCAGACTCTACCCCCACAGTCTCACATTGGATCAAGGGTATTATGAAACTTCTCCCCCTAGAAGCTATAAGCTACTGGCTTAGTGATAAACAATTTAAATTCTTTCAAATCTGGGACCCCATTCTAGAATATATTGGAGACTATGGGGCCCGGGCTCTCCGGAGTGGTCTATGTGGCCTTGCATGGACTGAAGTTTCAGGGTACATTCCTAGGGATGCAAGTATATGTATGTATCTGTGTTTGTGTTTCATGCTGTAATGACGAAGCTAGAAATAAAGAGTAACATTTAAAAAAAATCCAGGACATCCAGGAAATATTGTATGATTTTTAAAGAAAGTATTTAGAACCTACAAACAAACAAGAATTCTGGCCCTCACAGACCTGTTACATCTTCTATCCTCCAAACTTTACCTGTATTAATGGCACCTGTTTTAACTCGTTATCTAGATAAAAGACAACTGTCCACACCTTCATACAGTCAGACTCCAACCTCCCCCATGAGAAGGCCAGAGACCTGTCTAAGGACACCAGAGACAAGATTGTACACCTGCACAAGACTGGGATGAGCCAATCTACAACAGGCAAGCAGCTGGATGAGAAGAGATCAACTGTTGGAGCAATTCTTGAGAGAGTCTTGAGAGTTCAAATGAAGGCAACTGGACTTATTTGTTGTCTTGAATACGGTTCGTCTCTCATCCAACAGGCTTCTTCAGTTCTGAAAACTGGATTAGGAGTATGAGATTTACTCCCAATCCAGTTTTCAGAACTGAAGAAGCCTCTTTGCATTCAAACTCCCAATCCCTTATGGAAAGTTCCACCCTAGGGCAAACATTCCCATACCCCTCAGCCGCTAATTCCAAGGGGAGAAAGCCCATGTGCACTGGATTCTTACTGAATTCCCCCAGTTGGCCTTTAGCATTCGGGTGACTTCCTGGATTCTCATTCCCGGCAATACTTAACTGAATACTAGTCTGTTACATTTAGCTGTAAGACTGACCTGTGACTTCTACCTCGTTCATCTAAAGCTTAGTTTATACTTCTCTGTCAGCAAGTTTGCACAGACACGCACACGTATCGACAGATAGATTTCCCATTCAGACTTCTCTTTTGCCTGGGGATTCTTGCAAAGCAATTCCCTGCAAGGACAAAAAGAGGGGGCACCTCCAAACCCACGTTTCCTTTTATTTTTTCAGAAGATCATCAGCTCCAAGCACACTCACCTGTGCCGTTCTCCAAGCATCTCATTCATTGGCCAAACCTTCATATTTAAGAGACCTTCACTCACCTCCACCTCGTTCAGTCATCTGCTCTGCTCACCTCGAAGGTGGAATCCCTCATGGAGGCCCACATTTGCCTGGCTAATCTAGTTCATAGCAACTCGGCTCCCTGTTTTTGTATGCTGGACAAGTAGAACGGTGAGGATGGCAAGCCCCCGATGGGCTGTTAGCTGCATTGGACATGCTGTTTGAGTGTCAGCCTACCACCTACACCACAGCAGCCTCCCGTGTAGTCCTACTGATGTCTCTGCTCTCTGGCAAGGCTCAGGAATGGGCGGCCGCCCTGTACTACCAGCAGTCACCTGCGTGCAACGATTACTCTCGCTTCATCGTGGAGTTCCGCAATACCTTCTTGCCTCCCTCGAGCCAAGTAGAAGTCGAGGTCCAGTTCCTTCATCTGCGGCAGCATTGTCGGCCAGTTCATAAATTCGCCACGGACTTCCGTACTCTAGCCACTCAGCTCAACTGGGGCGACTCGAACGCTGCGCACCCTGTTTTTAGAAGGCTTGGACAATTATATCCGAGATGAGATGGTGGGAAAAGAGTCTCCCCAGACTCTGGACACCGCCATTCAACTGGCCCTAGACGGGTACTATGTCGCACCTCTCCGCCTTGTCACCTCCAACAACCATGTCAGCACTTCTTCCCCGCTCTGCAGAAGCTATCTCTACCACCCCCTACCTGGAGTCCACCTCCCTGGAAGAACCCATGCTGGAGCATCTCTCTCCAGAAGAGAAACCATCCTGAGGGGCTTTGCGCTTCGGGCAAGAGGACACCGTCGCTTCTCCTGCCCGATTCGGCCGGGAAACGACCAAGCCAGGTGATTTTGGGGGGAACCTCACCTGGCTCATACGACTCTACTTCTTTCACGATGACAGTTCAACTCAGTCATGCGAAAGTACCACAACTCATCTGCTCAGCCCTATTCGACACGGGGGCTGCCGACAACTTCATCTCAGCTGATCTGGTCTCCAGACACCACATCCCACTGGGGTCTCTGACTCACCCTGTGAGATCCTTCAGTGGGGCACCAGTTGTCTCTCTCGCTGCTTACTTCCAGACTCACGAGAGGTTCCCACAGACCCGCTACCTCCACAAAGACCCATCAAGGACATCCCTTCACCGTACTGGCACGTGACTGAGGTCTTTTCCAAGACCCGAGCAGCTTCCCTCACCGTGAGTACGACATGGCTATTAACCTCCTGCCCGGTGCCACCCCCTCACCCCCCACCCCAGTGGTCGTATCTTTCCATTGTCTTCCACAGAAAATAAACAAAGGGAGGAGTACATCAAGGAGGTGCCTACCAAGGTTTCATCCACCCTTCTTCTTCCCCGGCCGCGTGTTCTTCTTTGTCAAGAAGAAAGATGGCTCACTCACACCATGCATCGACTATGGAGACCTCAACCAGGTAACAGTCAAGGACCGTCATCCGCTTCCACTCATCAGTACAGTTCTGGACTCCCTTTCTCAGGCCACCATCTTCACCCGACTGGACCTCCGGAACGCCTATAATCTCTTCCACATCAGGGAGGGAGACGAATGGAAGATGGCATTCAGTACTCCCAGTGGCCATTGAGAGTACCTGGTCATGCTGGTTTAAATCATATTTGTCTGATAGATTCCAGTTTGTTCATCTAAATGATGAATCTTCTTCACTCTCAAGGGTTACTTGTGGAGTTCCACAGGGTTCTGTGCTTGGACCAATTCTTTTCACCATATATATGCTCCCAATTGGTAGAATTATTAGACAGCATGGGATGAATTTCCACTGCTATGCTGATGATACACAACTATATTTATCCATAAATCCTGATGAACCCAGTCAGTTAAGAAGATTACAGGCATGTCTGGAAGACATAAAAACATGGATGGATCTAAACTTTTTGCTTTTAAATTCTGACAAGACAGAAGTTGCTATCTTTGGACCAGAAGTTCTAAAAAAGAAACTGATTGGTCAATCACTTCATCTGGATGGCATTAAATTGGCCCCCAGTAATAACGTAAAGAACCTCGGCGTTATTTTTGACCAAGACTTGACATCTAAATCCCATATTAAACAGGTTTCTAGGATTTCCTTCTTTCCCCTCCGGAATATTGCTAAAATTAGAAACATCCTGTCCAGGAGTGATGCTGAGAAACTAGTCCATGCATTTGTTACCTCAAGGCTGGACTACTGTAATTCTTTACTATCAGGTAGTCCATAAAATGCCATTAAAAGCCTTCAGTTGATCCAAAATGCGGCAGCAAGAGTTCTGATGAATATTAAAAAGAGAGATCACATTTCTCCTGTTTTAGCTTCCCTTCATTGGCTCCCTGTTAAATCCAGAATCGAATTTAAGGTCCTTCTTCTTACATACAAAGCCCTTAATAATCAAGCTCCATCATACATCAGAGATCTAATTGTTTCATATGTTCCCAACAGAGCACTTCGCTCTCAGACTGCAGGTTTACTTGTAGTTCCTAGGATTTCTAAAAGTAGAATGGGAGGCAGATCTTTTAGTTATCAGGCTCCTCTCCTGTGGAACCAGCTCCCAGCTTTAGTCCATGAGGCAGACACTCTGTTTACTTTTAAGACCAGGCTTAAAACCTTCCTTTTTGATAAAGCTTATAGTTAGAGTGGCATAGGTTATCCTGAGCTATCTATGTAGTTATGCTGCTATAGGCTTAGACTGCTGGAGTACAGACTTAATAATTTTCTTCACTCTGCTACTTCCTTTTCGACTACTACTCTCCAGTTATATTACAGTACATTCTGTTATTTCGACTGTTAACTTTGTGTTCTCTCAGTGTTTTTCTCTCCATAGAAGATATACCTGGTCTGGTATCCTGCTTGGCTGCGGTGCCCTTTTGGACGGGGGGCATCGACTGGGATGATGCTCCCAGTAGCTGAACATCCACCGTGTCATGTTATCAACTTTTTACTTTCTGTAACATAGAAAGTTCTCTTATATCAGATCTTCTGTTCCTTCTGTGTTTCTGCTCTGTCTTCTCAAACCCCCAGACCGCCGTGGCAGATGGCAGCTCCTACTGAGCCTGGTTCTGTTGGAGGTTTCTTCCTGTTAAAGGGGAGTTTTTCCTCTCCACCGTCGAAAAATGCTTGCTCAGTATGAGGGATTGCTGAAGGATTGCTGTGGTTGGAAAGTCTGCATCAACGGGGCCCAACCTCACGCCAATGACTGACGCAATCTGCTGGGATTCCTTAAATAGGAAACTTTTCAACTGATTGGAATGTTTGTATAAATGTATTGAAATGACTTCTTGTTAAGTGCCTTGAGATGACATCTGTTGTGAATTGGCGCTATATAAATAAACTGAATTGAATTGAACTGATCATTTGTCTTCTGGGGAGTTATCTGGTAAATGGTCAAGAAGTCTTTTCTTTTCTCTCCTAATGCTCTCTGTCAGGAGAGTCCACATTTATTTCATTTTGGTTGAAAGTTATTTGATGGAATTGTTATTACACTAAGTACAAGTTTCCTTAGCTATCGCAGCTTATGTGCACTAACTTAGAAACGGGAGTTCCTACTTTAGAACAAATAGCAAAGTTGATTGGGGCATTTAAAGTAGGTTGTGAATTATACCCTGACTGACTTGATTTTGACTAAGCTGACTGACAGTAAAAACATATTTTCTTTCTTTGTGGGACAATTGGGGCTGAATTGTTTCCCTGCTTTTAGATCTACAATCAATTGCTTACCCTCAAGACCTCTATGTTTGCCCCCACCTATAACCCTCCAACTGACCTCCACTTACCTGGTCACGAGCTACTAACAAGCTCAAATCCTCCAGATCATGAGTTCTACTTCACTACTGCTGTGAAGAGAAAATCTGCACTACTTATAACCAAATGCTTGCTGGCCCCTTTCTGTAGCCAATCTTCAGAACCTGCAAACCACGAACAAACCATAAGACAATAAACTATTTCAAAATTATCTTAAAGACTCACCTGAGACAGACTAACCTATCCTCTTCTCCCCTTTCAGATGATCTGACTTTGTCCTTTAAAAATCAATATCATCATTTTGTATTGTTAAATGGGCAATATGGGCTGCGCAGTGGAGCAGTTGGTAGCACTGTTACCTTGAATCAAAAAGGTCTGGATTCAAATCCCGGCCTGGGGTCCTTCTGCATGGAGTTTGCATTTTCTCCCTGTGCATACGTGGGTTCTCTCTGGGTACTCAGGCTTCCATCCACACTCCAAAAACATGACTTAGGTGAATTGGATTCTCTAAATTGCCCTTAGGTATGTGTGTGTGTGCGTGTGTGCATGGTTGTTTGTGCTGTATGTCTCTGTGTTGTCCTGTGATGGACTGGCAACCTGTCCAGGGTGTACCCCGCCTCTTGGCCTGTGACTGCTGGAAAAAGGCCCCTGCAACCCTACATAGGATGGACGGGTACAGGTAATGGATGGATGGAATAAGCAATATAATACTGCTCGTCAGTTACATTTATTCAACAATCAGAAGCATCAGGAATGTGAAGTAAATATGAGATAAGAGGATGTACAGGACCTGTTGGTTTTCTCCCAATCCCTTGTTTTAGACAGATTGCTCCATTAGTCATTTGAGGTAAGGTCAGGGGAGACAGGTGAGACACTGCAACTGTCATCCTGTCAAGTGAAATAAGTAGATTACAGATTAAATTTATATGAACCATGATAAGAGAAAATCAATTTGTCAACTTGACTGTGCTTGTAAATTCAGTGAATTCTGGCCATAAAAATATTGAAATCGTACAGAGAGAGAAGTGTGGGGTGAAGCTGTGCAGTGCTGTGCCTTACCTCTGGTGGCTCTGTGTCCTACAGTGAATGAAGCAGGCAGTTGGAGCATGCCCATTCCTGTCTGTTTTTATATCTTTTATATCTTATATCTCTATTTCTCTTTTGGATTACACATGTAGCCTATGACACACGTTGACGTTCCAGTCTGCGTGATATCTTTAATAAATGTGTGTGGTAGATTTAGTCCTTCTGATCGGTCGACAAGCTGAAAGCAGAAAGTACCATGCTGCACTGATAGGGGACAGTGTTGAGCCCCTTAGGCACAAAAAGCAACAGGTGCTCGCTCTTCTTCTATGCAATGAAAAGACTCAATCGGAATAATACAAAAAACAAAGGAAAATGAGAAACAAACAGAGGTTTTTTACAACAGAGTGATGGAGCTATTGCCCTGATCAAAAGTCTGAGACCAAAAAAATTGGCAAAAAAGAAAAAAAAATCATATTTTGCGTAATTGTATAATAAGTAGAGCTTAATTATGCAACAAGAAGAAATGCGAGTGAAACAAAACATTTTTTTAGCATGTAATTTGTTGAAACCAACATTTAAACTGAAAAAGGCTGTTTACAGCTAATCAAAATTTTAAGACCACACCTCCAAAAAAAATGCATAACCCCCTCCCAAAACAGAAATCAAAGTTCCTAACATGAACTCAATTATGAGTAGCTTTGCTGTTATTGTTGATCACTTCAAAAATTAGTTGCAGTATGCTTGATGCAAGCATTTCCATGAGGTGAGTGGGAACATTTCTCCAAGTGGTGAAGACAACCACATGAAAGGCATCTAGTGTTGTCCATTTTTCTAAACTTCCCTTGTCATCCATCCCCAAAGGTTCTCAGTTTGATTTAGATGAGGGGAACACGCAGGATGGTCCAAAAGAGATGTTATTCTCCTGAAAGAAGTCCCTTGTCCTGCTGGCATTGTGTACTGTTGCGCTGCCCTGTTGTAAAACGCAGTCCTTATCACACAGATGAGGGCCCTTATGAGGGAGATGAGGGCCCTTATGAGGGTCATGAGGGATGCTCTGCCACATCTGGACCTAACCCGCTCCTGAAGCTCCATTGTTTCACCAAAGGAAAAAGCCCCCCAGACCATTATTTTTTCATTAGAGAATAAAACTTTCCTTCACCTTTCAATGTCCACTATTTGGTGCTCTCTTGCAAAGTCTAAACTGTCAATTCTGTAGTGTTCAATGAAATTAGGCCTTTTAAGACGTTTTTTAATTTTTGAAGCCCTTCAGTCTCAGAAGACGTCTGATAGTTATGGGGCTGCAGTCCGGACCAGTAACGGCCTTTATTTGGGTCAGTGATCATCCAGTGTCTTGAAGGACAGCCAATTAGATTCTCAAGTGCTGGTGAAATTTTGTTTGGTCTTCCACTTGACTTATTTGTTCCACAACCCTCAGGATCATTTAAGAAATTCCAAATGAGTGTCTAACTGCGTCTTTCCTCAGCAGCGATGGTGCGCTGTTTATCTTATAAAAGTTATCAACTTTTTACTTTCTTTAATATAGAAAGTGCTCTTACATCAGTTATTTTGTTTTTTCTGTCTTTTCGAACCCCAAGACGGTTGTGGCAGATGGCCGCTCATACTGAGCCTGGTTCTGCTGGAGGTTTCTTCATGTTAAAGGGGAGTTTTTCCTCTCCACTGTCGCTACATGCTTTCTCAGTATGAGGGATTGCTGAGGCATTGCTGTGGTTGGAGTCTGCATAAACAGGGCGCAACTGCCAGTCAATGACTCAATGCAATCTGCTGGGTTTCTTTAAATAGAAAAATAGCTAAAACTTTATACTGATTGGAATGTTTGTATTGACTTTTTTGTAAAGAGTCTTGAGATGACATCTGTTGTTAATTGACGCTAAATAAATAAACTGAAATTAAATTATTTAGTTCAACAACATTTGTACATGTACAGAGTCATATGTACATCTGACTCCAAAGGCATCTGCTCCTCACCAGTCATAAACCTCACTGCAAGACACTGCCATGACTAACAAGAGACATAGCAGCATCCAGAATGGCAGGTTTGTCATGAGTTCCCAGCTTGTCTTCTCAGTTTGCCGTCCTTTGCTTTGTTGAACAGATGCGTAGTAAAATCATCCCGTCAAACAGACCTGGCGCTAGGGCAATTTAGCTGGGGGGGGGGCTGCAGCTTATTTTGGCCCCCCAAAATAAGCTGCAGCCCCCAGTTTTTATTTAACCCCTTAGCGTTTTTACCTCCCGCTGGCAGTGTGTTTCCCTTTTTGACACTCTTTCTATGTATATATTTATATTATATATAATTTAAAAAGGGACTGGCTGAGGTAGGTTCTGGAGTTTTTCCGAACGATCGCTCTGTCCTAGATCGGTGGTCAGGACGTTAGTTTTTGTTCTCCAAAAGGAGCTGGGGTTGAGCAACTGTCACAACCCTGCTGTGGATCTGCTTGTGTATGTGAGTGAGCCATCTTCTTTTATAGAAGATCATTGTCGCTCAGCGGGAACTGTGGTTAAGTCCCACTGATTCAGAGGGAAATGAGCAGATGTCGCCAAACAACCGGCTTAGTAAAAATAAGAAGAGTGGCTAGCAAACCAGTTAATAACAGCAAACAGAAAACACAGCATCAAGCCCTGCTTGTTTCTCTTGTTATTTTTCTGCTGCTTTGATCAGTGACGCTACTCGCTACTGAAACCTTTCTGATACACAGAAAGAAAAATAATGTAATGTCCAACTCACCGTCCTTAGCTGCGTCTGAAAATCCACAGAGCCATCATTCGAACAAACTGTGGGTGATTACTTAATACAGGGGTACCCAAGTCCAGTCCTGAAGAACTACCATGCTGCAACTTGTACATGCATTCCTTCTCTAATACACTTGAATCAAAAGAATGGGTCTTTACTTGACCTCTGCAGAGCTGTATGACTTAATGCTGATGAGGAAATCAAACCATTTAATCCAGGTAAGTTGTGGTTCTTTTCCACTAGGGTTGGCTCGGCTGGACCAGGTGGGTTCCACCCCATTTAGTGCATTTCCACTCCCTTTGTCTGGCCCCTTCTTTCGGACTACCTCTGACTCAGTCAGAAGCGGGCCGAAGCAACCCAACACGCCCACCTATGGACTGATTGGTACAGTAAATTAATGAATGAATACTTTATTGATCTCAGGAGGGGAAATTCAGTTTACAGTACAACCCGTCCAAGAACATATAACAATAACAAACAAACAAACAAACAAGCCAACAAACAGGACCTTAGCCGCCTGAGGAAGAAAAAACAACTCTGTCTCTTCCTGTATGCTGCGTCTGTGTTGATAGTCCACTCCAGTTTCTGGTCCAGAACCACCCCAAGGTATCTGTAAGACTCCACAGTCTCTATTTCCTCCCCATCGATGCAGACTGGCTGTCTTGGTGGTTTAGATCTCCTGAAGTCCACCACCAGCTCCTTAGTCTTGGTGGTGTTCAGGAGAAGACAGTGTTTTTTTGCTCCAGTCAGTGAAGGTCTCCAACCGGTCACTGTACTCCCCCTCCTGTTCACCGCTCACACATGCCACAACAGCTGTATCATCTAAATACTTCTGGATGTGGCAGGACTCTGACTGCTATCTGAAGTCTGATGTGTAGAGCGTGAACAGAAAGGGTAGCCAAAACAGTCCCCTGTGGGACCCCAATACTGCATTCCAGTGTCCCAGAAACACATCTCCCTTCCCTGACGTATTGAGGTCTGGATTTTAGATAATCCATAATCCAGGATCTCAGGGAGGGGGCTACACCCATACGCATAAGTTTGTTTCTCAGTATGGGAGGCTTTATGGTGTTAAAAGCACTGGAGAAGTCCAAGAACATGATCCTGACATAAGAACCAGGCACATCCAGGTATGAGTATGCCCAGTGCAGCATGTAAAGGACCACATCTTCTAAGTGTTCCTGATAGGTAAACTGGAAGGGGTCTAGTTCCTCAGCAACCTGCAGTTTCATTCGACGGACAAAGAGCCGCTCCATGGTCTTCATGATGTGAGATGCCAAAGCCCCTGGTCTGTAATCATTCAGTTCTACCGGTCACCCTATTTTGGGCACCGGTATGAGACATGAAGTCTTCCACAGAACCGGGACTTTTTGTATTTGAAGACTCTGCAGAGGAACTCCTAGTTGTCCTGCACAGTCCTTCAGAAGCCCTGAACAAATTCCATCCGGACCAACAACCTTGCCCGTTTGAAGTCACCTAAGCTCAACTCCCACCTCTTCTTCTGTTATCAACATTTGGAGGGCTCAGGATGCTGGGGGGGGGGACAGCACAGGTGTTGAAGGTGGAGTGAGTACCCACGGAGGTGGAAGGAGCAGACACAGACGTGGAGGTGGAGGAAGCAGCCACAGACGTGGAGTTATAGGAAGCAGCCGCAGACATGAAGATGTAGAAAGCAGCTGCAGAAGATGGAGAGAATAGCAGCGCATTTGGAGGTGGAGGGAGCAGATGCAGACCTAGCCGCAGATGTGGAGGGAGCAGCCACAGACTGCTATTAATTATTATTATTAATCCCACAAGGGACATTTCTTTGTTGCAGCAGCACTCAATATGAAGTAAAAAGCTCAATATACACATAAAAGACAAAAAAAGATAATTAACACGAAGAAATAACAAATATACAACCAAGTAAAGTTGTTATTAAACTTAATCATAAAAATAAGGCAGAGGATCATGATTATCACCTCCCACACTGGGAAGAATTGTTGTACAGTGTTATTGTAAATGGTATGAAGGATTTCCTGAACCTCGCTCCATGACAGCGGAGCTCGTTTTCCACTAGACTGCACCAGCTCCGCTGTCCCTCCAGTTTGTGGTGGAGAGGGTGGGATGTATTATCCATTATTGAGACCAATATACTTAGAGACCTGTCTCCAAAGTCTCCAGTTTATAGCCAATGATTGTGCTAGCCTTACGGAAGAGTTTATTGATTCTACTGGCATCCCTGGAGCTAATGCTGCTCCCCCAGACCACCACAGGATACATGATGGCACTGGACACCATGGACTGGTTGAACATCTCCAAAAGTTTGCTGCATACACTAAAGGATCTGAGCTTCCTCAGAAAGTAGAGTGCTCATTACCCTCCTGTACACAGCATCTAAGTTGACCCTCCAATCCAGTCTGCTATCCAAGTCCACACCCAGATACCTATAACTCTCCACCATCTCCACCACCTCACACAGAATCCTAATGGTCCGGTAAACAGGTCTCCTCCTCCTCCTGTAGTCATTGGCTCCCTGATAAATCCAGAATAGAATTTAAGATCCTTCTTCTTACATACAAAGCCCTTAATAATCAAGCTCCATCATACATCAGAGATCTAATTGTTCCATATGTTCCTAAAAGAGCACTTCACTCTCAGACTGCAGGTTTACTTGTAGTTCCTAGGATTTCTAAAAGTAGAATGGGAGGCAGATCTTTTAGTTATCAGGCTCCTCTCCTGTGGAACCAGCTCCCAGCTTTAGTCCGTGAGGCAGACACTCTGTTTACTTTTAAGGCCAGGCTTAAAACTTTCCTTTTTGATAAAGCTTATAGTTAGAGTGGCTTAGGTCATCCTGAGCTATCTCTGTAGTTATGCTGCTATAGGCTTAGACTGCTGGAGGACAGACTTACCAATTTTCTTCACTCTGCTACTTCCTTTTCTCCTACGACTCTCCAGTTGTATTACAGTACATTCTGTTATTTCGACTGTTAACTTTGTTTTCTCTCAGTGTTTTTCTCCCCATAGAAGATATACCTGGTCTGGTATCCTGCTTGGCTGCAATGCCCTGTTGGACGGGGGGCATCGACTGGGATGATCCTCTCAGTAACTGAACATCCGCTGTGTCCTGTTATCAACTTTTTACTTTCTGTAACATAGAACCCCCAGACGGTCGTGGCAGATGGCCGCTCCTACTGAGCCTGGTTCTGTTGGAGGTTTCTTCCTGTTAAAGGGGAGTTTTTCCTCTCCACTGTCGCTACATGCTTGCTCAGTATGAGGGATTGCTGAAGGATTGCTGTGGTTGGAAATCTGCCCAACCTCACGCCAATGACTGACGCAATCTGCTGGGATTCCTTAAATAGGAAACTTTTTAACTGATCGGAATGTTTGTATAAATGTATTGAAATAACTTCTTGTTAAGTGCCTTGAGATGACATCTGTTGTGAATTGGCGCTATATAAATAAACTGAATTGAATTGAATTGAATAACCATCTTCTTCATCTTGTTCACATTCAGAAGGAGACGGTTCCCATTGCTCCAGCCCACAAAGCTGTTCACCAGCTTTCTATATTCCTCCTCCTGTTCATACCGGATACATCCAACCACCGCAGATTCGTCCGAGTATTGACTCTGAGATACATCTCTGAGTGGGACGATTGAGAGATGTATTTCAAATCAGAGGTGCACAGGGTAAAGAGGAATGGGGACAAAACCGTCCCCTGAGGGGCTACTGTGTCACCACCACATCAGACAGTAAATTCCACAGACAAACTGTGGTCTATCTGTCAGGTAGTCCGTAATACAGGAGATGGTAGACGGGGTGACACCCCCCCGCAGCAGCTTCCCACTCAGTAAAGATGGCTGGATAGTGTTAAAGGCACTGTAAAATAAAAAAACATGATTCTAACACTGCCTCCACCACCATCCAGATGTGAGTGAGCATGCTGCAGCAGGTAGTTGACAACGCCCTCCAGACCAATATGAGGTTGAAAAGCAAACTGAAGAGGGTTCCAGATGGATTCCAGCTGGGGTCTCAGATGAGTCAGGAACAATCTCTCCAGCACCTTCATGACATCTGAGGTCAGGACAACTGGTCATAAGTCTGAAGGGCCAGATGGGGAAGATTTTTTAGGAACCGGGATCAGGCCTGATGTTTTTCATAGTACCGGCACCCTCTCCTGCTTAGGTTGAAGATATGATGCAGGATGATGGACAGCTGGGCAGCATGATTGTTTCCATACCATGCCACAAAGCTGCCCACCAGCTCTCTGTATTCAGCGTCTTGTCAATCTATGATACACCTGACAATTGCATAGTCATCTGAGTATTTTTGGAGATAACAGGTCTCTGATTTGTACTGGAAGTCTGAGGTGTAGAGAGTAAAAAGGAATGGTGAGAGTATGGTCCCATGTGGTGCTCCTGTGCTGCCAACCACCTGGTTTGACACAATTCTTCAGTCTAACAGGGGTCTATTTGTCAGGTAGACATTGATCCAGGTGATTATTAAGAGTACCACCTGTGTTTTTGAAGTTTCTGACAAAGCAAATCAGGCTGAATTGTGTTGAATGCACAGGAGAAATCAAAGAACATGATCTTCACAGTGCTGCCTGCTTCATCCAGATGACAGTGGGTTGGTTGAAGAAGGTGGATGATGGCATCTTACACTCCAACTGATATGTTGTTTGCTTACTCAGGGGGTTAGGTTGAAGAGGTGCTGCAGAATTCCACAGAGCTGCTCTGAACAGGCCTTCAGGACACTGAGGCTGACACCACCTGGATCTCCAGCCTTCTTCTGGTTCAGTTTCTCCAGCTGCCTCTTCATCTGACTTTTAGAAACAGACAAGTGGGAGGGGAGGGAACAAGAGAAAACAAATGTTTTATGCAAATGTAAAAGATGCATACATGTCCAAACCAAGATATCCTCTGGGACAATCAGATCACTATCTTGTTTTTCTCTGCTCAGAATACAAACCACTGTTCAAAGGTAACCTGTGACAAAAAGAACTTTGAGATAATGGTCGAAGCCGAAGAAACCTTGAAGGGTTGTTTTGAGACCACATACTGGATAACTCTCTGCCAAGCACATGGAGAGAACATTGATGCCATGACTGAGTATGTGACTGATTATATAAACTTCTGTGTGGACAACATCCTCCCCACCAGAACAGTGAGATGTTTCCCTAATAACAAACCCTGGATCACCAGTGACCTGAAGGAACTGCTAAACAAGAAAAAAAGTGCCTTCAAGGAGGGAGACAGGGAATTATTGAGGAATCTACAGTAGCAACTTAAGGGCAAGATTAGAGACAGCAAAAAGGCATACAGGAAGCAGCTGGAGACCAAACTACAGAGCAACAATATCAGAGATGTCTGAAATGAAAAAGATCACAGGCTTTAAGAACAGGAAGGATTGGATAAATGGAGGTCTGGACAGAGCCAATGAACTGAATACATTTTTCAACAGGTTCAGTTCCGGAACTAGCTCAGCATCTCCCTCTCCTGTCCCCAGCCAAACAGACATCCCATTCTCCTCTGACCCACAGCTCTCCTGTCACACCTCAGATGTTTTATCCTTCACCTCAGTCATGGACTCTTCTGATTCCACAAGTTTGGCTTCAACCAAGTCTGGAAATGCTGCTACCCCCTTTGCCTCCCCATCCCACTTGTCTGTCTCTAAAACCCTTTCAAACCAGCCATGAAAAACTGTAATTTTCCGGTCTTCGTCTGTTTTGCTTTTGAGTCTGAAAGCAATCTTCCGGACTTTGTCCGGATACCCTTTACCGGTAATTTTACGGATGAAGACCTAGTAACAAGAGTGGACTTTTCATGCTATGGTGTTTGCTTAGATTATCAGGAAATGTTCTGGAAAAGCTGGAGGGGTGTGGGGCGGTGGGGAAAAGGGAAGGGAGGCAGGGAACACTGAGCGCACACATTGATGATGTATAAATGTCACGTGAACGGCAGTGCATAAGAACACGGCATCTTTAGCTTCTTCATCGAAGTCTCTTAAACGTTTCCATGTGCGCAAAATTGCACACATCACAAAGACAAGCACTGTGCTTAAATCTACTGTTTCGTCGTCCATCTTTGCAATGTATCCACATACAACCCCCACCCATTCCCTAGACATTCATCAGGATCCTCCGGTGTGAAAGCAGCCGAAAGGCAATGTTTAGGAAAAAAGTGGTGTATTTGAAAACACAACTCCGGTTAAAGACCGGATGGAATTGTCCGCAAATATTACAGAATTTCTGTCTGAAAATGGCTTAAAAGTCAGGTGAAGAGGCAGCTGGAGAGCCTGAACCAGAACAAGTCCAGATGGTGTCAGCCCCAGAGTCCTGAAGGCCGGTGCAGAGCAGCTCTGTGGGATTCTGCAGCACCTCTTCAACCTTAGCTTGACCTAGGAGAAGGTTCCAGTGTTGTTGAAGACATAATGCCTTGTTCCAGTACCAAAGACAAATCATCCATCAGTCATCAATGACTATAGACCTGTTGCCTGACATCCCACATTATGAAGGTCCTGTTAGCCCCCCTGAGTAAGCAAACAAGAACATATCAGGACCCGCTGCACTTTGCTCATCAGCATGGAGTTTGAATTTAAGATGCCATAATCCACCGGCTTCAACCAACCCACTGTCATCTGGACAAAGCAGGCAGCACTGTGAGGATCATATTCTTTGATTTCTCCAGTGCATTTAACACAATCCAGCCTGATTTGCTTCGTCAGAAACTCCTGAAGACACAATGTAGCCCTCAACAATTGCCTGTTTCAATGACTACCTGACAAACAGACCCCAGTTTGTAAGACTGAAGAACTGTTTCAAACCAGGAGGTCAGCAGCACAGAAGCACCACATGGGATCATTCTCTCACCATTCCTTTTCACTTTGTACACCTCAGACCTCCAGTACAAATCAGAGACCTGTCATCTGCAGAAATACTCAGATGACTCTGCAAATGTCGGGTGTATCAGATATGGACAAGAAGCTGAATACAGAGAGTTGGTGGACCGCTTTGTGACATGGTGTGGAAACAATTGACTTACCTTGAATGTGAACAAAACAAAGGAGATGATTGTAGATTTCAGAAGAAACAGGGATAAGTCAAACGCTGTTTCCATCATGGGAGAAGAAGTGGAGGTGATTGAGGAGTATAAATACCTCAGAGTTCACCTGGACAACAGGCTGGACTGGAGACTGAACAGTGAAGTCATCTACAAGAAGGGACAGAGCAGACTGTACTTCTTGAGGAAGCTTAGGTCCTTCAAGGTTTGCAGCAAGATGCTGCAAATCTTCTACAAGTCTGTTGTGGAGAGTGTAATCTCTTCAGCCATCATCTGTTGGGATAGTAGCATCAGAGCCAGGGACTAAAAAGGCTTAACAACCTGATTAAGAAGGCTGGATATTTTCTCGCCACTACTGTGGAACATCTGGAGATGATAATGCAATGAACAATTCTTCATAAAATCAAAGAAATTATGGACAACCCTCAGCATTCTCCTCGTGAGACTGTCATACAACAACACAGTGTCTTCATTCGGAGGCTTCTTCAGTTTTGCTGCTACACAGGCCGCTACAGCAAATCCTTCCTGCCCACAGCCATCATGATCTACAACAACTCCTTAAAGAATTAATTATATGAGCTACAACAACACTTAATTTCCCTCTGGGATCAATAAAGTATTTTTTAATTGAACTGAATGTGCCCTGAGCCCTGGCCGTCAACAGCATGCAAGTAAACATAGGGAGTTCATTTAGGATTTGTAAACTGTGTCAGCTGAAATGGCCAAATGGAGTGATGCAGAGGGCCGGGAGTTTCTGGCCTTTAGAGTTGAAGACTAGATCGCAGCCACCTTTTGGAGCGCCTCATAAAAAGACTTGAGGAGCGGGGTTTCAATTGAGATAAAAAAAAACAAGTTACATCCAATCTATTTTTTTGTTTACCAGGGACTTTTAATCTTACAGTTTATACACAACCCTGCAAGCTGACAGCCCGGACACCACCCCCACATCCCCCTTTATCCAGTCATTGCGTAATCTTTTGTGAAAAACACCTGATCGTGGCACATTGCTGCCACAGGCTGACAACATATGAATGACCAAAAGTCTCACTGATGCAGGTATTGATGCCGACACTGATGGCAGCATTGTCTTTTGAAACAATCTATAAAGAATGGGCTAAACTAGACCTGTGGACTTAGCAGAATGTAGCAGACTGTACTTCTTGAGGAAGCTTTGGTCCCGTCAAGGTTTGCTGCAAGATGCTACATATCTTCTACAAGTCTGTTGTAGAGAGTGTAATTTCTTCTGCCATCATCTGTTGGGGTAGTAGCATCAGAACAAAGGACTTAAAAAAGCCAAACAACCTGATTAAGAAGGCTGGTTATGTCCTCGGGACGACTGTGGAACCTTTGAGATGATGATGAAAAGTAGGAATCTTCATAACATTACGAACATTATGGACAACTTGAGCATCCTCTTCATGAGACTATCATTCAACAACAGAGTGTCTTCAGCCTGATGCTTTTTCAATTTCATTGAATCATTTCAATAGTGTAAATTACAACCACACCTAATGTCCTTCTGAATCAGTATTTTTTAATTGAAATATCCATAAATCCTTACACAAAACAGTTGGTGTAAGGCAGGGGTCCAGTCCTCAAGGGCCAGTGTCCCACAACTTTTAGATGTTGTGATAAGTTGTTTTTCTTACTCAAGGTGAAAGCCAACGCCTCTATATCTTTACTCCTGTGTTACTTGGACAGAGGATCTGAAGTTCCAGGGAGGTTAAGGATTCAAAGGAGCTGTGAAGGATGGACAAGCATCTAGTCAAGGGCAAGTGTAAGTTTATTCCTGATAGATGCTGAGGATTTGATCAAAGCTTTCAAGATAATTGAGATTTATTGTCCAACAGCCAAATAGAACCAACTGCGGTGGGAGAACTGGAAGTTAGAAAAAATATATTTTTTAGCCAGAAATACTGTAATGTGAGTCAAACGTTCGCTGTTGTGACAACAGTGTCATGGCGCCATGTCATAGTAAATATCTGGAGTGATCTATAATAGCTGGTGGATAATGAGGATGATTAAAAACAGGTGTGAAGGTCGGAACCAGAAGGCCAGACATTTCATTAGCTAGCTAATAGACAACCGACTCCCAGTAGTGCAGCAGTAGGGTTAAAATGATCCAAGCACTTAAGTATTTGTACACTTAATGTTAATTTTGAGTCTGATTTATGCTATTTTATTACTTAATCTGAAATCTAACTGTGTTTGAGCTGGTATAACATCCCAACCTCCCCTCTTGGGTATCAAAATAGGAACCCCTTGTCAGAATTGAGGAGAAATAATTGTAACAAGAAGGGTTCTTAGACCAACAATGTATTGATGACACACACACCGAGTACTGCTCAGTCAGAACGTTTACTTCCCAACTTCCTTGTCGTACATAACACGTCTTAACCTCACTACTGCCAACTAGTGGTGAAACACTTTACACATCACATATCAATACATCTCCTTTTTTTTCAAATAAAGATCATCTTGTCCAAACCTGAAACTTAAGACTGTTGATATCCTTACAAAATAAAATCCATTGCTTACGTTTAAATCCTAAATTCAATTCAACAATTTGACTGGTTACAACTCAACTCAATCTTTATGCACCTTACAGTTCCTCAATCAATCTCTTTGGTCTCACAATTTATCTTTTTGAACCTCTCTTCTGTGTCACCTCGGTCTGTTCATCTCCGTCTGTCCCTAAGTTCTGACTGTTTGTCATTTCCATTTCTTGTTGTTCTATCTGGCTTGGAATTGTCATGTCATTTGTATTACTGTCCATGACCCTGATTTCTTTCTGAGGCCCTTTCAGTAAATGACGTCTGTTTCGCCTCATTGTTTTCCCATGCTCTGTGAGGACTTCAGATGATCTGGGAGTTGTCTCTTTGACCACTTTGGCCAGCGGCCCCCACTGCCCATTACATCTTACCCGCACTGTGTCCTCCTGTGCGAAAGGTCTCAGAGGCTTAGCTGTCCTGTTGTACAGTTCAATCTGCCTCTTGGCTTGCCTCACATCACTCCTTTCCATCAGATGCCTTGCGGATGGAAGTCTGGTTCTGAGTTTCAGTTTCATGAGCATTTCTGCTGGTAAAATACCATTCTCCAATGGTGATACTCGGTAGTTCAGAATGGCCAGAAACGGGTCTTCTGCATTTTCTGCAGCCTTTTTCAAGATTCGCTTCACAATTTGCACTCCTTTCTCAGCCTACCCATTTGACTGTGGGTACAGAGGGCTTGAGGTTGTATGTTTAAACCCATATGTGTCTGCAAAGTCTTTAAAGTAAATGAGGCAGCATCAGAAATAACTGTAGAACCTCATTTGTGCTTAGGCTGTTTAGATTCAGTCGAGCTTTCGGAAATATCAGTATGTTGGACCCAATCCCAACCAAATTATTTAAGGAAGTGTTCCCTTTGGTTCCTGGCCCCATTTTGGATATGATGAATCTATCCTTAGTAAATGGATACGTACCACAAGAATTTAAAATAGCTTTAATTAAACCTTTACTCAAGAAACCTTCCCTTGATCAAGATGACTTAGTGAATTACAGACCTATATCTAACCTTCCTTTCTTATCCAAAGTCCTTGAGAAAATTGTTGCTAATCAAGTCTGTGAGCATCTAAACAGTAACGAGCTGTTTGAAGAGTTTCAGTCAGGTTTTAGAGCTCATCATAGCACTGAAACAGCACTGGTGAAGGTTACTAATGATATTCTCATGGCCTCAGATAATGGACTGGTGTCTGTTCTGGTTTTGATAGATCTCAGTGCTGCTTTTGACACAGTCGATCATAATATTCTCTTAGAAAGGCTTGAACATGTTGCAGGGATCAAAGGAACAGCACTAGGCTGGTTTAAATCATATTTGTCTGACAGATTCCAGTTTGTTCATCTAAATGATCAATCTTCTTCAGTCTCAAGGGTTACTTGTGGAGTTCCACAGGGTTCTGTGCTTGGACCAATTCTTTTCACCATATATATGCTTCCAATTGGTAGAATCATTAGACAGCATGGGATAAATTTCCACAGCTATGCCGATGATACACAACTATACTTATCCATAAATACTGATGAACCCAGTCAGTTAGGTAGATTACAGGCATGTCTGGAAGACATAAAAACATGGATGAATCTAAACGTTTTGCTTTCAAATTCTGATAAGACAGAAGTTCTAAAAAAGAAACTGATCAGTCAATCACTTCATCTGGATGGCATTAAATATGCCCCCAGTAATAACGTAAAGAACCTCGGCGTTATTTCTGACCAAGACTTGACATATAATCCCATATTAAACAGGTTTCTAGGATTTCCTTCTTTCACCTCTGGAATATTGCTAAAATTAGAAACATCCTGTCCAGGAGTGATGCTAAAACTAGTCCATGCATTTGTTACCTCAAGGCTGGACTACAGTAATTCTTTACTATCAGGAAGTCCACAAAATTTAATTAAAAGCCTTCAGTTGATCCAAAATGCGGCAGCAAGAGTTCTGATGAATATTAAAAAGAGAGATCACATTTCTCCTGCTTTAGCTTCCCTTCATTGGCTCCCTGTTAAATCCAGAATAGAATTTAAGATCCTTCTTCTTACATACAAAGCCGTTAATAATCAAGCTCCATCATACATCAGAGATCTAATTGTTTCATATGGTCTGATGAGATAAAAATTCTGTAAATGTTGTATGAGGGTTTAATTCTGTAGTGTATGTGGCAACACTTAGAAACAGTGAACAATCAAGAAGAATGTGGTACATCATGGGTTCCTTATGTGAAGAAACTGACCATTCTATGAACAAAGATCTATGTGGGAGGAGTTTCATGCAAACTTGTTTCAATAAAGACTTTGAGCTGACATAGATCTGGGCTCAGTTACTAGAACTGAGTCCAGCGAACGACGTCTCGCTGTTAAAATATATAATTGTTGTTTGTTGTTCTTATTGCTCCTTTTTACAGAGATGAACGAGCACGCGGGAAGGTGAAATGAGAGCCCAGAGAGAGCCCAGGGTCATAAATTAAATGTGTTTCTGTTCCTTTAAGATAGGCTTTAAATTAGAGTAAAAACACCTTTCCAACAGTTCCCAACAGAGCACTTCGCTCTCAGACTGCAGTTTTACTTGTAGTTCCTAGGATTTCTAAAAGTAGAATGGGAGGCAGATCTTTTAGTTATCAGGCTCCTCTCCTGTGGAACCAGCTCCCAGCTTTAGTCTGTGAGGCAGACACTCTGTTTACTTTTAAGGCCAGGCTTAAAACTTTCCTTTTTGATAAAGTTTATTAACTATAAGCTTTATCAAAAAGGAAAGTGGCTAAGGTCATCCTGAGCTAGCTCTGTAGTTATGCTGGACAGACTTACCAATTTTCTTCACTCTGCTACTTCATTTTCTCCTACTACTCTCCAGTTGTATTACAGTACATTCTGCTATTTTGACTGTTAACTTTGTGTTCTCTGTGTTTTTATCTCCATAGAAGATATACCTGGTCTGGTATCCTGATTGGCTGCAATGCCCTGTTGGACGGGGGGCATCGACTGGGATGGTCCTCCCAGTAACTGAACATCCACTGTGTCCTGTTATCAACTTTTTACTTTCTGTAACATAGAAAGTTCTCTTATATCAGACCTTCTGTTTCTACTGTGTCTCATCTCCCTCTTCTCAAACCCCCAGACGGTTGTGGCAGATGGCCGCTCCTACTGAGCCTGGTTCTGTTGGAGGTTTCTTCCTGTTAAAGGGGAGTTTTTCCTCTCCACCGTCGCTACATGCTTGCTCAGTATGAGGGACTGCTGAAGGATTGCTGTGGTTGGAAAGTCTGCATCAACGGGACCCAACCTCACGCCAATGAATGACGCAATCTGCTGGGATTCCTTAAATAGGAAACTTTTTAACTGATTGGAATGTTTGTATAAATGTATTGAAATAACTTCTTGTTAAGTGCCTTGAGATGACATCTGTTGTGAATTGGCGCTATATAAATAAACTGAATTGAATTGAATCAAAGCATTGGCTTGTGAATTGCTAATAACAGTCATTGGAATTCCATGGCGTGCAAACATGGCTTTTGTTTATATGACTACCCTTTCTGCTGTTGTGTCACTCAACCCTGCAAATTCAGGGTAGTTTGAATGGTAGTCCATGACTAACAGGTAGTCTTTGCCTTTTAGCTGAAATAGATCGATTCCAACTTTTCTTCATGGTTCTTGAGGCTTTTCGTGTGGCCTCATTGGCTGCTTTGGCTGTTGGTATCTGTGACGCTGGCAGGTCACACAGCGCTGCACATATGCCTCAATGTCCTTGTGCATACAAGGCCAATATAACACATCTCGTACACGTCTTTTGCACTTTTCAATACCTAAATGTCCTTCATGCACTAATTTCAACATTTCTGTTCTCATGGAGGCAGGTATGACAATTTTTGTGCCCTTTAACAGAACTCCATCTAACACTGACAGTTCCCCTTTAAAGTGTTGATATAGCTTATCTAGCTTCACCTGTGTTTCTTTCACTATCTCAGCCCATTTTGCATCTGACACTGGCATTTGTACTCTAATAGAGTCTACATGAATCTGCACAACTTCTTCTGTCGTGCTTTTGGTGTTGCGTAAGCTAGCCCTACTCAGTGTATCAGCTACCACTAGGTGCTTGCCAGGCTTAAACTCAAACGTCAAATCATACTGGAGTCTTAGCATTAGGCGCTGGATGCAGGAGCATCACCCAGTGGTTTCTGTGAGATAGATCTGTGGTTTCTGCACTTGTCATAGTGCGTGATGCATACGCAACTGGATACAATTCTGTCTCATGCTTCTGAAGCAGCACAGCTCCTAGGCCGGCTTCGGATGCATCAGTGGACACCTTTAGCGGCTTGTCCTGATCATAAAACTTTAAAACTGGCTCCTGTGTTAAACTGATTTTCAGCCATTCCCATTCTTTAGCATGTTCTGCCATCCATTGCCACATTGTGTTAGTCTCCAACGAGCTTCTAAGAGCTCTGGTGTTTGCTGATAAAATTGGAATAAATTTCCCTAAGTAGTTAACTAGCCCTAAGGCTCTCTGCAAGTCATTCTTGTCCTGCGATACTGGCAGTTCTGCTACAGCCCTAACCTTTTCTGGATCTGGTTGGACTCCAGCCACAGACAACTTCTCGCCCAGGTATGTAATCTCTTGCACCCCAAATTGGCACTTACTTTTATTTAGTTTCAAACCTGATCTTTGCGCCTGAGTGAGAACCCTCTCCAATCTTTCATCATGCTCTGCCTTTGTTTTTCCCCAGACTACCACATCATCAATAAAGACTCCTACTCCTTCTATTCCGTCAAACAGTTGCTGCACGGTTCTATGAAAAACTTCAGGGGTGGAGCTAATTACAAAGGGCAATCTTAAAAAGCAATGCCTTCCAAATGGTGTATTAAATGTGCACAATTTAAAGCTGTCATCATCAAGCACTATTTGGTAGAACCCAGATGAAGCATCTAGTTTTGTAAAATAGCATGCTCCACTCATTTTGCTTGTTATGTCTGATTTTGTCGGTAGCCTGTAGTGCTCTCGCTGGATCGCCTTATTTAGATGTTTAGGATCTGTGCACAACCTCAGATCTCCATTAGGTTTCTCTACGATAACCAAGGAGTTCACCCATTCAGTGGGTTCCTCAATTTTTTTAATTCTCCTGCTATCAGTGAGTCTAATATTTCTTTCAGTGTCATTTTAAGCGCAACTGGCACTGTTCTTGCTGGATGTATGACTGGCTCTGCATTATCCTTAAGCCTTATTTTATGTTTGCCTGGTAGGCGGCCTATGCCTTTAAACACTTCTTTGTATTCTTTCACCCAGTCTGTGTTTTTGGTCCTACTTGTAGTAGACTCTGTGTTCTCACGTGCTGCTACTTTATCTGTGTCTATGACATGCACCCTCTTTATCAGACCTAGCTGGTCACAAGTTTTCAAACCCAAAATTGCTTGTCTATTTCCCTCTACTAGCACAAACGATGAATTCACTTTCTGACATTTGCTAGACAGTGTAACTCTACACATTCCCTTTGTAGGTATTTGCTTATCATCATATGTTCTCAGATTTATCTTTTTATCTCTTACTTTAGGTTTGTTCATCAGTCTATCAAAGTCTTTCATTGGGAGGATGTTTACCTGCGCCCCCGTGTCCACTTTCAGTAAAATGTCCGTGCCATTTACGTTCAAGCATCCAATCCATTCATCACCTGAAACACTCCGCTCTCCCTCGATGGCATCCACGAAGAACGGTGACATGACATCTCCTCACTGTCACTCTCCTTTTCCACGAGTTGCACCCTTTTCTTTGAGAAACAGCACTTAGCGACGTGGTTCTTTCCGCCACATTTTCTGCATTCCTTCCCGAAGGCTGGGCACTGCTTTGGCGCATGTTTAATTCCACATCTCTCGCAGTTCCGGCGTTCTTGCTTTGGCCTTGCATCTCTTTTGTTTGCATACGTTGTTACTTTTGGTTTCGCTCGCTGCACTGCGTCGACCTCTACAGTTTCATTTTCCTTACTGAAAGTCTTTATTTGTGCCTTTGCGCTCTCAAACGCTTGGCAAATTTTAATTGCCTTTTCTAGCTTTAAGTCTGTCTCTTTCAATAAATGCATCCTCACTTTGTTGTTTTGGACTCCAATTACAATTTGGTCCCTTATTAACGCATCACACAGTGGTCCAAAGTTACATGTCTGACTTTTCAATCGCAGGTCTGTGACATACCGTTCTATAGATTCTGACTCTTTCTGAAGCCGGTTCCTGAACACATACTTCTCGTTAGGGCTGGACGATAATTCGATAGCAATATATATCGATTGATAAACATGTGGTGCGATAGAAAAAAAAGGGGTCGATAAAAAAGTTTGATAGAAAAAAAGTTTTCCCTCATTTTTTCATTATAGCCTATCAGGTAGCTTAATACAACAATCATTACTTACTCCAAACAAATCATTACCACTGATAGGCAGCTCTGTCAGCCACCACTCTTTCCTTTCAAACCACAAAAAGGATGAAATGATTTGAGCTAAAACTAAATTTCTTGATAGTCCCTAAGCGAATCGCCGTAACTTCACGTCGGTCAGATCTCACAGCAAGGGAGCAGCGGAGGAAGTTTTTCCGCATAAATGTTTCAGTGACTCAGGTAAAGGTTGCATCCCGTTTTGAACCGATCCTCGACGCACTAAAACACTAAAAATAGCAATAATAAACCAAATAAAATACTACGATCAGTTGTCTTAAGCAGGACTCCACTAAAAATATATTTTTTACATTTTGTGATATTTATCGATAATTATCGATATTGATCAATATGACTATTCCCTTTATCGATATGGTCTTTTTCTATATCGTCCAGCCCTACCTCTCGTACGTTTCGTTCTTTCTTGGTGTGCAATACTGTTCAAATTTCGCCATAACTGCGTCAAACTTGTCCTTCTACTCTTCTGTGAAGAGAAACGTGTTATACACATCCAGTGCACCGCGCCCTGCCACCGTTAGCAGTAATGCTATCTTCCTTTTGTCGTTCCCTTGAACACCGATAGCAAGCATATAAAGTTCAAAACTTTGTTTGAACATCTTCCAGTTCTTGTTGACATTACCGGTCAACTTTAACTCGTCAGGCTGACGAATGTAAGTAATCTTTACAGTCGGTTCGAGATATTTTCTCCTGGTACCATGTATTGATGACACACACACACCGAGTACTGCTCAGTCAGAACGTTTACTTTCCAACTTCCTTGTCGTACATAACACGCCTTAATGTCACTACTGCCAACTAGTGGTAAAACACTTTACACATCACATATCAATACAAACAATGCTTAATGTTACAAATGGAATCAATAGAGAATTTTCTTTTTACTTCTGTACCATACAGAGATGGTACCACATGATGTTGGTTGATTAAGTTGGCAAGGCAATGATCAAAGAACCCTCTAAGAATGTACATCAGTATTCCACTCCTGTTTAGATGAAGCTAGGGTTGCTTTCTGCACTACCATGTCTAAGCTTATACAGTGTATATCCCACCTAACCACACACACACACACACGAAGCATTGTTTACGACCCCCTTCCCCCTTCGGCCCACTGGCGCAACCTCAACCTAGTAGGCATGTGCGAAAAAAAGGCAGACCCACATATATTACGTCACAGTCACCACCTGAGATATGGTGTATCCGAAATTGCTGCAATCTCGGCGTGCCTTCTCTTAAGGTATTATGTGATTTTTTGCAAGCCCCTCTACGTGTACAGTTATTAAGCTGGCTGTGGCGCATGTTTTTTGACGTCACTTCCTTACCAAACTCAGTTCTTAAACGCCTAACGAATCCACACCAATCCAAGAGCCGGAGATTTAAGAAATAGATGGTTCCCTTACCCGTGTAAAACATATCCGGGGTGGGGAACCTTAAACGATGGGCTAGTGTGGCCGAGACGGGGTATTGACTAAATATTTATTCATTTAAGCACTTAAACGGCCTAATGTAGACAGGGCCTAAGAATAGTGTAATTTCCTGACATGTTTCCTGAAACAAACATAGGTTAATCATTTGTGACTGAATATATATTTGTGTAAGGTGTAACACTGAGGACCTGGAAATTCAGTCACAACATAGATGTAAGTGTGTAAAGTTGATTGATTTTTATTCTGAACATAGGATACCACTCATAGTTTTATTGAGAGAAGAAGCAAGTTGGTGACATAGAAATTCCAGATGGGGCATAAATGTGAAACAAAGCTTTATTTACCTTAATAATCAAGGAACATGATCTTGGTGAAAGAACGCTAGACTTCTACTGACCCAAGAGTCACTCTGAGGAAAGCTTAAGTAGAGAGGTGCACAGGTGACACAGGGAGAAAATTATGGCTCAGGTGGGCTGAATGAGACAGATTAGAGTGGAAAGACTTGGCTGGAAAAAATGGTGACATGGAAACTAAAAATAAAGCACAGGCATGCTATGGAAAACACAAGAATCGTTGCAACTTGACTCAAGCCATTTGATATACACCTAAACATACCTAATTTACAGCTGTTAGTGCATGTGCAGCATGTAGAAGGGATGTGTTGATTTTGAAGCAGGACATTTTCTTTCGTCTTTCAGTTCATTGTGATGTAAAACTCACTTCACTTTGGACAGAAACAATGCTAGCTGACAAGCTTGATGCTTCCTGGGTTGTTCCTGAGGATACTAACTCATTTGGTTTCATCTGAGGAGACACTTTGAGGATTTTTCAAGACCATGGCAATAAGGGACAAATCATGGGGAAATAAAAATGTAATGTCTTTAACCTTCACTATGTTCTGTTGACTATCCCATTGTCCTAAACCTTGGTCAATCCAATAGGGGAGACCAGGGCTGGTTATCTCACTTTTTTACTCAAGTGCATATTGCTCATTATCCAAATATATTTCAAGAGACATTTGTAGATTGAATGAAAGCCTGGGATCTTGGCTTGAATTAAACTCACTTTCTTTTTTTTCTTTTACCATTTTATTGTGATAAAAGATTATTATCTTTAGGTAATAACCTTGTGTTTAGTAGGAGGAAATGTATCAAAGACACTGACGACTGTGATATCCTGCCCCATTTTGGGTTTGATAGTCCCTTTTAATTTTAATGGGAGTCTTGTCTAAAAATAAAAATTTTAAGAAATTGTGTAACTTTTTTAAATTTTTTAATCAAACGACAAAAACTTAGATTTGCTGTATGAATAAATAACAATGCTTTTTGTGTTCAGTCCCTAAAATTTAGCAAAGTATTGTATTATTCTGGTGAGTGGTAAAGTGAAGGAATGTATAGTGCTGAAAATATATCCTTGAACATAAACAGAAAAAAAATTCTTGAGGCTTAAAATGCATGCAGATGTATTTATTCTGTCTTTAAAGTGTTTTCCCATGTTGATTTTCCGAATTATTTATTTAGCTTTATGTCAAAGTACAAAAATCCAAGAGATGAACCTTCACAAGGAACATTTTGCTTGAAATTCCTGACCTTTTTGCCACCTAAAGAAAAAAAAGACATGACTTCAACACTAGCATATAAGACCTGATACAAATATTTGATATGGGATTCAGTGTCACATGTGACTACCAACCCTTGGAGAAGTGAGACAACCAGCCCAAAATGACCTCTTGACAATTTTTTTTAGCTAGCTAACAAATAGCGTTAGCTAGCTTAATAAATGTTAAAATCAAAGCTCTTATCTTTCACTTTTTTATTAATTATTGTTTTTTTTAAACTTACAAAGTTTAAATACAAAATTAAGATAACACCAACATAAAAAGTTACTCTGATCCACAAAAATACAAATGTATCCTTGCCTCTGCATTGTGTGCTCAAATCAAAAGATGAATAGTGCAAAATTAGCTAATCCATCCATCCATTTTCCATACCCGTCCATCCTATGTAGGGTTGCGGGGCGGCTGGTGCCTATCTCCAGCAGTCAAGGGGCGAGAGGCAGGGTACACCCTGGACAGGTCGCCAGTCCATCGCAGAAAATTAGCTAATTAATAAACCAAATGTTTGATATCAAAATCAAACCACAGTGCCCTCCAGTGTGGCTGTAATATGCAATGTGACAACCAGCCCCAGTCTCCCCTTCTGTCAAACTACCAGCTGCAGTTCATGATTTCAAAGGAAAAGTTGGCTATGTCAACTTGAAAGCCATTCTGGTGTATGTATATATTTTAGCCTAAATGCATAATTTTGACTCAGTGTCTACTGGAGATGAAATGAATTAATTTGCACCCAGTTTATATTTTAAGAAATAAACGCAGATGACTGAGGTGACTCAAATGATGAGAATGATGTATTTGGACAAAAATGAAGACTGGAGAGAATGAGGGTGGGAGGTGTTGCTGCAGGAAATAATTCTGCAAGAATTGTCTCCAAGCTGCTGCTTGACACTGGACAATCACTTGCATTATCTCATTGACTTTGCAGCAATCCCTCTTCTGTTGAGCATGCATGTAGCAACTGGGGAAAGGAAAACTCCCCTTTACAGGAAGAAACTTCCAACAGAACCAGAACCTGGCTCAGTGGGAGTGGCCATCTGCCTTGATTGACTGGGGGTTTGAGAAGACAGAGCATACACACACACACACACACGCACACACACACACACACACACACACACACACAAGCACTGATCCAGGAGTACTTCTATGTTAAAGATAAAGTTAATGGCAGTAGTATCTCCTTTAGTGGCTTCATCTAGGAAATAAACACAGAAAAACAGATGGAGGTTTTAAGTCAGCACTAGTGTAGGCCTCTATAATATATGCAAATGATATGCAGCTCTGAAGCCCCACCACTCAAGCGCACTAAATGTTAAAAAAGTAACAGAGAATTGAAACGGTATAAAATAGCAGCACTGAAAAAACAGGGCCAGCAAAAAAATTTTTAATAAAAAAATAGTCAGGGTGAAAACTTGGTTACAAGTGACTTATTTGTTTTAATGTATACATTTAGAGTTTAATTTTTTTTCACTATCAGTTTCACTTTCAATACATAATCATTCATTGCTGTTTTGTTTCAGTCAAAAATCAAATTTGTAGTTACAATTATATATTTAATTGCCAATATTTCCTGTTTCATTGTAAGCTGTAATCATTTTAGCCCCATGAAATGTCTTCTGAACTAAATGTAGTTCTGCATAAAACCTCAGTACTGAATTGTTCATAAAAGTAAATAATACTGTCCAAAAACTTTTTTCCCTCTTTGTTTTCTTCCTTTTGTCATAAAGTTGATATGCGTCCATGATGCTTACACATTAACATATGTTCTCACCCAGACAACCAACAACTTTTCAACCATATGAAGAGGGTGAAGACATCTTAATGTTATATCTTTTCACATTTTATTGTTGTTGAACCTTGCTTAGACAGAAGATAGCTGTTTTTTAGATGTTTTAATTGAGATTTTGCTTGAAGGACAGAATCTTATGTTGGCTGCTACATAATTTGCTCTTACGTACACTGAGGCTTCACAGATGAGTCCTAAGAAAGCATGTACCAAACAAGAGTTTAATATCAGTATTCTAATGTACATTTATTACACTTCTTAAATAAATATTCCATCTTTAGAATTATTATGCACATCCTCAAATAGAAAAATATTTATATATGTATAAAAACAGACATTAGGAGAGAAACAAGAACCCATAAAGCAAGGGGCAAAGGATCAGCACATTTTGTACATGAGTCACTACAATCAGATCAGGAAACCTGTGAATATAAATTATAGCTGCCACATTGTTCCATAGTATGCTTTGAGCACACTGTTTGCTTAAATGAATCCAGTCAGGATGAAGCGTCTGGCAATCAGCCTGAACACTATGTTGTTGCTGCCGCGCTCTGCAGTGCTGCGTCTCACAGTGTGTCCGTAAACTCAGCGTTCCCTGGCAGTGCGGTCACTCAGGGTCCTTCAAGTCTCCTTGAGCAGCAGGCAAAAATCCCAAAAAATGTCTCCCCTAGTTAAAATTACATGCAAGAAATCAAACAATGCACTCTACAAAGATGCTGAAGACAAGACAAATGAGTTGCGTTTATCTAAAAAGAAATTCTCAGCACTAAAAAGTCTGGAGTACAAAAATAGATTTTTTATATATGTATATTTTCTTATTCCTTTATGTCCATGAACTTTCTTTGCTCACTTAAGAAAATTTGAAAATACGCTATGAGTTAGGATACAGTATGAAAAATATCTAGAAGGCTTTTTTTTTAGAGAGGAACACAATGTTTCAGTACTTCAGTCAATATTTATGTATTTATGTTCATTCTCTTCCTCCTCAGCGCTGTGAAGAGTACCGTGTGCGTTTAGTCCTTTGACTGAAAGGGTAGTGGATGAAGTCAAAAGGCCGTTGTTGGCCTGGATGGGTGGGCTGTTGCCCCTTTGGCAACCTCTTCATGAAATGCACCTCACGCTGGTGCTGGCGTGTCCTGGAGCCCCTGCGCGGCCGCCCACGGCGAGTGAAGGCCATGTACCAGCCATCGTACCGGGCGTTCCTCAGGGCTGTGTAGTTATTTTCCAGGACAATCTCGGTGAAGATACAGTCCCGCCCCTGTCCATTTTCCTGCAGAAATTTGCAGATGGAAACATCAGATATATAAAGACTTCACCTGTGTGGACATGCTAACTCACACACACAGCCACACACACACAGCCACACACACACAGCCACACACACACACACACACACACACACACACACACACACACACACACACACACACACACACACACACACAGGGCATATGCTACAATCATTACAGATCAGAGAGCGATGGGGACTGTCAGCAAGGGATGAGTCCTCTTCCCTTCAGCAAACCTCTACAGAGCTTTTGGGGTAGTTGCAGATCTCCTGCCAAAAGGCCCTTATTAAGCTGAAATGTCAGGTTTACTCCCAGTTTAACCGATATTATTGTTTATGAGTAAATTTACCCACCATTAATAAAATCCATCATATTTTCAGCCATGCTTTGATGCCAACAAAGCATGGCAGTCCAGTTCAGAGATGGGTAAAGTTTGAATGATGTGGCATCCTTAGTCACTGACATAAGCCAACTTAATAGCAATAAAACATACAGTAAGGTGATGTAAATGTGCTCCGTCCTGGCCTACTGTAACAACCACCCACCTTTTTGAACAAAGGGTGCCTTAAAAATAGCCAAGATGAACCCATAAACACACATCCGTCCCAACAGACTGCTGCATGTTCATTCTTTGTGCCTTTTGCTCATACATGCGTGTGTACACACACACACACACACACCGAGGTCGGCTGTGACTGGGATGGAAGCTTGGGGCAGATGGTGTTCGAGGCAGGGTGCTGGGTGGGTGGAGGGTAAGTGGAAAGAGGTGGGGGGATCTGTTTATTAGCTGTCGCAGTGAGAGAAGAGTGCTGGCATGAACCTCAGCTCCTCACACACACTAAAAGACTCATAGGAGAGCTTCATGTACCTATCCCAAACTAAACTCCAATATGGACACTTTATCGCTGAATCTGTTCAACATTTGCTTCCTCTTCTTGATCTACCGGGGGATTATTTCAGTATAAAATTACAGAGTGTATTCATTATTTCTGCTTTTGGACTATCATACTTCCTCTAATTAAATGATTACCTCTTAAGGCCAGCAGAGCAGTTGACACAAACAAATAAGGTGTGACCACTACTACAAAAAGGGCAGGGAGGGGGTCAATGAAAACACTTATGCTGCGCACTACCTTCTGCATGCCATCATTTAAAAACTTATTTGTTTCTTGAATCTTGGACAGAGTGAACATTTCACCAGAGCAACATGTTAGTTTACAACAACAGTACATAGCTCATTCAGGTTATCCTGTCAGAGGCAACCAGAACCTTGAAAGTTCAACGTTTTTCAATTTTCTAGTCCAAAGAGTTAAATATCTACTCCCAAATACACGCTCTGAGTTTTTTTATTACAATAATTCAGCCAGCTTTCTCCCCTGGCTTTAGCTGGGTGGCCAGCCCTTTGTCCTCACCTTGCCAATGAGCTTCCCCTTCTTGTTCATGCAGATGTAGAGGCCCGTCTCAGCTCCCTTGATGCGAACTCGACTCCCAAATGTGTCGGTTTCTACAATGAGTTTAGCTGAGAAAGACAAGCAAGATGAGTTTGGTTAGAATGCGCTGCATTAAAGGTTTCTCAGTTTTCAACATGCCTATTCTATTTTTTCTGAAAAAACTCTACATTAAAATAATCAATGAGTCCTACTTTTGCTGAGTGCTTGCAGAAAGAAAATCATAAATGAATGACAATAACCGCTTGAGAGGATTTCAAAGATGTCCACACACATACCCGTAGACACACACACACACACACACACACACACTGAGTAAAACCTCTGGGAGCATTCCTGGAGATTTATGCAAGCTGAAATTCCCACAAAATGATAAAACCACGTGTCCGCTGATTCTTTGAAAGCTGAAAAGACGATCCTGGCAGTGCTGCTCAGAATTCCTGCAATCACCTCACTCATAAACCCTGACGTTTACCTCCATGACCTGACAGGATTCTAACAGGCACAAATTCAAAGTCTTTATAGAATGGAAAGGACTTCCATTCTTTCACCGATGCCTCAGCTCCATATTAATATATCTACAGCTCATTCTCCAACTCTTTCACCAATTTCACCTTTTCAGAGATTTTAGATGATATCCTCAGCCATAAACTAAAGTGTGTTTAACTAAAGATTATCATGGTTGTCCTCACGAACCACTCAAAGACCACTTCTTTGTCAGAGTTCTAATTGCAGTCAAAACCAGCAGTCAGAGCTGAACAAAATATTGACAGACGACACCAAATTTTGGAGACAAACCTTCTATCACACTCCTAATAACACAAAATTACATCCAGCAACCAGACAAGTTTGTGGAAACAGCAGAGACCTCTGAATTACCAGCAACACCAAGCACACTGTTAACCTCTCTATTTCTTTAGCCATGTGGATTTTAACGTTCAACAACACGGCCGGCTTGCTTCAAGGAGCGGGCCTGAAAGGTGGGGGTTGAGGGGGAACACAAGCTATGCAGGAAATGTTCAAGAGGGAGAACCTCTAATGGCTCTTCCAGACCTAGAGAATCTCTGCAGATCACCTTCTAGCACCATTGATAACCCGCTGGGCATTTGCCCCCAGGTCCAAACCTATTTCAGCTACACATGGTACAAAGACTGTCCCCCTCCGCTGGTTCAGGCCAGTTAATGGTTTTTTATACCTTTAGGCTGTTGGATGAGGAATCGTTTTAAGGCTTCTAAATTTTTTAATTCACACATGCTCTGCACTGACTGAAAATATGTGCTATAACTTCATTAAATATATATTACTGTACACTAAAGCATATATATATATATATATATATATATATATATATATATATATATATATATATATATATATATATATATATATTAAGATGAATAAGAAATACTTTATTGATCCCACCGGGGGAAATTCACATGCTATGGCAGCAAACATAACAAATAAAGGAATAAGGTGCAGAGGTAAAAGACAGACAGCAATATAACACTGGTGGAAGATGAAATATGTAGAATAAAATACAACAATTAGAAGACACTATATCCATATATGTGGCAAAAAAGAAAGTTTGCCTAAAGAACGAAATGTGTTTTAATTCCTTTTTTAAAGATATTTTAATTAAACATTTAGTCTAAATATCCAAATGCTGGGCCGATTATATGAAATAAAAGATGAAATTGTCGACTATAAATCATTTGCAGACATTTTGTTCTCTGACGTGAAAAAAGATAACAGAAAAAAACCCAATATTCTTACCGTGCGCGTCTCCGTCTTCGGCCATGGCGTTGATCTTCTTGTTGGGCAGGACCTGCACATGCTTGCCGCTGGTCCGGCTGTACAGCTGGTAGATCCGGATCAGCCTGCGGCTCACCCGGTCCGTCACTTTGCTCTGCTCGCTTACATGCTGCGTGAAATTAGGCGGGGACTGATTGGTTACCTGTCAGAAATTAGACGGCATCACGATTATCAGTGCGTATTGCTTTTATATTAACTTATTTTTTTTAGGCCAAATTTAGGATTTGATTTATTAAGAAAAATAGAATGATTAAAAAAATCTTGGAATTTTAGCAGATCCAATTGCGCAACTTTAGAATATTGGAATTATAGACCATTTGCGCGTTTTTCAAGGAGACTTGATACATAATGCAAAGAAAAGAAACTTGGCTGTTCTCTGTTTTTCTTTTTTTTTGACAAGCTGCTAGACTATAGCCTAACAAGTTCCAGAGTAGCGGCTGCCAAATGAAGGTGACCGCGTCCGAAAGGACGGACTTTGTGATTACAGGTTGTACTAAGGAGAATGTGCGACTCAGAAAAAAACAAAGAACACTTTGCTGAAACAATTTTGGATTATTTAATCAATGAAAGCCGACTGAACATGCACCATAATTTACTATAAATGTGGATTTTTCCTAATTTAGTATACAACCACGAACCCCCTGATGGCATTTTAGCACTAAATCATTTCCTCCTGCCCGATGGGCCGCACGGCATGTGCCAGGCCCGGAGTGTGCCCCGCTGTCCGGTGCGCCATGGGAGCCATCAGAAACTGTTGCATCACACAGTGTTATGGTGCTGTGTCATATTTAGATCGATCTTGTAAAAATATATTTTGGTGGCCTGTATTAGTCCTTCACGCTAACATTTTTTTTTTTTTTTTACATTTGTAGGTTATTTGCATAGAAAACAGTTTGCTACATACCTGAGCATAGTAGCAGAATGCAAACAGGTGCAGTAACCTGCAAAGAAGAAAACGGACAGTTGGTTATTTCATTCAGGCATGAGATGCGCAGAAGAGACAGGAGAGACGGAGAAAAGCTCTCACAGATAGCTGAGTCTGGATGGGATGGCCCGCATGTTGGATGGAGGTGAGCAGACCTTTCGGCTTTTATTGACAGGTGTCCCTTTGGGGTTTCGGACGACAGGCTCTTTTAAGTCTTCCAATCGAGTCAATAAGTTCAAAAGATTTTAGTGAAATCCTCCAAGGGTCAGCGGTACTGACAGCGCGGCTCACACACGCCCAGCAATTGCATTTAAAAAAAATTTGAAATCAGAACAAGAACTTGCAATAATTTAAAAATATCTCTAATCAAAGTAAAACTATAAGTCAGAGGGCTGAGGAAAGTCTGTAAGTGCACTTGCAGAAGAAAAAAGAAGTTTGGATGAAGCGCTGCAGGATCTCCGCCGGGCTGTCAGAAAGCTCCTGTGGTAACGTTAATCCTTGTCCTCATCTGCGGCCTTCAGGTGAGTGTGACTCCGCTGCTGAATCCTGTCTGACCGGCTCCGTCTGGTTATTGCTGCCGCTGTGATTCGATGCTCCCCCCGCTCCTGCTCCTGCTGCTGCTCCGATCTGTAGCAGGACTGCAGGCTGGATGCTCCGCGTCTCCTTTCTCTGCTCCCATCCCACACCGCTCCACGCTCACACACCCAGAAGGCTCTGCTAAGAACAAGCCCCCTTTTTCTGCAGAACAAAAGCGGACACCCTAACCCCCTACCCCTCCCCTCCTTCCTCACCACCACCACCCCGCGCCCTCCTCCTCCCCTCCCCCCCGTTTCAAGCATCTCCTTTACCTGAGGAGCTGTCCGGAGCAGAAAGGAGCAAGGAGGAGCCTGAGCTGCTCTGGTCTACAACGACCAGATCGGATCTAAATGATGGTGTCCGGTTCTGGAAGCACTGGCTATCATAAAGGGCGAGGTGGTTTCATAACCCCACAAACCCTGGTGTCCCGTCCACCCGCCTTGTTCCCGCAGCTCCAACACTTCCTCCTCCTCTGGGCTGCTGATGCTGAATCTGCTCAGCGTGTGTATTGGCACCTCAAAGTGAGAGACATTAAAGGGATTACAGGTGATTAGCGTTTTTAAGACTACCCTCACCCTCACCCCAACACTATACATTAAATAAATAAAAAAATAAAAAAATAAAAAAATAAAAAATAAATAAAAAAATAAAAAAATAAAAAATAAAAAATAAAAAAATAAATAAATAAATAAATAATCACTCGCACCTGAAATTCATCACTTAAAATCCCTGAAGGATAATTTAATCACAAATGAATTCTGTTCTGACCCTGATCTGTTAGCCCGCTAGTCCCGTTGACAGAATCACACACCTTAATTAATTATCCTGCAAACCACGCCCTTATTAACCCAGAAGTCATTGATTATTGTGGGTTAGAATTTATTGATCTGGTCCGTCCCGGCCTCTAGACAGAGAACAACTGCTGAATAAACAAGCCCTAATCCAGTGGGACATGATGGCAATAATAGGACGAACCTTTTCATTCTTGCATGATTACATCATACTGCTCTTCCATTTTGCCTACATGCGGTCATTTTTGGAGAGGTAAAGGCTGCACTAGCGCAAGAACATCCAGGTTTGACTAAAAAAACAGAACAACATACCTTATTGGCTGTAATAATGTTGATAAGTGGAAGTGAAGGCAAAAACCTTCCTGCCATCAGGTGTGCTCAAAGTCGTCGTTCCCGTCTCAACCACGGGTGGGCGCTCTGGCGAAAGTGATTAGATCGTGGAAGAACTAACAGAGCAGTGTATGGCCATCATATTTCACATTGTTAAGGATCAAATCCACTTTGGAGTCTTTTGGTCCCAGACAGACAGCCTTCATGTTGTCAGGGAGTTTCCTTGCTCCTATTAACAGACTCAGCCATGTGTCTCTGGGGCTTGTATGCAGTCTTACTGCAGGTCATGCACTGGGTGAGGACTATTGGTATTGACCAAGAAGCTGCATGTGATCAGCACCTGGAGCAGCGCTGCAAACAAGCCATTGTCCCGGTTACAGATTTGGCTTTTTTGTCCTACTTAAATGATTCAGATCAAACTAATATTTTTATTTTGATCCGAGTCAATATCAGCTGTTGATTTTCATTTATTACAGTAAAAAGCTATCTAAACTAAAGTTTACTGGGGAATGTAATTCCTCCCTAAACCCAATGACTGGTTGCTCCACCCAGGGTAGCAACAGCTGCCATCAAGTGCTTCTGATAACTGGTAATGAGTCCTTAACATTACTTTGGAGGAATTTTGATCCACTCTGCTTTGCAGAAATGTAATAATTCACTTTGGAGGGTTTTCCACGTTTTTCATGCCACAGCATTTCAATCTGATTTAAATCTAGACTTTGACTAGGCCACTCTAAAACCTTTATTTATTCATGAGCAATTTAGAGATGATAGGGTTCCCCTAATCTGATGTTGACCTGTAAGGTTGGTTTTTATTCAACCTCCAGAGTATACAGTATGGAAGTTCTAAGTGTTTGACTGATGTTGTTCAGTTCCAAGCATACTAGAACTCTGGGGCAACTGTGGCTCAGTGGGTAGTGTAGTTATATTGAACCAGAAGGTTGTGAATTAGGTTCCAGCTCCCCCCTAGTGCATGTTGATTTGTCCTAGGGCAAGGCAATCAACCCCAAGCTGGCTACTGATCAGCACAGTGGTGTAAAAAAAGTGGCTATGCACTATATATGACACATACAGTAAGGGCTCTGCGCTAGAGGTGGTACTGAAGCAAAGATAAGAGAAAAAAAATTGGTTGGGATTTTTTGTGTTTAACAGCTGTTTGATGTTACAACAATATTTCAAGGTTATGTGAATTAACTGATAAATTATACATTAGTAAAGGCATCTAGGGAATATAGTATAATAGGAAAACATTAATCAGTGAAGAGGCCTTTCACCTAGTCTGATCTAACTGCAGGTGAGGAGTGTTTTGGTTAACCTTGCAATGAAGACATAACATTTTGGGGACTGAAGGCAGAAGCTGCTTACAGAGAGAGCAGACATGATCTGGGGTGCGAGAGAGCCCAGACAGGCTCATTTACAAGACCGGCCGTGATAAAATATAAGATAACGCCAATCCAGACTTTGGCCTCATTCTTATGGAAGGAAGAAGATATTTTCTGCTATGACATTGTGCATGTGTAAATAATATGATTCATAACAGAAGTAATTTGCTGATTAGGCACCCCTCCGCTCCAGCGCACGCCTTATCAAAAATGCCCTTGACCGCAATTGTTTTCATTTAAATCTGATGACAGCTAGAGCTAGGATAGCTAAAGATGGGCAGGCTGAAAAGAAAGAAGCTCTCAGGGGCACAAAACATCCATCCATCCATCCATCCATCCATCCATCCATCCATCCATCCATCCATCCATCCATCCATCCATCCATCCATCCATCCATCATGGGGTGAGAGCCGGGGTACACCCCGGACAGGACACCAGTCTGGGGCACAAAACAGAAGAGGGAAAAGGAAAATGATTTTGTAGGGATGAAAAAGCTTTTCAAAATGGTTAAAAGACAGGAGGTAAGTTAGTCACAGTGTATCAAGAGGAGGTTCATAGTTATTCAGATTAACTATACCTGCTACTTGTAAAATGCTACTGTTGTCTTGAAACTGTGCTGATCACAATTAAGAATGTATAACAGAATATGATAAGAAAAATAAAAATAAAATAACTGGTTTGCGGTCATTTTGTTCTTCAGACAAATTATTTGTTTTAACAAGATGGTGAATCATAAAACAGATAAATTATTAAACTTGGGTGATACACGAGTTTAAATTTCTTCACTTTGATAAAACACCACAGTGATGTATCTGATAATTATGATCAGATTCCAATAAGTAACTGATATACAACCAGGGCCACCTCCCCCCCCCCCCCCCCCACGGCCCTTATATATGTGTGTGTTATATATACGGCTCCTATATGTGTGTATAGATAGATACACTATCTATCTATCATAGATAAATAGATATGCTGAAAATTTAAAATATATTATCAAAGCCAACATATCTATTTTATTTTTGTATTGAGCACCATAAAACATATAACAAAGTAGTGAATACCACCATCACCTCTGCATAAACATCAAATAGTGACGACAGCAGAAACAAAGAACAGCAGCTAACAAGTCAGTGCAAGGACCTTCTCTTTAAAGAAGGCAAAGCAAGTTTATTTGTATAGCACAATTCATGTTACAGGACAATTCAAAGTGCTTTACATAAAACATCAAAAGCATTACAGCAGGGTGCAGAAAAAGCAAAAGTACAGGAATAAAAAGCATGATTTAAAATGAAAAAAAATCTATCTTAAAAAGAAGTCGTGCAGATTTATAACTTAGAATAAAAACCTAATCAAAAGCAGCTGAGAACAGGTTGTTGTGCATCATGCACACACACACACACACACACACACACACACACACACACACACACACACACACACACACACACACACACACACACACACACACACACACACACACACACACACTCCTTTCAGCACCATGGGCAGCAATGTGGCCAATGTGTCAGCAAAGGCTTATTGGTTTACATTTAACCTGTTCCACCCCACAGCCCCGGCGCCAGGTCACTGTGGGGGAAGGGCGGAGAGAATGTCCGCATTTAGTTGACCTGTGGTCACTGGTTGCTAAGCATGTTCTATCATTATAAACCTCAGAATCTCAGCTAAAGACTCACATAAATATTTTCTGTGACCTCCAAGAGCAGAAATAATAACAAGCAATTAGAAGAGCAGTTGTGCTATATATATATATATATATATATATATATATATATATATATATATATATATATATATATATATATATATATATATATATATATATTACATGAACACATTCAACCGAACCCGTCGGTCACCCTGCCAAACAGAACCGAGCAAACTTTGCCTTCCATGAAAGCCAGCATGTCACAGATTCTAAAGCTGCAAGTTTCATCACACTACGTGCAAATTTCAGCAAATCAGCAGCAAAAAAGCCCAAAAATAGCAGGCTACAGCATTTGAAAAACAAGAGCATACATTTTTCCTTGCCTTTGTTTTTTCTGTTCTGAAAAGAATAATCCACCGTGATTTGACTGTATTTCCAGAATAACTAAAATATCCAGGGTGTATTTAGAAAAGAAAAAGTGAAAGAAAAACGAAAACCTGCAGGAGAAATCTCCCATGTCTCGCTCCTATCTGCTGCGCCTCCTCATCTGTGGTAGGTTCCCTGCTGCGCGGCCTGCTCCATGCCTACCAGTGCTGCTGCTGCTGGATCCTCCTCTCTGCCCGCCCCGGTGTGTCAGAGAGCTAGCTATGTCCAACTTCTTTAGCTGACTTAAAGAATTCTGTCAGGTTAGGTATTGTCTTTCTTACTTCTTTGTCTCGAAGCTCCTTCTCACAAATCGCTTTTCTTTTCTGGGCACTGCTCTCAAATTTCTTCCCCGACATTTTTCCACGTTTCTTTACATCCAGATGACCCCGCCCTGAAATTGTCTAAATTGTTTGATTGGTGAGCTGATGGTGCAATGGGAACTTTAGAGGCCACATGGGTGAAGTAGATCACTTGTAATTTGGATTAAACAGCAGCATTAAATTAGCACATAAGATGATTGACAGAAAACCTGACAAGTAATAAAACGTTTCTTTTGGGGTTTTTTTTTAACCTGAAATGATAGGCCCCCTGAGCATCAAAGGCCCCTGGCCACTGCCCCGGTTGGCCCGTGCATTAAGGCGGCCTTGTTTACAACAAGGATATTATTTAAAATTAAAATGTAATGTTTTTTTATATGTAATTACTCAGAGGTTATGCTACAATTTTTTGTTGTTGGTCATATTGACTGAAGGGGTCAAACGAATCCAGTCATAATCTATTTTTACCGGTCAATTTTTAAAATGATAATAATGACATTCAGTAGTATTTAACTTTCATTCATTTTAATCAATATTCAATCCAAACAAACCGAACAGAGAATCTACATCGTGCCATCACACATCAAGCAGATTATTAAGGTACAAGTATGAACATTTCATGAAGATTTCACCTGCTGTGGGCTGAATGCTTAGCGGTGTTGGGAGCACAGCCATGATCACTGGACCAAAACACTGACCTCCCCGGTGGTAGGAGTGCTGATGACACAACACTCTGAGTTTCAACAGGAAAAGGGGGAGTTGTGATCAGCCAAACTCAAAACAAACCAGTTGCCGCTTTGAACTTTGACCTCTTTTGCCCGTGAGCCCAGCTGGATTCACATAGGGAGAGAACAGCATGCGAACTCCGTCCTTCACTGGCGATGGAGGAATCGAGTTTCTGGAAGAAACTCCTTGGTTCCGAAAGACTTTTACAGTCTGCCGATTGATCAGGTGAACTGTATTCGGCTGATCAAATAAGTCCTGAATGACTTGTTCAAAACTCAGAATCTTTTCAATTACAGATTCCACAGAGAGAGAGGGAGCCTCTCTTTGCTGACGCTCTGCCGGCCTGCTGCCCTGCTGCCCTGACGCTGAACTGCCTGCTTTGGGAGCCGAGAGCTGAAAGAGCCAAGAGCTGCTGAGCTGATTGCCGCCCGCGAAAAGGGAGCGGTCTGTGGGAGAGCGACGTTCAAGCTAACAGTGGCTTGGCAACCCACAAGGACCTGAGTTCTGGCTAACGGTGGCTAGCAGCCACACACGAAGCCTCCCTGTTAGTACCCCACGCAGCTGCTGCTAACTGACCAGCTATAATAGCTGGTTTCTCTGCTTTATCGCCAATCTTTTCAGACAATGGAGCCACCCTTTAATGAAGATCTAAGAACCGTTCAAGTAAGGTTGTGTGTAGGCAGAGATAAATTAGCTTAAGATAAACAAATTAAGATTTGTTTTGATTGTCTATTTCACTGTGTTTTTGCTGCAATTGTAAGAATTAATTTCTTCAATTTTTTGGGTATGAACAGTGTTTTCAAAAGTTTCTGACTGATGGAGTCAAAAAATCATGCAAACATGAGTTACTCCATCCGACTGGAGTTTTTCCTATGTTCTTTGGTGCTAAGCTAAAACAGAGTGTCTCTAAGCTGCTCTACATAGATTAGCTCCGCTCAGTCTTATTAGTGTGGCCTGCTTTTGCAGGGCTTCATAAACAATAAACAATAAAGATTGCTACCTACTGTATTTAAAACACAGATCGGCTTTAAAATACATCGTTTAAACACCGAAAACTAATAATAATAAGTCGCTTTTGAATTGCCTTCTTAGTATGTCAAAATACTAAATTAGATAAATCATTACGGTGACTGATACCTAGAATAGAAACAATTCTCTAAAGGTTATTGATTTCTAATTCAGCAAATGATTTAATGAAACATTACTTCCTCCAAAGAATGCTTTTGTGTTCACATCTGCTTTGCATTGTGAACTGGTTGTCTAAACAAACCCAAAAGGTGCTCATTAGTCTTTAACTAATTCCTATTAGTTTAGGACTAACTTAGCTTCACTCCCAAAACTCTTTAATACAAGCCATGGTCTTTAAGCATACATAGTCCTACTGAACTGTGACATCACAATCAATTTATTCGTTGTTGTTTCTACTTCTTTGCATATTTGTCAATTTTACTGTTTTACTTTTGGTAGTTAGTTTTATTATTCATTGATCTTTTACTTAGAAGTTTAGTTGGTTGTTACTAGTGAGTTTGTGGATTAAAGGAGTTTAACTGAAGGTTGAATTCTTTTTGTAATAAACTCTTGTATTTTGGAAAGTCTTTCTTTGTCATTATTCCACATACGTGTGTAGTAACGTGCTGTTCAAAGTAAGCCAAGAACTTATTCCTTCATCTATTGTTTATTTATCTCAGCCTTATCAGGCATGTAATCATAAACATCAACTGAGACTGAACTATTTGCCTATTATTATATTTCCTGTATCCCAGGTGGTACCCTAAACGTGGTAATTTTGACATAAAATTAATAATCTTATGAATAATTGCCCTAAGCAATTATTCATAAGTATTCATAGCCAAAACCTACCTATCTTTGTCACAGCAGCATGGAGCTGAACCTGTGTGTAATTGAAGCTAAATGAGCACTCTGTTGGCATACTGGAGACTGGAAAGTTTTGAAATCAGGGAACATTTCTCTAATTTAAGTGATCAGAATTTGGCAAGACTCTCTGAATGGCAGCTTTTCCAATTGCTTCAGTGGGATGAAATAATGCAGCATGCTCCTTCTGCATCAGTGGTTAAGCTGCAGCGATCTGTCACAACACTGGTCTGTGTCCGGTGGAGTCACTGATACTCTCCATGGCACTGTAACTCTTCAACGCACTGTCAGCTCCTGGATAGCGAGATGCATTGTGAACAGGGGTGGGAATTGCAATCTGTCCAAATGGCCCAAGGACTTCAGAGTTTTCCGTCACGATTAAAAAATAAAACAAAATAAAAAACAGACTGTCAAATACAGAAAATATTCTATTAACCTGACCCCTGCTTGCTGTTATGTAGCTTCATTCCCCTCAGAAAGTAGGCAGTGGTGGCCCTGGATTTGGATATCGGTTTGTGAATGAATGAAACTGGATGAATGTTGCTACAGTGTAAAGTTCTATGACTGGTAAATACTAGTCATTAGCTGTATAAATGAAGTCGATTTACCATTTACTATGTGTGGCATCAAGTTAAAAGGTTTCTTTTAATCAAACATTGCAGTCGTCTTAGCTGTCAAACAGTAGCTCATCCTTTGTTCCTCAGGTGTTACTGCCAGTTCTCTCCTGCACCTCACTAATGTATAGACTCATGTGCCAATTAATCGTAGCTGCTATAATGGAGGAGCTGTAATGCTATAATGCAGGAGCTTCTATATATGGCAGAGTGATGTTCTTTATAAAAAAATAAAGCTCATTCTGCTTCTTTTCAGCAGAAAACCTTTTTACTGTCACAGTGAATCTGAGCAAATTGTAACAGTAAGAAACAAATAATGCACGATGGTGAAGTCATGTCTTTTCCTATCTGAAACTAAAAACTTGTGTTTTGTAAACACACACACACACGCACGCACGCACGTCTTGCTATCCTTGTGTTGACATTATATTGACTTCCATTGATTTTACTATGCCTTACCCAGACACTTTCCCTAAACCTAACCATTAGTGATACATGCCTAACCCTAACCTTAACCTAATTCACACCATACCTCTAAACCTAACTAGTAGAGTTTAATAGCTAGTTAAACATTGTGTGGACCAGGCAAAATGTCCTCACAACTACAAATGTCCACACAAGGCTGGTGGGCTGTCAAAGGTTGGTCCACACAAGTATAGCTATACATGTACACACACACACACACACACACACACACACACACACACACACACACACACACACACACACACACACACACACATACGTGGCCCAGTTGGTAGGAGTTCGTCCTGTAACCGGTGGGTTGCCAGTTTGAACCCCCGTCTCGGTCGTTGTGTCCTTGGGCAGCTGTGGCTACAATGTACCTCACCACCAGCAGCGTGTGAATGTATGCGTGAATAGTTAAATGAGGTGTGGTCCTCTGACTGAAAGAACTATACAAATGCAGGCCATTAACAATATATGATACAATATAATCTTCAGATTATATAGCAATAGCAATAGCACATAGGTTCATTGATTGTGATATGATGTGTAGCAATAGGTGTGATTCCTGAGTAGAAATATAAATACTGCTGTCAAACTAATGCTTCACTAATGCCCCACTTTTCAGTTATTTATTTGTAAAAAATGTTTGGAATCATGTATGATTTTCGTTTCACTTCTCACGTGTACACCACTTTGTATTGGTCTTTCATGTGAATTTTTATAAGATTGATTCATGTTTGTGGCTGTAATGTGACAAAATGTGGAAAAGTTCAAGGGGGCCGAATACTTTTGCAAGCAACTGTATGTGCTGAACTGGGCCCTGTGTTAGATCGACCGACCCGCCGGAATCGTACATTGCCCCTGCAGCTGTGGACCACTCTTGGGTTTCCCCACCTGTGGCAGATAACACTCTGGCAGTGGCATGCCATCTTCTTCTTATGTCTGCCACACTGCTGCAACAACGCTGTCACTTGCACCTCTTTATTTGTGATGCCACAACTGTGACTCCGAAAATAATACTTTGAGAACATAATACTTTAAAAGTAGACTTAAAATGCACATTTTCTGTTAGTCTTTAAATATCTAGGAGTCCTAAAACTTTTTACGTTCTGTTGTAATTTAATTTTTGTTTGTTTTAATTTGCTGTTATTCCATTCTTAATGTTACTACAATAAGTAAACATATAATTAATTTATTTTTTATTGTTGTTATTTGTTGTATTGCCTGTGCTGCTGCTTTTATTTGCTTTAAAGTCTTGTCTTATTACACATTTTCCTATTGCTAACTATATTTTTGTCTTGCACTGTAAAGCAGTTTGGTCCCCTTTAGGCTGTGTAAAGTGCTAAATAGATAACCACTGATTGATAGATTGATTGATTGCAATAACATGTTTTTTTCCATGCATCAACGTCACAAAGTAGTACCTCAACTTCAGTCTCAGTTTTCTCAACCTCTCGGTTGCCATGGTTACCCGTGAACTGCCACTGTAGGATTAGGTATTTTGTATTGACTATTTATGGCAGAATGTGGGTGTGTTGGAGGCGGGATATGATCCAAAATTACCTGAGCACATTTCTAGGAAGCTGTGTGTACTCAAGTTTTTATAAATCGGAAAAGTTATTGGCTTAAGTAAATTTTTTTGATGAGCTTAAGTACAGTTTTTGTAAGGATTCTGTGCAAAGTTTTATAAATCAGGCCCCAGTTCAGTTCAGGTTGGGTTCAGTTTGAATAGATTTTCTTAGTTTTTCAAAAATGAGTGTAACTGACACCAAAATTCAGCTGACCTCAGTGTGCATTCCTGAGAAGATGACCACCAAATGGTCCTGATCCTGATTGACACAGCATGTGTCAAATCTCTGACTGCTGCTTCACATCCACGCTCATACACACGCACACACGCACGCTCATACACACGCACACACGCACGCTCATACACACGCACACACGCACGCTCATACACACGCACACACACGCGCGCGCACACACACACCAACGCACGCACACACACACACACACGCACACGCACACACACACACACACACACACACACACACGCACGTCTTGCTGTACTTGTGTGGACATTGTATTGACTTCCATTGATTTTACTATGCCTAACCCAGACACTTTCCCTAAACCTAACCATTAGTGATACATGCCTAACCCTAACCTTAACCTAAACCTAATTCACACCATATCTCTAACTAGTAAAGTTTACTAGCTAGTTAAACATTGTGGGGACCAGGCAAAATGTCCTCACAACTACAAATGTCCACACAATGCTGTTGCGCTGTCAAAGGTTGGTCCTCACAAGTATAGCTATACGTGCACACACACACCCACACCCACACACACACCCACACACTCAAAGTTTTGTCCAATTACAGACATCAAACCTAAACATGCAACAAGAAGTCCAACAGAAGGCTTTAGATGATGCATATTCATGTATTCGTCACCACAGGACTTTGTAACTGGACAATGTCTTTTGGTCACAGAGCATTCACCATGGCTGGTCCGAGATTATGGAATAGTCTACACATACATATAAGGACCACACATTGCCTTGAGCATTTTAACTCCTTCCTTAAGACGCACCTCTTTATCTGGCTTTTTATGGAGGTTGACTGAGCACCTCAAATTATTTTTATTCTGGTCTATTGTGATTAACTGTTTATTAACATGTATTGTTTCATCGACTACTGTTTTATTTACACTTTATTCTATTTTACTACTTTTATTGTTTGTTGTATTAATGTTTGTGGTTCTTGTTCAGCACTTTGGAGCAGCTTGTGTTGCTGTAATTGTGCTATACACCTGACCTTGACAATGTATTCGAGAGAGAAATAGAGAAATACTTCAGTTATAAATACTTCAGTCATGTTCAAAGCTGGCAGAGACAAACCTCTGAAGACTTGCAGTTCCAAACACAGCAAATGGTTGTTCTATAAAGTTTTCACTTAATGTGGCTAAATACTAATGCACACCTCACACGCATTACAGATTCCTGCAGCTGTAAATAATTCTGAGAGCCTTCTTCTCTACTTCTGATCCCACATGATAAACAGCAAAAAATTCATATATATATATTATTATTATCAAATATCAGTTAATGATGTTGGTTTAAATAGAAAATAAGAGATTGTATTGATTTCTACCTGGACATAGCAGAAGGTTAGTGCAGAACTTAGCTGACAAGGCAACACCATAAAAGAGCAGAGGACTCCCAGCTGCTCATGCTGCATTCAGGTACATCTCGGACATTAGGTTGAAATCAAAACAACTCCAAAAGGCATTTAAACATATTTTATTCTCAAATATGGACACAGTTTAATCTAAAGAAAATCTAAACATTAACATTGACTGTTTTCAAATGGTTATATTTTTTTAATGATCTATCTATCCAGGCACTGGCTAAACCTGCGTGTACCACTTTAGTCATTGAACACAATCTCCAGTCAGGTCTTTACTTTTCACTGTTTTTAGGTTTATAACATAGTAAAATCTAACTAATTTCAGAAATTGAAAAAGAAAACTTAGTTTACTGCTGACCAAAGCAATCAAAAATCATATATGTTATCTATTCTTATTAATTAAAACAAATTGAAATTGTTCCACACAGGGACTCTAAAACATGAATACAACTGTGATCTTTGGGGGCCATTACAACCCTGATAAATAGTCTTCCAGTTTAAAGAGCCAACAAGAATAGAACACATGTTAGTTGAAATTAAATAGTAAAGAATAGACCATTGTATTATGTTCACCTCGGATAAATATGCCAAAAGAGTAAACTGAACACAGGGCTGAATGTAGTCATTTTTACATATAGTGTGAGCAGTATTAAACACACACTTTCCAGAAAAAACATCAACCCTATATAACCTTCTATGCCATGAGTCTGCCAGGGAATGCAGAAGAAAATTAGTGTCCATGGCTAGAACTGTTCAGTTCAGTTTAGTTCATTTTATTTATATAGCACCAATTCACAACATATTATCCCAAGGCACTTTACAAGAAAAGTAATTTCAATCCAATCATACATATATTCCAATTGATCCTAGATATCAAACAATGCAGTCAAGTTTGTAAATGGTAAATGGACTGAAGTCATATAGCGCTTTTCTGGTCATGCTGACCACTCAAAGCGCTTTACACTCAGGAATTAGAAGAAACTATAAATTCATTAGAAGCTTCCTTGGATGAGGAGAGACTAGGCAAAATCCGTACAGCAAAGCTAGAATTAAATGAAATTATTAATAAACAGACCCAGTTCTTGATTCAAAGACTTAGGATAGAAAACTTTGAACAAGGTAATAAATCAGGTAGATTTTTGGCTAACCAGCTTAAAATAAATAAAGAAAAAAGAACTATATCTGCTATTAAAGATCTGACCGGGAATACAGTATATGATCCTGAAAGAATAAACAACACATTTAAAGAATTTTACAGGGCTTTATACTCACCAGAGATAAACCCATCAGATGGGTTGGATAAAATAACACTTCCTAAATTATCAGATAGTCAAGCAATTGCCCTGGATTCACCACTATCAGCAGCTGAACTCCAGGAGGCTCTCCAAAGCATGCCCAATAAAAAGGCTCCAGGTCCAGATGGATTTCCAGCAGAGTTCTATAAGGAATTCTGTAATATTCTGGCACCAACATTTCATAGAATGCTGCAGGAAACCAAGGAAAATGACAGACTTCCACCAAATATGAATTCTGCCTACATTAGTCTTCTACTAAAATCAGGTAAAGACCCTGTGTTTCCTACCAGCTATGGTCCCATATCCCTCGTTAACGTTGATCTTAAAATAATCTGCAAAGCTCTTGCAAAAAAGATAGAGAAAGTAACCCCTCTCATAATACATCCTGATCAAACTGCTTTTATAAAAGGGAGACATTCATCGACAAATTCATTTAGATTAATAGATTTAATAGAATTTTCTTACTGTAAAAACATTGAAACTAATATATTATATTTAAATGCAGAAAAAGCATTTGATAGAGATAACTGGAAATTCTTATTTGCAACCTTACATTAATTTGGCTTTGGAAAGTCTTTTATAAACTGGTTGAAAGTATTATACAGTTCCCCAACAGCATGTAAGAGGACTAATAACCAAACATAATCTAAGTTTTATCTTCAGAGAGGTACCAGGCTGGGATGCCCACTCTCTCCCTCCCTGTTTGCTATTTTTATTGAACCACTAGCAGCAGCAATCAGGCAAACTAACAATATTAAAGGCATAAATGCAATAACATAGAACATAAAATCAGTCTTTATGCAGATGATGTATTACTTCTTCTCCAGCTTTCATAACCCTCTCTCTTTCTCAGGTAATCGGGCTAATAAACTCTTACTCAAAAGTTTCAGATTTTTCTATAAATTGCTTAAAATCTACAGTTCTTCCAATCAATTGTTCTTTCGAGAATCCAATTAATACACAACTGCAATCAGGGAATATTACTTATTTAGGTATCAATGTCTCACCAAGACTGGCGGATTTAACAAAGTTAAACTACATTCCACTTTTTAAAAAAGTAGGAGATGATCTTGCTAGATGTAAATCCCTACCCATATCACTTATGGGAATGATGGTTTTGCCCAGAATCAATTACTTATTCTCAATTAAGCAAACCATCACCAGATTGGTTTAGATCTCTGGACTCCTCTGTGTATAAATTTCTTTGGAAAGATAAACCCCCACCTATCAACTTAAAAACACTGCACAAGACCAAAGAAAAAGGAGGTCTAGATCTACTGAACTTTTATCATTATTTCTTAGCCAACAGGCTCCAATACATCTCAAGATGGTTAAAACATTGCTACTTAGATGAGTCCTGGATAGACGTAGAACAGACATTATGCAATAAGATAAAGATTTCAGACCCTCCATTTATTAGCTCAAATATAAAACAACATGAATGCTTTAAAATCATAAATATCAGCTCCTCTTTGACAACATGGTGGAAGTTTCTAAAAATGACAAGAGTCCACAATAATCCCATGTAGACGTGCACCCATCTGGAATAACTCAGACATCTTGCAAAATAAAATTTATGATCAATTTTCCAGACTGGAGGTGTAAAAGTTTGGTCCTGTCCACCTGTTAAGAAATTTCGGTGGCAGATATGTGTCTTATCACAGTGTCTGAAAGGTAATATTCCACCTTCTCCCTCAGTTTGGTTGCTATGAAACTTAAATGATGTCACCATGGATACAAAGTCAGTTCAAATGGTTCACATTGTCTTATGCATTGCTAAGAAAACTATTCTCCTGAACTGGAAAAAAAGGCTCTTAATATTAATCAGTATAGAGATCTATTGTTGGACCACATTGGTCTTGAGACGGCCTCTGCCTTAACATCTGATCAATCTCTCTGGGCTCCTTTGATCGGTTCCATCACTTAGTAGGGTGGGGGGCCCTTGGTTTTGCCGTGTGGGATATTGTTGCTGATGTGAGGGTCTTTAGGCATTGCGGGCATCTGGGGGGGGGGTTACTGGGCTGGTGGCCGTGCTGCTCCTGGGTAGGGTCTGGGGTTGGCCTGGGGGCTCGGGCCTTTGGGGTGCCCTGTCCCCTGGCTGTAGTCCTGGCTGAGGATTGGCCGGTGTGGGGTCTCTGTTGCCGGTGCCGGCCTGTGGGGGTCGGGCTTATAAAATTTTCATGAGACACACATGTAGGGACTTTGGGGTGGGCACAGTTTTCGGCATCATGGGGGGAGCTATTCAATCAGCTTCACCTCTGGTGCTAGTGCCCACTGTAAATCTGCATATAGACACTGAGGGCTCCGGGTGAGGGTTGGGGGATGTGTGGCTGCCTTCCCCACATCCCACCCCTCTGTTTTGAATGCACATTAAAACAGCACGCATCAACACCACACTCGAGCGGGAGGGTGGAGGCTAGGGGTCTTCTCACACCCCTGATCACTATTGGCCATCAGGGGGTGGGGTCAGGAGGAAGAACAGGTGGTCTGGTTGGGGACCTGGGCTGGTGGGCTGCTTCGCCACTGTGGGGGCCTTGGCGGTCTGCTTCTCTCCATCCTAGAAGGTAGGGGGTCCATCTCCCGGGTCCGGGGGGTGGTTACTCTACTGGGGCATCGGTACCTGGACCTGGGAGTATAGAGTGTGTATGGGGTGTATGAGTGAGTGTACAGCGTCCTTTCTTAGGAGTCTTGGTGTGTCAGTGAGAGTGTATGTGCTCAAGAGGGAGGGAACGAATGACTGTGTCTGTATTTCTCTGTCTACCTGTCAGGTTGGGTCTTGGGCTGCCCTCTCGCTTGGTGCACATCAGGCCTTACAGCTAATGGGGGACCTATTTCCCCTCCGTCACTCCCTGCCAGTGACTGATGCCCCTGCCTGCTGGTGCATTGGTGGTCAATCCGGTTCGGACCTGGTGCGTGCCTAGCTGGAACTGGGTGGACTGCTGTGTCGTTCTGCTGGATGTTCCCCTGGGGTTCTCCTCTGATCCTCTCTTGGGGGATGTGGCCGGTCCTGCGCTGGTCCGCCTGGGCCTCCTGGGCTCTGGGGGTCCTTTGGACATCTGGGGCTCTGATCTCCTTCATGTCTGCATCAGTTCCTGGGAGACGGATTGATGGCTCCTCATACCAGCTATCGAACACTCTTATGGAGAAACCTTATATGCACCAGCATGCTCACACACACACACACACACACACACACACACACACACACACACACACACACACACACACACACACACACACACACACACACACACAAACACGTGGGGTTCACATTGTTTGTTGTGTTTTGTCAATGTTCCTTTGTCATTTTTGTTTTGTTTTTTCCCTCTCTCTGCATTCTTGTGGGTATGGAGGCAGTCTTCGATGTTTTCTTGTTCTCTTTGTTCCCCTTCCTCTCTTGTATTTTCAACTCACCCTCTCTCGACTTTTTGTTTCCTACCTCTCACCTTCATCTTCTGTTTTTCTTCCCCTTTATTTTCCATCTCCGTGTCCATAACAGCAGAAAATAAAACCCACAGCAATTCATAATAAATATTTCTCACACATATATATCAAGTGGAGTACTATAGTAAAAGCTGTAGTGCTCCACTTGTGAAAGTAAATCTGTTGGGCTTCTACTTGGTAATCAGTGTTGTGATTCCATTTCTCATAAGATGAACTGAACAGAATTTTGGATGTCTGGGAGCTATTTCAAAGATGGACTAAGCAGACCACATTTCCCAGCAATCCTAGCAGTGACCCCCAACACACTCCCATTGATCCGTGACCACCCACGGTGGCATCGGCAATGACATCACGGCCAAAGGGGGCTAGGAAGAGTAGTCGCATCCATTTTCAAACTGTTCTCCAGGCAGAAGTTCTTGGCTGAACTACTGCTGAACAGGGGACATCTCACGGGTGAAGATTCTCTTTTGTTCTGACCCGCTGGACCGGGGAAGAACTCGCTTCGAAGTGCTCATACGGTTTGTGTATCTCGTTTGAGCTACATCAAAACTGTTCCCAGACAGTTCGTTAGACGTCGACCTACAGGCCATCCAGCCTGCCTTTGGGCCACACGGTCCTTAAAATCCTGTACAGTTTTTTTTTTTATAACTCTTCCTTTTCTTGTTCAACCACGGACACAATTCGCTCTCCTCGTAGTGGACTGGACCTCCTTCAAGGCAAAGTAGGACTGAACCGGTTCATTTATACTAATATCGTGTCTGGGCAGAGATAAATAGAGAAAATAGAGTTTTAACGAGTTAGATCTCGTTCATTGTTGGTTAAAGTGTTTTTAAGCGCTGTACCTGTTTGCTCATTTTTGCGTCGCCGTACGTATAAGTTGGAGCTGTAATTGCTGTGTTTGAAACTGTTTGTTTTATCCTGAGCAGATCACACCTTTCTTTCTTTTTCCTTCCTCTCTTTTCTCTTTATCTCTCTCTCTCTCTCGCTCCCTGATCACTCCGTCAGCAGAGTCATGCTCGGGCCGGCCTGCGTTAGCTGGTCTTAGCTGAAAAGTTTAACTCCATTGTCTTTAGTCTGTCGCTAAAGCAGAGGCCTACCACATGGATGCTTCCCCAATGTGCTCCTTTAGCCAAAGCTAGTTTTATGACTCTTTCTTAGACTCCATGTGCTGTTCTCCATTTTGGCACAGAGCTGAGATTTATGCCTTTTGTCCCACAGGCTATCTGTGACTTGGGCTCCCTGGAGTGAGGGCCACCCCCTCCTTTTCTGACCCGAACCTCAGCTGTCTCACTGATTTCATTTCATGTTAATTGTGTTTAATGTTCACCTATTATTGTTGTCTAAGATCTGTAGTAATTTCTGCATGCTTTAAAATAGATGGGATTTTCTATTTTCTAAATCAAGTCCCCTTAATTTAAAGAGAAGTTGTCTAGGATTACTTGGAGTGATGTTTACAATTAATGTCCACAGCATAAGAACTTATTCCTCCATCTATTGTTTAATTATCTCAGCCTTATCGGGCTGGTAATCATAAACATAAACTGAGACTGAACAATTTGGCTATATAAATTTCCTGGAATCCACCAGGATGGTGCCCCTAAACTTGATAATTTTTATATAAAATTATTAATCTTAATAATTGCCCTAAGCAATTATTCATAATTATTCATAGCCAAATTCTACCTATCTGCGGCACAACATCAGACACCAATTCTGAGCTCCACACTGCCAGACAGGACACGTAAAAAAATAATTAATAAATAAAAAAGCTCTTTACACTCCCAAATTCACCCATTCGCACTCACAAATGCATTTATACATCAATATGCAGATCGGTAGGCAACTTGGGGTTAAGAGCTTTGCCCAGGGGCACATCGACATGTGACAGACGGAAGCTGGAATTGAACCTACACACCTCCATTTACAAGCCAATTTAGTAGATTGCATCAAGTCATTGATTTACAGCATTCATTCCTCCTGGAAGAACATGTAGCAACAACTGGACAGATTGTCAGTTCATAACAGGACAACATCCAGTTGAAACCAGATATTTACATACACTTCAGAAAGAAAACACAAAAGCATTTGTTTTTCTTTACTGTCAAACATCAAATCAGAGTAAGCTTGCTTTGTTTTAGATCAATAAATATTAGTGCTGTCAAAATTAATGCGTTAACGCAGGTTGGTTAATTTGTAGAATTAATTTTTTTTACCACATTGAAGCACGCACAGAATGACCCACCCAGTTAATCCCGAAATTGAACATGCATTGTTTTTCAGTAAGCCTCGCGCGTAAACAGCATGGCAGACTCAAACTCGGGTCCCTGCTCTGCTGCGCATGTCATCTGCAGAAAGAGACCCATCTCTTCTTGTTGTGCTGTTGGTTGAACAAATCTCGTTGATAAAAACAACAGAACGGGCAAGTTCTATAGAACTCCATCGACTCGCAACCCTTTCTAGGCAAACAAAAGACGTCTTTAGCTGCAAGCTATCAGAAGAAGCGACTGGAACGAGCAGAAGATTAAAATTGCAACAATCTGCAGTGGCTACTTCACATCAGCTAAAACTTGGCTCCCAAAGAAACTAACATTGCTAACTGCCACAAATAATAATGGAGCTATATAAAGGATCGGTGTCACGTCATTTGCGCACGCATCTGTGGAGTTGATAAACAAATAATTCTTCTATTGTTAAGAAGAAACGGTCAGCTTGACATTCAGAAAATGTCAGTCAGTTAGTTTGCATTTGCAATGGCCTAAAAGATAAATAAGTATAAAGGGCAATGTGTAAATGTAATAGTTGAATTCAAAACAAAAATTCCATGCAGCTTCTGTATTTCCTTAAAAAAGAAGCAAGAAAAACAGCATCAAGCTTTGTTCGTTATTTACACAAAAAAGTTTACTTTTTCAGTCAAATTTAGCAATGTTGATTAATCGTGATTAATTCACACCTATCCTATGATTAATTAGTTTGAAATCTTTAATCATTTGACAGCCCTAATAAATATTAACCTTTTTTTGTAGTGAAATATCAGAATTAAGAGAGAATTGTTATGTATTTTCTATTACTTTCATTAAAGTCAGAAGTATACATACACTAATTTTATTATGTCTTTAATAAAAAAACTAAAACAAACTCCAGATGATTGCATTCTGAGCTCAAGAAGGTTAATTGAGTTCATCTGAGTTAATTGGTGGCTCACCTGTGAATGCATAAAGGCATTAGTGGGTTTGTTTCTGAAGTGTATGTAAATATGTGGTTTCAAATGTACAGAGAACCATGCACACACACATGCCTGAGTACAATTTAGAGAGACCAACTTACCTAGCAGTCATGTTTTAAGGCTGTGGGACGAAGCCTGAGTACCCAGAAAGAACCCACACTTGGACAGGGAGAAGATGTAAACTCCAGACCTTCTTGCTGCAAGGTAACAGTGCAACCAACTGTGTCACTGTGCAGCCGTTGGAGCAAACCTTTATTAATATTATCTGGCAAATAGATAAAAATACCATTTTAAAATGGATTTGGATAAATCCATCAGACAACGATAGACAGGCTTTGTAGAAACATTGTGTAGTAAAAGCTGTACCTTAAGTATTCTATTTATCAGTCCTTTAATTAGGTAGCATAGCTACTTTAAATGCATCGAAAATCAGTACAAGTCCCTAACAGGCAGCCTGGTGTTCACTAGAGGAATAGGTTCTCAATTCTACCATGCAAGACTACATATGTTCCTAAAAGAGCACTATATGTTCCTAAAAGAGCACTTCGCTCTCAGACTGCAGGTTTACTTGTAGTTCCTAGGATCTCTAAAAGTAGAATGGGAGGCAGATCTTTTAGTTTTCAGGCTCCTCTCCTGTGGAACCAGCTCCCAGCTTTAGTCCGTGAGGCAGACACTCTGTTTACTTTTAAGGCCAGGCTTAAAACTTTCCTTTTTGATAAAGCTTATAGTTAGAGTGGCTTAGGTCATCCTGAGCTATCTCTGTAGTTATGCTGCTATAGGCTTAGACTGCTGGAGGACAGACTTACCAATTTTCTTCACTCTGCTACTTCCTTTTCTCCTACGACTCTCCAGTTGTATTACAGTACATTCTGTTATTTCGACTGTTAACTTTGTTTTCTCTCAGTGTTTTTCTCCCCATCGAAGATACACCTGGTCTGGTATCCTGCTTGGCTGCAATGCCCTGTTGGACGGGGGTCATCGACTGGAATGATCCTCTCAGTAACTGAAGATCCACTGTGTCCTGTTATCAACTTTTTCCTTTCTGTAACATAGAAAGTTCTCTTATATCGGATCTTCTGTTCCTTCTGTGTTCTGCTCTGTCTTCTCAAACCCCCAGACGGTCGTGGCAGATGGCCGCTCCTACTGAGCCTGGTTCTGTTGGAGGTTTCTTCCTGTTAAAGGGGAGTTTTTCCTCTCCACTGTCGCTACATGCTTGCTCAGTATGAGGGATTGCTGAAGGATTGCTGTGGTTGGAAATCTGCCCAACCTCACGCCAATGACTGACGCAATCTGCTGGGATTCCTTAAATAGGAAACTTTTTAACTGATTGGAATGTTTGTATAAATGTATTGAAATGACTTCTTGTTAAGTGCCTTGAGATGACATCTGTTGTGAATTGGCGCTATATAAATAAACTGAATTGAAATTGAATTGAATTGAATTTTCTACATGGAACAGTAAGAGTAAAATACTTGATAACATATTGATTTCTACCATACGCTGACTTTTTTGCTGGAAATTCTCTTTCATTCATATTAAACTTAAGTTTAATAGCTTTCTCTGAGCCAGCTGATTGGCAGTTTGCAACAGCAGGTTGAGAAGTTGTGGCTCAGTGTTTTTAAATGCTCTTTTAACGAAGGAAAAATTTTGGTCATGGTGGCAAATTCTGGGGTGTCCCAATAACAGAACTTTAAACTGAAATGACAGTGTGATGTAAATTTTGAGTGATTTTGTTTTATTATCGTTAGAGAGATGTCTGTCTCATTTCCTATCAGAAACAATGGTTGAATGAAAATTATTTTACATTCACATATCACCAGGGGTATAAATAATATAATGTAGCAATAGCATGTTGATGGCAGAGACTGACAGTGCTTTTCCACCCAAAAAGAACCGGTGCTAGTTTGGTCCTGGAGCCAGAGCCAGTGGTTAGTCTGTTCTTAGCCATTTCTTTCAAAGAACCAGTTGCTTTTCCACTGATGTGGGGCCTAATCAATGGTGCGTCATAAAGTCACCTAAAGCGTTGCAAGGCAACTGTATACACCCACATGGGAAGAAGAAAACAGAAGAGATATTTTAACAACGGAAGAGTTCATCAAGCTCTTACAAGTGTTTCGTTTGTTCTTCCACACTTTACTGGATTTGTTAAGAGGTGTATATAACATGGTCTTGGTTACATTTATTCTCCATTGGTACAAATGAAAATACTGGTGGTGTGTTTCCCCTCACTGCACTAAAGATTTTTTATGCCAAGTCAGAGTCTGGCACCAAACTAGCACTGGAACCAGCTTGGTGGAAAAAGGCCCCAAGACTTTTAACCTCCCAAACTGACTGTATAGGTCTTTAGAAATGAACCAGTAAATATATGTCAATTGACACCGTTTAGTCATTTAAAAGTCTTTAAAGTTTAACTGTTTTGGTTTTTAAAATATATGAAATATCAATACTGTTTTTTTTAGATTTATTCATGGATTTTAGTGTGTTGCCATTCTTTTTGAGATCTGTCATAATTGAGATCTCATATATCCTACTCAGGTTAGCTCCTACTTTCTAGGGTTACCACCTAGGGTTACCCAACGCTACTCCTTCCACTTTTCCCAAGTCAATTGAGGAGGTGGATGAAATATTCCACTGATTGGTTTCTAGAACTAATTTATCTTAACAAATCTATAATTTGAAAGCTGTTTTTTGCATTTATTCAGGTTATCTAATATAAGACCTGAGACATTTAGGTGTGAGAGAAAAAAAAGGGAAATGACGGCAGGCTTGACAGTACTGTATAGTAACATGTCCAAATGTAATATAGTTCACACCTTTATTAGTAATTGACTAAAATATATAGACATTACAGTGATTTGTTAGTTGTGAAAAACAAGAATCAATGTTTGCTTTATCTTCTTTTGCTAATTTTTCAACTAAACATCTAGCTTGTTGACTTCCTTCACAAGTTGATGGGAGATTTTGGGATCCTTGGTTTCTGATAATAATTTAAGACTCAGTGAGAAGATCTCCATGTTAGAAATAGTTTTCAGGAAATAATAATTAATAACCTTTGGTTCACAGAATCTTTGAAAAGGTTTTACAGGCAAACTGTGTTTAAGAGAATCCGGTCAGTAAAAAATATTTCAGTCAAAGTATATCATGTTTTGAGGTGATTTCCTGACTCACATGCAGAATCATAGATGGGATACTGGATGTAAAATGCATAGGGGTTTATTTACATAACTGTTAGCTCAGTGTACTGAAAGCTGGATGGCTCACCGAATTGGGGGGATTGCTGCTGAATTGGAGATTGTAGAGTTGAGGGAGGTCTTGCTGAGTTGGGTGTTAGGATGGAGGTGTTTCAAAAGGATGGATTTCCAGAAGTGGTTGGTAAGAGGCAAAACAGGTGAGTCTTTGATCCAAGAAGTGGGTGAACAGTGGGTTGAAGAGCAGGCAGGTGGTTGACAGCTAGAGATGATGAAGCTGCAGGGGACGACTATATGGTATGATTGAGGTTCTGATCTGTCACAAGGAGGTTTGTTGTAGGAATCCAGAGGCAGAAAAGCAATCATAGGCCCCATCCACACGCAAACTTTGTTTTTTCTTAACCGGGTTGTCGGTTTATAAAATCGTTATGTCCAGATGGGACTGTTTTCAGAAATGTTTTCATTCACATGGAAACACCAAGAATGGTTCAAAATGCTTTTTTTTTTTACACCCCAGACCTGTAAGTGGCTCTAAATATGGTATATAGGACATACCTCCATACAAGGTTATTGGTGAACACAACAAGAAAACAAGAATGTTGAACAACAAAGTACGAGTGAAAACTTTTGTGTGGAGTGAAGACAAAGTCAAGCTTCTTCTGTTAGGATTCAATTGCTGTGTGCTGGGAATGTGGGTGGTTTTTTTTTGTGTGCCTCTACCTTGGGAAGGGTGTGATGGGCAGCAGCTGCACCAGCTGATCCTCGTCAGCCTCATCAGTGCTGGAACTTAAAAGAGGAGCGGTTCCCTGAGGCAGACTCCAGATGGTGAACTCACTTAGCATGGTAACAGGCTGCTTTGTGACTTCCCAGTGCAATGAGAAATACTTTTTGGGAAAGACTTATTTACCTTCTTTGTCGTCCTTGCAGATTTCTGGATGCTCCTTCTGTGTCCTTGTTTCCTAGCTCCCTCTCAGTTCCTTCTTGCTTTGCTCAACCCTTGGATTCCTGCTGATCATCTCCTCGCCTCTCCTTTCTGGAAAGGAACTCATCTGCTTACACTCCAGCAGATCCCCTGCCTGTCCACCTTCCAACGCTACTCCACCTGCAACAAACAGACACTCATCTCTCAGACAACCTTCTCCCAGCCAGCTACAGTAACTTTTTTCCTACCTGCCTCCTCCTAGGACTCCTCGTCTCTCTGGAACGTAAGCTCTATTAAGAAAGATTTTAAATCACAAATAACCTCCAGAATATTAACCACTTAGAGAGAGGATCCCGGACAGAGAGCAGAACTGAGGAGGACAGCCTCAGTTCTGCTCTCTGTCCGGGATCCACTCTCTGATTACCTCAGTCCTGCTCCAGAACCTCAAATAAATCTTGTAAAAGCAACTGTCATTTGTTATCTGTCGTTGCCGCCTGATTCAGTCTGAAGCTTTAATTACGACAGAACTATATGGTCTTCATGACTCTATGGCGCAACTACAGACAGCACTCTCCCAGCAGGGAATTCTCTCTCAACACAAGTCAATACTCCAAGAAAAGCTCGACTACAAACTGCCTTTGCAAGTAACATGAGTCAGCAAACCTAACACTTCCTGGACCTAAACACAACATTTCAGGATGTAACTACTAACCTATCTTGATCTTCCTCTTCAGCTCCCACATCTGCTTTCCCTCCACCAATCTTCAGGAAAGTAGTCTCCACCACTCCAGAATACTTCTCGGGATACCTGGGTAAAAGTGCAAGGAGTTCCTCCTACAATGCACCCTCATTTTCAACTGTTCACCACAATCTTTTCCTTGTGATGCCAGTAAGATATCTTATATCATTGATCTACTCCATGACAAAGCTCTCGAAGGGGCTGAGGCCTTAACTGAAGACTGCACATAAACTGACTGCCTTTATGATGAGTTCATTGACCTCTTTAAGCTTATCTTCTCTCCTGCTATTAATGAGGAAGAATCGGCGAAGAAGCTGTGGAACCTGAAACAAGTAAACAGGTCAGTGGCTGAATATGCAATAGCGTTCCGAACCCTCACGGCTGAATCAGGGTGAAACTCGTCGGCCCTTAAAGGGGCCTTCTAAGCCGTGATGTTCCTAAAACTTTAAATGGACTCATAGACCTAGCCATCAGACTAGATAACAGGTCTCGTGAATGAGGCCATTTTTATCTGTAGGTCAGGCTAGATCAGAGGTGCCCCCTACAGTTAAACCTCCTCCTCTCTCCTCCAGCACAACCTGAACCCATGCAGTTAGGCAGAGCAAGAATATTTAAAGAAGAAAGGGAAAGATGTATGGCCTCAGGTTGTTGCCTTTATTGTGGCTCAACCTCACATTTTATTTCTTCCTGCCCAGCTCGCCCAAGTGCTCAAACACTTCTCTGGAGATGTAGGTAATGTTCTCTCATGGCTGAGACCCTATCTGTTTGGAAGATCTCAGAAGGTTAGTTTTAAAAATTATCTCTCTGAGACCTGTGCTGTGAGGCATGGGGTCCTCCAGGGGGCATTACTCGGCCCATTGCTCTTTTCAATCTATCTGCTGCCTCTTGGTCTTTTTTATGCTCTTTTAATATGACCTTTCACTGTTACGCTAACGACCAGCAGCTCTATGTTCCTTTACCCATTGGAAACTGTGCGGACTTGTCCAAACTAGAAGTCTGTCTATCTGCAGGTAGGAGTTGGTTATCTAATAATTTCTTGCTTCTTAATGCAGATAAGACACCGCTGATGAACATTGGACTGCAAAAAATTCTCTATTTGTCTCAAAACTTTTCCTTGAGTCTTTATGAAAAAGTAATAAACTGCAGGGACAAGGTAAAGAACCTGGGTGCATGGTTCGATCCAGTGCTCTCCTATGAGCCCCATTTAATAGATGTAACAAGGCCTGCATGGCAAAAACCAGACAGGTTTTAGGCAGGCTGCCCCCTCTCCTGGCACATCTCAGGCCCCCCACCAAATGAGAGGCGTATTTTCCCTCCATCACTCCTTGCTGGTGACTGATGCGTCTGCCTGCCAATGCATTGGTGGCTCTCGGTGTCCGGGGCTAGGTGCTTGGGGGGTGTACTGGTTCATCTCTGGTGCCTGCCTGGCTTAGCCTGTGTCAACATGTGTCAGTTGGCCAGGCCAGTGTTTTCTGTTTCGGCGCCATTGGCCAGGACAACTCTTTGGGAGGGGCCTGTTTGGGATTGGGGGCCCAGTGTTTTTCCTGGATAGGGGGGCCCCGGGCTGGAGCTGTGGGGGTGTTTGCCTTGGAGTGTGCTGGAGGTTGACCACTGAGTGTTGAGGGGGAGAGGAGGGAGATGGGAATCTGGGCCGTGTGGAGTCTGCGCCGGCCGAACTGCTGCGGTGGTTGGGTGCCAGCTGGCTCTTGGTTGGCGTTGGGAGGTGTCTGAAGCCGTCAGCCGCTCGCTTACTTGACGTGCTGGCTACTGGCCCCCTGGTTGCATTGTTCTTCCTGCGTGGGGATGCGGGGGAACTCCCTCTGTGGGTGAGGTCTGGGGGGATCAGTGGAACTGTCATGGCGTTGTTCGTTGTCATGCTCCATGTCATGCTGTGTGCGGGGGTGTCGTTTGATTGGGCAGTCTGTCTTCGCTTGGGGGCAGGGGATGGCAGTACCTGCATGGATGCGCGCCGGGGTTGGCCTCCCTTTGCCCTCCCTTTGCCCAATGAGCTGGTGGTGGGATTGCCTTGTCCAGGGACTGCTGTGCCCTGCATCTTGCAGTTAGTTACTGGGTTTGATTGGTCGGGCACTGGCTGGATTGTTAATGGGGTAGGCCCCAGAGAGGACGCACCGGTGGGAGGACTTGCTGCGCCACTGCACTGCGTATGTGGTGTGGTGGTACGGGTGTGTCTGAGGTGTTCATTGTGCTCATTGTGGGCTGGAGTGGGGATGGATGTGCTGCAGGGACACTGGGGATTCATTGTTTGGTGGAAGCTGCCGGGTGGCTCAACAGGGGTCGGGTCAGGCGTCTCCACTTGATCACCTGTTTTGTGTGTTTCATGCTTGGTCGGTTCATTGGTTCATTGATTGGCCTTGTTTGGATGCCTGGTCTTGGTGCTCTGCGGTGTGTGGGATTGAGATTAGGGAGCCAGTTGAGCTCGGTGTCCAGGTGCTGGCTGGGCTTGACCTAAGGATGCCGTCCCTCCGCTGTGGCTATTGATGCAGTGCCCGAACATGGGGCTGAGGGCCATTGGGATCTCTGATGTGGGGACTGGCCTGGGGTAGCGGCGGCCCCCCTTCAGCGGATCCCTAGTTGGGTCCCTGCTGGGGGTGGGGCGCCCTTGGGCCTCAGGTCTTGGGGTCCATAGCTGGATCCACCCTGACATAGGCGGCTGCCAGCGGAGCCCATGGGCTCCTCGCTCTAACCCCCCAGGGCCTGTATTGTAACAGCTCTATGTTCCCCTGGGGCCAGCCCTGCATTGGTCTGGGGCTCCTGTGCTCTGGGGGTCTTTTGAATGTCTATGGTTCCGATATCATTTGTGTCTGCATCAATTCCTGGGAGGCAGATCAATAGCTCCTCACACCAGCTACTGAACACTCGTTTGGAGAAACCTTAAATGAGCCAGCATGCTCATACAGACACACAGAGGCTTTAGGATTCCAGTGTTTACATATACATTCTAGGTCTGAGGTTACCACAAATACATTTTGTATCGGTACCATGAGCTTTTCAGTGACGCTGTTATTGTATGATTTATCAGTTTGTGGGTCGTGGTTGTATAGTTCTCAGATCGCATTGTTTTTTCTTATAGAACTGTTTATCCCCTCTCTCTGCCGTCTTGCAGGTGTAGAAGCAGACAAGAATGTTAACTTGTTTTTTCTTTATTCCCCTTCCTCTCTTATATCTTCAACTCACCCTTTACCTTTAAACTTTTTTTCCTACCTCTCTTCATCTTCTTTCTTCCTTCCCATTTATTTTCTGTCTCCGTGTTTATTATATGTGAAAAAACCCACAGCAATTTCTAATGAAGAATTCTTACAGATATATCAAGTGGAGTACTACAGCAAAAGCCTTAATGCTCCACTTGTGAAAGTAAATTTGTTGGACTTCTACTTGGTACTCAGAAATCAATTCTGAGTGCCACATTGCCAGATAGGACACGTTAAAAAAAGAAACCGTTATTTGTTATCTGTGGTTGCTGCTTGATTCGGAGTCTCAAGCTCTAATCACATTGGAGTATAGAAAGAATAAACTACAAGACAAACATATTCTGCCTTTTCTATGGCCATGTTTGACAAATTGGGGGTTATAGGTCAGGTTTGAGTTTGGACTATTACATAAGCATTTTCACAAAAGAGGCAGTCCGTCCGTCCGTCCGTCCGTCCGTCCATCCGTCCATCCGTCCATCCATCCATCCATCCATCCATCCATCTTCCGCTTATCCGGGGTCAGCAGCTTAAGCAGAGAGACCCAGACTTCCCTCTACCCAGCCACTTGGCCCTTCTTGTCGGAAGGGAATTCCAAGGCGTTTCCAGGCCAAGCGAGAAGCATAGTCCCTCCAGCATGTCCTGGGTCTTCCTCTGGGTTTCCTCCCGGTGGGACGTGCCCGAAACACCTCACCAGAGAGGCGTCCAGGAGGCATCCTCACCAGATGCCCGAGCCACCTCAACGGACTCCTCTCGATGTGCATACATTCCAATCACTTAAAAAATGTTTCTTTAAGGAACCCAAGCAGATTGCTTTGAGTCATTGACTTGCACTTGTGCCCTGTTGATGCAGACTCCAACCACAGCAATCCCTCGTGCTGAACAAGCAGGCAGCAGTAGTGGAGAGGAAAAACTCCCCTTTACCAGGAAGAAACCTCCAGGAGAACCTGGCTCAGTACGAGCAGCGATCTGGCACGGTCGTCTGGGGGTTCGAGAAGACAGAGCAGAAACACAGAACAAAAATAACTGATGTAAGAGTATTTTCTATATTAATGAAATTAAAAAGTTTATAACAGAACACAGAGGACAAACAGTTACTTGGAGCTTCATCCCAGCCAATTCCCCTGTCCAACAGGGCAAGACATTTTGTACTTTTTACCTCCACTGCATTCATTCTGTCTTTCACCCTTATCCTTATTCTACAGCTCCAACCCAAGTCGCTACGATATTATTTTATTTGTGTAGTATTCTTGCCTCTCTTCCAATATCAGCATTTGTTTCATAATCAGTGGCTGCCAAATGCTCTTTTGCCCCACTGTTTATTATATATATATATATATATATATATATATATATATATATATATATGACTGGGCTTGTTTTATACCCCACAACAGCAGGAAGGCTGACGTCAGTTTCCTCCGCTGACCTCAGTTACCACCCTCTGAGCCAGTAGCGATGCCCGATTCAAATTCAAGTGCAGTGTAACATTTTAACCTGAAGAGGGCACTCCACTAACGGTCCTTGGTAAAAAAGGAATATTTTTACTAAAATTTTACTAAAAGTCTTATCTGAACTGCCATTTCTATCTCGTCTTGCAAAACACATGTGTGGGTTCGTCTTGCAATAAGCAGGTGTGGTTTGTAGTGGGTGTGGTTTGTAGCGGCTGCAGTGGCTGCCGTTGGGTATTATTGCTTTGTTTTGGAAAATGACACGTACGCCTGCCGCACTAAGTTTATGTCATATCCACATACAACCCCCCATTCCACTCCCCACCCCCCATACATTAATCAGGATCCTCCGGAACATTTCTTTCTTTGTGAAAGCAGCCGAAAGGCAATGTTCCGGAAAAAAGTGGTGTATTTGAAAACACAACTCTGGTTAAAGACCGGATGGAATTGTCAGCAAATATTCCAGAACTTCTATCTGAAACTGGCTTGAGATTGTTTGAAGGCTAGCTCTAATTTCACAACTGCTAAATATTATACGTTTTCCTGAAAAATGGGAAAATAAGACAAATGGCAGTGAGGTCTAAAGCAAAGATAATGCTTTTGATAGTTTTATGATTACGATATTTAAACAGGCAGCGTTTCATCATTGAGGCTTGTGCGATGATGGGAGAAACGCAGGTTGTGATTGTGGAAGTTGAGTGGAGGCAGAAGAAACTGTCATTGAGCTTTATCTCAGTTCAGCACTGTTTTAGGGTATGTCACCTCTGGCTGGTGACAAAACAAGCTGCTGATATCTGAACAAGCCTGATAACCCTCAGGACCCAAAGAATACAAGCTTCCGCTCTTCAACCTGACAGTCACCAGACAGAAGACACTGATGCACCATTATGCTGTTCTCACTGTGGGGGGGCTGGATAAACCTGACTACTATGCTATACTACTACTACTATTTATAAGATTCATTCTGACATTCTTTATACTAAGGGTTATACTGAGATGGCTAACCTATGTGGGTCTGATTCACTAAAGCATTATTAAACTGTGCCTCAACCAAACTGGAGCATAATTCACAAAAACTCAGACTCAGCTGCAAACTGAGCTGCAAATCAATATGAGATGGTCTGTACTGACACAGTTTCTCCACATTTGAATGGTGTCTTCTGAATTTAGACAAAACGCAGCTCATATTAATGTGAAAAGAACTGGTTGCCACATGCATTTAAGAGAAAATATATAGCATCTTCACTAAGTTCCTAAATATGAAGATTGTTTGAATGAATCAGGAGGAAAGACAGAGGGGAAGCAAGTATTACATGCAAGGTATAATAAACGTTCTCTTCCGTTCACTAGTCCATAATGGGGCCATCTACTCAATGCTTGTCTTCATTGGATGATATTATTTTTACAGGTTGGTTCTCTAACTTTTGCTGCATAAATCAGACTAAACTTTTCTTTTTTTAGCTCAGTTAGAATGATCAAAATTATTTATATTGGCTATAATGATAATAATAATAATGAGACAAGGAATGTCACTGATTTATTAATTGTTTAGAATCAGAAGTTTACATACAAAATGAAAAGGCTAGATGATGACGTCATAAACTGACACTTCTGAGTTAATTAGAGGCACACCTGTAAATATATTTTAAGGCCACACTTGGAACTCACCTATACCTGATTTGAATGTGTCATCATTTTGTCAAGGTCTGGACCTAAGCTGTCAATTATGGGAAAGGACATCAGTTAGGATGTTCACAAACAACTCACAAATCACCTGCCATGTACTGGCTGAACTTACCTGAACACCATAGTCACTCAGTGCGTTTACTCACAAATCGTAAACATGTGCTGGCTGCAGTAAAGCAGACAGAGCAAAAGTAGAATATGCAGAATGAGAGAAGAATTGGACGACGTCAACCCTAAAGGACATTACATTTTGTAAGTACTGTACTGTTTGATTATGTTACACTCGTTGTTGCTGTGTTGTTGTTGTGTTGTGTTATTCCTACTTCTGTGGTCTTACCACTTCTGGAAGGGGCAGTGTCCAGGCAAGTAATAGCTTGACTAAGCTGAAATGACGTTTACATGCAGAGAAATTTGGTTCTCTCTAACCGCATCATCTAGGTGCGTTAGCTTGATTTACGAGTAGGATAGTTTGGCTCGACTTCAGCCAGACTAAGGTGTATACATGCACTTCTACTTGGTACTCAGACACCAATTCTGAGCTCCACACTGCCAAACAGAACACGTAAAAATAAAAAAATAAAAAATATATATATTCTCTGAGCTACAGGGAGTATAAGGACTTTAGAACTGGGGTGATATGCTCTACTTTCCTGGTTCTAGTGAGGACACGAGCAGCAGTGTTCTGAATCAGCTGCAGCTGTCTGATTGACCTTTTAGGTAGACCTGTGAGGACACAATTGCAGTAATCAATCCAACTAAAGATTAGCCCATGGATGAGTTTTTCAAGGTCCCATTGTGACATTAGTCCATCAATCCTAGAAATGTTCTTCAGATGATAGAATGATGACCTTGTTATTGCTTTTATGTGACCCAGGAGGTTCAGGTCTGAGTCCATTACTACACCTAGATTTTGGGCCTGATCAGTAGTTTCCAGCTGTATAAACAGAAGCTATGTGCTGACACTTGTTCACTCTTCTTTAGGTCCAACGATAATTACTTACTAATTATAGTTTTGTTTCTGTTCAGCTGGAGAAAGTTATGGCAGTCCATCCATTGATTTGCTCAATGCTTTCACTTAGGGTTTGGATGGGTTCAAAGTCATCTGGTGACATTGCAATGTGAAGCTTAGTGTCATCTTCATAGTTATGGTAATTAATCTTATTGGTTGTTATAATCTGGGCTAGTGGGATCATGTAGATATTAAATAGGAGGGGCCGTGGAATGAGCCCTGGGGCACCCCGCATGTGATTTTTCTCTGTTCTGGTGACAAATTGCCTATTGACACAAAGAAGTCCCTGTCCTTAAGGTAGGACTCGAAGCAACAAAGTGTTGTACTAGAGAGTCCGACCCAGCTCTCCAGTTGTTCCAATAGTAATAATAATATAATGATAAACAGTGTCAAATGCTGGACTGAGGTCCAAAGGTACCAGCACTGTGGTTCTACCACAGTCTATATTTATGCGGATGTCATTGAACAATTTGACGAGGGCAGTCTCAGTGCTGTGGTGCGCACAGCAACCAGACTGAAAAATATCAAAACGTTTGGTCATTGTCAGGAAGCTATTTAACTGTTGAAATACAGCCTTTTCAGGCTGCACAGCTGGTAGCACTGTTGCCTTGCAGCAAGCTTGTCCTAGGTACCTGTGCATGCCTGGGATCTCTCCGGGTACTCCGGCTTCCTCCCACAGTTCAAAAACATGACTGTTAGGTGAATTGGTCTCTCTAAATTGCCCTTAGGTTTGAGTGTGTGCATGCATGGTTGTTTGTCCTGTATGTCTCTGTGCGATGGACTGGTGACCTCTCCAGGATGTACCCCGCCTCTCGCACATATAATGGATGGATGGATGGAACACAGCCTTTTCAATAATCTTGCTGATGAATAGATGATTAGAGATTGGTGCTTTTAAAGCCTGGAGGAAGACATCTGACAGGAAGGTTAGCTATTTCAATCAGATCAGACCCAAAGACAGGGATAACTTTCTTGAGAAAAACTTTGGGTAAGATATCAAGACAGCAAGAGGAGGAGCTTGGTTGGGTTATGATTTCCTTAAGGTTTTTTTGGTTTAGTTTTTGGAATTCAGACATTAGTGTTGAGTGGCTATGACACTGGTAATGGCTTTGGTACTGATGTACAGATTGACCCTCTAATTGTCAGAATCTTCTCAGTAAAAAAGCCAGCAAATTCATTGCAAGCCCTGGTGGAATTTAGATCAGGTGCTACTGTCACTGGAGGATTAGTTCATCTTTCCACAGTTGCAAAAAAAGTCAGTGCATTATTAATGTTTCTATTCATGATTTCAGAACACAATGATTGCATCTTTCAAAGTTAAGTGATATCTAGTCAGTCTGTCTTTGTAGATCTCATAGTGAACCTGGAATCGAGTTTGTTGCCATTTTCTCTCGGCTTGTCAATACTGTTTTTTTGCTATCTACCAGATCACTAGTCCACAGAGACTTCTCTCTACCAGAGCTTAGTTAAACTTTAGTTGGATCAATTATATCAATGATGTCTGAAATTTTAGAGAGAAAGTTATCTACTAGTTTGTTTACTGAGTTTGTGTTGGAAGATGAAGGGCTGAGGTGGGAGAGTAAATTTGTTTAAAGGTTTCAACTTAACAGTCCCCAAGAAAATGCCCTTTATAGTGTTCTCACCGTGACTAGATAGTTTAGCGGAGATGGTGCTTTCAAAGAAAACAAAGAAATGGTTAGATAATGCAATATCAATTATCAAGTTGTTGGAGATATTTAAATCTTTGCCATTAATTAAGTACAGAGGGTGTCCTCGATTGTGTGTTGGTTGTTTGACATGCTGGGTCAGGCCAAAGTTATGAAGAGTAACACATAATGTTTTTGCTTGTCTATTTTGGGTGTATCGCTATCAATGTTAATATCCCCCACAATGACTAATTGGTCATAGTTGAAACACATTACAGAGAGAAGGCCGCTGATATTGAAGAAATTAGTGCTAAGATTTGGTAGTTTATATAAAGTAAAAAAATAAAGCTTTGTTAGGTTCCTTTATCTGGAGAGCTAGATACTCAAAAGAGACATATGTGCCCAGAAATACCTTTTTAAAGGCTATTGAGTTATGAAAGCTTGTGGCTACGCCTCCACCTTGTCTGTTTCTTGCTTTCACTTAGGAAATTGTAATTCGACGAAGTTGAATAATAATAATAATTGAGAGTTTAAATGAAAGCAACTGGGCTTTTCTTGTTGTCTTGAATACGTTTCTTCTCTCATCCAAAAGGCTTCTTCAGTTCTGAAAACTGGATTGGGAGTATCAGATGTATAAGTCTAAGGGGCTGTTTACACGACAACGTTGCCGTTTTTGTTTGAATACGCGGGTGAAAACGCACAATAACTCTTTTGAGCGGGATTCCAGACTCATTACTTTCTCTTGCTCTGGGTTGGAATTTCTTCTGATTTTTCTTCCTTCGACGTGTTGCTGTGCTGTAGAGTGGCCCATTCATCATCATGCTGTGAAAGTGACGTCCTCCCAGTTATGGCTTGTTATGGCTGGAGATTGATCGAGAGCGTTGCGCCGCAGCCCGATTGGAACAGTGGTGTCAGGTCCTTTCTCACTGTTGCCAATCATCGGTAAGGTTGTCTCATTTCCATATCCAGTGTTTACTTCCACATTCATTTTGCGACGACAAATCTTCATTTCCCTAGCATTCATTCTCTGGAGCAGTTTGTCAAAGTCCTCAGCTGAGCAAAATGGGGTATTGTTTTCCCACAGTCCTTCAAAAAGGGATCCAAAAAGAAATCCCAAATGAAAATAATAAAATGAAAAACAGAAAATAAGACGAGAGAACAGGAGATCAGGAGAGGCTACTCCTCCCTTAGCAGCCAGAGCACACTCTGGAACTTAAAGCTAGCATACATAAACACAAAGGAGAACAAGGCTAACAATAGAAATGTAAAATAAAATGTACAATCAGAACTCAGGCTAAATGCTGCCAGAAATTAAATCCAAGCTAAATGAGTAAGTGTGTGTGTGTGTGTGAGTGGGGGTGGGGGTGGTGAGGTGGGTGGGAAGCTGGCTGTACTTCTTGATAGATCTGATGTGAAACCAGCTGGCTTTCTGACAGGCACTGTCAGTAGAATAGCAGGGGGGGTCCTTATCAATCAACCCTTCCCCCAACTGTCAATCAAATACTTTGAACAACAGCACACTACACTGTTATCTCCACAACTGTCAATTCTCTCTCACTCCTACATGGAGAAAGATGTGAATGGGACAGGATCTTAACAAATGGCTCTTCAATGAGGGGAATCAATAAGCTTCATATGTTGAATAGTTAGTGCATTGGACAAAATATTTTCCCTTCTATCTGAGATTGAAGAAATTCATTCTTAATTTTGTTTGTTCTGCGTATAGAGGTTATTTAGAGAAATGGCAAACATTTTGTAAGTGAGACTAAACAATTTATTTTTAAACTCCTCATTTTATTGACCTAATGCTTTTCAGTACTGTGTACAGGGTTCTTCACTAATTGGTTGAGGTGTGTTCCATTTCTAATTGAAAGTATAAATTTTAGGGTTCCGAGAAGGAGAATCCAAATGAAAAGTCACTCCTGAAATTAGCATTCAATCTCATCCTCAAAATTGAACATGGGTGCCATGCTTATTACAAGTAGAAATCGTTGTCATAGCAACCAACTTATTTGGTGACATAGCAACCAACATATTTGCTGACAATTTGCAAAATGTTACAACCATGTATGGAACATATGGCGACTGATTTCGCATATACAAAATGCAGAGAAATCCATTTTCATTGGACTGTGTTGCTTATAGTAGTTGGTCCTACTAAGCAAAACTATAATGAAAATCTGTTGGTTTGTTGAATTGCAGCTGGTACAGAGGTAAATGTGGGGTTCTGGCAACATAGTGCGATTTCAGATTAAAGCTGTAGTCTGGGTTGATTTATGCATCCCCTTTGTGTTGCCTCCTATTACCTTGGACAAGCTGTTTAACCAACAGAAGAACAGAAAACTGCCTGGTAAGAACATATAAAAGCATGGTCTAAAAAGCACACATACCCAAAGCTACACACCTGTTTTTCTAGAAAGTAAATTTGTTGGGCTTCTCAAAAAAATATTTGACCATCATTCTGTCCCACTGATGAGAATATTTTCATTTTTAGTGGTTTTGAAATGCTAAAGTCTGCTAAAACAAACTAATATCTAATCAGTTTTTAAGCTTCCACAACTCCGAGGATGTGCTTACTTTCACAGCAAGCTCACTGTGATATGAAATGTTCTACTACAGGTTAGGAGCCATTACTGATAGTAGGTTCATAGCACAGAAATATACACCAACACTTCAGAGGTTGCAGATGTTATTATAAAATAGCTCTGTGACATGAATCATACACATTACATTGAAAGAACACACAGTAAAAGGATGGGAATTTTCAATGTTGTTCTTTTACTCTTTGATTCTATTAGCAAATAGTGATGCTCACTTTAAAACACACACACTCACACACGCAGGCACACGCACACACACACACGCAAACACACACACCACACACACACTGCTGCACTGTCAAAAGGAGAGCATGGTGACCTGTGGTTTTCCAACAGTAGTAAAATGAATATGTATAGAACAGAGCTAAACAGAGAGCTGAAAGACCCCCTAGCTGAGGTTGCTGAAGGCTGGTCTACAGTCACGCATGCTCACATACACACACACACACACACCCACACACATACCCCCCCCCCACACACACACACACACACACACACACACACACACACACACACACACACACACACACACACACACACACACACACACACACACACACACACACACACACACACACACACTGGTCCTTCTGGGCAAAGACAACTAGCACTTAATCAAAGGTCTGTAAGGGTAATAGCTGTTAACAGATCAATCACCTGAAGGATGGGACCAACAGAGAGGCAATCCATCTTTAGCTAAGGCCCTATGCTAATGGGAAGTGTCGTTGCATTACTTTTGAGAAAGAAACACACATATGAGTTGCTCAGATGTTTTTAAAGACAAAAAGCTGAAATAAAGCGGACACTGTAGTTCAGTTATTCATTAAAAGGATGTTGTCATGCTGTCATGGATGTTGTTACAAGTTATTCAATAATGGTTTTCTTCCAGTGACAATGTATGCGGTTTCTTGTATTTTCAATTGACCTCCAAATTGCACAGCAGATCACGTTTATTTTAACTGTAGGTGTGTCTCTATAACCAAGCCCGGACTTTAGCAGGGGTCCAGCCCCTGGGCCATGGGCTGTGGGGGCCCCAATCGCTATTTTGTAATATTGTGAATGAATAGTGTGAGAACACCTTAACTTTATCACTCGCTAAGAGGATATTGACTGTGTTGTTGAAACATTGTCAAATTTGTTTTGGCCAACATCTCCCATGAATGCTTGATTATTATTGGTCCAAGTTTGACACATCGTACGCCCTGGGGTGGAGCATCAGTGATTAGTTTCTCATGGTGACAGACAGCAGAAAGTGTGATACTGGAGGGCAGAAAGGAAGAAAAGAAAGTAAAAGACTAACACGTAATACAGAAGATGCCCAAGCTTACAGGCTTTTTTAAGCCTCTCAGTGGCAATGGAGTAGAGCCATTTTCCCTATCGCCTTTTCAGAAAGTTTGCCTTGCTAACACCGGCGCTATGACCCCGCCAGAACCTAGAACTGTGGCTGAGTTGGTGGCTAATCTGGCACCTACAGAAACCGAAGCGATGGAGGTACAATCTTCTTCAGCAGATGACACATTGACTGTGGATAAACTAGACAAAACTGATCCTAAATTGTTGAGGCTGGGTGGGCTTACTGGGCTGGGCAAGGACCCAAAAGCTTTTAGAACATCAATGTCGATTTTCATGCATCCGAACAGGTGTATAAACACCAGAAGCTGCTGTTCTCCCATTCGCACTTTAACTGCAAGCTTGCAAATAGTGAGTACTTTCAATGACAATGGCTGCTTTACTCTTCATCTACTGGAGCTGTGTTTTGCTTTGCATGTCGCGTTTTCAGCGATGCTAAAAGTCAGTCGTGCTTTGAAATGGGTTTCAGTGACTGGAAGCCCTAAACAGAATGCATGAAGGAGCACAAAAATAACAAACGTCACAAAAAAGCTATACTGAAATATCTGAAACTTGGATCAAACAGCGGAAGGATGGTTTCAGAACAGAATCCGAAGCAGAAGCAGTTTGAATCAGAGTGCGCATATTGGACTGAAGAGTTGTGTCTGTTGTCAAGTTTTTGGCAGAGAGGGCACTGGCTCTTAGAGGCTCCACAGATGTGTTTTGGCTGGGCTGAATGTGTATATATATAGAACATGTATGAAGATCATGCCTTGCCTTGTGTTGAATATGCGCTGAGCCCCGACTGGCCACAGTATGTAAAATGCAAGTAACATAGGGAGTTTATTTAGTATTTATTAACTGTGCCAGCTGAAATGGCAAACTGGAGTGTGTTACTGAAATATTTAAAGGTCATATCACTTAATTGATTAAGATATTATTATTAAAGGCATCTGGGGAATATGGCATAATTATGTGAGTCAGGAAAGAGGCCTCTTACCCAGATCTAACTGCTGACCTCTCAGCAGTGGGGAGTGTTGTGGTTTACCTTGCAATGAAGATATAACATCAGGGGACTGAAGGCAGAAGGTGCTTGAAAAGAGGGCCTTCATGATTTGGGTGCTAGAGAGTTAGAGTTTTGGCTCTGTCTTCTCAAACCCCCAGTCAGTCGGGGCAGATGGCCGCTTGTACTTAGCCAGGTTCCGCTGGAGGTTTCCTCTTGTTAAAGGGGAGTTTTTCCTTTCCACTGTCGCTACATGCTTACTCAGTATGAGGGATTGCTGTGAAGTCAATGACACAATGCAGGCGACTGTCTACTGTTGTTACATGTTCGTTCAGGAGCAGTGAATGCTGTAAATCCATGACTTGATGCAATCTACTGGGATCCCTTAAATAGAAAATAATAATAACAGAGCACTTTGGAGGACATGTTTTATTAAAATGCTGAAAGTGCATTCTCTGTTGGCATTTTTCAATTAGAACTAAAAATGTTTTTCAAAGGGAATGATTAGTTAGATCAGAACACATAATGTGTGTGTTTCGAGGTTCTGTGTTCATGAAAGAAGTTGTTTGTATCCTTTAAAAGGTAGTACTTTAAGAGTGTGCAGATTTCTGCTACTGGAATGTTGCAGCTTTTCAGGTAATTCATGGATTAATTAATTGATTATGCCATCTTCAGAATTAAACTCCTACTGACCAGGGCCAATGTGGTTAAAGGCTAAGAAGGAATATACACAAAACATGTAAAAGTGAGCAGTAATGTGTGAATGAATTAGTTAAATGTAATGAATTACAAAATTCAACTTTAGAGCACGTAACGCTGCATGGCCTCATGAAGTTGGCACAGTGAAAGTCAAATGATTCAGTGATTTACGATGGAAGTGTGTGTCTTTGTTTTGTGTGAATGAGAGGGAGGATTGTTGGAGCATAGCATACATAGTTAAAATAGCTGATGTCAACTTGTTTGTGTGTTTGACAGTGCATCATAGGGGTAAGTGTGTGTGGTGATGTGTTTTTGTTCCGGCACAGCCACTGTCTGCTGTCTGGCCCTGTCTGTGTCTGTTCCTCCTCTTTCACTTTAGCTCTCCATCATCCTCCTCCCCCTCCTCCTCCTGTCTTCTGTGCAGTGTCACACACTCTTTTAATTGTTTTCCCAATTAACTGAATGCTTTGATTTTTTTTTTCTTTTTGGTCCACTAATTTTTGCATAATTTTTTTAATTCAGGCACACTGGAGAGTTTTCTAGTGTGAACAGCCTGGTTATGGTCAGACCACAGCACGTAAATTGGATTTAAGTCCAGACTAAACCTCTGTGAGGCATTCAGAGGTAGACTTGCTGGAGTGCTTTGGATTGCTGATGCATAACTAACAGAATCATGACTGGTTTTCCAGGTCCTAAAGCACCAATCTTTGATGCTCTTTTTCTGTATTAGTTTCATACCAGATGTAATGTTCTTGTAACTCATGTTATTTAAGGTTGTTCAAAGAGTTGTAGATGCTGATGGCTGTGGGCAAGAAGGCTTTCCTGTATTGGTCTGTCACTTTGCTGCTGTTACAGCTGAATTTCCCCTTTGTGGGACAATAAAGGATTATTCTATTCTATTCTATTCTATTCTATTCTATTCTATTCTATTCTATTCTATTCCAGCAACTCTGAAGAAGCCTCTGGCTGAAGACACTCAGTGGGGTTACATGCAGCAAGAGAAATCATATTATTGCCTTAGTCCAACTCAATTTGGACTTTTGAAATGCACTTCATTCAGTAATTACATTTTCTTACTGAACATTTATACTCGAATAAAGTCTCCCATTCTGGTTAAGGTATTTGCTCGATTATTGCTATAGCTTGAATTAGAATTAGATGTTGTATGACAGTCTGATGAAAAATATTCTCAGGGTTTTCATGATGTTAAGAATTATTATTTGCACCACCATTTCCAGAGGCTCTACAGTAGTCCCCAGAACAATGGCATCATCCAGGACATGTTACTGTGAAATATTGTCCTGCCTGGATATTGTGCTATTGGCATGTAATGACAGTTAGCATAACATATTTATTTGTTGCAAGACTGATTGCTACTGGCAATCCTTCCTGCTCACAGCATCACCATCCACAATGATTTTTAGAAGCTTCTTGAATGATATGACATTTGATTTAACTTTGGGATAAAGTATTTTTGAATTTGAACTGGACTGAATTTTAAACCTTTAGCTGCTTTGGTTCCTAACACAAACATGCATTTTTAAATTTTTCTTTCAAATAAGAATCAAATATCTCTATACAATTCTTTTTAGCATCATGGAAATGTAGTCAATAAAATTACTCCTAGAATCTCTAAAGATTTAAATAATAATTATCGCAAATAACTAGAAAACATAACTATTTTTATGTACAAATGTAATAAGCAGCATGAACACAGTGGTAAATAAAATCCATCCATCAATTCATTTTTCAATCTGCTCTCAATATATTTTACTGCTGCGTATTTTTCCTATTTTTCGTGTTCTTATATTCAAACTGTCATACTGTCTTCCTACCCACTGTTTCAGCTTCCAACAGTTATTTTTGTGGCCGGCGAACCACTCCTCATGCTGTAATCAGCATAACTGTGGTGGCCTGCACATTATGCTAGGGTTGTGCTATGATTTAGACAAATTGTGATGAGATGTCTTTGCTTCTCTAAAGGGAAAACACTAGTTGAGACACATTGAGCTGGAATAGGAAAAAAGAACGTGGTCTAGATGCAGATGAGAAGAATAAGATTTGTCAGTGAAAGATGGAGCACATGATGTCTCCTTTAACTAATATGGTTAATTTAGAGAGGATATTAAAAAGCTAAGCAGAAGGTATTGAACACTGCCATTCACTCTGCTCTATAACGTACACCCTAACCAGTGACACATCCTGGTGATTTAATGCAGGTTATCCATCCATCCAGCAAGCCAGCCAGCAAAGGTGTGAGAATGCTTGAGCTGCATAGATGGCTGCTTGTCTCATGTCTCTCTGTTGGTCCTGTATGGACTGGTGACCTGATCAAGGTGAATTGAATTGAATTGAAAGTACTTTATTTTCAAGCTAGGCATGAATTTTGTTTTGGTTTAAATCAAAGAAATACATGATACACAACGGAAACAAAAGCAACCAATCATTGCCCAAATACACAGCAGAACTTGCAAGCAAATCACATCCAATGACAGAAAGTTGCATTTCAATTGTGATTTAATAAAGTAAAAAAACAGAAACACTTACAAACAAAATCTTTGTAAGGGAAAGAACAGGAGAATTGGAGAACAAGGATACATGAGGGGAGAATTCAGCACAGAACACTGGGACTGAGAGGTACACACAATTGAGGTAATCAGGGAAAAGCAGATCAGCTGTAGAAAGGAGCAGGCAAAGGAAACTACCAAATGGGCAACAGCTGGGAAGGAGAAAAGGACTGGCAGGTGGAGGAGAGTGAAACCGTGAACAAAACAGAGACACAAAGAACCAGAACCACAGTAGAGAAGAATATAAACTAAGGAAACACAGACATAACCACAAGGGGGAGAACAAATGAACAAAAACGGGAAGTCAAAATAACAAAATCTAAGGAATAAAGCAACAAGTAAATAAAGAGGAAACTCAGAAGAACATAGAATACAGGTATAAACATAACCAAAACCAACCAAAAACCATGACACTTTGCCTTTTATTGAATTAGAGATGGGTATCAATCCCACTTCAACCATTAACAGCATTAGGTGAATGGATGGATGAATGGCTTAATACAATTCAGCCTGATTTGCTTTGTCAGAAACTTCTGAAGACACAGGTGGAGCCCTCAACAATCAGCTGGATCAATGACTACCTGACAAACGGACCACAGTTTGTGAAACTGAAGAATTGTGTGTTAAACCAGGTGATCAGCAGAACAGGAGCACCACAGGGGACCGTACTCTCACCATTCCTTTTCACTCTGTACACCTCAGACTTCCAGTACAAATCAGAGACCTGTCATCTGCAAAAATACTCAGATGTCTGCAATTGTCGGGTGTATCAGAGATGGACAAGAAGCTGAATACACAGAGCTGGTGGACCGCTTTGTGACATGGTGTGGAAACAATCATCTTACTTTGAATGTGAATAAAACAAAGGAGATGGTTGTAGATTTCCGAAGAAACAGGGATAAGTCAAACACTGTTTCCATCGTGGGAGAAGAAGTGGAGGTGGTTGAGGAGTATAAATACCTCAGAGTTCACCATGACAACAGACTGGACTGGAGACTGAACAGTGAAACTGTCTACAAGAAGGGACAGAGCAGACTGTACTTCTTGAGGAAGCTTAGGTCCTTCAAGGTTTGCAGCAAGATGCTGGAGATCTTCTACAAGTCTGTTGTGAAGAGTGTAATCTCTTCAGCTGTCATCTGTTGGGGTAGCAGCATCAGAGCCAGGGAAATAAAAAGGCTCAACAACCTGATAAAGAAGGCTGGTTCTGTTCTTGGGACAACTGTGGAACCACTGCAGATGATAATGTAAAGAAGGATTCTTCATAAAGTCAAAAAAATTATGGACAATCCTGAGCATCGTCTTCATGAGACTGTCATACAACAAGAGCGTCTTCAGTGGAGGCTTCTGCAGTGTCGCTGCAATACAGACCGCTACAGGAAATCCTTCCTGCCCACAGCCATCATCATCTACAACAACTCCTTAAAGAATTAATTATATGAGCTACAACAACACTTAATTTCCCTCTGGGATCAATAAAGTATTTTTGAATTGAATTGAATTGAATTGAATTGAATTGAATTGAATTGAATTGAATTGAATTGAATTGAATTGAGATGGATGGATGGATGGATGGATGGATGGATGGATGGATGGTATTAACTGTGACAGAAAAACCAAACCCCATAGCAATATAATAGGAAATGCTGAACAGAAAATACTCTGGAGACAATTTCAATAAGGGAAAGTAAGCAGACGAAATTGCTGCATTTCTGCTGAGCATCAAAACATTTTGTTTATTGCTGACAACAATTTCCAGCATTTTAAAGTAGATCTGGTGACAGGAATACACAACCTCTCTGCAGGTGCTTGTGAAACATCACTCCGAGAGGGCATGGTTCTGGAATATTTAAATCCTAAATTAAAGTAAAAAATGCAAATCTGAAACTAACCAAACGTTACACTTCTGGAATGTTTAATTTGATAGGTAAGCAAGCCTTACTTTGAGCTCTCAAGGCTCGGCCAGGTGCAGCCTCTGGTGCTACACATTTTCACATAGTTGAATAGGAACTCTTAAATCAACACAACAGTGTATGACAGGCTGTTGGAATCAACTTTGACCTTGGTCAACCTCATAACCTTACAGCTGTATCTTCCGGGCCAGATCCAGAATGTGGCCGCCACTGAAATCACAGGTTACAGATGGTCACTGTGCATTGACCTCTACGTGGACCGAGTTGCACCAAGCTAACTGAACACATCTCTGTCCCCACAGATCCATTGGCCAGGCCAGGCCAAACTGTTTATTCTCACAGCTGTGCTCCACAATTACTGAGTTACATTCAGTTGTAATCAAAGTATTTGGCTTTATATTTGATCTTTAGGTTCCAATATTTATAGAATATCTTCTGAATTTAACATGAACGCGAACTTTAAAACAATAGCATAGTGTGTTTTGTTATTTTGTGCTACCTATTCAGCCTCTGTTTCAGTTACAGCTACAGCTACATCTGCTCCACTTAGTGGTTTCAGCTTCCAGTCAGCTCAAAACACAACACGCCTTTGAGGTTGCAGATTCCTCCAGTTTACAAAGTGAGTCGTCAGTGGAGAAAATTTATACCTCTTTTTTTTCTTGAAATCCCAGCATAATTTCAGTGTAATGTATTTCCTGACAGCTGTTTGCATTTCCCACTGCCCTATGCTATTGCCTAATTTTTTCTCAACACCTTAGCTACACTTGAGCTGTGGCGTCTCAGTATTAGGGCCCGGCCCCACCACATGTCGCTGTGGAGCTCTATGCACGGCATGCTTAAATTAATCAGTAGAAAAGGACCATTCTCTGTAAAGAACGATCTAATATTATATAAAGACTGATTCTGTTACCAAGAAGATTCTGTTATAAACATTTGTGTATAACTATCTAAGTCTTTGCCAGAATACTGACAAGCTCAGTAGGCTAAATCCTCTTAAAGCAGCGATTTGGGACCGGCCCCTTAATGTTTGCTTAAATGATGAAAATCAAAAATCACAGTGCGCGTGTGCAAAGTGCGCTCAGTAGACAGCTGAGGGGCACGAATGCCACGGCCCCAAGCTGAGATCCCGCTACCTTCCTCGATAGAGAAAGGCAGAAATGCGCCATCTGGCTTGCAGTCTGCTGGAAATTTATTAGAAGAAGAAGATGGCTGTGCATCATAACTCATATTAACATCAAATATCCTTGCTAGCTATTAAGACAAAGAAAAAAGAATGAAGTAGATTTTTTAATGAAGTCTAAATTTAGCACGAGATGAAATATGTGGGACGTCACCAGCAGTGGATTTTAACATCATTCAAGGACTTTAAGAGATTATTATAGATTTAAATGGGAATATTTGAAAGATTATACAGATATTGAAAAGTTTTCCCAGAAAGATCTGCATTTTTTTAAGAATAACAACACTGGTGAGTGACCCGTTATTTGTAATTTTATGTAGGCTATAAAAAAGGTTTCATCCTTCAATTACATTTGCATAAAATGGCATTTGTAGTGTGTAAATGTGTGCTATTTTATGTGGTTCATATTTAATTAATTAAATAATTAAAAAAATATTATTGATCAATGTCAGATTGTATGCATCACAGAAGACTGCTATTAGGTGTCGAGCTGTTGTGCCCCACCTAACTTATCATGGCAGAGACGCACTGCACTTGAGAAATGAGAATGAGACTCCCTGTCCAAACAGATGGAGCGTGGAAATAGAAGGTCAGATTTCTGTTCATTACAGTTATGAAAGATTTGACTGTTTTGATCTTGTCAAAGAGTGGAACAATCTAAATCTAGTGGTGGGCACTATACAGTAGATTTGTGATCACGGACCAAAAGTGAAAATTAAAAACAGAGCTCAGTGTTTTTGCTGAGGAAACTTAGATCTTTCAGCATTTGCATAAATGTTGCAGATCTTCTAACTCTGTTGTGGAAAGTGTAATCTCTTCAGCCATCATCTGCTGAGGTAGCAGCATCAGAGTCAGGGACTTAAAAAGGCTCAACAAGCTGATAAAGAAGGCTGGTTCTGTTCTAGGTTGCGAGATGATTCTCCAGAGTGGATTCTTTATAAAATGAAGAACATCATAATAAACCCTCAGCGTCCTTTTTATCAGACTGTAATACATCAGAGTTTTTTCAGTCAAAGTTGTCCCAAGAACTACTGACTTCTACAGGAGATCCTTTCTGCCCACAGTCATTAGCATCTACAACTCTTTTAAGAAACTTTGATAATGAGTTAATAATGGGTTACTGGAACATTTAGTTTCCAGTAACCCTCCACAGGGGCAACTGTGGCTCAGGAGTGAGGAGTTTGTCTCGTAACCGGAGGGTTGCCGGTTCGAGTCCCCGCTCTGTCTGTCTCAGTTGTTGTGTCCTTGGGCAACACACCCTTCTGCCTACTGGTGGTGGTCAGACGGCCTGGTGGCGCCAATGTCTGGCAGCCTCCATTCTGTCAGGGCAGCTGTGGCTACAATGTAGCTTGCCATCACCAGTGCATGAATGGGTGAATGACTGAATGTAGTGTGAAGAGCTTTGGGGTCCTCATGGACTAAATAAAGCACTATACAAGTACAGGCCATTTACCATTTGGGATCAGGTCTTAAACTGAACAGAAGGGAATAAAATGTTGTTCCATCTTATTAAAAACTGAATATATGATACACAACTATATTTATTCATAAATCCTGATGAATCCAGTCAGTAGATTACAGGCATTACAGGAAGACATTAAAACATGGATGAATCTAAACTTTTTGCTTTTAAATTCTGACAAGACAGAAGTTGCTGTCTTTGGACCAGAAGTTCTGCAAAAGAAAACGATTAGTCAATCACTTCATCTGGATGGCATTACATTGGCCCCCAGTAATAACGTAAAGATCCTCGGCGTTATTTTTGACCAAGACTTGACATTTAAATTCCATATTAAACAGGTTTCTAGGATTTCTTTCTTTCACCTCCGGAATATTGCTAAAATTAGAAACATCCTGTCCAGGAGTGATGCTGAGAAACTAGTCCATGCATTTGTTACCTCAAGGCTGGACTACTGTAATTCTTTACTATCAGGTAGTCCACAAAATGCCATTAAAAACCTTCAGTTGATCCAAAATGCGGCAGCAAGAGTTCTGATGAATATTAAAAAGAGAGATCATATTTCTCCTGTTTTAGCTTCCCTTCATTGGCTCCCTGTTAAATCCAGAATAGAATTTAAGATCCTTCTTCTTACATACAAAGCCCTTAATAATCAAGCTCCATCATACATCAGAGATCTAATTGTTCCATATGTTCCTAACAGAGCACTTCGCTCTCAGACTGCAGGTTTCCCTGTAATTCCTAGGATTTCTAAAAGTAGAATGGGAGGCAGATCTTTTAGTTATCAGGCTCCTCCCCTGTGGAACCAGCTCCCAGTTTTAGTCCATGAGGCAGACACTCTGTTTACTTTTAAGGCCAGGCTTAAAACTTTCCTTTTTGATAAAGCTTATAGTTAGAGTGGCTTAGGTCATCCTGAGCTATCTCTGTAGTTATGCTGCTATAGGCTTAGACTGCTGGAGGACAGACTTACCAATTTTCTTTACTCTGCTACTTCCTTTTCGACTACTACTATTACAGTACATTCTGCTATTTCGACTGTTAACTTTTTGTTCTCTCAGTCTTTTTCTCTCCATAGAAGATATACCTGGTCTGGTATCTTGCTTGGCTGGAATGCCCTGTTGGACGGAGGGCATCGACTGGGATGATCCTCCCAGTAACTGAACATCCACTGTGTCCTGTTATCAACTTTTTACTTTCTGTAACATAGAAAGTTCTCTTATATCAGATCTTCTGTTCCTTCTGTGTCTCTGCTCTGTCTTCTCAAACCCCCAGACGGTCGTGGCAGATGGCCGCTCCTACTGAGCCTGGTTCTGTTGGAGGTTTCTTCCTGTTAAAGGGGAGTTTTTCCTCTCCACCGTCGCTACATGCTTGCTCAGTATGAGGGATTGCTGAAGGATTGCTGTGGTTGGAAAGTCTGCCCAACCTCACGCCAATGACTGACGCAATCTGCTGGGATTCCTTAAATAGGAAACTTTTTAACTGATTGGAATGTTTGTATAAATGTATTGAAATTACTTCTTGTTAAGTGCCATGAGATGACATCTGTTGTGAATTGGCGCTATATAAATAAACTGAATTGAACTGAATGGAATAAAGGAATCCACAAAAACAATCCTCTAACCAAGAAAGAGTAGGTAAAATATTTATGTTTTAACTGTTTACAGCCCAGTAACATCGCTTCTAATAGGACTATGAAGAATAATAAACCTATTAACAATAATACTGCCATTCACTTCAGTACCTTAACATCCTGAGTCAGCTCATTCAACCATTAGTAGAATCTGGAGAAACTACAATTGTTGTTTTTGTGTATTCGTACCATAAAGAGCCGACCAAAGGTCAATAGTCCCACTGTGGGACCCCAGGGACCAAACATAGGGGCCACAACTGGGAAACTGTTGTATTGTTATTCATAGAGGCAGACTCTTGGCTCTCCCTTTTGACTCTTGATGGGAGATCCACCATTACAGGTAGTTGCGAACTGTTGCTGCTTTTTTAGATGAGGGCCTACTATACAATGAGCTGCTGAAGGACACAATGACTTCAAATAAGTTTCATGGTAAACTCCCTCTGCACTAAAGAAAGGCACAGACACTGAAGACCGTGTTGTGTATTGAGCAGCATATTGGTAATTAGCTTTTTTCTGTTTTCTGAACATCGTTAAAAGACAAGCTAATAACACATAAGTGCTATATTTTCTATTGCGAAGAGTCAAGAGAAGGGGTCACGGGTGCTGCTTTGTAAACCCATTGAATGATAATGTGAGCCCAACTGGAAACATTATACTGAAACCTGGCTAAGGTTGTCAGATGAAACAGACTCACAAGTTACAGTTCTGTAGTTGGGACAGAAGGCACGCTTGACCTCTAGTGACCTCTAGTGGCAGTTTTTGCAAAGTACAGATTCGAGCTGTACAGTTAATCTGGAAAGTTATATGAATTTATTCCAAAATGAATTCAATAACTTATAACAAATTTATACACATAATACATTACATTCTCAAAGTGAAACAGGTTAATAAAAAATAAGTCAAAACTTTTCTCATGACACTCAAAATTAATCTAAGGCGCTTTCTGTTTGTAGAAAATAGCAGAGTCCACTTGTGGACATTCAGGTCATACAAAATCTTTATGGTCCATGTAGACTAGAACTGTGTTGACCACTGAGACCAGATTATGTCAAAACAAAGAATTTACCATTATATGAAAATGGAAAAGACTTGGAATCACCAAGACTCTCAGTAGATCAGGCTGAGTCATCAGAGAGGACAGAGATTTACCAGCGAGGTGAAAAAGAACCCTTAGTGCTCCCTTAGGACAGTGGTTCTCAATTATTTCTGTCATGTCCCCCTAGGAACCATACATATTTTCATGCCCCCCCTCTCACCAAACCTGACATACTATTGATAACTTGATAATATGTAATTATTTTCTGTATGCAGAATGATGGTGCCAGTGGTTTGTACAATCTCCTGATTATTAAAACAGATTAATAAAATGAGCTGCAAGAACTTCAATTTTAAGTTGTTACTGCTCCATTTGATGTTTAAGTCTTAACACCATTTCCAAGTTCAGTTTACCCCCATTGGTAACATTTATTGAAGACTGCTTAGTCTGTGGTTCTCAGAACAGAAAATGTACAAATGATTCACTGGGATGTGAAGTTTTAGATTAAAAAGAAACATTCAAACCTTTTTAAAATTGTACACATTGGTTACTTGTCAGCTTCATTCCTTCATAAAAAATTATAGAACTTATCTGCCTCCGTCATCTCTACCATTTTTCTTTTCACTTTCACAAACTTCTCCTGTGCCCCATTAAATCCATCCATCCATCCATCCATCCATCCATCCATCCATCCATCCATCCATCCATCCATCCATCCATCCATCCATCCATCCATCCATCTTCTTTTGCTTATCTGGGGTTGGGTTGGCACCTTAAGCAAAGAGACCCAGACATCCTTCTCCCGAGCCACTTGGGCCAACTCTTTGGGGGGAATCCCAAGGCGTTCCCAGGCCAGCCAAGAAACATAGTCTCTCCAGCGTGTCCTGGGTCTTCCTCTGGCCCTCCTGGTGGGACGTGCCCGTACCTTCAGCCGCTTGTGTCCGTGATCTCGTTCTTTCTTTATCCCATGGGCTTCACATATGAATGTCCATGAGTTTTACAGTTTATTATCATCAAAATGTTCCAAATTCACACAGGATATGTGTGCAAAACACAGGTGGTCACATGTTTTTCAAACATCTCACATGTTTCTTAACAAGTTTTCACATGTAGATTTAACATGGGCCAAAGATTTTTCACATGTGATTTTGCCCGTGTGAAACCATGTGGTTTTCCAGGTAGACTGGTGTAAATATTGCCCATAAAAAGACATTTGTATCAATGTTTATGCTCAGAAAAGTGATAGCTTTCACAGGTGCTCCTTAGCTCCACAAGTGGTAATAATAAACTGAACAGAAGTATCTGTTGTTTCATGTCCATCAACATTGGTTTAAATAATGAATATCTGAGACCACAGTGCACATGCCCGGTGTGTGCTCAGTAGACAGCCATGGGGCACAAATGCCACGGCCCAAGGCTGAGATCCCACTATCAAACCATCAGGCTCCAAACCGCAAGGAAGTGATGCACCCCGTTTTATCAAATGCCTTACTTGTATTAAAAGTTTGGAATGGCACACATCAGGTTTACATAGAAGTGGGCTTCCATCTAAGGTTGGTTATCCTTGCTAGCTACCAAAACAAAAAAAGAAATTAAGTAGATTTTTAGCACCTTGTCGCTTGAACAAAAATTAGAGAATAAACATTTCGTATATCCCCAGCTAGTGCATTATAACATTGTTCAAGGAATAGATTTGAAGGGGATTATTGAAAAGATTATACAGGTAATGAAAAGTTTGCCCAGATAAAATATCTGCAAGAAATTAACAACACTAGTGAGTGACCCTTTATTTGTATGTTCATTCTTCAAATAAATTTATATAAAATGGTGTTTGCAGTGTGTAGGTTTGAGCTATTTTATGTGGTTCATTTATTATTGATCAAAGTCAGATTGTATGCATCACAGAAGAATTAGTTGCGGCTAATAGTTGTTGAATTGTTGTGCCCCACCTAACTTATGCCAGAGACGCACCTGCATTGCAGTAATTAACACAGGGAGAACCAAAGAACTGGAAGTGGATTTCCACAAGCACATACCCACCACACTGACACCAGTGAATATCCAGGGAGTGGACAGGGAGATACTGGACTCTTATAAGTACCTGGGTGTTCACCTGAACAATAAACTGGACTGGAGCCACAAGACTGATACGGGCTCCAGGGAGACTCAGACTTGCTGAAGAGACTAAGAGTTTTTGGACATTCGTTGGCTCTATGGTGGAATCAGCCATCTTCTACGGTGTAGTATGTCGGAGCAGCAGGCTATCTACAGCTGAGAGGAACCAGTTAGATAAGATTATCAGGAAGGCCAGCTCTGTTCTTGGATGCTCCCTCGACCCAGTCCAGGTGGTGTGAGACTGAAGGGGTTCTGGTTAAAATAACATCACTGTTGGACAATATCTCCCACCCCATGCATGAAGCTGCTGCTGAACTGGAGATCTACTTCAGCGACAGCCTGTTGCACCCGTGATGCACAAAGGAGCATTAGCACAGATCATTCCTCTCAGCAGCTGTAAGACTGTATAAGCATCACTGCTCCCTACAAAACTCAATACGTGTTTACATCCCTGCTGTTATTTGCACTCTCTTCTCATTTCAAATAACATTTATGTTGTAATTGCACTTTTCTGTTGTTCGCAGGACTTTTCTTTGTCACTTTTTGAAAATAGTTTTTTTTTTTAATGCACAAATATACATGCACATTTTATAATATTTAAAAATTATCCTGCTCAGTTGCACATTTCTTGAAACGGAGTATGCTATTTTTAAAGGTCTCGTTCTCTGAGAAACCGTTTAAAAGTTGCACTTTTTGAAATACAATCCTTCGCTGAGTAGGACATGTATGCTGCAAGTCATAATGTTGTCTCACACCTGTTGCCTGCTTCAGCCTCAAAAAGAAATTTGAGCTGAAAACGAGCGAATCAGAGAAAGATGTATTATCTACATAGGAAAGCTTATCGCCCACGCCTACCTTGGCTTCATTTACATGGAGACACCTAAAGATGTAATGATTATTTAAATTCACAGAGCTCAGAATCAATGCCTATCCCCATGAAAACACATGTTTTTCAGTTGGTCTGTGTAAGTATCACACCTTTACGCTGTGCAAAAGCTTTAAACCACTCAATATTTCTTAATACTTCAAAGGAATCTGACTTTCAAATACTAATTCAATGTATGTCTGTTACAGTTACACTAAATAAACAAGTATTAGCTAAATAACCCTAAATTAGCCTAGAATTAAACACATTTTTAATCAGTTTATATTTCCTTTGTAACTCTTGCCACACTCTAAACTATCCACTTCGTACATAATGAAGAATGAAAGAATCCAATCAACATCTGACTGCCTTTGATGATGAGGGACAATACACATGTGAGCTGTGGAAACAGCTCTGGACCTTACTGGCCAGGACTGTTAACATTCCAGTTTTACCAGTCCTGTCTGAAAGACTGGTTTTAAGAAATGCCAAAAACATCCACGACGTGAAATAACTCCATGTTTCTGTGTCATCAGTGGGACATGCCGGCCTGCCTTGAGTTTGAAGTGGGAAAGACCATAACTTATTTTTTTAGAATTTACAAACAAGAAGGGATACCAAACCTTTCAAATAATCACAAATATGGATTTTAAAAAATCTGTTACTGATGCAAAACACATTTTAAAAAAGCTTCTGGTGCTGTTAACACAGAAAAGTAACAATGAATAGGAATCTTACATAAGTGTTCATTAAAAAGTAATGATAAGAGCACATTTTAAAAGAATGAAATGAAAATTTGGAAATTCCTATCTCATTCTCATGGTACATCCTCATACTTCTTCAAGATCTTATTTATTACTGTGTATTTATTGGATGAGTTGATTTATTTGCTTTGCGTTATGTAATATTTTAACACCTTAGTGTCTTTCAGAAAACTTCAGTCTTATTTTAGCCTGTTTCAAAAGACAATGCCACCATCAGTGCCTAGAAACTACTGATCAGGCCTGAAATCTAGGTGTTGTAATGGACTCAGACCTGAACCTCTGGAGTCACATAAAAGCAATAACAAGGTCAGCCTTCTATCATCTGAAGAACATTTCTAGGATTAAAGGACTAATGTCACCTTGAAAAACTCATCCATGCATTTATCTTTAGTCAGATTAATCACTGCAATAGTGTCCTCCCAGGTCTATCTAAAGAGTCAATAAGACATATTATTATTTAGCTCTGTTTTACCTTTGAAGTAATTAACTATAATTAATTATAGCCCATCCAATAGAAAAAGGATTTTCATCTTTCCTTGCATTTTAGTTAACATAAAAATTTGTTAAATTTTTTCTCGATTTCTCGTCTGTTGGTAACTGATGAAAAATAATCCACTGATTGCAACAAAAAAATCCAGGTTTTCTTTGAATCAATGGTAAACATCCACTAGCTGAGGACACAGGATAAGCATCATGAGATTGAAGATGCAGCAATGAACTTTTTTTTTTTTTTACAGACCCCCAGTCCATGTGCAGTTTAACCACCACCACCGCAGTATATACGAACAGCGATACAAGTTGGCATGTCTGGGCTTTGAAATTAAGTGTCTGTAGGTGTCGGATTATCATATCAGACAAAAAAGAAACAAAATTAGCTAAACTGCCATTTTGAAAGTAGACAGTTTAATACATACCAAAACAAACCAAACCATGTTACTGCAGCTGTTGCTTTCATACCTGAAGCTGTAAACATAATCCATCCTTCAGCAGCAACATCAACAAGAAGTTGGATCTCTCTCTCTGCACGTTCTCCATCTGTTTCTACCTCAGGGTACAAACAGTGGTAGTTCATTAGAAACATTCATTCTAATATTTGATTTATGCCAACAGTTTTTGCATATTATAAAATGATGCATGTGTCACATATTCAAGATTGATGAACACATGCATCTTAATTTGAGCAAACAACAATATGTCCTGTGTACCGAGCTGTACCAAGGATGAGGAAGATGAGGAGCTTTAAGGTTGCCAGGATAGGACCTAACTGGTGATGCCAGCAGACTGCACAGAGTGAGATTTGATGAGGGGTATAAAACTCTCTCTGTGTGGCAGCACAGTGCTAAAAGCTGAAGATCAGGCCGGCCCAGTTGTAACACTCATGCTCGTAAACACTTACAACTGGTAGCAAACAGGTGTGACTTTCCTCAGCTATGTGTCAGAGCATTTACACACCATCATTGGTGGCCTAAAGAGACAAAGGACAGGAGAGGACACAGGCAGGCAATCCAAAATAAGCAAGTTTGTTTGAAGTTGCTTGTGATATTACAAAATAAAACTGAACACAGGCAAACTTAAGCAATTTGCTTAAGGGGAATTCTTTAAAGCTAAAGTTAAAGCAAACTGACCATCTGAACCTGATCTGTGGAACCTCTTGTAGATGTAGACTTAAAGAATCATCAGACCAACATGAGAAACAGCAGAAAAACTAAAACATTAGTAAGCATAGCATCTGGGATCTTTGAAAACCAGCAGCTGTAATGTAGTGTGACATCTGTACTAGGAAGTAAAACAGGTTCGAAATATTTGTTTCAGTTGTGGATTGCATTTCAGATTCAATCTTACTGTGTTTAAACTTCTGGTTCTGGTGGTGGTGTTCTATACATACAGAAAATAAACGACAGTGTATGTTCTTTATCTCTGTACTAAGGACTAGGATTGCAAGACAAAAATAAAGTGGACCCCCAACTATTCGCGGTTCAGTAGTTGTCAAAAATTAGCTTATTATCGGATTTTTTTAGTAGAGCATATCTAAACTATCCTAAAGGAAATCAAGTTACGAGCTCTATAATTAGCTGGAGACAATGGTACTCAGCATGCTATTGGCTGCCATTTGTATAGCAGCCAATCCAGGAGTGCTATTAGTTCTTCTTGGCACTGAATGCACAGTAAAAAAAGGTTGAATATATGGAGAATTACTAGCAGCTGTGGTTTTTTAGAATTTCACCTTGAAAAATAAAGTGTAAATGTAGAAAGCACAATAGTATACTATTTTGGTAACCATAAATTTCACAGTAAAAGAATGTTGTTTTACAGTACATTACCTTAAATTAAAATAAATACGGTAAAACGGTTTATTGATTACAGTCTCCCAAAGGTGGATCCAGCAAAACTGTAAAAGATATTACGGTAAGGTATTACAAAGTTCAATACTACGGTAAATTACTGACAGCTGTGGTTGCCAGAGTCTCACCGTGGAAGATATAGTGTTAATGTTGAATACTTAGCGGTTTACTTTTTTGTTAAATATAAAACTCACAATGAAGAACTGTTGTTTTATAGTATGGTAAATAACTTTAAATGATAAAACGATATTGTACTCCTGTTTTTGGTAATTCATATAAAAACAAACAGACATTCCATTAACCTGATTATAGTTTCTAACTCTTAAAAAGAGTGAAACTGTGTACAATACGGCATTTTATGAAGAAAAAAAATCAATATTATGTTAAATTACTGGCAGCTGTGGTTGCCAGAATTTCCCTGTGGAAAATATAGGGATAATGTAGAATACTTAACGGTATACTTTGTTATTAAATATAAAATTCACAATGAAAAACTGTCTTCCAGTGATAAAACACACTACAACTGTATACTACACACACACACACACATATATATATATATATATATATATATATATATACACATTTTTATTTAGAAGTTCAAATTTGTGGTGATGGTGTGCTGCTGACCTCGACGCGGGACGTTTTGGGTCAGTGGATGGAATACTTCGAACACCTCCTCAATCCCACCGGCACGCCTTCCAACCTGGAAGCAGAGTCTGGGGACTTTGGGTTGGGCTCTCCAATCTCTGGTACTGAGGTCACCGAGGTCGTTAAAAAGCTCCTAGGTGGCAAGGCTCTGGGGGTGGATGAGATTCGACCGGAGTTCCTCAAGGCTCTGGGGGTGGATGAGATTCGACCGGAGTTCCTCAAGGCTCTGGATGTTGTCGGGCTGTGTTGGTTAACGCGGCTCTGCAATATTGCATGGACATCGGGGGCAGTTCCTGTAGATTGGCAGACCGGGGTGGTGGTCCCCCTGTTTAAAAAGGGGGACCACAGAGTGTGTTCCAACTACAGGGGGATCACACTTCTGATTCTCCCTGGTAAGGTCTATTCAGGGATTCTGGAGAGGAGGGTCCGAAGGATAGTCGAACCTCGTATCCAGGAGGAACTATGCCGTTTTCGTCCTGGCCGTGGAACACTGGTCCAGCTCTACACCCTCAGCAGGGTCCTGGACGGTGTGTGGGAGTTCGCCTAACCAGTCTACATGAGTTTTGTGGACTTGGAGAAGGCGTTCGACCGTGTCCCTCGGGGAGTCCTGTGGGGGGTACTCCGGGAGTATGGGGTACCAGGCCCCTTGATACAGGCTTTTAGGTCCCTGTACGACCGGTGCCTGAGTTTGGTTTGCATTGCCGGCAGTAAGTCGGGCTTGTTAGCGGTGTGAGTTGGACTCCGCCAAGGTTGCCCTTTGTCACCGATCCTATTCAGAACTTTTATGGACGGGATTTCTAGCCGCAACCAAGTTGTTGAGGGGTTATGTTTTGGTGGTCATAATGGCTTAAAAAATTAAGGTATAACAAATTAGGTAATAAACATAAGAGGGCTGAAAATTGTTCGATTCATTGACTGTTTTTATTATGATTGGCTATAAACAAAAAACCCAATTTGGTTAAATAATCAAAACAATGACCAAAGAGGTACTAACCTGAAAAATATTAAACTTACACAATGAGCTGTTAATTTTACTTAACGCTGCCTGAATCTTTGAAACAAAAGTAGAGAATAAACAGTCAACCGAGTTCAAAACATTTAAAAATTGCAGTAAAAATTGTAGACACAAAGTGTGTGTCTGGGCTTGATAGGGGTGGGCTTTCAACATGGAAAACAGTCTCTGATGGTGTCCAAGGAACTGGAACAGGTTTTGGATCCAATGTGCTTGAGGATTTGCATGTTCTTCTTCAGATGTTCAGCGTAGTAGCAATGCTACTTTTACTTGAGTATGGTTTTTGGCTACTCTACCTAAATGTAAGATTGTATATTTGATTGATCAATTGTATATATGAATATATGAGTCTGAAATGTCCAGTTTGCTTAACTGTGCTTTGGATCTGCTTTCAGACTGCAAAGAAAGAATGCTAAGTAAAAGTAGCATTGCTTCAAAATACAATTACTCAAGTAGAAGTCAAAGTAGTCTTGCAAAAAAAAATAGTAATGTAAAAGTAATTAAGCATTTCGTGAAGATACAACTCAAGAAGTGAGCAGGGGCAAAACTTTGATTTCAAGGGGGGCACAAGTGACTTGAGTGGGGGGGTTGGTGCAAGATATCTACCTTCCACTTGAGTAAGTTTAATGTTATTGTTACATTGTTTCAAGCCAATGCTTCACCTGTGAATCTACCAGTATCTCCATCTGGACAGTTTGCCTTTCTCATCTGACAAAATACGTAGATGAAGATTTCATTGAAAGTTCTGATCTCAAAGCCAAATGTATGAACCACTGTTACTGATAAAGATCCTCTCATTTGACAAACTGTTCAAATTCATGGCTTACATATATTTATACTTTCAACCTCACATATGACCCTCCATCCCGTCATCTCCTATATGGAGAGTGAGACAATGATCCAACAAATATCAGGTGTTCTGTCTAATAAGGTAGAAATCAAATTCCAAGTATGAGCTATAAAATCTTTGTCTAAACTAAAAAAATATTGTAATATTGGTATTGCAGTTGCTTTGAAGCTCAACATTTGCCTGGTTGTAGCAAGGCCACCAAGTTCATTCTCCTTTACATGACTTTGATGGTTGTGCCTTAAAGGTGAAACATTTTGTGTGTTACTCACCTTCAAAAGAAAATCTTTCTATCTTTGGAATCCTAGCTTTAAATGTACTCTGAACGGTCAGAGTCAAACACTTTTGCAATGAGACTTTCTTTTTAACATGTTAACTGTGGTGATTGAGATTTCTTCTTCTTCTCTTTTTTATGACAGTTGGCAAACAGCTTCAGGTGCATGACCGCCACCTTCTAGACTGATGTGTGGCATCCCTAAGATTATATATCTGAAAGTAATTTATTGTGATGATAAAGATAAAAACACAAGTCACGCTTGCACGTTTGATCAGATTTACTGCAAAAATATACTGTTTTATTAAACAGTCAAAGCTTGATAGTATTTTTAAAAGTTTTCACCGTAATTTTCACAGTAATTCGAACAATGTTTTGACATGTTGTTACTGTTACAAATAAGGTTTGTTTTGGGTGATTGATATCAATTGTAAATTAAAATGTAACACACATTAAAGAATGTAATATATGCATAAATATTATGTAAATTTTATGGGGATTAACTGCAAATAAATATATGGGTTTGTAAATTTATATTTTTTCAACATATTAGTAGCCTAAAAATAAAAACAATTTACCATTTCCATGTCCAGGAGTGATGCTGAGAAACTAGTCCATGCACTTGTCACTTCAAGCCTGGACTACTGTAATTCTATCCTATCAGGTAGTCCACAAAATGTCATTAAAAGCCTTCAGTTGATCCAAAAGGCAGCAGCAAGAGTTCTGATGAATATTAAAAAGAGAGATCACATTTCTCCTGTTTGGGCTTCCCTTCATTGGCTCCTTGTTAAATCCAGAATAGAATTTAACATCTCCCTTCTTACATACAAAGCCCTTAATAATCAAGCTCCATCATGCATCAGAGATCTAATTGTTTCATATGTTCCTAACAGAGCACTTCGCTCTCAGACTGCAGGTTTACTTGTAGTTCCTAGGATTTCTAAAAGTAGAATGGGAGGCAGATCTTTTAGTTATCAGGCTCCTCTCCTGTGGAACCAGCTCCCAGCTTTAGTCCGTGAGGCAGACACTCTGTTTACTTTTAAGGCCAGGCTTAAAACTTTCCTTTTTGATAAAGCTTATAGTTAGAGTGGCTTAGGTCATCCTGAGTGATCTCTGTAGTTATGCTGCTATAGGCTTAGACTGCTGGAGGACAGACTTACCACTTTTCTTCACTCTGCTACTCTCTTTTCAACTACTCTCCAGTTTCATTATTTGCTGTTATTTCGACTGTTAACTCTGTTTTCTCTCTTTTTTTTTCTCTCCATAGAAGGTGCACCTGGTCTAGTATCCTGCTTAGCTGCAATGTTCTGTTGGACGGAGGGGTTATGTTATCAACTTTTTACTTTCTTTAACTTAGTACTCTTATATTAGATCCTCTGTTCTTTCTATGTCTGCTCTGTCTTGTCAAACCCCCAGACAGTCATGGGAGTTGGCCTCTCATACTGAGCCTGGTTCTGGTTCTGCTGGTGGTTTCTTCCTGTTAAAGGGGAGTTTTTCCTCTCCACTGTCGCTACATGCTTGCTCCGGATGAGGGATTGCTGAGGTTAGAAGTCTGCATCAACGGGGCACAACTGCCAGTCACAGACCCGATGCAATCTGCTGGGATTCCTTAAATAGGAAACTAGGTAAAACTTTCAACTGATTGGAATGTTTGTATGATTGCACTGAAATGAGTTTTTCTTGTAAATGCCTTGAGATTACATCTGTTGTGAATCGGCACTAAAGTAATAAACTGAATTAAATTGAATTTCTTGATTTACAGCAATTTAACATATGTATTACAATCAGTACTCTTTTCAATTTAATAGTCATTTACCGTAGCCATTTCATAGGTATTTACTGTCATTTTAACGTGCATTTTTTACAGTGTGGCTGTATCCGGAAGAGTGGAGATGTAGATGTTAGGTTCTGCAGTATTGTCAAGATGGTTTCCATTGTGCATGTTAATGCATATTAAGGTATGTTTGGTGTCTAAACTATTAAAACCAGGGACTTAAAAAGGCTCAACAACCTGATAATGAAGGCTGGTAGGAAACATGGTATATTCTTGACAACAATCTAAATGTAATCAATATTTATTTTAATGAGATATTTGGTAACACTGAAACACAACTACTACAGTACCAGCATATTTAATACAGATTGCTGCATTTCTGCTGTTCATGAAGATCTATAAACAAATTGCAATCCATTTGGAGATGAATTACACATTTTGCAGTCAAACTCCTCCACACTTTTACCAACAGCGCCAGTAGATCACATCCAAAAAAGACCAAAAGACACCCAAACTATTATTTATGTATATCAGGGAAATCAATATGAATTAAAAATTAGTAGATCCTATTTTTTTATTCTTGTCAGGAAAGTGTTAATGATTACTTTAATTTTACAGCTAATACATACTTGGATTTTAGCAGATGGACAACGTCCCACAGCAATTTACAAACGGTTAAAGGTCTCTGTCAAAGAAGTCTAAAGTCTTCCATCCAGACCTGCAGTCAGTGGTTATTGTTGTGTATTGACATGTGAAAGCATCATGCAGAAGTGCAGGTAAAATTAATACAGGAAAAATGTAAAAGTTACTGAGCTTTGAACATATTAGAGAGCTGATTATTTTTTGGGATAACTTGACTTAACAGAAGTTATCAAATATCAAATATCAAACTGTTATATGATACTGCATAGAAAGCAATGTGTTGAACCTGAGTGTTGAAGAGAAGGGGCAGACTTCACATGGAATATCACAGAGTCCAGATGAGGTGTGGTTTGCTGAGGAAATTGAAGTCTTCAGTGGTGTTCTAGTCACAGAACCTAAACCTTAGTTAAGGTACAGAGGACGAGCTGTCAAACTCCAGTGATGCGTGTTCCAAACCACCATACCCGTTCATTTTTTTCAGCTTTAGGTGGTCGACGTGGAGCAGACCCTGGGTTTCCAGGATTGACTCCTTCTTGGAAAACATCCTGCTGATCTCCATGAAGGTCTTGTTCTTAGTTTCTGGAATTATAATATAAACATAGACTGCGACCGAAAAACAAACTGTGGCAAACACCAAGTAGCAGTAAGACCCAGCAGACATCTGATGGTTGGATGTGGCAGACAGGTGGATGACCATTGGGGGAAAGAGAGAAGAGGGCAGAAAATTAGTTTTTAAGTTAGAGAATCGGAATCAAAAACCAACAGCCTTTCATTAAGCATACATCATACAGTGACTTGCAAGAGTTTATATTTTTTTACTTTTTCACATTTTATTCTAATTGAGGATTTATGGAACTTACCAACATAAAGTAGTAAATAATTGTGAAATATTAAATGACATCTGGGTAGTATGTATTTAGTATGTACACCCTCCAATTCTTGATGTTATTAAATTAAATCCAGAGCAACCAGCTGTGTCTAGAAGTCACCTAATCTGTAAACAGAGTCCAGTTTCTTCAACAATATTCTAAGCTTCAAACATCTCCTGCATCCTAGGTGCATGAAGGAGTGTTTTTTGCTGGTCATTTTTCCCAGCAGCTGTTAGACTCAACAACCAGAACTGCTCCCAACAAACCCAAAAATGTTTACATCCCTGCTGTAATTTACACTGTTTATCTCACTTTAAGTAACATTTCTGCTGCTGTTATTTGCCAATCCGTTTTTCAGTTTATATTTTGTTAACTTCTTTTAAATATGTTTACTTTTTATGGCACAACTACACATTCACATTCTGTAAATATAGATTTTAAATTATCGTACTCAGTTGCCAATTCAAATCTGAGTATGGCACTTTATTTTATAACTGCATAGTACTTTGGTTTTGTAATTTTGTCCTTAATGTACATATATTATTCATAATTCTGTTTTTATACTTTTATACTTTTCTTGTGTGAATCTAAATGCTTCTATTACCTGTCACTTTGCTGCTGTTACAGCTGAATTTCCGCCTTGTGGGACAATAAAAGATGACTCTATTCTACTCTATCTCCCAGAGCTCCATTCAAATCATTATCTGAACATGGATAGAGCACCTGAAGACCTACCAAAGCATGGACGACCATCTAAACTGACAGGCTGAGCTCAGGTGAGAGAATCTGTTCACAGCAACTACTAGGTGGGCACTACATAAATTTGTTTTTTTATAGAAAAAAACCACACGCCATGCAGCAGACAGCAAACATATGGAAGAAGTTGTGATGTGTAGTAGAAACCTAACACTGCATATTACCCTGAAAATACTATCCCCCACTATCCCCTGCCACCGTATCATGTCATTGGGATACTTTTCTCCTGCAGAGACAGGGAAGCTGGTCAAGAGTCAATGGGAAGTCGAGTGGAGCTAAAAGCGAGACAATCCGGGATGGATGGATGGATGGATGGATGGATGGATGGATGGATGGATGGATGGATGGATGGATGGATGGATGGATGGATGGATGGATGGATGGATGGATGGATGGATGGATGGATGGATGGATGGATGGATGTTGGATCTGTAAATGCATTTGCATAAAAACTGTAACCAGTGATAAGTAAAATATTTTGGCAGAAGGGTTAACTTTTTACACCTAGAGCTTATTGCCATGCTTAATAACATTAAACCATAAGTGTTGTTGCCTGTATTGTTGCACATTGCACTTTGTTGATGCTGACTGAACAGACTTGGGCTGTTCTATTTTCACTTGTTTTTCTATTTACTACAATTTGAGTGTTATTTTATTAGTGGACATGTCCACTTGTCCTTTCAGAGTCGCAGGGTCCAGCAGTCATTGGGCCAGAGCCAGGGTCCACCCTGGACAGGTTACCAGTCCATCACAGAGCAACGCAGAGACACACAGGACAAAAAGCCAATTAACCTAGAATGCATGTTTTTGGACTGTAGGAAGCCCGAATACCTGAAGAAAACCCCATGCATTCACGGTGAGAACATTCTTACTCCGTGCAACAGTGCTAACCACTACCCCACCATGCAGCCCTCGTGACGGTAGTTTCTTTTATTTAATCTAACTATACTTATCAATCAATTTTTACAGGTTATGTATTTGCTCGTAGAGACAAACTCCGTTTACCGTTTACTCAGAGATGAAAATAATTGCACACCACACTTTTCAGAGTTTTATCATTTAAAAATACTGATTCCCTTTCATTGAACAACTGTGCGCTACTTTATGTTGTTCTGTCACCTAAAATACAACATTGAAGTTGTATTTTCAGGAATGCTTGGTGTACGGTGCTCACCTGTAGGAAGGGGAAGACAAAGCCAACGGTGAAATTAGAGAGCCAGTTTAAGGAGCCTCCAATGATGTAGGCTGCAGGACGATGGGACTGTTTAAACAATTCTGCTGTGATCAGGAAGGGAACCCCAGCTGCAACAAAGAAAAAAAAGAGTAATCCAAAAAGGAATATTTCACTTTCTGTGAGTCTGTTTATTAACAAGTCAAATACTAAGGACCTTTATGTCTCTTGAACTGATGATATTCCAAAGACTACACTTAATTCTGCTAATTTAATGGAACTTAATGGTATTCTGGGCAGAGCAGAAAGGTAGTGAAAGTTTATAGACATTTCATCAGCATTTCAAGTGAAATCGAACAGCGTTTTGTTTGACTTTATGAGAAAATTCCTGTCCAGGTTACTGAGAGTTTAGATGTCTTGCTGCATGCGGAATAAAATCTGCTGCATATTCTATTTGCTTTTGACTTGATGGAGGGATCTGTTCTTCCAGAAAGGAAGTCATTAACAACCCATGAAAGGGCTGAGAGGGTTTGTTACTATACAGACTGCTTCAGAAAAATTATATTCCATTAAAGCTTTCAGCCAATTTCACCACATGTTGTAGAGTCTTCAGTAACTTCCCAGCTGAAACGCCAAGATGTGAAGAAGGAAGAGGGAAGGAGAGGTCTAGTCTTTGAGGGTGCCCTCCATGTAGTTGAAAGTCCTGGAAAAACACTAATTGAAAATGGCGTACTAAAATATACAGTATTTGCTGATAATGATGAGCAGAAGGGGAGTCTACAATCAATTATTTAATGTAGATCATTTTAAAGGACAGTTTATTTTTCCAACAGTTTTTTTCAACCTCTGCTTCTAAGTGTCTTGAAGTGAAGTGAAGTGTCTTGCCCAAGTGTCTTGGGCAAGACACTTCACCCTTCTGCCTACTGGTGGTGATCAGAGTTCCAGAGTTCAGCAGCCTCGCTTCTGTCAGTGTGCCCCAGGGCAGCTGTGGCTACAGTGTAGCTTGCCATCACCAGTGTCTGCTCTGTCTTCTCAAACCCCCAGACGGTCGTGGCAGATGGCCGCTCCTACTGAGCCTGGTTCTGTTGGAGGTTTCTTCCTGTTAAAGGGGAGTTTTTCCTCTCTACCGTCGCTACATGCTTGCTCAGTATGAGGGATTGCTGAAGGATTGCTGTGGTTGGAAAGTCTGCATCAACGGGGCCCAACCTCACGCCAATGACTGACGCAATCTGCTGGGATTCCTTAAATAGGAAACTTTTTAACTGATTGGAATGTTTGTATAAATGTATTGAAATGACTTCTTGTTAAGTGCCTTGAGATGACATCTGTTGTGAATTGGCGCTATATAAATAAACTGAATTGAATTGAATTGAATGAATGGATGAATGACTGAATGTAGAGTGAAGTGCTAAATAAAGCTTTATACAAGTACAGGCCATTAAAGGCTAAACTACATGAAAAACCTGAATGCTCCTATTCTGGTGAATGATTAATGATTTTATTGGTTAAACCTCCCTCGTTCCTTTGTTTAGTTTACTACTGTCGCTGAGAGTTGATCCAGGACGAGTGAATGCTGCAAGTAAATGGGTTTTCCATAGATAGAAAACTCTTAAACTGATTGGAATAATGAACTGAAGGATTAATTGGAATGTATATATGATTGAAATGAAATGACTTGTCAAGTGCCTTGAGATGACGTGTTGTATATTGGCTCTATATAAATAAACTGAAATGAATTTAAATTGACACTTCAACTACAAATGTCACTCACATTGTTGCCCACTTGGAGGCAGTATAGTACTATTGAATAATACTTCCTTTCAACTCCGCAGCAAGAACACAGTGAAAGTGCTGAAGCTCTAGAGCTGTAATGAAGCTATTAAAGCCCAGTTATCCCCGCTTTTGATCATAAATGTTCCTAAACTGAGTGGTGTTACATGATGTTCCTTTGTCAAATGTTAAACATGCAGCTGTCCATCTGTTGAGGTGTGTGGGGCACTAGGTGATGTTGTCCACTGACTCTGATTGTTGTTTGTTTGAACCCAAGTTTCCCACTTTATATCTGAACATATGCATATCTAGGACACTGATCATCAGTATGCAGGCCGGGCGGCAATAGAGGGCCGGGCCCCCCAAAGAATGATTACAACGTCAAGCTAAATTCCTATGGTGCAGGGTCTGTCAGTATGTGTGAATTAAGTGTGTTAAACTTGCCTGGACCAATGCAGAAGCCAGCAATGATACCGACCACACAGCAGACACTGATGTAGCGCATGAACAGGATCTCAGTCTGTGAGAAGAACACACAACATGATGTCACATATATATCTAGGATCAGTGCGTAATATTTCAGTCCAGGGTTGATCTGTCTTTATGTCACAGTCTCCATGCTTGTTTCAACCTAATGCTGGTAACAATTATTGAACATACTCATTTTCGATGTGTGTTTTTCACTATATGTTTCATAAATGTCAAATTATTTTAGAAATATAATGTTCATGTTGAAGAATCCACCTTAAGTCTCACCACTCTAAGCTTTTTATTACACCACACTTTTTTAAAATAGTGCTTACGGTGTAACAACCTATGCAAATACTCAACAGAAAACCCACTGGCCCAGTAACTCAGGTTTAACTTTTTTTTTGCCAACTTCCTCTGCCACCCCCTCATTGAATGGCACCCTGGGTGAGTTGCCCTAAGGTAGATATCAAAAATGTAATACTTATTTCTCTTTTGTCCAGTTAAACACCATCTCATTTTCATCTCCCAAATGGATTCTTTCCACTTTATTATGGCGTGTATGACAGGAATATTTGGGAGTAATTAGAATTAATTGAGTATTTATATTTGAGTAAATGCATCTAGGGAATATACCATGTAGAGATCATCAGAGTGCTTAAACCAACGTCAGTAAGCTGCAGATATCAGCAGGACACCCTCTGACCTCCTCCCTTATACTCTACAGTGTGAAGGCATTTAACCTTGTGGGACCAGACATTAGGACTGCATAGGAGGGACTAAGGAAGATCATCTTTGATTACCACATACCATATAATATTAGGAATAGGAGGGAAATTAATTATTTAGTTTAAGCATGGCACAGTTCTGGGTGCACTGTTTGATTTGCAATCTGGCCAACATGCTTATAAAGTATCTAAAACGCCTAGAGGACTCAGGTCTAATGTTTGTTTAAGAAGAAGCTATTCTTTCCACAACACGTGAAAAAGCACTGCTACCATTAGCTTTATCTTCTCCTTCTATAGATGATATACTTGGCCTTGTAGTTCAGTGCCTAGGAACTACTGCTACCATCAAGTCTTTATTTATTCCCTAACATAGAAAGTACTCCAGGATCCGTGCTTCTGGGTTTTATGTGTGTATAGTCGATCTCAAACCCAGAGTCGGTCACAATAGATGGCCGATCACACTGAGCCTGGCTCTGGCTATGATTCAGCTGGAGTTTTCTTCCTGTTAAAGGGTAGCTTTTCCTCTCCACTGACCCTACATGATCATCCAGGAGGAGGGACTAGATGCAATGTGCTGGGTTTCCTTGAATAAAAAACTGTTTGACAAATTTGAACAATTGACTGAACTTGACTGCATTGTTTGATAACCTGGATAATTTTGAATGTTTTTATGATTGACCTCTTTTGTAAAGTGCCTTAAGAAGACATGTGTTGTGAATTATGACTCTATAAACAAACTGAAATTAATTATTTTGTTGTATCTATTGAGGCATTGGTTATGCATGTTTTGCTACTTAAATCCATCCCATAGAAATATAACCGTCTCCAGTCAGTTCTATACTTTACACATTTTAGAGCATAATTAAATCAAATTAATTTCAGAAATTGAAAAAGAGCAGTTCACTGATGAGTGAAAAGAAGAAAAAAAATTCTTGAAGCATGCAGAGCTATAATTTTTGTTTGGCTCAAACAAAATGTCTATATAATACTACCATGGTCTCTATTTAGATGGTCTGATTATTAATATATGTTTTAACATGCAATGACCATATGTTATTTTCTCACATTTAGATTTTTCTTTCTGATGTTTATTAAAAACACAACCATGAAAGCAGAATGGTCACAGATGGAGCAGCTCTGCTGACATTTAAAGTTAGATGGATAATCAGGCTGTTCTATGCACACACCTGTAAAATTAGGGCAAATGTGATTCCAGCGCTGCAGATGCCCATCATGGTGAAGCCCCCAATCATGAGATGCCTCCTCCCCAGCTTCTCTATAGTGAAACACTAACAGATACACCTCATGTCAGCCTTAAATATGCTTTATATATAAACGCACATGGAATATAATCAGGTTAAATGCCTTAAATGTAACTATTATTATTATTTTTGGTAATGTATTATTGTTATTACTAGTAGTAGTAGTAGTCTTAGTATTAGTAGTAGTAGTAGTGGTGTTGATAGTTGTATCTAGCTAACTCATAAACTCTGTGTAAATTCCAACTTAGCAACATCTGTCAACACTGAGGCCTTTAGACCTCATGTTGAGGACCTCATTTAGATGGTCCTCAACATTACGTCAATACATAGGCTTGACATAAACAAATATTTCTTTCAACTTTTAGTCACCATTTGGCCAACACAGTTTATCCCTGAGAAATTCATTAAAATACAAGCAACAGAACATCTGTAGGAAATGTAAAAAAGCAGAGCTGAAGTGTTTCTGACTCATTTAATATCAACAGGTTTTTAAGACATGATACATAACAAAGAGATACTACCAGCTTTATCATAGCATGTCTCTTATTGTATGTTTACCCCAATGAGTCCAGCGATGATCTCTATAATTCCTGTTCCTGCTGTAGTATACTGGATCTCTGGAGCTGGGATGCCAGCGTTCTTAAAGATGTCATTTGTATAAAACCAGATCTGTGGAGCAAAAAACAAGACTTCATTTCTGAGTTTTGCTAAATGAATAGCTGATATCTGTGTGTCTGATATTTTAACACTGTACTGCTCAGTAGGGAGCTGCTCTGAGCCATTTAAAGTACAGAATGATGCAGCATTTCCCTCCATTAAAACTAGAAAAGCTTTTGGCGAGTTCAGACCTCAGCCAAAGCAGCTCCCCCCTTTTGGTGATCTGGATACCCCCAAATTCTAATACTTGTTCTTGGTCCCATTGCAGACATCTCCTGAAAATTGAATCAAAATCCAACAGTAACTTATGTTGTTATGTTGCTTACAAGCAGACAGATGGACATACGTAACCTCCTTGGCAGAGCTAACAATGAATATAAAGTTTGATTGTTTAATTATATGATTATTGTATGTGTATAAGATGGGAATAAAAACGTATTAAAACAAATAAAAAGTGAATTGCAGCAGAACGTAATAAGTTTCAGCACTCCTAGGTAGTAAAATCCTGACAGAAAAGGTGCATTTTAAGTCTACTTTTAGAAAGTATTATTTGTGCAAAATATTAATTGGGGTCAAAATTGTGGTATCACAAATAAACGGAAGAGCTGCGAGTGACTCAGCATTGTTGCAGCGGTGTGGCGGACATAAGAACGTGGAGGTAAAGAGGAAGATGGCATGTCACAGGTGGGGAAACCCAAGAGTGGTCCAGAACTGCTGGGGGGCTGGGATGCATAGTTTCGGTGGGTTGGTTGATCTAACCCCATAAATCTAAATCCATTGGAGGATCTTCAATGAACGCCATTGTGAAGCATTATGCAGGAGTGTCACTGCAGCATTTATCTTTCAACTCAGTAACCACACCTATTGCTACACACCTTATCACAATTAATGCACTAATAAGTGCAATTAATATATAATCTGAAGATGTACACATGAACATACTGTGATATCATTCCTAAATACAACATAGGGGCGGGCGGGCGTTCTCCTCATAGTTAGAGCCTATCTACACTGTTCCCATGGACCATCTGCTTCATCCACCTCCTTCCTCAAGCGAATCTGCCTTGTCACTCCTCCAGAGTATAGCTCGGAAAATCCTCTGCGTATCCGGAGAAGGCTGCTCAACCGTGGTGCGGTGCTCAGCAACTTACCCTCCGTGGTCCAGGTCCGAATTCAACAGGTGGAAGTCACCAGCTACAAAATGGCTTTATTCAATGCCAGATCGTTAACAAATAAAACATTTATTCTAAACGAGTTTTACCAATCCAGACAACTTGATATGCTTTTCCTGTCCGAGACGTGGGCGACGGTGAGTCAGTTATTTTTTCTGAACTCCTTCCTCCAAACTGCCCCTTCTTTAGCCTTCCTCGGACCATGAGCAGGGGTTGAGGCCTTTCGACGGTGTTTAATACCAGCATCTGCTGCTACGGAACCCATCACCCAATCTCCTACACTTCCTTTGAACTTCAGCTTCTTCAGCTTTACCTGATCTCTCCCGTGCTTTGTGCGCTAATTTATCGTTCACCTAAGTATAACAAGGATTTTATTTGGGATTTTACTGACTTCTTGTCTTACTCTGTTCTTAAATATGATTGTATTTTAATTGTTGCCGATTTTAACAGTCACCTTTGTTGTGACTCCTCGCCTTTGGCAAAGGACCTTTTAAATGTTATAGATTCTTTCGGCCTGACCCAGTGGGTGGGCCAACACACGAAAAGGGACACACTCTAGATCTGGTTTTACCTTTAGGACTGGACATCTGCGTTACTGATATTCCACATATATGCATTTCAGATATTTTCCCTGTGATATTTACTTTGAAGATGTTTGGCTCAGTGGATAAGCCGTCTATTCTAGTGCGTAAAAAGCGCTTTGTTAACTCTTCAACAGCTACCATTTTCTCTAAAGCTTTTATGGACTCTGGGATTTACCCATTTGGATAATGTAAATGCCATGGCTGACCTCTTAAATGTGTTGGCATTCCTAACAAAATTACCACGGTCAAAAATGCTAAACCCCATTCTGAGTCATGGTTAAATGAGAGCACTCCAGCTCGGGTATGCAGATGTGCTGAGAGGAGGTGGAAAAAGGATAGAATGGTAATTTCACCACAGATGCAGACGGCAACATCTCTCCTCCTATCAGCAAGTCGTTAAGTCTGCTAAAACCACTTACATGTCTAATCTTGTGGCCAGTAATAGTCACAGACCTCATTTGCTTTTTGATGTCTTTAACCAAATCTCCAAACCTTGTGCCTCTAGAAGTGCAGCACCATCACAAAATCTATGTGAGAACTTTTCAGCCTTTTTTTCTGAAAAGGTGTCTTCTATCCGGTCATCGGTTTCAATGTTTACTGCGGAAGATCCTAGTGTCCCACCTGTGTGTCTAAATGTTTTAGAGCACTTTTATCCCCCCTCTCTTAATAATATTTATAAGGCCATTCATGTTATAAGGCGGCATGAGGGCACTACCCTCAAATGGTTTCATTCGTATCTGCTCGACAGGTCTTTTTCTGTGCCTCTGGGTCCTTTTATTTCAGAAAGCGCCCCACTTAAATATGGCGTGCCCCAGGGTTCTATCTTAGGTCCAGTTTGGTTTGCTTTATACCTTCTACCCTTGGGGTCTATTTTCCGTAAGTACGACATTTCATGACATTGCTTCGCCGATGACCTTCAAATCTTCATCAAGTCCCTCATCAATTGTCTCGAGGATGTCAAAAGTTGGATGGCTCTCAATTTCCTAAAACTCAATGAAGACAAAACTGAGATCGTTCTTTTGGTAATTTCACACTTAATACTGTCCCCAGCACCTCGGGCTGACTGTTGGTTGTGTTTGCATGCGTGTGTGAGGGTCTACAAGTATGAAAATGTGGCATAAATTCATCACTTTTCCATCTCACTGGCTGTACTGCCAGTTTTCACTTATCCAAAATGTGCATAAGCAAGACTCTTAGTGTGGTTAAAGTTACACACATTTTTCCATCACGTTTTTTTCTATAAATCACAAAGTTTGTGTAGAAAGTTTTTAAGACCCCATTTTGTGTGTAAGCAAGGTTTTATAAATGAGGCCCCAAATATTTTCCCGTTCCAATCTTTAGTTAACAAAACCACACAACAGATCCCAAAACTGTAATTATTTATAAAGCAAAAGAAAAGCACCCTAACCCCCTTATGGTAGAAAAGAACCCAGATGAAAAAATAACTGTGGAACAAACAGAGTGTTTAGATAAAGTGAGAGAACTTACAGGAAAAATGCAGCAAGAGCAGGCCATGGAACTTGGGTAACAAACAGACAATGTTACGTAGGAATCCATCTAGCAATGAACTAGAAAAGCACTCAGAGAGTGCCGAATATCCACCAAGGCAGCTCATTCCACCAAACTCCCATTGTTGTGATCTAATTGTAACTTTATTAGATTCCTTGACCATGAACACATAGTTCACGAAAATCTATTTTTTGCTAATGGTGGTATTTGGATCACCCCGAAATTCTAATCACTTGTTCCTGGTCCCAATGCATACATTTCCAGAAACTTTGATCAAAATCCACCTATAACTTTTTGAGTTATGTTGCTATCGAACAGACAGACAGACAGACAGACAGACAGACAGACAGACAGACAGACAGACAGACAGACAGACAGACAGACATTGGCAAAACATTACTTCTTTGGCAGAGATAATGAAGCAGCAGACTGCACAGGTGCTTCAGTGGGATCACATAAGCAGATTGTAGACATTTGAAACAGACAGAGAACATGTGGTGTATGTGCTGAATTAAGAGGACATGAGGGGATAATTACAGGACCAGCTACCTAAGTACACCATCAACATGCTTGACATTAGCCGTTTTACATATATTCATGTTCCTAGAGCTGTACAAGGCTTCTTGTCACCACAAAATCCATCTCATTGGCCAACATTACTACCAACAGCTGAATCACCCTTACCGTTCACATTTCTACCGTGAATATTGAGGAGTATACAGAAGCAACTTATGGTCAAGATCAGAGACAGCAAATTCAATTCAATTCAAATTCAAAAATACTTTATTGATCCCAGAGGGAAATTAAGTGTTGTTGTAACTCATATTATTAATTCTTTAAGGAGTGTTGTAGATAATGGTGGCTGTGGGCAGGAAGGATTTACTGTAGTGGTCTGTATTGCAGCAAAACTGAAAAAGCCTCCGACTGAAGACACTCTGTTGTTGTATGACAGTCTCATGAAGAGGATGCTCAGGATTGTCACACAATTCTTCAGTTTCACAAACTGGTCTGTTTGTGAGGTAGTCACTGATCCAGGCGATTGTTTAGTGCTCCACCTGTGTCTTCAGGAGTTTCTGACGAAGCAAATCAGGCTGAATTGTGTTGAATGCACTAGAGAAATCAAAGAACATGATCCTCACAGTGCCGCCTGCTTTGTCCAGATGACAGTGGGTTGGTTGAAGCAGGTGAATGATGACAACTTCAACGCCAACTCCACAGCGATAAGCAAACTGCAGTAGGTCCTGATATGTTCTTGTTTGCTTATTCAGGTAGGCCAACAGGAGTCTCTCCAGAACCTTCGTGATGTGGGATGTCAGGGCAACAGGTCTTTATTCATTGAGGACTAATGGGTAAGTTCTCTTTGGTACTGGAACAAGGCATGATGTCTTCCACGACACTGGAACCTTCTCCTGAGTTATGCTAAGAATGAAGAGGTGCTGCAGAATCCCACAGAGCTGCTGTGCACAGGCCTTCAGACACCATCTGGACCTGCAGCCTTGTTCCGGTTCAGTTGTCCAGCTGACTCTTCACCTGACTTTTGGAGACAGACAAGTGGGAGTGGGAGGCAAAGGGGGTAGTAGCATTTCCTGACTTGGTTGAAGTCAAACTTGTGGAATCAGAGAAGTCCATGGCTGAGGTGAATGATAAAACATCCAATGTGTAACAGGAAAGCTGTTGGTCAGGGGAGAGTGGGATGTCTGTTTGGCTGGGAACAGGAGAGGAGGATGCTGAGCTAGTTCCTGAACTGAACCTGTTGAAGAATGTGTTCAATTCATTGGCTCTATCCAGACTTCCATCTATCCAATCCCTCCTGTCGTTAAAGCCTGTGATCTTTTTCATTCCTGACCAGACATCTCTGATATTGTTCCTCTGTAGTTTGTTCTCCAGCTTTTTCCTGTATGCCTCTTTGCTGTCTCTGATCTTGACCTTAGGTTGCGTCTGTATTTTCCTCAGCAGTTCCCTGTCTCCCTCTCTGAAGGCTCTTTTTTTCTTGTTTAGCAGCTCCTCCAGGTCACTGGTGATCCAGGGTTTGTTATTAGGGAAGCATCTCACTGTTCTGGTGGTGATGATGTTGACCACACAGAAGTTTATATAGTCAGTCACACACTCAGTCATGGCATTAATGTCCTCTCCATGTGCTTGGGAAAGAGTCATCCAGTCTGTGGTCACAAAACAACCCTGCAGGTGTTCTTCAGCTTCCTGTGACCATTTTCTCACAGTTTTCTTTGTAACACGTTGCCTCTGAACAAGTGGCTTATATTCTGAACAGAGAAAAACAAGATTGTGATCTGATTGTCCCAGAGGAGGTCTTGGTTTGGACATGTATGCATCCTCTACATTTGTATAAAAGAAATCCAAGGTCCTGTTTTCTCTTGTAGAGCAGTGGACAAACTGTTGAAATGTTGGAAGTGTATTTGAGAGCGAGGCATGATTCAAATCACCAGATATTGCCACAAATGCGTTCAGGTGCTGTGTCTTTCCTGTCACACCTCGGATGTTTTATCCTTCACCTCAGTCATGGACTCTTCTGATTCCACAAGTTTGTCTTCAACCAAGTCAGGAGATGCTGCTAACCCATTTGCCTCCCCCTCCCACTTGTCTGTCTCTAAAAGTTAGGTGAAGAGGCAGCTGGAGAAACTGAACCAGAACAAGGCTGCAGGTCCAGATGGTGTCAGCCCCAGAGTCTAGAAGACCTGTTTAGAGAAGTTCTGTGGGATTCTGCAACATGTCTTCAACCTTAGCCTAACCCAGTCGAAGGTTCCATTGTTGTGGAAGACATCCTACCTTGTTGCAATACCAAAGAAAACTCACTTATCAGTCATCAATGACTTTAGACCTGTTGCCCTGACATCCCACATCATGAAGGTCCTGGAGAGACTTCTGTTGGCCCCCCTGAATAAGCAAACAAGAACATACCAGGACCCGGTGCAGTTTGCTTATCGCCGTGAAATTGGAGTTACAGATGCCATCAAATACCTGACAAATGGGCCACATTTTGTGAGACTGAAGGATTGTGTGTCAAACTAGGTGGTCAGCAGAACAGGAGCACCACAGGGGACCGCACTCTCACCATTCCTTCTCACTCTGTACACCTCAGACTTCCAATACAAATACTCAGATGACTCTGCAATTGTCGGGTGTATCAGTAATGGGCAGAAAGATTAATACAGAGAGCTGGTGGACCACTTTGTGACATGGTGTGGAAATTTGAATGTGAACAAAACAAAGGAGATGATTGTAGATTTTAGAAGAAACAGGGATAAGTCAAACACTGTTTCCATGGGTGAAGAAGTGGAGGTGGTTAAGGAGTATAAATACCTCGGAGTTCACATTGACAATAGACTGGACTGGAGGCGCAACAGTGAAACAGTCTACAAGAAGGGACAGAGCAGACTGTACTTATTGAGGAAGCTTAGGTCCTTCAAGGTTTGCAGCAAGATGCTGCAAATCTTCTACAAGTCTGTTGTGGAGAGTGTAATCTCTTCAGCCGTCTTCTGTTGGGGTAGCAGCATCAGAGCCAGCGATTTGAAAAGGCTCAACAACCTGATAAAGAAGGCTGGTTCTATTCTGGGGACGACTGTGGAACATCTGGAGATGATGATGCAAAAAAGGTTTCTTCATAAAATAAAATAAAAAATGGACAACCCTGAGCATCCTCTTCATGAGACTACCCTACAACAACAGAGCGTCTCCAGTCGGAGGCTTCTTCAGTTTTGCTGCAACAGCGACCACTACAGGAAATCTTTCCTGCCCACAGCCATCATGATGAACAACTCCTTAAAGAAATAATGGTATGAGCTACAACAAGACTTAATTTCTACATAAACAGCCTGATGTTATTCTTGACAAAAATTACCTGTTTTTGCATTTAACATTATTTGCATTTGTTGATTAAAGTATGTCTGCTTGTAAACTGTGTATACCGAGAACCACAGGGGGGGAGGGGGCGCTGTGGCGTTGAATAAGGATATCATGCCCATATAAGGGGAATGCCTTCTTCTTCTTTTTTTTTTTTGCTCTCTCACTCTCTGTGCTCGGCTCCAGAGGAGCAAGATGTGTTCTGTTCAGCCTGTTAAAATAAAAGTGATGCCAACAAATGGCTGTTAAAAGAAGTCGTCAGTCATCATTCCGCTGCAAGTAAGCAAAAGTATTAAGCCTACAAAGTTTACCTGCTAACAGGTTATGGGCCCAGGAACCGCAAGAATTCTGACGAAAACGGACATGTGCTAGTGTTAACGCACGAGGCAGAAGTTGTAGCTAGCTTAGCTGTGGTAAAGACCGGAGAAGCTGAACTGAGTTACGGACGAAAAAAAATAAAAAAATAAATTAAAAAAATGGTGAACAGGAGTAAGATCAAGTGGCCGACATTTGACGGGAGAGCCGAAGAGTATGAGCTCTGGGAAGAAAGGATGTTATGCTGCATGCACAGCATAGGGCTGAAGCAGACGATTCTGATAGAGCCAGCCGGACCTCTGACTGCGGACGAACAGGCGCGAGATGACAAGCTAAACGCTGATGCCTACTGCGCGCTGGCGCCGTTACTGGATAACACCAGCTTTGGCCTGATTTTCAGAGACACCAAAGACAAAGGCCGAGAGAGTCTCAGAGTGTTGAGAGAACACTATATCGGCAAAGGTAGACCCCGAATTATCTCCCTCTATATTACACTCACCTCGCTGAAGAAAGCGGACACGGAGACTGTGACTGAGTACATTATTAGAGCGGAGCAAATTATCACAGCGCTCAAAAGTGCGGGTGAGGCACCGAGTGAGGGACTGATGATGGCCATGATTATGAGAGGGCTACCAGAAAAATACAAGCCATTCACGCTGATGGTCACACATAGCTCTGCTGACATGAAGCTGGGAGAGTTCAAAGCCAAATTAAGAAACTTTGAAGCTTCAGAAGATTTGGACCCCGTACTAGATGAGACGGGAGAAAGAGTGCTAAACGTTCGAGCGACTCCAAAGAAAAAAAAGCGAACCTCCAACCGACTTGGTGTGCTGGCGATGCGGCGAAAGAGGCCATCGAAAGGATGAATGCACAAAGAAAGTTTGGTGCAACTCCTGCAAAAGCACAAGTCACAGCGACAAGGCGTGCAGGAAGACGGAACGCGGACGAAGCTCTCGGTGTGCACGTGCCCAAGATGACAGCTGCAAAGGCAGACGGCGTGGAGCGGGTTGTGGACGAGTCGACGCTGAAGGATCTGCGGAGAAAGGCGACTTCATGCTCAGGACGGAGATGAAAGCTGCCAGTGGATCAGCGCAGCAGAGCCAGATTAAAGGCCTGGTCGTGGACACAGGTGCGTCGTCCCACATCCTGAATGACAGGAGCCGGTTCAAGACCTTCGACAACACCTTCAAGCCAGAGAGACATAGCATGGAGTTGGCAGACGGAAAGCGTACTTTCGGGTTGGCGCAAGCCAGAGGAGATGCACAAGTAAGTCTCGTTGACAGCGATGGGTGACGGTGTAGAGTAACGCTGAAGAACGCCCTCTATATCCCCTCATTCCAACAAGAACTCTTCTCTGTGAAGTGCGCAACTGCTAACGGTGCCAAGGTACACTTTAATGAAGATAAAGATTTTCTTGAGACAACTGATGGTACAAAGTTTAACATTCGTGTTTTTAGAAGGATGTACTACCTAGAAACAGATTGTGATGAAAATGATGTGTGCGATGTGAGTCATGATATTCAGACGTGGCACGAAATCATGGGTCACTGTAACTACGAAGACGTACTGCGGCTGCAGGATGTAACGGTTGGGATGCACATTAAAGGTGCAAAGCGTAAGCCTGATAAAGAATGTGATGTATGCATACAGGGAAAGTTTACCCAAACAAGAAACAAAGCTCCAACTGAAAAGGTTAAGACACCACTTGAGTTAGTGAACACAGATCTAGCGGGTCCTGTGAAAAATGAATCGATGGATGGTTTTAAGTACATGCAATCTTTTACAGATGTGTATACAGGGGCTATTTTTGTTTACTTCCTGAAAGCGAAGAGTGATGTGACCCAAGCTACTGAGAAGTTTCTAGCTGATGTAGCACCTTTCGGTAATGTGAAATGCATTCGGTCAGACAATGGAACTGAGTTTACTAGTAAGGAGTTCCAGACATTACTGAGAAGGAACAAAATCAGGCATGAGATGTCCTGTCCTTACTCTCCACATCAGAATGGAGTAGCAGAGAGGGAAGGACGTACTCTTTTTGAGATGGCACGGTGTAAGCTTATTGATAGTGATTTACCCAAGAGTCTTTGGCACTACGCTATTCAAGAAGCAGCTTATACCAGAAACCGATGCTTTAACAAGCACACAGGTACTACACCTTACACTGCACTGACGGGAAAAAGATGTGATCTAGCTAAGATGCACAAGTTTGGATCAGTGTGTTATGCTTACCAGCAAGATAAAGGTAAACTGGATCCCAGATGTGAAAAAGGGTTCTTTGTAGGACACGACAAGGGTAGTCCAGCTTTACTTGTTTACTATCCAAGTAAAGGGAAAGTACAAAGGCACAGACTGGTGAAGTTCATCACCCAAACGCCATGTGAGAGCGAGACTCAGACTCAGGAACTAGACCTGCACCCTTTAGAAGACTGTGAGGAAAGGGAGGAAATGCAGTCTAGTACGCCCTCCTCCTCTGATGTACAGAATGAAAATGATGCTGAGGAGCACCCGAGGGTGACAACACAAACTTCGAGTAGTAAGAAGTACCCTTCCAGAGAAGGTAAACCTCCAGGGTATTTGAGAGATTATACTCGGGGTGATAGTGATGAGGAAGATAGTACTCTCACTAGTATAGACTATTGCTACTGAATTGTCTGTGGCGTACCATTAACTTTTAAAGAGGCTATGTCATCAACAGAATCAGGAAAGTGGAAGAGAGTGATGGATGAAGAGATCCAATCCTTGGAAGATAACCAGACATTTACCTTAACTACGTTGCCAGAGGGCAGAAAGACAGTGGGAGGTAGGTGGGTATATTCCATAAAGGAGGATAGTAATGGACACGAACAGTACAAAGCCAGATTTGTGGCTAAAGGGTATAGCCAGAGAGCAGGAATAGATTACGGAGAAACATTCTCACCTACGGCTAACCTGACTAGTGTACGTGTCGTGATGCAGAAAGCGGCTCAAGACAACTTGATTTTAAACCAGATGGATGTAAAAACAGCTTATCTACATGCACCTATTGATCGGGATATTTACATGGATCAACCAGAAGGTTACGAGAAAGGGGGAGGGAAACTAGTGTGTAAGTTAAAGAAATCCATTTACGGCCTGAAACAGTCTGGGCAAAATTGGAATGAGATGCTTCACACGTGTTTGACAGGTAACGGTTTCAGACAGAACCCAGCGGACCATTGTGTTTACACAAAAGAGTCTAAGCAAGGTGGAAAAGTGATCATTGTTATCTGGGTGGATGATCTTATCCTTGCCGCTAGTAACCTGAAAAGTCTAAAACAGGTGAAGACGTTACTTTCCACCAAGTTTAAAATGAAGGATCTAGGGAAGTTAAAACACTTTCTGGGCATGGACTTTAGTCAATCTGATGATTGTGTAACAATGTCACAAGAAAGATATGTTGAAAAGATTCTGACACGTTTTGATATGCAAGAGTGCAGAACAAGGGAAACACCATGTGACCAAAAGGTAAACCAGACTGAAGATGTGCCTAAGATGGCTGATGTCAAGAAGTACAGAGAGGCTGTCGGTAGCCTGATCTACTTAGCTACTTGTACAAGACCAGATTTATGTTTTGTGGTTAGCAAGCTATCGCAAAATTTTGCTGAACCTACAGATGAGCACTGGATTATGGTTAAACATGTTTTACGTTATCTCAGAGGTACAGCAGGCAAACAACTTTGTTTCAGAAGAAGTTGTGAGGGTTTGGGCCTCCAGGCATACAGCGATGCAGACTGGGGCGCAGACGCCGGTGATAGACGAAGTACCACAGGTTATTGTGTGAACATGAGTAGAAACAGCTCATTGATTTCTTGGAAGACCAAGAAGCAAGCTACTGTAGCGTTGTCTACATGTGAAGCCGAGTACATGGCACTTGCATTAACAATACAGGAGTGTATTTATTTGGAGCAACTGCTGAAGGGTATCGATTCACATGCGTACATGAAAACTGTTGTTTATGAGGACAACAAGGGGACTATTGCACTTGTCAAAAATCCGGTGTGCAGACAAAGATGTAAACATGTGGATATAAAATACCACTTCATCAGGTCAACCATAAGAGATGGGAAGATGTCACTTGTTTACTGCCCCACGGAAGAAATGATTGCAGATCATTTGTGGCAGAAACCTGCCACCAAACTCAAGTTGACAAAGTTTGCAAGGGTGATGTTTGGTGTGTGAAATGCTTGGTATCTGAATGCCATTTCTGTTTTTTTGTTTATTTGACAAATGTTAATGTACAGTATACAAGTCACCCATAAGTGGGAGTGTTGATATAAGTATGTCTGCTTGTAAACTGTGTATACCGAGAACCACAGGGGGGGGAGGGGGCGCTGTGGCGTTGAATAAGGACATCATGCCCATATAAGGGGAATGCCTTCTTCTTCTTTTTTTTTTTTTGCTCTCTCACTCTCTGTGCTCGGCTCCAGAGGAGCAAGATGTGTTCTGTTCAGCCTGTTAAAATAAAAGTGATGCCAACAAATGGCTGTTAAAAGAAGTCGTCAGTCATCATTCCGCTGCAAGTAAGCAAAAGTATTAAGCCTACAAAGTTTACCTGCTAACAGCATTATTTAAAGAAGAAATATGAAAAAAACACTCCAAATCTTTAACAGGATCACAAACTCCTATTTTTTTTAGAAACCTTGATTTTTCTTTACCGTGCCATCCAAAACTATGTTGTCGATGTAGAATATACAGCTGAAACCAGATGTACATACATACATACATACATGTAGGAGCCATAAATTAAATAAAGATATTTGTTAGATGTTTATTCCTTAATGTTTGAAATGTTGTTTGTATGTTTATGACTCCGATGTGTGGGTCAACTTACTAGGGGCAGAGATATGGCGATGTCTCATTAAATACCACCTGTTGATCAGCTGATGGCAGGGAGAGATGGGACGCCGTACTGTTTGTTGACCGCGCACACATCCGAGATCGCCGATTTGTTGTAAATGCACGTCTCATATTTTATTGGAGTGCGCGCGTTTTTTTTTACAAGTGATGGAACTTTAAACTTAAATAAAGTGATAAACCATTTTTGGGATCTCCGCGGATCTGTTTCCCTTTCTTGCGCGTCATACAACATACCCGAACCCACCTCTTAAATCAGCGGCATGCAACCTAAATACACAAGCCCGGAGCCGCTGGAACAAAACATGCATACATAAAAATACATTTTATAGTAAAGCATAAATCAAATTATAATGAAGCAGTTACTCGATACTTAAGTAATCTTTTCATTATTAAATACCCTGGGGCAATATTTTTTTAAAACAACTTCTCACGCTTTTAAAATTTAACTCCTATCTCCACACATTGGCCTCTGTATGGCTTAACCCGAAACTGCATTGACAAATCTCCATTTTATGGAAATTGTGGGATATGGAGAGGAATTTTCAAGCTTGGAAATCTATTTGAAGGAGGAATCCTAAAGTCTTTTGACAAGCTTAAAGCACAGCTTCAGTTGCCACACAGTCAGTTCTGGAATTACCTGCAGCCACGACATCAAGTGCTCCAGGTATTTGGCTCTTCCACCACACCCCCAAAAACTATTAGTTATGTCACTTACATGAAAAAAACCTTGGAGGAAGCCAGGAGACATCTAAATACTACTTTTGCTATTTAGGGGCACAGGGGTGACTGTGGCTTGCTAGGTAGAGTAGATGGCTTGTAATCGCAGAGCTGTAGGTTCCAATCCAGCAAGGCAAGGCACTTAACCCCATGTGGCCTACCAATATGCATATCAGTGTATGAATGTGTGCAAATTGGTGAATGTAGCACCAGTGTAAGGTGCTTTGAGTGGTCAGCATGACTAGAAAAGCACTATATCAGTTAATTTAATAACCATTAGATAAGGGGTTCCCCGACCTTCACTTAACCTGGGAAAATGCCCTCTCCATTGCTTTTTTTTATTTTTTATTTTTTTATACACGTTTCCTGTTTGGCAGTGTGGAGCTCAGAATTGGTGTCTGAGTACCAAGTAGAAGCCCAACAGATTTTCTTTCACAAGCAGAGCAGTACAGCTTTTGCTATAGTCCTCTACTTGATATATGTGTGAAAAATCTTTATTATGAATTGTTGGGGTTTTTATTTCCTGATTTTATGGACACGGAGATGGAGAAGAAAGGAGAAGAAAGAAGGAAGATGAAGAAGAGAGGTAGGAAACAAAAAGTCAAGAGAGAGGGTGAGTTGAAAATACAAGAGAGGAAGGAGAACAAAGAAAACACAGGAAGACATTGAAGTCTGCCTCCATACCCACAGGACGGCAGAGAGAGGGAGAAAAACAAAACAAAACACGAAAAAGGAACATCAACAAAACAAACCAAACATTGTGAACTAAGAATCACATAACCACATGACACAAAAATAGATATAAAAATACAACAACAATGTCACAGAAAAACTCATGGTACCGATAAATCAAGCTCTAGTAATGATAACCTCAGCCCAAGAATATATCCTTAAACACCAGAGACCCCACATCTATGTGTGTGTTAGCATGCTGGTGCATATAAGGTTTCTCCATAAGAGTGTTCGATAGTTGGTGTGAGCAGGCATCAATCTGTCCCCCAGGAATCGATGCAGACATGAAGGAGATCGGAGCAAAGACGTCCAAAGGACCCCCAGAGCCCCAGGCGGACCCGACGGGGCCGACCGCACCCCCAAGAGTGGAGCAAAGGAGAACCCCAGGGGAACGTCCAGCGGCTACTATGCAGGGGCCCGGGGGGCAGCAGTGACGAGCCCACGGGCCCCGCCGGCAACCGGCCGCGTCAGGGCGGGCCGGTCAATGGACCGGGAGAGCCGGGGCCCAGGGGCACCCCACCCCCCAGCAGGGACCCGACAAGGGACTGGCCGAGACCAGGCATCCAACGAGGGCCAGGGCCGGTCCAACCCACCAATGAACCGACCACGCACGGTGCGCACAGAACAGGTGATCAAACGAGCAGAGACGCTGGATCTGCATCCCGCCGAGCCAATGAGCAGGCACCACCCAACAATCCCAAACCTGGCACCCTTAAAAGAGGTGCGCCAACCAACCAAAGGAAGATATCGGCCCAGCGCATCGGCCGACCGCCACACCGGCCCCCCCAGGCCCGGCCAGGCACGCACCAGGTCCGAACCGGATTGACCACCGATGCACCGGCAGGCAGGGGCCCCTGTCACCGGCGGGGAGTGACGGAAGGGAAATAGGTCCCCCATTAAGTATAAGGCCTGAGGTGCGCCAGGCGAGGGGGCAGACCAAGATCCAACCTGACAGGTAGACAAAGACATACAGACACAGTCATACGTTCCCCTCCCTCTTAAACCCATACATTCTCACTGACTCACCAAGACACCCAAAAAAATGACGCTGTACCCTCACTCACACACCCCATACACACGTTATGCTCCCAGGTCCAGGTACCGATGCCCCAGTAGAGCCACCAGCCCCCGGACCCGGGAGATGAACCCCCTACCTTCTAGGACGGAGACAAGCAGACCGCCAAGGGCGCCACAGTGGCAAAGCAGCCCGACAGCCCAGGACCCCGACCAGACCGCCTGTTCCTCCTCCGGACCCCAACCCCTGATGGCCCGTAGCGAACATTGCTTTTACAGATAATGAGTGGTCTGCAAATTCTCAGAACACTAAAAAGATGTTCAGGGAACTTAGAATGAGACTGATGCAATTCAAATGATTAACTCGAATTTACTGGACGCCACATAGATGACACAAGGCAAAACTCACACAGACCCCTGAGTGCTGGAGATGTTGGGTTGAGGTGGGAACACAGATCCACATGTTCTGGATCTGCTTTGCTATCCAAAGGTTTTGGTCTGATATAGAGAGATTTGTTAAATCAGTTGTGCAGCACATTTCTTCATTGCCCAGGCTGTTCAATTTAGGGGACCCATCACGTCTTAAACACTTTGCCCCCAATGTTACAGAGTGGGTGCAAGCTGCACCAATGATGGGGTGTAAACTCATTATCTCTCAGCGAAAGGCTTATAGAAACATGGATTTCACATGTTAAAAATCAAATATGATCACATGTGAAAAATATTTGACCCATCTGAAATTATCATGTGAAAACATGTTAAAAAAACATGTGAGATGTGTGAAAGATGTGTTTTGCACACATTTCCTCAGTGAATTTGGAACATTTTCATGGTAATAAACTGTGAAACCAAAGGACGTTCGCCTGTGAAGCCCATGGGATGACTTGTAAACCACATGTGAAACATTCCATTTTCCATATTAAACCTACATGTGAAATAAAATGTATGAAACCCATGTAAAAACCATACATGTAAAGTCCCTCCCTCCTCCCTATCTTTTACTCAGTGGCATTATCAATTGGAGGAGCTGACATCATTTGAACATTTCTCATATAAGCTTATGAATAAGCTGGAGAATTACCACCTGAAGCGAGATTTGTATATCCTCAAAATCAGAGTTGGGTAGAGTAGCCAAAAATTGTACTTAGGTAAAAGTAGCACTAATTCAACATATTTTACTCAAGTAAAAGTACAAAGTAGTCATCCAAAAAAGTACTCAAGTAAGATTTAAAAAGTATTTGGTAAAAAGTAGTGGTGGGCGGATTGATCCAAATATCAATAGTATTGAACGCAAGTCGGTATTGGATCGATACTAGCCTAGTAAGATCGATTCTTTACTTTAAGTTTCGCTCTTGCTTGCAATGCTGGGGTTTTGGCAAAGAGGAAACAGCCTAGTCATCGGGCTTGCCGCTCCTGTGTCAGCGCAGCGCAGGGCAGACACACACATGTTCCCCCTCCCCCCTCTTGTGTTTAGATGTTGCGTCGTCACGTGAGTCACCTTTGTCAAACCGTTGTTATGCACAGATTATGTAAAGGCATTGGGGGTTGTTGTTTACATATTATTTATATTTTCAGCAGTTGTTTTTGTTGTTGAGAATTTTAATTTAATGTCTGTATTATAGTTTCTCAACAGTATTTATTTAAACTTGTTTACTGGTTTGCGTGCACTTTTTATTTAAGTTTGAATATTTTGATAATAAAGCATTTTCTATTTAATTATAAACTGTCATTCTGTCCTTGGTTTTAACTGTTAAATAATAAAGAAGGAAACATCACAAAAAACACTTAAGGTCATGAAAATTAATCAAGATTTAGCAATTCAACAATGCATCCACCTTATTTATTGAATAGTATCGGTATCAGCGATACTGGCCCATATTTACTTGGTATCGGATCGATGCCAAAATATGCAGTTTCGCACACCACCAGTAAAATTGCTCCTTAATAAGTACTGAGTACTTGTTTTGGGATCATAAAATAATTGTATATGTAAAAATTATGTAATAGGACAAAAATATAAAGTTATTGTGAAATTCTACAATACGATACCAACTTTATTAATATAGCACTCAAAACAACCACAGGACCAAAGTGCTGTACATAGAACAAATAAAACAACAGAATGAACAATGAAATCAATGAAACCTAAAATAAAAAAAAACATTTTAAAACAAGCAATGCAATCAAATAGGATGAGGAATTAAACTAATTAAAATATGATTAATAATAAAACAATTCAAAACCTGTGTATGAATTTAGCAGTTCGCAGAGGTAGGGCAGGGCAAGGCAAATAAGAGCTTTAAAAGCAAATAAAAATAAATTTTAAAAGGAATACGAAAATGTACAGGCACCCAGTGAGAAGAGACTAAAACCAGGGAAATGTGTTTAAACTTTCATGTGCCTATTAAGAGGCGGGCAGCATCATTTTGGAACTCTCTGAAGCTGAGAGATTCAGGCGACACTTTACAAAGTCTATTAGAATAGTCTAGTTGAGTTGGAACAAAGTCATGGATTACTGTTTCAAAATGTCTCTGGGAAAGAATTAGCTTTACTTTAGCCATCTGCCCTAAATAAAAATAGCTAGATTTTACAACTGATCTGATGTAATTTTCCAACTTTAGTCCAGCATCCATATTAGTTGGCCTAATATACTGGGCCAAAGGCAAGGCAAGGCAAGGCAATTTTATTTGTATAGCACACTTTCAACAGCAGGGTAATTCAAGGTGCTTTACATGATTTGGTGATTTTTTTAAAAACACATAAAAGAAACACACATTGCACATGATACACAATATAGCAAGAGAAAGATCAAAAAAAGCAAAGCATGAACACATTTCATACATATGACATCAAGCATTTACTCGAAGGCAATTCTAAACAGATGGGTTTTTAGTCTCGATTTAAAGCAGTTCAGAGTTTCAGCAGCTCTACACTCGTCAGGAAGTTTGTTCCAGATAAGGGGAGCATAAAAACTGAAACCTGCTTCTCCATGTTTAGTTCTGAGTCTAGGGATGTTTAGTAGGCTAGAGTTGGAGGACCTGAGTGGTCTTAGTGGTTGGTACTGTGACAACAGGTCTTCAACATATTTTGGTGCTAAGCCATGTAATGATTTATAAACTAGTAAAAGTATTTAGAAGTCTATTCTCTGAGCTACAGGAAGCCAGTGTAAGGACTTTAGAACTGGGGTGATGTGCTCTACTTTCCTGGTTCTAGTGAGGACGCGAGCAGCAGCGTTCTGGATCAGCTGCAGCTGTCTGATTGACTTTTTAGGCAGACCTGTGAAGATGCTGTTGCAGTAATCAATCCGGCTAAAGATAAACGCATGGAATAGTTTTTCCAGGTCCTGTTGTGACATCAGTCCTTTAATCCTAGAGATGTTCTTCAGGTGATAGAAGGCTGACCTTGTTATTGCCTTTATGTGACCCTGGAGGTTCAGGTCTGAGTCCATTACTACACCTAGGTTTCGAGCCTGATCAGTGGTTTCTAGCTGTATTAATTGAAGCTGTGTGCTGACTCTTAAATCGTTCCTCCTTGGGTCCAAAAATAATCACTTCAGTTTTGTTTCTATTCAGCTGGAGAAAGTTATGGCACATCCATCCATTTATTTGGTCAATGGATTGATTTAGGGTTTGAATGGGTTCAGATTTAAAGAATCAACTTCTACTTGAATGATCTCAGTGTGGAACTTCCATAACACCTCAGTCTTTTTCTCATTAAACTTTAAAACATTCTTGGCCAACCAGGCTTTTATGTCATCCAGAACTGAAAACAGGGTGATCAGAGAGCTCGAGTCTATTTTCTTAAGCAGGAAATATATTTGAGTATCATCTACATAAGAATGAAAAGATATCCTATACTTTCTAAAAATAGAACCAAGAGGGAGCAAGTACAGTGTGAACAGGAGGGGGCTCAAAACCAACTCCTGTGGAACCCCACACTGGAAAGGGGCAGAGGTGGACATATGGTCCCCAAGACAGACGTAGACACAAATTCGAAAAATTAAAATAAATAAAGTTACTTGAGATAATAGTAAAATAACAAATTTGACAAGAAAAAACATTTTTGCAAATATTTTTTTTTAAGTAGAGCTAATGAAACCAATACCTACAGTAGATAATGCATATATGTTAGATCAGGGTGAGGTACCCCTACCTCACTCCAAATGGCATAACAGCTTCAGCAAATATAAAATAATTTTAAAATGATTAAGCTTGTGTATAAAAAAAGAGTTCTCACCTAAACATAAACTGTATGAGAGAGTCTCATGCATTTTTTGGTAAAAAAAACAAACAGTTTCATTCAGTGAAGTTACTCACTGTAGGTAGAGTAGCCAGAAACTGTACTCAAGAGAACTCATTTACTAATTTTTACTTCTTGAAAATATTAATCAACTAAAAGTAAAAAGGACGGTCTAGTAAAAATAAAAAAAATTCCCCCAAAGTTACTCAAGTAAATGTAACTGAGTAAAGTAACTAGTTACTATCCAAAACTCCTCAAAACTGAAGTAGCCTTGAGGAACCTTGTCAATAGGGAGTAATCTACATCTTTTTCATATAGGAAACAGCCACCCACCTCCCCCCTTTTTATTGTTATTGATTTATTCTTATTTTTTAAATTATTATCTATTGATTGATAGATTTAAAAAATAATATTTCCCTTCCATCTGGGATTTTGACAAGGCTTCAGCCCCGAATGTTTTCAGTCTAGCCCTGGAAGTTTTAAGTTTGCTATTTCACTCACCAGCCACAGGCTCACTGCTCCCTCAATCACACACAACAGGCCGGGTGTGCTCTACTCTGATCAGTGCTGCCGCAGACTTGACTTGGTGTCAGGTTAGAGTCAGTTATGGCAAGCCATCAGAATCAAAAATAAGGTGTGTGTTAATGCTTTATTAAGCTATTAACATCCAAGGCGTATAACGCCTTGCCATACCATAGTCAGTATGTCGCTACCGTGGGACCACGCCTCTTCCCCTCACTTAACGAGCTGCTCTGTACAAATACATGCGCAGAAAACTGCATGGCACCAAACCAGAAGATATATTATGATTAGCAACATTGCTAAGACTGACGGAAATCAATGGAATAGAAAGATTACAAAAAAAAACTGTTGCAACTCCTTAGCTGTTTCTAGAGAGAAGCCAAGGGTAAGAATTTATCTTTGTAAAATAAAGTGATTCACAAAGGCAAACGCTGCAGCATAATTTTAATTCAATTCAAATTCAAAATTACTTTATTAATCCCAAAGGGAAATTAAATATTGTTGTAACTCATTATCCAAGTCTCTTCAAAGATTTGTTGTAGATTCTGATGGCTGTGGGTAGGGATGATCTCCCGTAGCGATCTGCAGATCTGAAGAAGCCTCTGACTGAAGACGCTCTGTAGTTGTATGACAGTCACCATTTATCTCCTACCCCTTGGCAGGATCTTTCATAAGTTTAATATACACTTTCATTGTAATGCAGATGATACACAGCTATATTTTTCTTCCAAACCCAATACCTTGCTTTCCCCTTTTTCTCTCAAAATCAGAGTCTAGTTCTCCCCCAACTTTCTACAGGTTGACAACGACAAAACTGAAATATTACTTGTTGACACCATATCTGTTCTTTCTAAAGTTACTAATCCTACAATCTGTATTGGGCGTCATACAGTCTTTCCATCTCAGTCAAAAGCTTGGGGGTCACTCTAGACACTACTCTGTCCTACAACGTCTAGTCAACTTATTGGTCGATGCGTTCTGAGTCGACCAAAATTCTGATTGGTCGATTTTATGCCGTGTTAATTTTTGAAATTTGATTGGACAAGAGACATTCCATGAGAGCTGATCGGTGCTGATGTTATAGTAGGCTACAACAGCGCTGCGTGTGATGTTGCTTTAACAGTCTACAGGGAGATCGAAGAAGGTCCACGTTATTCAACGTGCTGTGGCTTCAGTGCTTAATTTGTAAATCATTAGTTGCCGGAACGCAAAGTACATGACAGCGCAGACATGACCAGAGACGCGCACAGGTCCTGGAACGCAGTAAATGGTAGCGGAAAAAAAACGTGTAAAAACATGATGTGGGCCTTACAGGCCTGAATGTTTAAAATATTGTAATGTTCTCCGATAGATGGAGACAATGGTTGTAATCGAATGCTTTAATGCCGACTGCTGCTGGCCGCAATCACACTGTACAAAACAGTAATTAAAAGAACTCTCACATAAACCGGTTGTCTGTCTGGCTCCATTTACAGACACACACCAGTTCCCCGGCAGTCAACTGCGCACTCCCCCGCGCGCAGCCTGCAGAACAGTGCTGGATTTGGTCGGTTTTTTTAAACATTTATTTTATTGCTTAATGCGCAATTGCGCCGTGCCCACGGTCTTTGTTTTGAGCCCAATGCACAGCTTTATTCCGTTTGTACTTGTCTTGATCTGGCATGTTTAACAAAGATCATTGTCCCTGAATTGCCTTGCCGTTTAGTGTAATTGCAGTAATCATGGCATATTATATTGCACAGATGCACGTAATGCAAAATGCTGTCAGAATTAAAATTTCTGTAACTTATTGTTTTATTCTGCAGTGCTGATGCTTTGTAAAACGACATTGAGTGTCCTGAAAAGAGCTTCAAATTAAATGTATTATTATTAATAACAATAAAATACAGATAAACTCTTTTCAAATCAGACAATGTAATTTTCTGAATTAAAAAAAGCTGTTTCTCACAGTGGAAATGCACCTACAATGTCAATTTCAGACCCCTCCATAGTTTCTAAGTGGGAGAACTTGCAAAGTTGCTGGGTGTTCAAATACCTATGTTCCTCGGTGTGTGCGAATATATATATATGTGTATATATATATATATATATATATATATATATATATATATATATATATATATATATATTATAGCTCTTATCGTTAAAGTCTGCAGACTGTCCTGGAGACGTTTTCCCCATTTGAGAAGTGCGTCTTTTGACAGGAAGGCTGAATGCTTCCATTGTTGAACTTGTTGATTTGTTTTTTTTGTCCGCTTGTTTGTATTACAATATTGTATTACTATATGTGTGACTTGTTTTCTGTTGGTTTGTTGCACACTTTGATTTAAGAAGGAAGCAAAGATGAGCTACAAACGGAGAAGGAGCCAGCAGCAGCAGAGCTGTTCCAATCAAACATGGAAATAGGTCACAGTAATTTAAGTAGAATTTTTTGTGCTTGAGATTGCTAACCAAGTAAACACTTTTGTAACACTCTTGATGTATCATGACTTGGTGTAGCCCAGTTGTTTGCATAATGATATTTAATTTGTGTTTTGTATTATTAGTTTACAATAATCATACTTTGCACCCTTAATTCTGATGTCCCAATTTTGTAGAGGGTAGGAGAGATGACATATAGAGAGGAGCTGTAGCTGCAGCTCCAGCAGAAGCACCAGCATCATCATTAGGCATGTGAAATGAAAACAATTAAATATTCTAACACATGTGTTATAGATAATTAATAAGAAAAGGTCCTTTAATTCCAACTATCATAATACCCATTATAATAGAAATAAAAGCAAATTCAAAACAAGTCAATAACAGTGCATCAATGAACACATATAAATGAAATAAGTGCAGCTTAGCTTTACCTTATTTACTGCTTTACCATTTTGCCATTATTGACATAGCCAAACAGGCTAACCAAGACAGAACCAATGATGACAGAAGAACAAGAAACGAGAAGGGGAAGAGGAGAGACAACAGTTAGAGATAAAGTTTGACAGAGACAGCAATAGGTGAATAGTGTATGAGTTATAGACTATGTGTGGACTGTTTGGAGCAATCTAGTTCTAAATAAAAATAAACATTTGAGGAAACATTTGGTGGAAGGAGAGCGATGGAAAAAGCAAAGACAAATGGGAAAAAAGAAAGGTACTGCCAAGTAAAGAAGAGAAAAGGGAGACCAACAGAAGCAAGTGAAGAAAGATTGATCAAACTAAATTATTGTTTCGCTTTGTTGTTTCCAGATGTAATTTGCCAAAACACAAAACACTGAACATCAGATTTGAAATTTTAATAAATTGTATAACAGATTACACATTACACTGTTTAGACATGCATGCACTGAAAATAAATTATAATTTAGGCACCTTACTATGTATGCTACAGTATAGTCTATTCGGTGGATTCAAAAAATCTCTCCCCCTCAAATATTCCGGACAGCAGCTTTAAGTGTTGTAGCTCAAACTACAGACCCTTTTCAAAAAATTTGAATATCATTTAAAAGTTTATTTATTTCCATAATTCCATTCAAAACATTAAACTTCCATAGATTATAGATTCAGGGCCCACAACCTAAATGATTTTTAAGTATTAAGTTGATTATTTGTACATAATTTGGGCTTCCAGCTCATAAAACCCACGAAAACCGGAATTAAAAAAATTGAATACTGTGAAGAAATCATTTATTTCTTTTTGAGGAAAAAAAAGAAAGAAATTAGGATTACTTTAAATCAATCTAAATATAGTACTTTCAAAACAATATGTCAATCTTCAACACTTGGTAGGGAATCCCTTTGCCTTAATCACTGCCTCAATGCGCCGTGGCATTGAGGCAATCAGCCTGTGGCGTTGTCTGGGAGTTATGGAAGCCCAGATTTCCTTGATGCTTGCTATCCGCTCTTTTTGGTTTTTGTGTCTGGTGCCCCTCATTTTCCTCTTGATAATACCCCATAGATTCTCAATAGGGTTTATATCCGGCGAGCTGGCTGGCCAGTCAAGCACTGTGATGGTATGGGCATCAAACCAGGTTTTGGTGCTTCTGGCGGTATGTGCAGGGGCCAGGTCCTGCTGGAAGATGAAATCTGCATCTCCATACAGATCCTCAGCAGAAGGAATCATGAAATCCTCTAAAACATTCTGGTAGACCAATGCGATGACCTTGGATTTAAGAAAGCAGAATTTACCAACACCTGCACTGGACATTGCACCAAATCATGACTGACTGTGGATATTTCACACTGGAGCTCAAGCAGCTTGGGTTCTGTTCCTCATCCTTCTTCCTCCAAACCCTTGGACCTTGATTCCCGTATGAAAGGCACACTTTACTTTCATTGGTAAAGAGGACCTTGGACCACTGGCCAACAATCCAGTCCTTCTTCTCCTTGGCCCAGTTGAGACACTTCTTACGTTGCCTCAGAAGTGGTTTGACCCGAGGAACCCAACAGTTGTAGCTCCTCTCCCGGATGCGTCTGAATGTGGTGGTTTTTGAAGCTGTGACTCCCGCCTCATTCCACTCTTTCTGGATCTCTGCCAGATTCATGATTCTTCTCTGTTTGATAATCCGCTGAAGCCGACTTTCAGCTCTTCTGCTGGTGTATCTTCTCCTGCCACATTTTGTCCTTCCACTAGACTTTCCATTGATATGCTTGGACACAGCACTCTGTGAACAGCCAGCCTCCTTAGCTATGAACCTTTGTCTCTTACCCATCCTATGGAAGGCATCAATGATGGTCTTCTGGCCAGCCCTTTTCCCCATATTGAACCTAACTGAGACAATTGAACCAAAGTGAAGCAATTTAATGACACCTGGGAAAACCTGTACAGATGCTTTGAGTTTAGTAGATGAGTAATGTGGGACAGTTTAAAAGAGTCATGTCCTGTAAAATTTGGGCAGATTTCTTCACAGTATTCTAATTTTTAAAATTCCTGTTTTCATGGGTTTTATGAGCTGGAAGCCCAAATTATGTATAAATAAACAACTAAATACTTGAAATTGTTTAAGTTGTGGGCCCTGAATCTATCATCTATGGAAGTTTAACGTTTTGAAAGGAATTATGGAAATAAATAAACTTTTTCATGATATTCTAATTGTTTGGAAAGGATCTGTATTTAATTCTTCAAAGAGTTATTGTAGACCTTGATGGCTGTGGGCAGAAAATATCTCCTGTAGCCGTCTGTTTTGCAGGGAAACTGAGAAGCCTCTGATTGAAGACACACTGTTGTTGTAAGATAATCCCATGAAGAGGATCCTCAGGGTTGTCCAAAATGTATGAGAAATGGTCAGCTTTACACTCAAAAAATGTTAACCAGTTAGTTTGCCTTAGCAACTGGCTAAAAGATTAATAGATGAAAAGGGCAATGTATAAATGTGATGGTAGAATTCAAAACAAAAGTTCCATGCATTTCTCCAGCATTTCCTTGAAAAAAGAACAACAGCTTTCAGTTTTGTCCTTTATTTACATTGACAATGGTACTTTTTCAGTCATGTTTAGGGTTTATTATTGATCGTGATTAATCGTGAATAATTTACAGCTACCCTTTGATTATTACTGTTTAATCATTTGACAGCCCAAAATTTTTTATGATGTATTTTAGGAAGTTCACCAGTCTCTCCAGATAAAACACTTCCACAATATGGTGCTGTACATCAAAGTTGGGATGGTGTTCTCAGACAACAATCTTAATGAACAGAATTCCAAGAAAAGCCAATTTACAGTTTTCAAATGCACTCAGAGACAAAGACCATAACTTTTGGAGAAATGTCCTGTTGTCTGATGAAACTATAACTGAACTGTTTAGTCATCATGACCATCATTACATTTGGAAGTAAAAGAGAGAGGCTTGTATGAGTTTGACAAAAAAAGACTTTGTTGAACATTCATATTATGAAGAAGACCGGCATCAATTGTTAGTGAATGCTTGTTTTCCGAAAATAACTAACAGATGTTTTAATTGGATTATTTTAGATAATTTGTTTTGTGCTGCTCACAGAGATTTTAGTTTTTTAGTAAATATAAAAACTGTATTTGCTGCAACCTGCCAGCCTGCTGCTCTGGTGTTATACTTTATCAACGACACCACCTTTCACTTTGATGACAGCGTGACTTCATTTTAAGTTTTTGTTGAGTCACATAATCTTGTCCTATCCAGAGTTGCTTCAATGTTACTCACTTATTGTGTCATGAGTTGTGAGGTGACCTCGCAGATAAGACATGGGAAGTTGCATGATGATATCTAATTTTAGTCCAAAACTTACAGGGAACTCTGTGTGAAACAATAACACAGGTGGGACTAAGAATCACGACAGAGAGACACAAGGAAGGACAGATGGAAGGCATGGAGAAGATGTAGGATTCTGATGAAAACAATAACACAGGTTAGAACATATATACATACACAGACAATCAGAGAGATGAGGAACAGCTGGAGGTAGTTAGAGGAAGGAAAGGGGTCGAACAAGAGTGCAAGGCTAGAGGATACAAACAATCTAAAGAAGAAATTACTAATCGAACTCAAATGTTAACAGCCCAGCACCATGACGGATTCTTTGACTCACCAACCTTTGATGGAACGCTTCAAGACCTATTCTATTGTGACTAAGAACCTTACAGGTTTGCTAAGATGCTGGAAAATGTAGACCCATACAGAGTTCCTTAGATTATTTGGAGTACTTACAGCATCAATCCCAGACAGCTGCATGCCAATGTTGATGACCACCACGCTCAACACCTGCCAGCGAACTGAATCATCCAGCAACAGGTTCCAAACTGACAGTGTTTCTATGGATGACAGGGAGCGCTGTTCCTCCTGCATCTCTTCAATTTCAGCCTGGATATCACACTTGGCTCTGTACCATTTCAGAGCTGAAAGGCATCAGAGAGAAAACTGAATCAGATCACTGCAACAAGTCATCAGGAGCACACAGAACTCACCAAATACCTGAAAAATCTCTGATCATCAGTGATCATCATGTTAACACTCGGTCAAATGTGTGGTGTTTATTTTCTGAGTCTTATCTTGTTTCCCAATGGTTGTAGCTCGTGTTGTACTTAATTTGTTAAATGATTTGAACCTTAATGTCAGGTTCTGTGGATTTTTGTTTGTTTTTCTTCCACTTGATTTTCTTCCCCTCTGTGGCCCAAGCTGCTTTCTTGTTTTGTCCCTCCTGTTTGTGTTTAAACTTAGTTCTTTTCCTTATCTAGTATTTTTCATGTAAGATTATTCCTTGTCTTTATTAGTTTATTCTGGCACTTCCTTGTTTCTGTTTCTTCTTGCTCTTAGATATTTTCACCTTTTGTTTGTGTCCTCATTTGTTTCCTTAGTTTATTCCCCCTAGATAGTTTACTATTTATTTATTTCTTCTGTTTGCCAGTGTTTCCTTTAGATTCCCTTCCAGACATATTATCTTTAGTTTCTTTAGAGTTTTCCGTCTCCCTACAATTCTAACTCTCTTCCCAGGTGTTAATTGTTTCCACCTGCTCTCTCCCTCTCACCTGCATCTGATTTCCCTAATTGGTCATTGGTCTCCTCTCACTTCCTCATTTCCTCCCCAGTATAAATTCTTCTCTCATTCAGTCACTACTCGCTGGTCCGTCGTCATTCTTTCCCTGCCTGTTCCTGATTCCTGTTTTTCCTTCCTTGTCCTAATATTTTTGGTTCTCCGAGTTCAGTAATTTTTGTTCCTTGTTTTTGTTACTAATAAATCATAGTGATGGCGAGATGGAGCCCCATGAGGCACTGAACCACTTCAGCCAATTGGTTCAAGAAAGGGTTCATCTCACGGGGCTTTATGTGAACACAAACCCCCCTACTGGCCAGGTACATAATCACAGGCAGCTGTAACTCTTAGCCACTTAATGTGATGCATTAAAGTTGTAAGTGGTTCTTGGGAATGATTATGAGTTCCCAAAAAATAATTTCTGTACATAAAATATTACAAATGTGAATAATAAAAATATTCTTTGAATGTATTCTGTCTGTAAATTATCCCCAAATGTTAGTATCATGTGTTATGGCAGGTTGTGTAATAATGTTTTTCTCTCACTTGAGGCAAAAGGCATGGGCTTAAGCAGGCAGAGGAAAGTGAAAATGCTTGTGGAACTAGTAAGAGGGCACTGAAAATGATTATGTAACTTGGGCAATGATATAAAAACAGGGGGAAAACATTTTTAATCAAAATAGCAGTTTCTCAACAGTTTTAAGCTTTTTGTGATTCCTTTTTCTTGACACCACCTCACCAGCCATCGAAAACACTCTTTCACAAGGCACAGAAGATGCCGGCATACACAAAAACAGAGTGCTAGACTATATAAATTGGGGTACAGTCATTTTTGCTTTTCCCAATACTCCAGGGGGAGTTTCCAGCCTGCTAATATTTGGCTCCCACACAGGGCAAATCCTCCTCTTCCTATCTGGTTCCATCCACTCACTTATCTCTCTCTCCTAATTCTCCTAAATTATGACCATATTTTGATTTCTAATAAAAGAGGACACTTGGCACAGTCCTGAAACACTGTCATGACTGTGACCAGACTTTTGATTTTAACATATTGAAAGCATGCATTCTCCATGTGGTTAGAATGAACAGTTAAATAACAAACTTCAGATAGGCTTTCACATGTGCAAAAATGACTTTAAATCTCTAGAAATTAATAAATAATAGAAATAATTACTCTTCCGAATTAGAAAATATCCCAGAAACAGTAATCGTTTGCTTTTTCAAAAAGTAAACAAATATCTGAAATAACATTCTGAAAAACAGGTAGGCTATTATTTTCTTTTTAATGTAATAATAAAATTAAAAAGCAGCAGTCTCAAAAACACAATAATGCCTGCTCCATTTTTTAGATTTTATCTTCATCCTCCTCAGTCAGTTTACAGATGAATTATTATAGATTTCGTTTCCATGTGGACATACTGGATCTTTGCCACTTTTGTCACACACAGAAACACATATCCCAGCTATGTTAGCTCTGTTTGTTTGTAAAGCGACACTTGCGCTTTAATATCTCATAAACAGTCGCAACGCCATGCGCGCAGCACGGCCAAGGATAAAGTGGTGCAGCGCATCACAGCCCGCTCTCACGTCTATGAAACGGTTCAGAAACATCCACGAACGCATCTAAACGATAGATGAGAGGAAATGTGTCGTATTGGATGCATCGCACCACTCAATCTAAGTATGCTTATTAGTCCCATTAAAAACGATGAAAATCCGGACATTTTCATCAATCTATGAAATCCCCCCGGACGCCCTGGACAGCACGTGAAAAGTGGACATGTCCGGGGAAAACATGACGGCTGGTCACCCTACCTAAATCTTATCTTTCTCTCCTCACTCTCCTAAATCTTCAAACTATCTGTCTCTATACTCTCCAAGCTATATAAACGCTAACCAAACTCTCCTACACAAACCCACATTTTGAATGGAGCCTGAGGGGATTTATATTGCTGTCAACCACTCCGCAAACTCTGAACCACTTCCTGAAGCAGTCACGTGGTACAGCCAGGCAGCGGGGCTTCAGACGTCATCGTTTTCGGCTCCTCCCCTAAATGAAGCAGGCCTTGATACGCGCTTTGTGGAAACGCCCCCTCCACTGCTCGACACACGCTTCGTGGCCTCGGCACACATCGTAACATCACTAATAAATCATTTAAGTTTTAGTTTTTGCTGCCTTTGGATCCTATTTTACATGCAAACATGACACTTAAATGATAACAAAATGAATGTCTTAAAGTGTAACTTTGACAAAAAAAACTTCACATGATCCCAATTGATCAATTTATTACTATTATGACTTTGTTTAGTGTTTCATCCCTCCGTCTTTATTTTTGGTGACTGTTATAATATGGACACCCTTCTAAAAAATTTGTTTCATACGGTCCTGAGAATAAGGAAAGAAAGATTTTGTAGAACATCAAATTCTGGCATATTTGATATTTATATGCAGCTTTTAATTAGCTCTTTAACCAATATGTTTAATAAACTGAACTTCAGACTGCATTGTTTGATAACTAGGATCAATTGGACTGTGATTAACTTAGAATCTGTGCATATGATAAAATTTACTTTTTTCTTTTAAATGTATTGTAAAGTACCTTGAGAAGGCATGTGTTGTGAATTAGTGCTATTTGGATATACTGAATTGAACTGAATGAATAGTGCTTATGTATTGGCAACGTTGTGCCATATAACAAAAATAGGTGGGATATATATAATATGGTCATAAAAGAGGATTATAGTCTCATGTTGTTTCTCATAAATACATGTTTTAATGCATTAGTTGCATGAGTCAGACAAAAAGTTTGAAGAGTAATAGAATGCAGAAGCAGCTTCTCTGTTTATCCTTATTTGTCCCACACAGAAACAAAAAAAACACACAACAACAAACGAACAAACAGCAAAAAACCCTTGGTCTATGTTTTGAGGGTTTTGGTTCTTGAGCCTTTAGTTAATGTTCTTAGTCAGGTTTAAAGCAGGGGGAGACACATTGGTCTACATGACCAGTTTTACCAGTAAGGAAGATGGAAAAAAACTGCTCACAAGTAGGCAAATTGCTATTTACACATAAATACACATGCACAGCTTTCACTCAGCGCACATCTTGAGGAAAAATGCTGTGGCTCTTTCTGCAATAAAATATCCAAAGTTTGCCACTGAAAAAAAAATAAAGCAACCAAATAGAATGCTGGTAAATGACAACACCGTTGGGATAACAACTTTGAATTCACACTGTCCAGCTGCAATAAGGGAATATTATTTTTTCTGCAATATCAACATTGTGTTAGTTTTTTTTCGCGTACTGCAGGACCAACTGACTCCCTGGGACTGAAATGTCAATGCTCTTTGAGTTTCAGCTACTCCAATTCTGTAGCTGTAGCTATAAACATGGTGTGTGGGAGCTGCATTGCTCATGGTGTGAATATTTCAGCCTTTCCTGTTGCAGTCAGGCCTTTCTGTTGAGAGAATTGTACTGTATATGCTGCAGAGTCTAAAGTGTTGTACGTTGATCCTACACCTTTGTTTTCCTTCCAGGGTGTCTTCCTACGTGCCGACCAAGTATAGGAATATAGATACCTCAGTAAAAAAAAGGCTAGCTAGGATTTGATGTTGGCTTTTCTAATTTAGCTAGCCCTTATTCTCATCCCTTCTATTGGTTTAGATGGGGTGCAACAGTACTGACCTGTGATTGTGGCATGGACATTATTCTTCTCAATCAGCAAGTATCTAGGGCTCTCTGGGAACCATGGCAGCAGCAACAGCTGGATGAATGTTGGTACCACCACCACTGAAAGAAAGAGGGGCCAATACTCCTCCTGTAAGAGCAGCAACACAGCTGATAAGAGATGGATGAGTGTAAGCAGCACTAATATTGCATTACCAACATCAAGAGCATTGGAAATTTAATAAAAAATAATTTCATTGGGCAATTTTCACATGGGATGTGATATACTATATTTTTTAATAAGGGGGAAATACTCTACAGTGGAAGCTGCCTCGTGGTTAAAATAGGAATTTAGATTTCAATTAAACTATTCTATAGGGTATAGTATGGGGCAACCATTTCCATAGGGTGACATTTAACCAATTGCTAGTTATTTGAGTGTTAGTAAGTTCTTGTAAGTTCATACAACATGAACTTACAAGACAGACAACAAAAACAAATTGACAGTATTGTCAAACGTTTATAAAAGCTTATTAATTCTAACTAATTATTAATTCTACGCGTATTATTATTAACATGATATAACTGTTCCAGCTATGCTGACTGTGTGTTAGGAGTGTGTGAGATAGTAAGTGTTTTTGAGTGGTTGTAGGAACAGATCCTGTTGGTTGAAATGCTGAAGCCAAACTGATTGGGAAGACCTGCTTCTCTGGATTGGTTCTCCCTCATTGTTCCCTTCATTGCCAGGTTGGGTTTTTCTGTTTTCTAGGTTGCTTTTTGGTTGCAAATATTCACCTTGTTCACACACCCACACCAACATGATTAACCCTGCTAACTTGACCCACAAATTATTTGATAGAATTTGGTTTCAAACTGTCCTTTCCTTATTTTATTATAACTCATCAGCCACACTGTGGCATTACCAGTTTTTAAAAAATATCTAAAGCTCTTTTTAAGCTTTATTTATTTATTTATTTATTTAACAGTGACGTTGCAATCCAACATAGTTCAAAACAAGTTGCAGCTGATGCGACACATTAGAATGTATAGCTGGTGCTCATTTTCAACTACTGTCCCTCCTGTTCAAACTCAAAACCAGTGCTTATCACAAATGGGTACAATTTTGGTTTTCTCTCAGTAAAGACTTAACCCTAAGGTGAACATTGTAAATTCAGATATGGTCTTCAGTTCAGTTAGTAATGAGTTCTATAGTTTAACACTTCTGTAAGAAAAGGGCGGCCCACCATACAAAGTCCTGCAATGCTGGATCTGATAGATGTGATTCATTCATGGAATGTATAAAAACCAAGTTAAACTGGACACAGTGAGATATTGTTCTAGCAGGATTTCCTCTATCTTATCTTTTCAGAATATTTTATTCTTATTTATTTTTCAACTTGCTGTGTTTATTGTAAAAGCCCAAATTTATATTGATTCATTTTCAAAGTTTATTCGATAAAGGACAAGGGATAAATCAGTGTTAGATTTAGAAAAAAAGGAACCATTGTCCTGCCCATGGGCCATTTAGTCCAAGGCTAAATTGCAGGCTGTTAAGGCTTTTCCAAATTTGCCATAAAACTACAAATGTAAAAAAAAAAGAAGAGGAAAGATTGTGCCGGAGTAAATGCAATTGGACATGAAAAAAACACAAAAAGCTGAAAATGTTACGGTTTGAATTTCTTCTTTATTATTTATATAAAACCCAACTAGATAACTAGATGTTGTCAGGAGAAGAGTTTCATTACCTTTCCCAGAAGCTCATGGAGGCCAAGGATTTGGGCAGCAAACACACCAGTGCCAATAAAGATGCTTGGAACAAGACCGAGAAATCCTCTCAGGTTTTTCGGTGCTATCTCACCCAGGTACATTGGTACTACACTGAGAGAGATTCCTACAGGGATACAAGTAGAGAAAGTCATATTTTACTCCTGCAAAGAAAAGACCATATTGCCCATCCATGCTGAAGCTGTATCTAAAAGTCGTGCACCACTGTTTTTATACCACTTCAACATGGAACTTTTTAATAGGACATTTACATTGAAAACAGGACATTATTTTCTGAATGATTAGCTGTTGAGCCTGATTAACAAATGAACTTTTCACAAGGGGGAAAAAAGACTGTAGATGACTTTAAAAATCTAACTGAGTGCAAGTACCCGTTTAGCCCCCTTTTTCAGAGACACAGTGACATGTTCAGTTCTAAAGCACAGGTTGTTTCTGAATTAATGTTTTACACGCTGTTTGTTTGAAAACTCTGGATTCCTTTAAGTAAACAGTTTCATGACCACTGACTAAAGAACAGAGTAGAAAAGGATTTTTGATAAGAACATTACAAAACGTTACCAGCAGTTATGTATTGAGGGAAAACACAACATATCTGCTATATAAAGTAGAACCTATACAATTCTAAAGTGAAAATCTCTTTTAGTTGCAAAATTTTGAATGTTTTTAAGAACATATTTTTCTCTGCAACTTGTGTGCCTCTCTTTTACAAACTTTAGGGTTGCATCGCGTGGCTCGTCACTCACCACTCCTCTGTGGTGATTTTCATAAAGCATGCCAGATGGTCTGCTTTGTCAGTTTCAACAATGAACTGACATTACAGCATATGATGTTCAACAGAGTGGGTGGGCATACGTGTGTGTGTGTGTGTGTGCGTGGGTGTGCTCTCGTGCGTAGGTGTGTGTGTGTGCTTGTGTGTGTTTGTGTGTGTGTGTGTGTGTGTGTGAAAACGCACCAGAATGTATTCCTGTGATGAAGCGGCCAAAGATGACCATTTCAGGTGAACCACATATTCTGCTGACGCCCATAAGTGAACCAGCAATAAACACCAGCACTGTTGTGTTGACCACTGTACCCTTCCTGAAAAGGAACCCAGAAACATAAAAGGGAAAATAAATTTAAATATACACTCACTAGCCACTTTCCAACTTGTTAATACTTAATTCAACCCTTTTTGAACTTCAGGAATGCTTGAACTATTTATGGCATAGCTTAAACAACTTGTTGGAATAATTCCCCAGAGTGTGGTCCATATTGACAGGATAGTATCACACAGTGGCTATATAGACTCCAGTGATCTCCTGGTCACTTCAATGAGGAGAGGATATTTTCAGTTCCTGGTTCTGTTTTTTTTTTGTCTTGTTGCATACTTCCTTAAGAACATGTTATTTATACTACCATAATTTTCAGACTATAAGCTGCTATTTTTTCACACACTTTGGGCCCTGTGTACTATTCAACAATGCGGCTAATTTCTAGATTTTTTACTGGCTAACGCCCTCTGGGGAGCATCATAGCAGGAAGCATAAAAGTGAGACAGACATGTGGGGAAAGATTATGCGCTGAAGAAGAAACTACTGGTAGTTTTCATGCACACACCCTCATCATGCAAAATACACGAAGAAATGCATATAATGCAACTTTTGGCTGTCAACAAAGGAAATTAAGCTATTACATGTAAGCTTGACATCAATTAATTGATGGTGAGACGCTGAAGGAGGCAGTAGGAACAACTAAGTCAGTGTAAAAAGACGACAAAAACTTTCAGAGGACAAAAAGACACTGAAGAAAACGATTTCAGTGGCTTTAGTGAGGAAGAGGAAGATAAAGATAGCAACCAATTACTTTTCTGGTAGGCTAAAGTATGTTTCATTTTGTAACCAGACATGTTACTGTAGTGTTGTGTTGATGCCGTGTTTGCCGATTTTCAGACAGAGTTTGAAAAACAAAGCATGTCTTAAATTAAAACTATAAAGCACTCAGAGAGCACAGACCTCCCCCAGGGCCACTTACCCCCCCATCCCCATGTTATCTAATTCTAACTTTTGGTACTTTTCCAAAAAAATGTCTCTTAAAGAGACGCATGGCTGTGTTCGTGCTGCCGCTGCCCTCTTCCACAGGTGGGATTCGGGTGTCCTGCGATGGGAGGGGCTTGTGAGCTCTCTGACACGGGAGAGGAGTGGAGGTTAGCACCCCTGGTTGGTAGGTGGAACATGCTTCATGTCAGATCAACCCCAAAATTTATCAGTTGTTCCTGGTCCCATTGCGAACATTTCCTAAAAATTTAATCGAAATCCATCCATAACTTTTTGAGTTATGTTGCCAACAGACAGACAGATACACAGACAGACAGGTACAAAAACATTACCTCCTGGCAGAGGTAACTAAGAAATATCTTCTGTATACCGTCTTTCTGTGTAAATATCTCTTGTTACAACTTGAAATCATGCAGCTTATATTCAGGTGCGGCCTATATATGTACAAAACTTATTTTCTTCTCAAATGTAGCTGGTGCAGCTCACATTCAGATGCACTCAATAGTCCGAAAATTACGGTATGTCCAAGTTATGTTACAATCTCTTAACTATTAAAACTTTTAATCACTTATAGCTTTATGTGTATAAACCATTTCATAACCACGTGTGGCAAGTCATGACTGGCAATTTTTTAATTTTTCAATATATGCACTTTAGTAAACATATCTTACCTGCCAAAGCGTGTAACCAGCATACCAACAATGAGGGAGCCCAGTAGACCTCCAATAGCAAAGACCGACACGGTGAGAGAGTACATGAGTGTCAGGGTCTCCTCACTGAGTCCTGTTCCATTACGACTCAAAACAGTTTTATTGTAGAAATCCTTTATGTACTAAAAAAAGCAAAGTGCCAATAAAGTATCAAGGTTAGAGGTTAACATGAAATGACAGATTACAAAAGATAATAAAAGTGTCTTCCTTATAATGTTGACTAAGCAAAAGTAGAAAATGGCTGAGTGATGATGGAGTCAGTATATTGCATCTTGTCACTGTTCAAAGGGTGTTCCAAACTACCCACTGCGCCATATAGGCATAAAAGATTCTGGATCTTAATCCATTGCACGGTAACACAGAGGCGCATGGGTCAAACAGCCATGCACACACACACAGGCGCACACACACAGGCGCACGCACACACACACACACACACACACACAAGCCTAAGTACAATTTAGAGAGACCAATTAGCCTAACAGTTATGTTTTTGGACTGTGGGAGGAAGTACCTGGAGGGAACCCACACATGCACAGGGAGAAGATACAAATTCCCATGAATGAATTATGTCTAAAGTAATATCTAAGATTTACCTTATGCAACAGTATTTTTGCTCATGCTATGCCAGTTGCATATCAACATTTAGCTTTTACTTTGACTATGCACACCTTTTCATGAACCAAAAGCTTGAAGGTGTTGGGAACTGGAGAACAACTGTTTTATAAGAAGGTTCAGCTATATTATAGCAGAACCAGCCGTTTAAATAGATTTTCACAGATTGACATGTGATTTTTAAGGAAAGGAAAAGAAGATAGTGAGAAATAAATTGGTTTAATTATCACGTTTTAACGCTTACGCTCAGTCAAACAGCTATAGAGGGCTACCCTGGTACACTTTGTGCCTTGATGCTGGAGTCATGAAATGGATCATTATATCACACTCTGTCTAGTCTCTAACCCAGAACCGTTTTGATATTCCAAACTGATCAAAACTGTCCCACACAGCACAGGGATTCAAAAGCTACCAGTTGAGGTGGTTGGGGAATTATGTTCCACAGGGAGGGGTCCTTGGGGAAGAGTCAGAACCTGCTGGGTAGGCCAGGGTAACTAAAATTAGGATGCCATGGTAGACCTCTAACAATAATTGGCTTTTTAAACCAATCCTAAATAAATGGTAGATGATGGATCAACAAATTAAAGTTTTAAAGTGACAAAAGTCTAAAAATAAAATTTCTGTAGCAAAAACCAGATACCTGCTTGAAAAAAGTTAACTTGCCTGCGGTTGTCCTAGATAAAAAAAAAAGGTTAAGATAGATCAGATGTACAGATTTTTCTCTATAGGCTGACTCAAACATAGTTCCAGTCTCAGTTAATTCTGCACAACTGAATGGTTTAAATTAAGGTTTCTCAAACCTTACTTTAGGACAGGCTGTAGTCCAAGTTTTAGATGTTTCCCTTCTGCTTCACACCTGATGTCTAATAAATAGTTGCCTAACAGGCTTCTGCAGTTCTTGATAGCAGCGGACGAGGTAAGGCAAACATTTGGATCAGGTGTGCTGGAGCAGAGACACTTCTAAATATGAAGGACAGAGGTTACTGAGGACCGGGTTCAAGAAACACTGCGTACATTGTTATCGTCCTTTATTGCTAAATTGAGTTAATGTGTTAACTTAGGTTAGGGAGCAAGACCATGGCCCAGATCCACTTCCCACAATGCAATCTACCCTAACTCGACTCACCTGGCGTCTTACGCCTGGAATCCATCTCCAGATAAACTCTGCCTGCCTAGCACTTCACGTCTGTCTTGATCGTTTCGCACCCCTACCTTCCTGACCCTCTCTATGGTTTCACCCCAATCCATCCATCCATCCCTACATCCGTTCAATCCCCTCCCATCCCTACACCGCCTTCTTCATTCCTTCATCTCTACATCCACTCCTTCATCCCTTCATCCCCTCCCTCATTCCTACATCACCTCCTCCTCCCTCACCCCCTCATCCATACATCATCCCCTCCCTAATTTCTTTATCCCCACATCTATTCCCTCATCCTTTCTTCCCCACATCCCTGCTCCCCCCCCTCTCTCACCCTGGTTCACTCACTTTTTCAGATTCCGTCTGGGAGGGCCCTGAGCAGTGTGTGCGTGTGTGTGTGCCTGCGTGCGTGTGTGCGTGCGTGTCTTACTGCAGCAGGGGAGTTGACCACAGCCAGGTTGTAGCCATACAACATAGAGCTACCAAAGGAAGTCAAGAATGCCACTGCCAACAGAGAGCTGGTCAGGTGCTGCAAGCAGAAGAAAATAATGTTCAAGTGGACTACACTCTCAAAAGGTAAAAAAGGTAATTGCTTGTTCTAATGTTGTCCAAGGACCATGTATGCATTGTATGTAGGTTTTATTGTTAGTGGTAATATTTCCACAAAACAGGTCAAATAAATTCTTATGTTGTAATTAGAGATTAATTAGTAATATTACTAATTAGTAATTAGTAATACATCTTTATTTCTGTATCTTAACAGAAAGTGCTTCCTGTCTAAAAAGTCATTTTATGCAGTTTCTTATGAAGTTATTTAATAGATTAAAACACATGACAACAATAGGCTAAAAGCTACCATCTGATTTTGTGTTCAAACCATGAGACCAGTAAACTAATACCAAATATCAGTTAGTACAGTAACCATAAAAAGCAAGAGATAAACAGTGATAGCTGAATACTATTTAAACTGTTCGTCAGAGGGATTGGGTAGGAGATGTAAGAGTAATGTCTGTCCCAGTTTTCAGCAACTTGGTCTCAGCGAACGGAACGGACCAGCAGGAACGAGGTCAAGGGATTTGATAGCGTCCTGGGAATGTTTTTTTTTTCTCACAGCCTCTTAACTCCAGTAGCTGGTTTGGGAGATGGAGGCCTTGAAGCCCTGGCGTCGCCTGAGCACAGAACCCAGTGAGATTGAGTCCTTTTTAAATGGTTTTAAAGAAAAAGCAAAAAGAGAATTTTGTTAACATTCATAGTGGGGTGGGATGATTTTTTGGGGGGGTTCATGTTTATTTATTTAAATGCGTGTTTAAAAAAAGTAACAATTTAAAATAACTGGTTTGTGGTTATTTTGTCTTTCAGACATTAATAATTTGTTTTAACTTGATGGTGAATCATAAAACAGATAAATTATTAAACTTGGGTGATACAAGAGTTTAAATTTCTACACTCGGATAAAAAACTACAGTAAAGTATTTGATAAGTATAATCAGATTCCAATCAGTAACGGATATACAACAAGGATATTATTTAAAATTAAAATGTTATGTTTTTTTTATATGTAATTACTTAGAGGTCGTGCTACAATTTTTCGTTCTTGGTCATTTTGACTGACGGGGTCAAAAGAATTTACAGGTCAATTTTTAAAATGATAAGAATGACATATTCATTCGTATTTATTTTCATTCATTTTAATCAATATTCAATCTGAAGAAACTGAACAGAGAATCTACATCGTGCCATCACACATCAAGCAGATTATTAAGATACAAGTATGAAGATTTAATGAAGATTTCACCTGCTGTGGCCTGAACGCTCAGCATGGAGCTGAATGCTCTTCACCTGTGCGTAATGGAAGCTAAATGCATGTTCTGTTGGCACACAGGAGAGTGGAAAGTTTTGAAATCAGGGAATATTTCTCTAATTTCAGTGATCAGAATTTGGCAAGACTCTCTGAATGGCAGCTTTTTTGATCGCTTCAACGGGATGAAAATTGCTACACTCGGAGAAAATACTCTGGACTGTGTGTACAGCAACATCCGCGGTGCATACAGAGCTTTTCCTCGCCCCCATCTTGGCCTCTCCAACCACATCTCCATCCTGCTGGCGCCAGCATACCGCCCCCTGCTGAGACGTATCAGGCCAACAAAGAAGACGATCACTGTGTGGCCCAGAGATGCGGCCTGTGTGCTCCAGGACTGTTTTCAGTGCACAGAATGGCAGGTCTTCAAAGAGGCAGCTACACATGAGGGAGAGGTGGACCTGGATAATAACCTGCTATCCAAACCAGAAACCCTGGCTGAACTCTGAGGTGAGAGCTCTGCTGAAAGCTAGGGATGCTGCATTCAAGGCAAGTGAGGCATCAGCACTCAGAGAGGTCCGAAAAGGACTGACTGCAGGCATTACGAGGGCCAAAGCCACATACGCCCAGAAAATCTAGGGTCACTTCACCACCAATGACCCTCGGCGCATGTGGATGGGCATTAAATACATCACGGACTACAACACCAAGGATGCACAATGCCTAAGAGACCCCTCCTTGCCAGATGCACTCAACCATTTCTATGCCCGCTTTGAGTTCCCTGTTGTCTCCCCCAGCACCAAGCTTATACCATCACCTGGTGACACGCCCATCAGTGTGACCACAGCAGATGTAAGGAAGACCCTTCAGTGTATCAACCCTCACAAAGCAGCAGGGCCCGACAACATCCCAGGGCGGGTACTGAGGGACTGTGCACACCAGCTGGCTGAGGTGCTGGCAGACATCTTTAACACCTCACTGTCACTGTCATCTGTCCCCACCTGCTTAAAGACTGCCACGATTGTACCCGTCCCCAAGTGCTCCACAGTGACAAGACTGAATGACTATCGGCCTATAGCTTTAACCCCGGTAGTCATGAAGTGCTTCGAGAGGTTGGTCATGACCCACATCAAAGACGCCATCGATATCACTGTGGACCCCCACCAGTATGCCTACAGGAAAAATCGCTGCTCTGACGACGCCATTTCATCAGTGGTCCACACAGCCCTGACCCATCTGGAGAGCAGAAACTCCTATGTCCATCTGCTCTTTCTGGATTTCTCCTCAGCCTTCAACACCATCATCCCACGGGCGCTGGTGCAGAAGCTCTCCTCCCCCGGACTGAGTCCCATGCTGGGGAACTGGGTCCTGGACTTCCTGACCAATAGACCTCAGACTGTTAAGATCCACAACACCATCTCCTCCTCCAACACCATCTCCTCCTCCATCACCCTCAGGACAGGCTCACCACAGGGCTGCGTGTTGAGCCCCCTCCTGTTCACTCTGCTGATGTATGACTGCTCAGCGAGACTCCCCAGCTGTCATATAGTTAAGTTTGCGGATGACACTGCAGTAGTGGGACGCATCACTAACAACAATGAGTCCAAATACAGAGAGGAGGTGGAAAACCTGGAGCAGTGGTGCAGAGAAAACAACCTCTGCATCAATGTGAAGAAGACCAAGAAGATGGTGGTGTATTTCAGAATGGGACTAGCGTCCTCTCCTTCCCCTGTACATCGGAGAAGCAACTGTGGAGGTGGTCTCCAGCTTCAGGTAACTGGGTGTGCACATATCCAATGACCGCACCTGGAATGCCAACACTTTACGTCTGGTCAATAAGGCCTACCAGCGTCTCTACTTCCTAAGAAAGCTGCGGAGAGCTGGACTTGGAAGCTCCGTCCTGAGGAGTTTCTATCACTGTGCAGTGGAGAGCGTCATCTGCACCTGCATCACCGTGTGGCACAGCAGCTGTACTGCTGCTGAGAGGAAGGCTCTGCAGCGGGTGGTGAAAGCTGCACAAAGGACTGTAGGGAGCACGCTTCCCACCACCTTGGATCTCTACACGTCCCGATGCAGGCGACTGGCCCTCCGCATCCTGAAGGACTCCACCCATCCGGCTCATAGCCTGTTTCAGCCCCTGCCCTCAGGCAGGCGGCTGGGGAGCATACAGAGCAAGACCACCAGGCTCAATAACAGCTTCTTGCCTGCAGCTGTTAGACTGCTGAACTCCAGCTGTGTCCTGTAGAGCACATTTATTTATATTTATTTATTACATTTAATTATATATATATATTTTTTTACTAATTTAATTTAAATAGCTTAGATTTCCAGACCTGAGTCCTAATTTCATACCATCACATGTAACGTGAGATGGTATGACAATAAAAGTTCCTTCAATCCTTGAAATAATGTAGGATGCTCCTTCTGCATCAGTAGTTAACCTGCAGCGATCTGTCACAACACTGCTCAGATGTTCTCATGGGAATCTTTTTTTGACTGATTAATTAGTTGTACTCTCCACATCTGCGCCAAGTGGTCAGAGGTCTACATTGCAATCTTTTAAAATGGCCGATGGCCTTCAGAGTTTCATGTCTTTTTTTTTTTTTTCGGTTAAATACGGAAAATATTTCAGTTAACTCGACCCCTGCTTGTCGTTATGTGGCTGCATACCCCTCAGAAAGAAGGCAATGGCCCTATGTGCATGTGTATAAGGACCTACAAGCCTGAAAATGTGCATTATGTGCATTAATCCATATTTATTCCATCTTGACGCAAGGTTGTGCACATTTTTCCGTCACAGTTTTTTTTTTTTTCTATAAATCACGAAGTTTGCATAAAAAGTTTTCAGACCCCATTTTGTGCATAAGCAATGGTCATAAATAAGGCCCAATATCTTTTTCAGTTTCTAATTTTCTTCTAACCTTTAGTTGACAAAACTACACAACAGATCCCAAAGCTGTCATTTTTTTAATAAAGTAAATGAAAAGCACTCTAAACCCCTTGTGTTGGAAAATGAAATGGAAATGTGGTACAGTTGTGGTTGCACCAGGCAATAATGTCAGGATCTGGGGTTGCTTTGGGTTTTTGCTTTAGTTATTCTTTTCCTTAGATCAGTTTTCTTTATTCACCTCTGACAAGATTCTTGAGTTGTTGTTTATTCCTTCCCACTGTTAGTTGAGTTACTTATCCTATACTCCCTCTAATGTTCTCCGTCCTGCCAGTATTCTCCCCTCCCAGCTGATTCTAATCCTCATATTTTCCTCTGCCTTCTCCCTCTCCCAGCTGCCACCACTCACACCTGATTACCTCTCCAGACTTTCTTGTCATTTTCAACTCTTCCTTAGTACATAAGCTCCTTGTTTTCATTCTTACCTCACTGGATTTTTCTGTTGTTCTACTGTTCCTCATGTTTCTTGATTACCTGCTTGCTCCGGTTCATTTTTGCCTTCAAGTCTCCCTTTTATTTTGCTATCCTGTTTTGTATGTTTTGTAAGTTATATTGTTGTCATTTTTTTTCATCATTTGCTGGGTACGAAATTCCATCCATCCGTTGTCTAAACAACTTATACCTGCAGGGTCACAGTCGGACTGGTGCCTATCTCCAGCGTTCATAGGCAGGGTTCCACCTGGACAGGTCACCAGTGGATTGCAGGGCAACATAGAGACACACAGGACAAACACACACACACACACCTAAGGACAGTTTAGAGAGACCAATTAACAGAACGGTCATGTTTTTGGACTGTGGGAGGAAATCGAAGTACCCGGAGGGAACCCACAGATGCACAGGGAGAACATGCAAACTCCATCCAGAAAGACTCCAGGCTGGGAACATGGCAACATTGCTATCAACTGATCCATTGTGCAACCCCAGTGAGTAACGGAGGGTTCATATTCTTTGGCAACTGTAAACTGTTTAGAAGTACCAAAATTGTTGAATAGGAACGATGGTGGTGAAAGTAGAGCTGATTGCAGACATTTTTTCTTTTTACAATACCCACCTCACACAGTGCACAGCATACTGCATATATTGAGATTTGAACAACTAGCAGATATGATAACAAAGCATTCAAGCACACCAGGATGATCCAAGAACAACTGGTTGGTAAATAATTTTAAAGAAGAAAATCATGTTCTTATGAAATGGAGAGAGCAGCTGTGAGTCAGTAGTATGAGATCTGGCTGTTGGAAAGTAAGCAACCACTGAATGGTCCCTGGGCAAGACACAGAACACCAAGCTGTCCAGGGATCTGTGTATGAGTTTATATAAAAGGTGAACTGAGAAATTCCGTGACGAGAAAAGTGAGAGGCTCGTACATCTGTGCAAACAGAGAGTTTATGGATATCTTGAAAGGAGAGGGCATCAGATGACCCATTTTGAAGAAAGGCCCTTTTTGGCATTCAAAAATATCCTGTTGGCATAATTCACATTCCTAAAGAAGGCCATAGCAAATATCCATCTGTTCATGGACTGATTGGGGGGGGGGGCACTTCTATAACGATAGTACGTAAAGTCACGTGGTATGGAAACAACAGCTGGCATACAAGAACGAAAAATTCCATCCATCCATTATCTATACCGTCTATCCTATGCTGGGTTGCGGTAGGGGCTGGTGCCTCTCTCCAGCATTTATTAAGCAAGAGACGGGGTACACCCTGGACAGGTCACTAGTCCATCGGAGAGTAACATGGGGACACACAGGACAAACAACCATGCACGCACATACTAAAGGGCAATTTAGAGAGACTAATTATCCTAACAGTCATGAAGGGTTAGGTTTAGTCTCTGTGACTTTGACTTTCTTATTCACCATCAGTGTCTGATCTTACAAATGCCTTACTGGAAAAATGCTCAATTATTCCCATGAACACTGCTAAGCTTTGTCAAAAACCTTCCCAGACAAGTTGAGGCTCTAATATCTGCAAAGGAAGGAGCAATATTAAACTCTGTGGATTAACAACTAGATACTACTTGTGTTCATGTTTGTGAAGGGAGATGAGCAAATAATTGTGATGTTGCCAATGAGCTTTCACACCTGCCTTAGCAAAGCAGATGATCAGAGAATTAAAACCTCTGGTATGCCTAACGTACCAAACAGCTGTGGTGTAAAATAATCCTAAGAACAGTCTGGGGGTTTGAGAAGACAGAGCAGAGACACAGAAGGAACAGAAGATCCGATATAAAAGTACTCTCTATGTTACAGAAAGTAAAACCACAACCACAACACATTTCACAACACTCTCAATGTTTCATTGTCCACAAGGGATTCACATGAAAAACTATTGTAAAAATCCTTCTGGCTTACTGTATGTAACACTAAAAATACCAATTCATTTTCCCAAAGTATATTTTTGTGTTCTAGTGCCATCAGACGAACAGTTTGTCTCCTGCATTGATTCATTTTTGACAGCTCAATATTTTCTCCTGAAATCCATCAAAGACAAGAACTGGCAGGTTTTGTCAGCGTTCCACAGTCTACTTAGACCTGAGATCCAAAACAGCATTATTAAACTGTCTATCCAGGCTTCTCATATGACCTAAATCCTGAACTTACCGAAGTGATTTTCCTTGATGATGGAATTAAAATCTCTTCAGCCATTTAGGAGTTCTGGTGTCTGGTTCAACGCAGCAAAATCTGTCTATGCGACAGCGTCCGTCATAACTGTAATAGCAGGCGTGGTAACACTGGCTCCAAAATATTAAATTTGGGATGTGGGAATAGTTAGTGTGCGGCGTGTGGAGCAGCAGTCCACAGGTCCATAATAACAAGCTCCCACAGTGTCATCACATGATAGAGAGCAGCGTGACGAACGGAGAGAAAAGCCTGCTGAGAGCAATTAGCTCTAACAAAATTTTAGAGGTTAGGGGAAACAAAATGAATAGAGGGTAACGAGAAAATAAATGAAAGAAGATAAGAAGTGAAAAGTGAAAAAAATTGAAGTAAAACTTTGAGCTGAAAAAGTGAGATGTGGGAACAAAACAAGGAGAAAATAGTAGTGGCGCAAAAAAAGAAAAGTGAAACAAAGAAGAGATCAGATCTGAAGAAAAGAGAGACCAAACAAGAAGGATAGGTGACAGGATAATGGTCTAAAGAGAGGAGTTTGAAGAATAAAGACAGCAACAAAAATTAGACTAAAAGTGGAAAACAGAGAGGAGATTAGAGGAGATTAAGACTGAACCAAATGTGGAACTCACCAAGTAACATTCCATAGCTGGAAATCTTTGCTTTAAAACCAATGCACCCAATCATCAGCAGTAAATGATGGGATATAATAATTCTGATGCTTCTCAATCATGGCAAATTGAACTCTGATATAAGATCATATAAAACATTATCTATAGATATGTACTGTACATGTTTCATATGATCCTAATAAACTTTTATATCACATAGAATCTACATCTGCCAATTTTCACAACCATAAAGCCTTTCTGACGTTGCATAGAAAACATTTCTGTGGAGTCCCTAAGATCATATGGTGCTTAAGCTCAACTTTGACCTGATTAAATATCTTGTTGCTATTTTTTCTAAAGTTTGCCATGAATACAATTATTTCTACTGTTACATGGTGAGATTCATTTGAAAAAGCTTTATTGTCACCCCTTTCAGCAGTCATGTGCTCATAATTTTGGTTACAGTTGATAGAGCAGTAGTTGTGTGTGCTGTGGCTGGTCCCTGGGTTAGAACCACCCGCCTGCCATTATGCACTTCCTAATCCTATGACGTACCTCTACTGATTAAGCATGAAAGGCTGGCTTTGTTCATAAAAAAACAGTTCCTCTGCGCTAACACTTTCTTGATTATTATACACCTTGATATTTGTAGATTCCGCCAGCTGGCCTGAAAACTACTATGGTAGTTATGTCAGGGTATATTCTTTGAGTAAGACTGATCAAAGACAAGCAAACATGAAACATCCACTATAGTCAGTCAATATTTTCTCTTGTAAACACATTTTTGCTGTTTTCCAGGCCATGAATTGTGAACATGGAAGAATACAAGGAAAAATCTCAAAGTCCAGAGAAATTCCAAAATACAAAAAGTGTCCCAAAGGAGAAAACATCAATAAACACCTCTGACGTGGGGCCGAAGAAACCCATGAGAGGGGCTAGGGGGTCAGCCGTGTGGCCGGAAAAGCCCTCCAGAGGCTATCCATTATGCAGCAAAACCTCTCGGCGTAACCCCAGAAAACTGCGGTGAAGGAACCAACGACACAGTGTGTGAGCTCTGTGACGGAAGGCACTTGGGACCGGGAAGGCACTCTGGAGACTTGAAACCAAGAACACACTGGAGACTCGGAATCAGGAAGCTGGAGGGCTGCTGCTGTGACTGCTAGCAAGAATAAAACAGCAGCCATTTGGAGCTGAGACGGTCCAGCCTTGGCCCCCTCAGAAGGAGCTGACGTCTGGAGGTGAGACGGATCAGCAAAACCCTTGGGGGGTCCTGGAGCTTGAGACGCCAGAACTGGAACTGGGACTGGGGAGCGGCGCTCTGCGGTCCTCTGAAGAGCTGTATGGACGTCAGTTTGGCCCTCCTGGAGAGACATAGGAGCAGCCTGGCAGCGATGACCATTAAGGTGATGGAAGGATGGCAGGACGGAGTATTGGGCCACCTCGTGGCTCCACAGACGAACTCAAGGAGGGGAATTCACCAGATGGGTGCCCGCATAAGGAGAGTATACGATGGCTTGGCTGCTGCATCACTTCCACAGGGCCAACCACTCCTCCTCGGTCCTCTGGTATTCTGCTGGGTCCTCTAGGTTGGATTGTTCTGTCATGATTTTAAAGACAACAGAAACTGTAAAACTTAATTCCTGGTCTGTTGCCTGATTCTTCTGTGGGAGGAGGAGAAGAAGAACCTTGCCAGCCTGCGAACGCAGAAGGCAAAAAGAGAAGGAGAGGAGCGGCTTCATAAAAAAAAAGAAGCAAGACAAGTACGGAAGACAAGAGAGGTGGAAAGCTGGAGATTACAAAACCAGAGCTGGAGAGCTACATCAGGGAGCAGTACAGTGACCCCGCAAAGTTGATCCCACTGGGATCACTAGGTTATATTCCTCGCTCAGCCCTCCATCCTTCCCGTTCAACGAGGCTCTACCTAAGCAGAAGTCAGACGGAAAGCTAGAGCATCCTCTGCCCCAGGTCCAAATGAGATAAAACACAAGCTCTACAAGCACTGCCTAGTGGTACAGAGGTATCTGTGGAACCTCTTGAGAGTAGCCTGGAATAGCCAAGTCATTCCATCAGAGAGGCAAAGAGCAGCAACAGTCTTCATCCCGAAAGAGGCAAACTCTAAATGTTCAGAAGTATCACCCTACTGAATGTTGAAGGGAAGATATTCTTCTCCATCCTGACCAAGAGGTTGACCAACTACCTGTCATTACCTGACTCAAAGCCATGACAAAATATAAGGGTGAGGCGCCATACTTAAAGCAAGTTAAATAATTTATTAAAATAATATAGAACAAAAGAACAACTTAAGCAAACAAAAGTGGGGAGCAAGGCTCCCACACCAAGCAAACCACAAAACAAATGTGTCTGTGGGGAAGAGAGAGGTGGAGAGGATCTTATATAGGGGAAGATTACACTGGTCCCAGGTGTTCCCATTCAGCAGATGGTCTGCTCCCAATGCTGTAGCATGAACCTGAAACACAGGATTATCGAGCAGGCCATCACACTACCTCACGAGTAATGGGTACATTGACACCAGAAGACAGGAGTGCCTGACTTTCCAGGCTGTGTGGAACACTTGGTAGTCATATGGGAGGAGATCAAAAGACCGAAAAAGGACAAAGGTGACCTGCATGTAGTGTGGCAAGACCTTACCAACACATATTGTTCTGTACCCCGCCAGCTTATCAAGTATGCCTTGGATTTCTTCCACATTACAGTCTACAGCAGAACCCTGGTGTTGAAGTACTTCAAAGACTTCAAGATGTGCTGTAGCCATCGGGACTTCATAACAGACTGGCAACAGCTAGAGGTAGGCATTGGCATGGGATGCTCAATCACTCCCATCTTGTTTGATGGAGCCTTCGAGGTCATCCTTATAGGGGTAAGGAAGGTGGTCGGAGGAATGAAGCTACCCTCAGATCAGAGGTTACCACCTGTGAGAGGTTATATGGATGACATTACTACCATTGTCCAGACAGCAGCATGTACATCCAGACAGCTGTAGAGGACTGGCGAGATGTTGGTGTGGGGGAGGATGAAGATCAAACCTTTCAAATTGCGCAGCCTTTCCATCAGGAAAGTGGTCAAAAGCTACAATACCATCTTTGTCGCAGGTGACAAACAGATCCCACTATCGGCAAGTCAACCTATTCATACTCTTTGCTGTACCTATACAGCTGAACTTTCCGACAGCCAGATGGGGGAACCGGCGAGAAAGCAGCTCAGTGATGGTCTGGCCTGGATCAACCAATGTCAGCTCCCCGGCACTGCAAAGTATGGAGCTAACGAGTCGTAGTGTATCCAAGGGTGATGAGGCCGCTGAAGTTGAGCAAAAGCCCAAAGACAGGTTGATATAGCAGTCAGCAGGCTGAAGCACCAGGATGTAGTTGGAAGAGTCCAGGAGGGTCGGGCAGGCCTTGGGAGGAGTGAGTGTGTGCGTGCATGGTTGTTTGTTCTGTGTGTCTCTGTGTTGCCCTCTGATGTACTGGCGACCTGTCCAGGGTGTACTTCGCATCTCGCCTGATGATTGCTAGAGAGAGGCACCAGCTCCCCTGCAACCCTGCATAGGATAGACGGTTGAATGTATGGACTGATGGATGAATGGATGGATAAGTCTGAGAGCATGGAACTACTAAGCCTCGCACTGTGAGGTATCATTAGAATGCCCCCATGGCTGAATACTCTTTCAGTCGATGCACTGGAGGCAGGGATGGAAAACACTTGTGTTCCAACCCTATAAAGGGCAGGGAATCTGTATTTGTTCTTGTACCAAAACTTCAGACATGAAGTTATATCAGGGTTGTGTTTATCAATCTCTGCAGTCAGCTGAGCTTGAACAGAATGTTGTGTGTTATAAAAAGAAGATGTATTGCAATAGTGAATGATAATTCTTAACCTCTTTTGGGGTCCTACAGGTGGAGAAGCTGTTTCATCACTCTCCTCTGGCTCTACGCTCACATCAGATGATGTGGCTGCTGCTTGCCTCTCGCCCTCCATGTTGATATATATTGAAACAAGATGGCATAATTTTTGTTTTGTTTAGTGTTGGAACAAAAAATGCATGATGTATGTTTATGCATTTCTAAAATTGCATCTCTAAAATTGTTGTCTAAAATAATTTTCATCTTTAATCTGTCTTCAGCTTTCATGTCACCATCTAACAGAACATAATTTTTCAACCACTGGAATCCAAATGCTGGCTCTAACAGAGATGCAATAAAGTAAGCAGTAGTGTATGGAAATTTCCTTAGGCCTCCTCCCTCAGCTTCCTTATCACCAGGCATGTGTAGTGCACTGAAGGGCTCTGAAAATCTTGTTTTTAAAGAATGATCTAAAGCTCTCACTAGTTTCCCACAATACTTCACATTTGCCGGGTTTTTTTCCAGATGGGAGTGCAAGGTGAGCACACATGGCAAATCTACACTTACTGTGACAACCTTGTCACCCTGGGTAAAAAGAATTGTAACTAATGCTCCTACGCTGTCACAAAGCTAACACAATAGCAAGTGGCAAATTAATAAAGCATGCTAATAATTTGAAATGGATGTCTCTAAGAAACTGTCATGATTCCTAAGATGCGCCTTAAAAAAGCTGCAGTGGAGGGGCATTGTGTAGCGTAGTGGTTAAGGCAGGCGCCCCATGTTCAGAGGCCTCAGTCCTCGATTCAGCTGTCCAATGTCACTTCCCCACTTCTCACCTCCTTTCTGTACACTGTCCACTTTACAAAAAGGCCCCTATGCCCACCAAAACTTAAAAAAAATAAGCTGCAGTGGATGATGAAAGTATTTTGGTTTAGGCAGTGTAAAGCTCCAACCAATTTTGGGTTCAGTTGATACTGTGCAAGTGGATAACATGGTTTTGGTGTGGAGTTCTGCCAAATATAAAAAAGTTAAAGCTGCAAGCAGCCTTGCATGGCCCTCGCAGCTTAGCACAGCTCCAGCCTGTGTCGCCACCACGTGTCAGATTTTGCTGACTCAGAAGCAGACAGGCAACTCAGAGAAGGCATGTTCTTTAATGATGAAAGGTACTTACAAAGAGCAAAAACACAGGAACCGGAGGACGGGAAACAATGACGACAAACCAGCGAGCAGTGACTGACAGAGAAGGGCTTAAATATACTGAGGAGAAGTGGAAAGTGACAAGGAGAAGACCAGGGACTAATTAGCGGTTGCAGGTTAGAGGGAAAGCACAGGTGGAATCAATCAGCAGCTGCGGCAGAGAGGAGGAATGGCAAAGAGGAAACAGAGAGAAACAAAGAAAGACAAGACAGAAGAACTCCTAAATAAGTACACTGGTGAACGAAGAAGAGAACAGGACAAAAGGGAATAAATACTGAAAGGAGAGGGAAATAAGAAAACCATCCTTATAAAAGTGAAGTTAAACAGAGCTAAAGGGAAAATAAGGAAATAAGGAAAAGCACTAAGACTCAAACACAAACACCTAACATCATGACACCACGGGCCTCATGTGGGCCGCTGCCTCAACACTTCCACTAAGCTTGCTGGTTAGTTCTGCATGGTAAATTGTGCATAAGACACAGAATGGCAGTTTTAACCAAAAATAGACGGCTTTCTTTGGGGTTGGACAATTGTTGGAAGATATATTTTTGTAGGTCTTGTTAAGTTACATATGTGCATCAAATTTTATAATCTAGAAATCGCCACAAGGGTACCTGAAACTGTTCAACTTCAGACCACCTTCAGACCATTCACATCATCAAATGGTTATGTTGCAACTGTCATTTTGTATTTGTACTCATTGATTTCCTTTAAAGAGGTGAAAGATAAGCTGGTCCTCAAAAAATTTTTTTAAGCTTTTGTGTAAAATTGAATTCCCTATACAAACCACTTCATTCATTTTTAACTCATTCTCTCCTCTACTACAATAGGACTAAAACTATTTAACCATCAGAATAATTGTTATAATTAAACCACCGGTTAATCTTTTGACTTCCTGGCTGAACATAACTTGAAGACCACTGTTTCCAATCCCAATGAAATTGGGATGAAAGTCATTTTTAAAAGTTATGACCATATAAACTTTATTGTCTTGTTTGTGCTTTTTTCAAACAATCAATCAATATTCATTTGAAAATACTCATTTTCAGCTCTGAAGTTTCATGCGTCAGACAGGCCTTCATTATATCACAACCTATTATTATTAAAATCAATCAATCAATTACAACCTTACATGTTAAAGCTACAAGAGCACACTGTTCTGTAAAGCCTTTTAATTCAGAGTATTTTTCAAAAAAATGTCCAATTCAGTGCAAATAAGGGTTAATAGCATTACAATGTAGATTTATTTCAGCATGCATTCACAGCTACTTTATTCTTTAGAACACATCCATTAACAATATCAGAATCTGTATTTTGAGCTGCTGCCTCTGTAATTAGTCCCTGAGTAGACTCTGATCTCCCTTTCACACATCCTCCAGTTTCCCTAAATACACCTGCTGCACCTGTGTTACAAAAAAAATGATACTTGTAAAGTTTTAGCAAATTTGATATGGAGAACAGGGGCAAAACATGCACGCTTATTTTATATTATTTTCATCATATTCTCTTTCAATGGGCTTTGTTTATTTATTGTTCTCCCAGAAAGAGAGATCATATTTATCCTGTTTTAGCTTCCCTTCACTGGCTCCATGTTAAATCCAGAATAGAATGTATAATCTTCCTTCTTTCATATAAAGCCCTTAATAATCAAGCTCCATCATACATCAGAGATCTGATTGTTCCATATGTTCCCAACAGAGCACTTCGCTCTCAGACTGCTGGTTTACTTGTAGTTCCAAGGATTTCTAAAAGTAAAATGGGAGGCAGATCTTTTAGTTATCAGGCTCCTCTCCTGTGGAACCAGCTCCCAGTTTTAGTCAGTCAGGCTTAAAACTTTCCTTTTTGATAAAGCTTATAGTTAGGGTGGCTTAGGTCATCCTGAGCTATCTCTGTAGTTATGCTGCTATAGGCTTAGACTGCTGGAGGACAGACTGACCACTTTTCTTCACTCTGCTACTTTCTTTTGTACTACTCTCACTTTGCATTATATGCTGTTATTTCAACTGTTAACTCTTTTTTCTCAGTTTTTTTCTCCCCATTGAAGGTACACCTGGTCTGGTATCCTGCTTAGGTACAATGCCGTTTGGACGGGGAGCATTAACTAGGATGATGGTCTCGGGAGACTGAACATCCCCCGTCTCCTGTTATCAACTTTCACTTTCTTTAACATAGAAAGTTCTCTTATATCAGATCCTCTTTTCTTTCTGTGTCTCTGCTCTGTCTTCTCAAACCCCCAGACGGTCGTAGCAGATGGCCGCTTGCACTGAGCCTGGTTCTGTTGGAGGTTTCTTCCTATTAAAGGGGAGTTTTTCCTCTCCCCTGTTGCTACATGCTTGCTCAGTACGAGGGAGTAGTGAGGGATTACTGTGGTTGAAAGTCTGCATCAACGGGACGCAACCTCAAGTCAATGACTCGATGCAATCTGCTGGGATTCATTTAATAGGAAACTAACTAAAACTTTAAACTAATTGGAATGTTTGGATGATTGTATTGAAATTACTTGTCTTGCAAAGTACCTTGAGATGACATCTGTTGTGAATCTGCGCTATATAAACTGAATTTAATTGAAATTGTCTTAATTTTAAAGAAGAATATATATAACAAGCCACACTGTCATTTGGGCATAGAAAGTTGTTATATTGGAACGAATGCCTGCTTGTTAACACACCTGTACTTTCCATACTGACAAGAGAAATCCCCTCATCACAACTGACTCCTGCTTCTGAAACTGCTGTAGATCAGGTTTAAAAATTGTCATAATTCTCAGCAAACATCTCCTAATTGTACAAAGCATCTGATTAATTCATATCAGTTTTATTAATGTAGTGCTGAATAAGCTAGCATTGCAGGGCACTTTTCACATGGAGCAGGTCTACACCATGATCTTCATATCAATACTAATAATATTCACTCAAGTAATCCTCCCCATTCTGGACTTGTGGACTCATATTGCTTGGTGTTGGATTTTCTTTCTAACTCTGAGGAGCTACAAGACAAAGTTTCCCAGTTATGTGACATCATATTATTATTAAAATGAGATATTATTTTAGTTGCCACAATGTCACACAATTCATTAACTTGAATGGTGGTTTGCAGGCAAAGTTAAACATGTTGTCTTGTCTTGTCATGGATGAGTGACGACCTTTATCTTCAGTTGTATTTTCTAAATTCTAACTATCTAAACTGTCAACTATCTGGCTAGTGAATTTTAATAGAGTCACAAAGCACTCTTCAGGCAGTTGAAGTCCTTCAGGATCTTGTAGTTTATTATGCAGAAGTATGACACACGCTGATAGACCGACAGACAGACTAGCAGACAGACTGAAAATACATTTGATCAGACCTCTTAATTTATACCTTTTTGCCTCCCACTGGTTCCCTCCTTTTTCTTTTCATGTTTACCCCTGTTTGATTATCATTGGCTGTTTTCTATAAACTATGATGAAATGGACACACCTGTTATATGACACAAACACCCTCATATGGGCCTGAGTACGTATCCCAGCTATCAGCTCAGGTGGACATTTTAGCACACAAAGATCACAGTGTACCAACGGATGCACTTCAGTCCACAGACCTGATGTTTTTCTCGTCTCCTATCATTATACTTCAGCCTACACAACAAATGCTTTTTTCTGACATAGACAGTCTCCAGGGTCTCAAATGATGTTCACATTTTTATGTTCCCAATCTTAAGGCACAGGTGTGTTCTCAAAAAGACACTCTACATGTTCATAGGCATGGACATGAAAGACACTCTGCATGGCTTAAGGCATGAATGTGTATACAACAAAAAGACAATGTTTGCACTGTGTGACTGACAAACATAATTCCACCTGTCTCTGGCCTTTTCCAGAATGTTTTCCCCTTTTTCACTGTTTGTTCTTTTAGTACTGTTTACCATTTAATACTCCACAGTCTTACCCGTTTCATCATCCTAGTTTGTTGTCACAAACCGCGAGCTTGTTTGTTTTTTTGCACAATTAGCAGCACCTGCTTCCAGAGTTTTCTCTTTTTAATTTTAGCCTCCTCCGCGCCACCCTTGCTCTTTCTACTTTCAAACACCACTGACTGAATGCTCTGACGTGTTACGTCAAGTTGCACAACCAAGAAAAACAAAAATGCCAGTGGAGGCAATCACGATAAAACTTGGAAAAGATATACAGTTCAGTAATATATTGCAACACAGGTGGCGCATGCATCAGCGTCAGTGAGACGCACGGAGCTACGGAAAGGGGATCCATTGCTGGGTCTCCAAATGGCCTCGGGGTGCCAAATGCCCGCATGACATCTGCTGCAAAGGAGGACCACCAAAAGCCCCGATCAGCTCCACTCTGAGTACCTGGTCCACGGTTGGGCCCGGCAGGGGTGGTGGTGCATGGAGCAGCCACAACCGCTCTCCACTATGGGGTCAGATCAGTCTCATTAAGAATAAACTCATGCAGGGTTTTTCACAAATTCACATGCTCATTCACAAATGCACACGCTCTGGTTCACAAATATCATTTTGAAAAAACACTTGTAATATAACTTCACAAATGCACACGATCTGTTTCAAAAATGCACACAATCTGTTTCACAAATGCACACAATCTGTTTCACAAATATAATTTTGATGGAAGCTTCAAATATAAACTCATAGATCATACGAATCGCTAAATGTTCATTTACGAACCACTTCTCATTCGCGAATCTCTCTGTATTTGTGAGAGAATTTTGTGTGGTGAATTTTGAGACTGTTGTAACGTTGCAGGTCAACAAACGTCAACATTGGCTAATGAATCTGTCAATCAAATTTACGATTCTGATTGACAGATTCGTCAGCTAACCAATGTCTTCGTTTTCAGCCAGTCGTATGGTTCCTTACATTTTCTCCTCACTAGCAGAGCTGTTATGTGCGCATGCGCCATGAAATTCAACCGCGACACATGGCGAAATGTGGTACTTACCGTTTGAGACTGATGCATGTCGCTACTTATCGCCATGTGTCGCGGTTAAACTTCACTGCGCATGCGCACATAACAGCTCTGCACTTAATGCACTACACTGCTCAATATAAGCATGTTTAATAACTTTATGTGCCACGAGAAACCCTAAATTGGAGTAATAATGCTCAATTTATAGCCTGTTTTCTGAATGCTAGCATGGTAATGCCATACCTTGTCCTCCTATACACTAAAAACATGCCAGTGGTTAAGACCTCTGCTCCAGCATACCTTCAGATCTCCATCTTTCAACAAAGCATGGGATATTACTGTTCCCAGGATTTACTCCTAAAACACCCTATATGTCTAGCAGATGACATTCAGTCTATGTTCTCTCTGCCTGCTGTTGGATAGAAAATTAGCTGAATGTATCACCAGAGGTCATAATAACAGAAAGCTGTGCACAATAAATTTAATCTGCACTGTCAAATATTTTCAATCAGGGATTTACACGCCACCCTGTGATGGGACTTAGGCATAAGAGGGAAGAGGACAACAAAGCCATCACATTCCTCCAAGACATGATAACACTCTTCTGTGGACTTAAGATTGGTCAAACAGGTAGCTGGAAACCAGTGCAAAAAGGAATTGTGATGGCAACATCTACAATTTTATCAATCCAAAAGACATGCTTGACCATGGACATATTCTGTACCATTTTACAGGATACAAACAAAATCATCAAATATTCCAACATCCGTGATGGATGCTCTAGTTCAATAAAGCAAAAATGATGACAGTCTAAACACTGAAGGAATTCAAACCAGGAGAGCTGTGTCGACCATCACATGACGCCTTCGGTCTGGTCCAATAAGTTGAGGACCTTCTCCGAACAAGGTCTGGTGCATCTCTCATGGAGCTCCCAAATACCATGGCCACTTTAGAGAGAAAAGCAAGTCTGTTAGAAAGCATGCTCCCTGTATGTCATGATGTGCAACAAAACCCCAAAAACCAGCAGATTCATCAGGCTGAGACTACAAATGGCAGCAAAACAGATCTTCCATAAGAAAGAAAAAAGTGCTGTCCAAAACTGGGCATCTTGGAAGTACAAGACAAACAAAAAACAGCAATGCAAAACAGCATCTGATAGCACAACAAGCAAGCCCCCACCAAACACCTTGATCGTTGCCATGGAGGAACTTGGTCTCTTTTTTGCAAACAACCCCCCACCCACATATGCTTCAACACCTATATATATATATATATATATATATATATATATAGTATGTTTTGGTGGGATTTTTTTTTTGTCCCTTGTACTTTAATTTCAACGGTTCTACATATGTTATTTTAATCATACATAGTCTTGGCATGTTCAGGGAATAATAAAAAAAAGATTGCAATGCTTGCATTAGCTTTGGTATGAAATAAAGTCATTTCTGATCATTTTGATTTTATTTTGACAGCCTCCCCATCACCACCCAGCCACCTCCAGCACTCCACTTACCAACTTATGTATCACTCCATCACTGACAGAACTGGGAAGTTCCACCAAACCTGATCACTGATCAGCTCTCCATTAAGCAACTCATCTGAAAACAGGAAGATGGACATGAATGCAACGCAGTGTTACCTGTAATAGTTTAATGAGACTTTTTTAGTTAATCTTCAACAGTTATTATTTAGGCTGACATTCTAAATAATTCTTCAATTCTTGTGTGCTAAAAAAGATTGTAATCTCTACTTAATCAAATTATTACAAACGATAATTTCATAAAACAAGTGCAAATGAACAGTTCTGCAGTAAATATCAACTTTATAAAGGTTATGGTGTTCAAGTACTTTTCTTTAAATCTCTTGAGTCAGCTCTTATTATTTTGGAGAACACAAAACAAGTAAACATCATATCTTGTTACTTTGGTGATCCTGTGTGCCATATGCTTCGGCAGTTTATTGCAGTCAGTTCCTATGTGGTTTAACTGAAAAATAAAGAAATAATTTCTCATCTTCCCAATCACATTTTTCTTTACTGATATCTCCATTTATGCTTCCATCTCTGATGCATCAAAGTCAGTTAAAGACTGTTGATACAGCGACCAGCAACTCATTATTTTAGACAAAAAAACAATCACCATTAAAATTAATGAGATATAAAAGTGTAAATCCTATTTCAAACTGTGATGAATATTTTTAAAAAGCTGAATTTGACATACTGATATAAACCCGTCAATAGGTCGTCAAGCTTTTCCAGACCTCTGCTACTCACAATTAGCTACCTGCAGTTAAACTACAACTAGCTCATTAACACAGTTAATTAACCAAAACTGGCAACATTAAATATGACCCTTGACTTATTTTTGGTACAGAGCAGTCAGCTAACGCTTTTCAATGCTAAAATTTTTTATGATTCCTTCAACTTACCGGAACAATAGTTCCGAAAACGCTGAGGATGAACTGCGGTCAATGACACTGCTCTGTTTGGACTATCTGCAGCAGCAGACCCAAGTGACTTTCCATTCCATTCTTTCCATAGAAGTCTATGGGAGTGACGTCAATTTTAAAATTTTCACGGGCAGGAGAAACCTGTTTAGGTTGGATGGGCTTTACCTCAACAGACAGGGCACCCGCATGCTGGCAATTAGCCTGGCATGCCCATGTCCCCCCCTGTTTACCACATTGGCCCCATCTGCCCCTGCCCTTTCTGCCCTCTCCGCCACATTCTGATGTCCAGCTGGTCCCTGCTCCAATGAACTCAGCCCTGAATTTAACAGTAACTCGTATATTGGACTTGGATCTTGCCATACCTCATTCATACCTGTCATTATCAGCAGAGAGAACAAAAATATCATAAACCCAGCAAATGCAACCCAATAATCTCAAACAGTTACCAAAAGTCCCACTTTCGCTCAATCATACAGTTACTCCATCTCCAGTCACTATCAATATGGCTCTTTTAAATGTTTGCTCTCTGCTGAACAAAACTTTTATCATCAATGATCTGATTTTAGACCATTTTCTTGATTGATTTTAAGGTTCTTTTAATGTTTTTTAAGTGTCTTAAGGGTCTTGGGCCTTCTTATCTTTCAGAACTGCTTTTACCATATAAACCTTTGCAGTCTCTGCGCTCCTCTGGTTCAATTCAACATCAATAGCTATGACTAAAAACGTAATATTATTATAACTATTGATGAGATTCAAAGATTTAATTGATTAATTGGGGCACCACTCCTATATTAACGTAATATTCGGAGAATTTCCAGACTTTCAGTCTCCTCTGAAGGATGTGAGCTCAAAAGCTGTGAAGAGTAACTGCAGACATGCTAGAGAAAATAGAGAAGCTTCTCTTTAAAATATAGCAGGGTTTATTAACACAATAGATTAACCTTACAGCCAACTCACTGTGTCAACTATTCTATTCTTATGCATACAATCTACAAACTACCAACGATCTTAGAAAAATTTTGAAATGGAGGACAGTCAGCAGGGCATCACTTCCAAGATGCTGGTTTCACCTCTGTGTGTGTGTGTACGCGTGTGAGAGAGCAAGAGCGGGAGAGAAGAGTGTGTGTGTGTGTGGGGGGGTAAAGTCTTTGTTCTTATCGGTCCCTTGCTCCAATCTGTGAAGCAATGAAACACAGGCTGGAAAGCATGGGCATCAAAGGCCGGCCTCACCCCACAGTGGAGATGGTGTGGAACAAAGGGACAATTAGGACTAGTTTTAGCAGACGATGGACACCATGTGACCCGGTCTTGGACAGGCAGCCAGTCCAGACAGGTGGCGGTACTGCTACAATCGACTGACCCTAACAGAATAAAGGAAAAGGAAGAGAGAAGAGATATAGCACTGCTTATAGCAATAACCAGTTAACAACACAGAGCATACAACACTCAAGGCCAGCGTGCGGCGACGCTAATTGGCGATGAGTACACAGTGGTTTACAAGTTCACAAACTTTTATCAACCAACAGAAGGACGGGATGTAACCCGTCGGACCTAACTCCTTTTCCCAGACTTAGCAGAAACAAACCAGGTTTATACTACTTGGGGATGATTTTCTTCCGTCCACACCAGTCTATGGCGAACGATGGAGAAAAGGTAAAGAAAATGTTCAAACGGTGGTAGAAGTGGCCTTGCACAGCGAGGTCAAGGATGGACGCGTCCAAATGCAGGCAATGACCGGAATCGGGCCTGTCTTCAGAGAGCTTTCTTGGTATAGTTCAGATGCCAGCAGACTTCTTAGATACACAAACGTGAAGCCGGATAGCTTGGCAGGTAATACTTACAAGTTTTTAGGGGAGTTCTTTCCTGGTCCAGCAGGTTGGAACAAAAGAGGGAAAGTTGCTAGCATTTCAATTGAGCATCTCCATTCAGCTCAGCCATGAGCAGGGGAAAGACAATGATTTCATGTTCCGCGTCCCTTTATCAACTCTGCGATCTCATCACTGGCCACAGACCAATGAGAATGCTTTGAGGGCGGCGCAAGGAATGCTAGGAGATGCAGTCGAGTTTGTGGAAAATGAATCCCAACACATGCATGAAGGTTGGGTCTGGGGGGAAGGGGGGGTATAACTATTATCATGATTTTAATTATGTGGGGGAGGGATGGGAATGTGGTCTTTGTGGGGTCATTTTAATTCTATAAAGCACTTTGATTTGTAATTGTTGTATGAAAAGTGCCTGCATTCCAAAGCTTTGGAGTGTGGACTGAAAATTCGTGATCACCCCACTTCTTATAGCGTGACCTGGAAACCATCAGAGACACTTGCTCTGCAGAAATTAGAGTCCTTACAGGATGGTAAACAGCCAGTAATTCTGTAAGGTAGGGTGGTTCCAGACCACTGATGGCTTTAAGAACAAAGATAAGCACCCTAAAATGCATCCTGAACTGGATCAGCAGCCAGTGCAGATTCTGAAGTATCAGAGTGGTGTGTGAGTATTTTGGAGTGTTGGAGAGGAGACGAGCAGCGGCATTCTGTATGTGCAGAAGCCGACAGAGGAGAGACTGATTCAGTCCGGCATACAGGGCGTGAAGGAATGTACGGCCTTCTTCTTCTTCAGAACAGCCCTAGAAGAGAAAGGCTTCAATTTAGCCAGAAGCCTAATTTGGAAGAAACTCACCTTCCCCACTGCTCTTACCTGCTTATCAAATTTAAGAGCCCTGTCAAAAATGACTCCCAAGTTCTTTACAGTTGTAGAAAACTGTGGAATAGACGGGCCAAAGCATGGTGTGCTGTTCGGGTGAATGATGCACAAAAAACACAGAAGAAGAGGAGGAAGAAACAACAACAATGGAGCCCATCCAGCAGCTCATGGTTGTCTGTTTTGGTTTTTGGTTTTTTCTTTACACAAATACGACCGCTGTGTTTAATAAAAGGCTCCGTGCGGAACAGAGGACCGGTGTGTAAAGTTGTCGCAGGGGTGACGTTTAAACTTACTGCAGTGTTTATGAGTTCACACAATCAAAGGACTGTGTTATGTGATGCCAGTAGCTCTGCCCTAACCGTATCGGACCATTGTCTTGTGGACTTACATCTAAAAGGGGGACCATTAATGGACCGGTATGGGCCTGCTGTATGGGCCGCTTTTACAATGGAAACAGACAAAAAGGCGGACCGGACCGGACCGAGCTGATGTGCAGTTGTTGAGCTTGATCTTAAAAGGTGCAACAGAGTCCACGATCTAAGAGCAAACCAAATTTAAGGCAGCTAGGAAGTCACCTGGGCATGAGGGCAGAGTCAGAGTGACCATACAAGGAAAGTCAAAGTCAGAGAAAGCTGTAGCAAAGTTCGCTGTTGTAGAAGAGGTGAAAATACGGTGGCGTTGAGGGATAGAGGGCATGGACGCAGGTAGAACCACAATCACCTCGAAGTGGATGAGAGAGTGGTCAGTAACAGAAATGTCCACTATTTCATTTATTGACACTGGCAGTCCACGAGAAATTACTAAATCTAAGTAATTGACGAGAAACTCCCTGTTACAGTCTTTTGATCTCTAGGTGAGATCAAAAGACTGTAACAGGGTGTTAAAATCATGTCAAAATTCAGAAAATTCCTTAATAAAGTTTTTTCTCAACTTAGGTGGTCTGTAAATAACTGCACACAAGATGGGACAGTGCATTGTAAGTACAAATACTTGCAACTCAAAAGTGGAGTACACTCTAGTGGACATTTCGCAGCACTTCAATGACTGTTTGTATGCAGTGGCAATCCTCCCTGCCCTCCCCATTTGCCGTGGGGTGTTCAGGCCCAGGTAGCCAGAGAGGAGCTCGGAAAATGCACTGTTATCACCTGGGGGCACCCATATTTCAGTTAAAAAGAGCTAAATGTGGTTATTTGAGGAAATAGCATTGTTTAAGACGAATGTCTTATTATTAAGTGATTTGGAGTCACAAAGTACCATGTGAAGAGCAGTGGGGTCTTCCTGCGGTAGAGCAGCACATGAAACTGGACGAAGGCGGTCTTAGATGCAGCCCTGTATATATTCTCGAGTCGGTGACACAGAAACAGGAATCCGGTGGAGGGGCTAACCGGTTGCAGCCATTGGCAGGTGTAATCCAGATGCCTCAGATGCCAAGTTTGGCAAAATCTGCAGCTGGGACTTATGTCAGGGAACTTCAGTCCTATCCTGACAGACAAATTTGATTGCTGGTCTCAGCTGCAGTGAAGAACTGGACTGACTGGAGAGATCTTTGTATTAGCAAGTTCCAAAAGAACCAGAAGGAAGATTTATCGTAGTATGGTTGGGTGGAATTATCATTCCTGGAGTATGAGCTCATCTAGTGGTCAAGATTTTTCTGTTTGGCACAATGACAAAGAAATATTTGCCCCCTCCTTCCCCATCTCTAACAGAGTAGCAATGTATGTGGACTGTCCTGCTGGCATTCTGTCCTTCTACAGAGTCTCCTCTGTGAAGTTGACCTACAGGGGGGAGGAGAGCAGTTTAAAAAACAATTCCCACTTTCTATGTGTTTGGTAACAGCCAAAGGAAATGTCCACATGGAGCTTTAGTTTCTGCTAAAAATATGCTTAAATATGCTGAGGAGGAGTGAAAGTGGCAGGGAAAAGACTAAGGACTAATTAGAGAAAAGCAGTTGCAGGTGAGAGGGAGAGTGGAGGTGGAGACAATCAGCAACTGGGCAGGGAGGCAAAAATGGCAAGGGGAACAGAGTAGAATATGAAGGAAATTACAGAAGGGGAGAGAAAAACTATCATAAATAAGAATTGATGACTAACTAGAAGAAACTAAAGATAAAAAGATATCAAAGGAACAGAAACTTAAAGGAATACTACAATTATAAAGTAAAACATAACAAATGTCAGAATCAAGAAATTTACTAAAATGATAAGATAAACTGAATAAGGTAATAAAGTAATTGAAACTCAAAACACAAACACCTAAGTAATCTAGCAGAAGTTTCCTATGACCTCTTGCTAAAAAAATCTAAGGAAATGCTCTTTGATTTCATTTAGAAGAAAATATCTTAGTTGATTCAGAAAAAGGTGATGATGAATAAATTGAGTTCAGGTGGTTTTAATGTTGTAGGTTTTCATAGCCTCACCTCTACTATCAAAGTCGAATGGATCCAGAAATCCTGATTGAATCCAAATTCAATATGCTGTTGTGTTTCAATACAGATACTGAAGCCTTTCGGAGACCACCAGTTCTGTCAGGAGTGGACCAAAATTCCAGCAAATTATTATGAAAAGTTTGTGGAAGGGGCACACAAAACCTTTGACCCAAGTCAGACAGTTCAAGTACTGGGGAAATATATACAAAATTCAGATTTTGAAAGCATTAATTAATAAATCTCTGACATATTTTTTCTTTTAATTATTGTGGAATTTAGAAAATATAAATAATTTTATTAAGTCTAACCAACCTAAAACAAGGTAAGTTTGGTCTGATTTAACTCCAGACAGTAAGAAAAAAAGGTGTATATGTCTTTTTATTCAGTGTATGTAAACCTCTAGATTAAACTGAAATATTAGAGCAAACAAAGAAAATTAAAGAATCAGTATTAAATGAACAGATCCAACAGTGATATTTGTGGTGCTCTGTCAGTCATCTGTCCCGTCCTTACAACTCTTTGTAGATGACTGCAGGAATCTGCAATGCTGCCTTCATAAAACACAGTGAATACGTTTACATGCAGCCAATATTCGGGTTATGGTCGGGTTAAGGTCACTATTTGGATTTCTGAAACATTCGGAATCAAATCAAACCAAAGTTTATTTATAAAGCGCTTTTCATATGAGAAGTTGCATCACAAAATGCTTTACAGATTAAAATGACCCCACATAAAACCACATTCCCATCCCTCCCCCACAGATTTAAAAGCATGGTCAGTTATACCCCCCCCTCCCCCAACCCAACTCCCATACACACACGCAGTTAAAAGCATTAGTAAAAAAGGACATTGGGCCGAGTGCAGATGAACCATGCAAGGAAACACCATCAGAGGAGCCATCTGCCCTGGCAGCAGTAGATCAACAGCAGCAGCCGAGGCACCGACACAGGGCGCCCAGCGGAGGCAAGGCCAAGACCCCCACCTCCACCCAAGCTCCACCAGGCAGCTACAGCCGATCACCGCTCCCAGGGCAGAGGGCTACCACAGAGGAAACACTGGAATGGGGATTAAGATAAATTAAAATATAGAAATAAAGAGTAAATTAATGTGATAAGATTAAATAGTAAAACTGATCAAATATAATCATATAAAACATGCAGAGAATAACCCAATTACATGCGTGAGCAGAGATAGTTACTGTACACATGAAATTTGTAATCAATTGGCATATCTCGATGTAAACGGCGACACACAGTTAGCGTCAGGATGTATGGACAACCATGCGTCATTTCCGATTCTTCTTCCTGTTTTTTTATGCACATACAAGAAGTTCCTCTACTCAAAAGACCAAGATTCCTTGCGAATAGAACATGTGCAGAACACAAATCAATGTACCTTTTGATGGGGATATGCCAATATGCGTTTACATGATCAAATATTCAGGTTAGAAAAGGGGTACCCGAGGGGTAATATTCGCGTTTTTAAAAACCCGAATATGCTCATATTCGGGTTTTTGCCTGTGTTTACATTGCCGTGCATAACCGGGTTATTACTAATATTCCGGTTTTGAATGGGTTATTGGCTGCATGTAAACGCAGCCACTGACACACTTTCCAAGGTGTTAGCCAGTGAACTGTACAGGCATATTTTGCATATCCAGTTCTTTAAATTAATGCCTTTTTCAGTTTGCAATGCCTGCAAAACTGCATTCTATGTGCTGTAAAAAAAATAGTATTTCACCTTCAGAATATTGCTAAAATAAGAAACATCCTTTCTAGGAGTGATGCTGAGAAACTAGTCTGTATGACGTGTCTAGGGGTGGCCAGATGATAACATTAAAAAAGATGATCCATCCTCAGCAGACCTCAAGCAAATTCACGTTATATCGCAATTTATGAGATTTATTTACAAATATTACTATTTACATGAGACTTTTTTGACAGTGATAAAAAAAAAGAGATGGGTGTAACTTCAGGGTGAACTAAAGCCTGAAACAACAAACAAAAGAAACGACCTAAGGATTACCTACGGAAAATAAGAAACCAAATGGCACACACTTACCTCCCTAACTAAGGAAAAACAGGAGAAAATGAATATCAAAAATAAAACGCAGTTTACACCTACAAACTCCTTAGTTTGACTTCACAGGGTGGTACAGTGCTGCAGAAACAAAAGTGTGGCTGTTTGGGATGAGCAGAGGAGTGAACGTTAGCAATCTGCAGCAATGTCATTATATACATCATGTCCTCTTCAGACACCAATCCGGAGTCGCCATGTTCTGCAGACCACCAATCACGGACGTGCACCTGCAGAGAAAAATTTGCATGTTAAATTTTGACACAGCGGTAACTTACGACCGCAGTCGTAAAACAACTCCATGCATTTGTGACCTCAAGGCTGGACTACTGTAATTCTTTACTATCAGGTAGTTCACAAAATGCCATTAAAAGCCTTCAGTTGATCCAAAATGCAGCAGCAAGAGTTCTGATGAATATTAAAAAGAGAGATCACATTTCTCCTGTTTTAGCTTCCCTTCATTGGCTCCCTGTTAAATCCAGAATAGAATTTAAGATCCTCCTTCTTACATATCAAGCCCTTAATAATCAGCTCCATCATACATCAGAGATGATTGTTCCATATGTTCCTAACAGAGCACTTTGCTCTCAGGTTTATTGGTAGTTCCTAGGATTTCTAAAAGTTAAATGGGAGGCAGACCTTTTAGTTATTAGGCTCCTCTCCTGTGGAACCAGCTCCCAGCTTTAGTCCGTGAGGCAGACACTCTGTTTACTTTTAAGGCCAGGCTTAAAACTTTCCTTTTTGATAAAGCTTGTAGTTAGAGTGGCTTAGGTCATCCTGAGCTAGCTCTGTAGTTATGCTGCTATAGGCTTAGACTGCTGGAGGACAGACTTACCAATTTTCTTCTCTTCACTTTTCTCTTCTACTACTTCCCTCCAGTTGCAGTATTTGCTGTTATTTTGATTAATGACTTTGGGTTTTTTTTCTGTTTTATTTTTCCCAAGAAGCTACACCTGGTCTGGTATCCTGCTTAGCTGCAATGCCCTGTTGGACAGGGGGCATCCCAGTAACTGAGCATCCCCTGTGTCCTGTTATCAACTTTTGACTTTCTTTAATATAGAAAGTACTCTTACATCAGTACTTTGGTTCTTTCTGTGTTTCTGCTCTCTCTTCTCAAAAGCCCCAGACTGTTGTGGCAGATGGCCGCTCATACATGCTCATAGTAAATACTGCCATATTTACTATGTTGGGGAAACCCAACAGTATTCTGACCCGTTTCACCAAACATAGGTATAATATTTTGAATAGAAAGGAAACACAGGTACCCTTAGTGGAGCACTTTATTGAGCATGGCTGGAAAGCACTGACAGCCACGGTGCTGCAGTGTATCCCAAACTGGTCTACAGCACAGAGAAGGAGAGCAGAAAGGATCTGGATCCACAGACTGGAGACAGTGACCCCTAGAGGCCTGAACGAGAGGTAGAGTGACACTAGTAGACAACATGCAGGAGAGCCTGTGCACAAAAGATTCTTCATAAAATAAAATAAATTATGGACAACCCTGAGCATCCTCTTCATGAGACTGTCATACAACAAGAGTGTCTTCAGTCAGAGGCTTTTTCAGTTTATCTTCAGCTGCAATACAGACCGCTACGGGAAATCCTTCCTGCCCACAGCCATCATCATCTACAACAACTCCTTAAAGAATTAATTATATGAGCTACAACAACACTTACTTTCCCTCTGAGATCAATAAAGTATTTTTGAATTTGAATACTGAGCCAGGTTCTGGTTCAGGTTCTGCTGGAGGTTTCTTCCTGTTAAAGTGGAGTTTTGTTCTCTCCACTGTTGCAACATGCTTTCTCAGTATGAGGGATTGCTGAGGGATTGCTGTGGTTGGAGTCTGCATCAACGGGGCACAACTGCCAGTCAATGACTCGATGCAATCTGCTGGGATTCCTTACATAGAAAACTAGCCAAACCTTTAAACTGATTGTATTGAAATGACCTTCATGTAAAGTGCCTTGAGATGACATCTGTTGGGAATCGGTGCTATATAAATAAAATATAAGCTGAATTGAACTGAACTAGCCAACTACTATAACAATAAACTAAATGATGTAGGCTACTCTAATCTGTAGAGGCTTTCCCAGAAAGAGACAAATAAAGGATTTTTCTATTCTCAGACATTTTTCATCATTTTTATAATCTAGACAAATATCTACTCCATGAAAATGTATTCAGTAGCATGTTTGTTCAGTTTCTCGTCAGTTTCTCTATGTATCTCACCAGTCAGCAGGTTAGGTTGGAACTGGTTTTGACTAGTTTCTGCTCTAATTGTCAGCTTCAGTCTGGATGATATATTAAAGTTTATTCACTTTTAATATTAGCCACGTTAACCGCTAATTACAACTAAGCAGCAATAGATTGGGTGCGCTGGTTATTTTCTCACTTCACTATTTAGTAGCCCGGGTATTTGTATTTGCCCTGCTTTCTGAAGAAGGGTAGCAAATTAGGGGAGACAAAAATGGGTCCGTTTATATTGATTTTGATGCAAATTAGTATCTTTGAATATTTTCTTTTAGGATTGATTACATCTAAATGTCTTTTTTTTAATCAACTGTGGCCTGTTAGTCAACTTGAGCGGCACCTGAGATATCCTATCATGTTCCAGAGATGAAAAATGTTTCCCTGGCCACCCTTCTAGCTCTGCCACTGACCCCATTAGGGAAGATTTCTGGCATCAATAACTTGTTTAAAGTCATACCACAGCATTGCAGGTATATTTGACACCAAGTACTTCAAAATCTTTGTTTTACTCATGATGTAAGGGAACAAACACATTCCAAACAAAAAAAGAAAAAAAAGAATTGGGGATAGTCAAGGTTAGGGATGAGAATCGTTAGGGATTTATCGATACTCTTAACAATACTCCTTATCGATCCGGTACTTTCTCGGTATCCTTATCGGTACTTTTTTTTTTAAACACTAAAACAAAAGGGGAAAAACACAAATAATGAACTGTAGTTTAAGATTTTTTTTTAAACTTAGATAAGAAGGAAGCTGTTGTTAAAAAATATCCAGCATTTATTCATTGTAAGAATAAAATAGCAGGTTAACTGTAGTTTAAGTAAACAATTTTTAACTTCAACTATTTGTTTGTCCAATCTTTCTTAGATAAAAAAATTTGAGCTCTCACAATAACTGCGGCAGTGAGGCCTGCAGAGCTTTAGATGGTGTTCTGTGTTCTTCTATAACCTCCTGGATAAGCTGTTGGTGATAAGTATTCAAGACAAAGGATAGTTCTAATAAGAATCAGGGACTGAAAGAAATCAATGTCACAAATGTTCTGACTAAAGTCAGGGGGATCAGGATTCTGGTTAACACTACCAAAACAGCAGGTGGTGGAAAATGCACCTCTTTACGTTGAGTGCCACCTGCCAATAAATCACAAGAAGAAGCTGTTGGTGACCTCTGGGAGTAATTTTGGTAAAACAGCCACTCCTGGGAAAGTTTGAGCACTGTTCACTGTTTCTTCCTCAGTGGATAATGGATTTCACTGTGGTTCTCTGCAGTCCCAAAGATTTAGAAAGGGCTAGTATTAACCCTTTCCAGACTGATCTCAGTGACTGTCTCATTTGTTCTTGAGTTTTTTAAGATCAGGAGATGGTGTGCTTTTTGAGACCCTTTAGTTCACTTCATGTTGTCTGGCACGTCCAGGTCAAATTATATCTTGATTCTACAGAAAAAGCAAAACAAAAACAAAAAAAACCCCCAAAAAACCAAGTTAAACAAGCAGGAGAAAAACACTTTTAGGTGATGCAATGTTAGAACATTTTAATTGCTTTTATAACCTTCTGGGAGTAGCATATTAAAGGTGTGCTTCAGTAACTGCTTGACATGTCCGTGTCTGTCATGTAAAATAGAAGATATTGCAGCATTGGATTGCATACATCATTGGTGAGTGAGTTAAGTGCTACACAATCAGAATACTAATATAGAAAATGTACCACGAAGACATCTACTGCATTATGTTCCCACACTTTAAGGCGAATGAGTTTTTAGGCAACCATGTGGGATGTATTGCTTTTTAAATGTAAAGTAGTAATTGATACTACATTAGTACTCAGTATCAACAAATGGTTGATCTTATAAGGCAAAAAACACTTGATCAGGACATTCCTAGTAAAAAAATACTCTGACTTTGATGGCCTGTGTTCTGTTTGTCAGGAGGCCAGCATCCACACAGAGAATGTGGGGTTCAGCCCATGGTTGCATTATTTATTGGCAATGACAGTGTTAAAATCTGAATTATATCAGCATGTAGACATGAGTTCTTGTTTTTCTGGTGGGAGAAGGGTGTATCTGAAACTTCCAGTGCAGTTTTTTAAAATCCACTTTAAAAGTGGTGACCAGCAGAATCCTCCTAAAACATTTCGATAAATACTGCACGGAAGACCTCAGACCTTCTGTCATTTAAAGAAGGCATCCTCTTCAATATGCCTTTTTTAGATAATATTTTGTTTTTGTCACTTAAAAGCACCTTCTTACAGAGTTTTCCTCTCTGATCTCATTCCACAGAAGATGGCTGTGCTAACAGATCTAGGAGTCCCCCCAGTGGTCAGACCTCAGGGCCCATGAAAATGGCTTTAGACAGTTAAGCTTTAGAGAATACAGAGAAATGTATCACTCTGGTAAATAAAGTTGCTCTCCCAGATATCATACTTATGTTGTGCCGCAGATAGATAGGATTTGGCTATGAATAATTATGAATAATTGCTTAGGGCAATTATTAACAAGAATAATAATTTTATGTAAAAATTACCAAGTTTAGGGGCACCATCCTGTTGGATTCCAGGAACATTTATATATATATAGCCAAATTGTTCAGTCTCAGTTTATGTTTATGATTACCAGCCTGACAAGGCTGAGATAATTAAACAATAGATGAAGGAATAAGTTCTTACGCTGTGGACATTAATTGTACGCATCACTCCAAGTAATCCCAGACAACTTCTCTTTAAGTTAAGGGGACTTTATTTAGAAAATAGAAAATCCCATCTATTCTAAAGCATGCAAAAATTACTACAGATCTTAGACAATAATAATAGGTGAACATTAAACACAATTAACATGAAATGAAATCAGTGAGACAGCTGAGGTTCGGGTCAGAAAAGGAGGGGATGGCCCTCAGTCCAGGGGGCTCAAATCACAGATAGCCTAGGAGACAAAGTCATAAATCTCAGCTCTGTGCCAAGATGGAGGGGAGCATATGGGGTCTAAGAAAGAATCATAAAACTAGCTTTGGCTAAAGGAGCACATGGGGGAAGCGTCCATGTGGTAGGCCTCTGCTTTAGCGATAGACTAAAGACAATGGAGTTAAACTTTTCTGCTAAGACCAGCTAATGCAGGCCGGACTGAGCCCGACTGCCGATGGAGTTATCAGGGAGGGAGAGAGAGGGAAAACAAGAGGAAGAAAAAAAGAAAGGCGTGATCTGCTCAGGATAAAACAGACAGTTTCAAAGACAGCAATTTCACAGCTCAGACTTATACGTGTGACGACGCAAAAATGACCAAACAGGTACAGCGCTTAAAAACACTTTAACCAGCAATGAACGAGATCTAACTCGTTAAAACGTTTATCTCCGCCCAGACACAATATTAGTATAAATGAACCGGTTCAGTCCTACTTTGCCTTGAAGGAGGTCCAGTCCACTAGGAGGAGAGCAAATTGTGTCCGTAGTTGAGCAAGAAAAGGAAGAGTTATAAAAAAACCTGTACAGGATTTTAAGGACCGTGTGGCCCAAAGGCAGGCTGGATGGCCTGTAGGTCGACGTCTAACGAACTGTCTGGGAACAGTTCTGATATAGCTCACACGAGATACACAAACCGTATGAGCACTTCGAAGCGAGTTCTTCCCCAGTCCAGCGGGTCAGAACAAAAGAGAATCTTCACCGGTGAGATGTCCTCTGTTCAGCAGTAGTTCATCCAAGAACTTCCAGCTGGAGAACAATTCAAAATGGGCGCGACTACTCTTATAGCCCCCTTTGGCCTGTCATCGCTGATGTCACCGTGGGTGGTCATGGACCAATAGGAGTGTGTTGGGGGTCACTGCTAGGATTGTTGGGAAATGTGGTCTGCTCAGTCCATCTTTGAAATAGCTCCCAGACATCCAAAAGTCTGTTCAGTTCATCGTATGAGAAATGTAATCACAACACTTACCTCTGCCAAGGAGGTTATGTTTTCACCAGGGTTTGTTTGTTTGTCTCTTAGTTAGTTAGCAACATAACTCAAAAAGTTAAAGGTGGATTTTGATTAAATGTTCAGGAAGTGTTTGCAATGGGACCAGGAACAGGTTATTAGAATTTGGGGGTGATCGGAACTCTGCCATTACCAAAGAAGTAATTTCCGTGAATAACTACTGAACTAATATTGATATCAGTGTGAATCCAGCTGCTAAATGTAAGTTTTCATGGTCTAGGAATCTAAAAAGGTCCAAATTAGATCCCAACATTGGGGGAGGACTTAACCGCCTTGGCAGAGGTCTGCGCTTTCCGAGTGCTTTCTTAATTAAAACTACAAAGATGATAGAACATTGAGATTTAAATAATAAGAATGACAGTCGTATTACTATCTAAAATACCTCGGTGGTAATACTTACGATTATTAGTAATGTTCTTAAAATAATATGTCATTCTTTATTTTAAATCCTGTTTCCCTTGCTCCATACTTGCCATAGGGATCTGCCTAAACTGGCTCCATAACCTCCTGGTTCCAATCGCTAAAGCTCTCCCAGAAGGAACCCAGACAGTTGTTTGAGGGACGAGGTTGAAGATGGATTAACCAGTGTCATCCTTGCCAATGAGGACCAATGAGAAGCCAGGTAGGAAATGGATGAATCTCATTTGTTCTCATTATTTCCCCCAATAGCCATAATGCTCAGACAGACACACACAAGCCACTAGCTGTCATCACCATGAAACATTCCCATTAGTTATGCTCGGAGACCGTCTGTGTATGTGTGAGGTGATCACAAGGCTGCAAAGCTCCACAGGGGCTTCACATTATTCCTGCAGTTTTAAGACAATGACAAATAACTAATAAACATGCTCTAATAACAGGCATATTAGCAAAACAGACTTAGACAATAATCATCATAACATAACATATCTCCAGAGTGGGTTTAGGCATAGCAATTGTAACAGCATTTTTAGAGTTAGGGTTTTAATGTGACAGATATTTACAGTGCTTTTAATCATATTAACCTACATCCATTAAAGTTTAAATCAATATAAATTCGATGTATTAAATTATTTACCTGCCATTGACGTATCTAAAATTAAAAACAAATTGGTAATAAAAATAATATGGATGTCCCAATCAGGCACGAGAAGACTTCAGCCAAAACATTTGAGAAAATCCCTTTGACCTCATAATGGAATCAAAGTTTATATCTGGTAATACTTGCCCTAATGTACAAAGACAAAAACAAGTATAATTCATTCATGTAAGTTTATATTTAAGCCCTGGGTTTATTATTACCATTTAGGTCTTTTCATATTCAGTATTTATTGTCATTAGTTTTTTTCATATCAGGTAATTCCTTAGTGTTTAGCTTCTAATTTTCTGCATGTGTTTGTTCTTCGATGCATCTTGGTTTAATCTCTTATGCTAAATCTAATGTTCAATTTAATGTTCAATGTTCTGTGTTTTGGTAAATTACATCTGAAAACAGCAAAATCAAACAATAATTTAGTTGGATTAATCTTTTTTTCACTTGCTTCTGTTGGTTTCCCTTTTCTCTTCTTTAACTTAATATCCCTTTCTTTTTTTCCATTTGTCCTTGCTTTTTCCATCGCTCTCCTTCCACCAGTGAACTCCCCCAATATTTATTTATTTAGAATTAGATTGCTCTAAAACACTGCACATATTCTATCATTCATACACTATTCACATATTGCTGTCTCTGTCATATTTTGGTGTATATGAGGAACCAAATGCAGCACAATAAAGAACTTAGAATTTAATTAAACAAGGAACTATAAACCTACAAAATCTCAGGGGAACCAGGGAAACAGAGAGACCAGGAAAATGCAGTGAGTAGTGAGTGAATGAGAGCTGAATATATACTGAGAAGGGAATGAGGAAGTGACAGAGAAGACCAAGGACTAATTAGTGAAAGCAGATGCAGTTGAGGGCAATGAGTGAAACTGGTTCAAGAGCAGAGTGGCAAGGAGACAACAGGAAAGGGAAGAAATGGCAAGGAGACAGAAAACTCTTAAGAAACTAAAAACTAATGATAAGTCTAAGGAGTCTAAGGGAACTTAAGGAAACACTGGAGAACAGAAGGAAGAAATAAATTAGGAAACTATCTAAAGAGAAATAAGCTAAGGAAACAAATAAGAAGAAGAACACAAACAAAAGGTGAAAACGTCTAAGAGCATGAAGAGAAAAAGGAAAACAAGGAGGTGCCATAAAATACCAAAGAATACATTAAAATGATAATTAAACCGAATAAGGAAAATAACTAACTTTAAAAACCAAAACTGAGAACTATGAAAGTCTTTATCTCTAGCTGTTGTCTCTCCTCTTCTCCTTCTCGCTTCTTGGACTTCTCTCATTATTGGTTCTGTCTTGGTTAGCCTGTTTGGCTCTGTCAATAATGCCAAAATGATAAATTAGTAAATAAGTCAAGCTAAGCTGCACTTATTTCATTTATATGTCTTCATTGATGCACTTTTACTGGCCCGTTTTAAATATGCTTCTATCTATATTTTATTAGGTATCATGATACTTGGAATTAAATGACCTTTTCTTATTAATTATCTATAGCACAATGTTAGAATGTATAATTGTCACCATAGTCCATGGGCCAGACCAGATATTGGTACCACTCAAGGTGACGAAACTTGCTTATGATTTTTGAAAAGATCTATGTCTGTAGATGATATTTTGGTATGATAACCATTCCTGAGTGGCAGCTGTATCATAGTTATCGTCTCATGAACTTACCCACCCCCTTCAGAAAACTACATTTTACATGCTGGTGCATATTCTGGTTTAGACTTGTGTACAAGACATCTATCAGTTTTTAACAATGTTGTATTTGGTATTATTATAAAGGTGCTGTTCTAAGGTTTCATTTAAGGTAAAATGGGAATCTCCCTGACCAATATAGAAGCCACTGTAGCTCTTTAAACAATCAACAACACACCATTTTATACCATTTTCACCTAAATAATATTCGATCTTTTAGCTCTGTGTCATCTGGGAACAATAGGGATACAAAATATAATAAGTGAAATATTCACAGGGCCATAAGGATTCAGGAAATGTATAACATGCCAACATTCATTCACTGTCATGGGTTTTTCTGAACATTAAAACATCTTTAGGCACTAATAAGCTGCAACTAGAAAACCATAAGGCTGATGTCACATACTTGTCTTTATTATGAACAGGATAAAGACATGACATAAAGAAAGCCATAATAAAGAACTAGCTGAGTTTTTTAACTAGCATTTTGCCTATTGTCGGCTTCGTACCGTAATATGCTCTGCAACTCACTTTCTACTCAGAGAGGTGGGGGCGCCGAACTCCAAAACCCCGGCGGGAACTGTTTCAAAATAAGACCCAGAACTGAGAGACAGAGAGTAAAACAACACACACAAACCGATATCTGTTTCACAGTGGACGCACCTGCAGATGGGAGCCAGAAAAGATCTGACTCGCTTCTCTACCAGGGTGTACGATTTTTATTACAGAAGAACAAAGAACATATCACATGACTCCTCTCTCCTCCTTCTACATCTTGACAGGTCATTTATTTTCTCCTGACCGTACCATGAACTAGAGTTATAACCGATCCTCCCTGCTTTCAGTTCATATCTTTACTCAAGAGTTTATTTACTTAAAACCTTAACCCTATAAAATACTGGTAAAGAGTCATGTTTTACTACCCTGAATAATATAAACAGGCCTATTACTTCTAAACCTTACTAAGATATAGTTAAAACATATGTACTGCATAATAAAAAATAGCCCCAAAAAAGTAGAATACAACAAATCCCTCTTTCAATCTATTTTTCAAATAGATTGATCACTCCTCTGTACTTCTCCTTCAGGCTCCATGTGAGGGAGTAACAGATATTGACCTTGCATATTATCACCAACAGCTTTTTCAATACACTTTGTGAGCAATGAACGTATACAAGGAATACAGCAACATCCACATAACACCATAGTTGACACAAATACTGCTAAAGAAACCATTATAGACATTGCCAGAGTCTTCCATTTACCAAACATATTATTTAACAAATTGTCCCACATTGAGGTATCTACACCTGATTGTTCTTTTAGCCTATTTGAAAGTATTCTGAGTCCTTCTACTGCCCTAGTTATTTTACCGTCTGCATTAGTATTATTAGGGATAAAAACACAACATTGATTACCAAAAAGGGAACAGATGCCACCGGTCTGAGCCAAGATCATGTCGACTGCTATTCTATTTTGAAATGCCATTAAGGAGGTGGCTTTAAGTTGCTCATGAACAGCCTCAAACCCATCTCTAGTATTATTAGCTAATTTCTGTACATTATAGTGTATATAGTTTATTCTATCCACGTTCTTGTTCAGGGTACACCACCAACAAATACTTGATTCCCATCCTGCTGAGATCTGATTAACCAATTTATATTCGTCTGGAACACCTCTAGGAACTCCAATGGCATCAATATAGGTTGAATCATCTTCGTGGCTTAAGTCCCTCTTTCTAACATGATTATTCAAAGTGAGAAGAGTCTGGTCTCCTGTGGGATCATAAGTAAATATTGCTACTGGCATAATTAATGTAACAGGTGCACACAATCTTGTCCAATTACTAGGTAAAATGGAGCGGAGAATTTTTCCTCCACACCACCACCAGATGTCAGCACGAGCCTGAAAAGATTTAAGGAAAGTTTGGATTGAATTACAATATGTAATGTTGACTGAACCCATTAGTTTATGTCCAGGCTCACCATTTTTGAAACAAGTAAAATTATTTGGAGCTACATTACTATCAAAGAAGGGTGGGGTAGCTCTGTTATCAGCTATAGGGAATAAATCTTCCCAGTTACTACAATCTTTTACTGGATTTTCACTAGATAGCAGGGAAACCAGACAAGTTGTGCTGAGCTCAAAAGGTGCAGGGACCACCTTGAGAACAGGTCGGGCTCCCATGCACACAACACAGTCCTGTCTCGCTTCTCTTCCTGCATGTTCTACCATAAGCAACCAATTATTAGTGGAGCCCCCCACTCCTGTCATCATTTCAAAGTAATCGTCCACAGATGGTTCTTCTTTAATTATACTACCTCTTGCTGCTGAGGCCTGATTTTGACTTACTGAGGTGGAAACATTAAGAGAGTCTTGACATATTGTAATAGGAGATTGAACATCTTTTCCCCCTTTATAAACCCAAATTATAAAGAGAGTACAACCTTCCCCCTTCTGGTGATATTTTAAGGGGAGGAGATCACTCTTAGTTAAATTAACCGTAAGAAGTAATTTATCTGCAGTCTTATCCAATTTAACCAAGGGACGCATGTGTTTTGCAAAAGAGGTAGTGGTATACCTTCTCCAGTCATATCCTAAAGGATCAGCAATTTAAGTGGACCAACTAGTATCTTTTTGATCATTTGTTATGTACCACAAGGGGTAGGTTTTATATTTACTTGCTTGTTGTCCCTTATAAACCAATGTATTTAAAGGAATAGTAATCACTGCAGATCGTCCTTTTGGTATACAAAATTGAGAAAATCCATGATGGTTTAGCCATTAAGTTTCTTCTCTGTCTAATTGAGTGAACTCCAACCTGCGTTTGATTTGTAGAACTATTATAGGGCCATTCATCACAACAGTAAAAGATAATATTGACCAATAACACCATGCAAAAACCTGTGGCGTACAGCACCTTCTTATTTTCCCAAAGATGCATATTTCTGTCTGTGGTGTGATCCTATGTTTATTTTATCCAAAAAAGAAGGGTGTCTGTTTTTGTTTTTTATCTTTACCTTTAAGCAATATATATATATATTTTTTTTTATTGTTTTTTATGTTTTAACCTAATTCTCAATATTCTTTTAGTAAAAAGCAAACTCTAGCAATTGTCACCAACCCCAAAAACATCCTACAAAAACCACATCATAATGAAAAAAGAATAAGTAAAACAAAAATTAGTAGTCAGTCAACCTGATTATACTATAAACACTCCTTAAAATGTTTTATCTTATTACTAAAAAGTTTTATAAAACCGTAAAAACATAATATTAAGAAAAAATCCTACAAATTAACTACTTAAAAATTCTTTGACACCCTCTTAGGCAGTGTCTAACAATCTGCACCTGTAAATAAAAATTGGTTAAACAACCTGTAAAATACAAGAAAAATGATTAATAAGTGTTCTTTTTTTATTATTTTGTTCTCTAGTCTTCGCTCTTGTTTATTTCTCTGGCAGCAGGCGGCTACCAGAGTGATGAAATGATTCAGTACAGTGGACTCTTTATTTTTCCCAAAGTTACTGTCTTTTATGCAGATCGCCCTCACTGAAATGACAGTTACTTCATTAACTGAACATTTCCCCCAATAAACACAAATGCACAGACAGGCCCCGCCTCCAATAGCTTCCCCCACCGATTGTGAGGTGGTCAAAACCTGCTGTGAAATGTGTTTGATTTCTTGCGATCTTTTCTCTTCGGAACAATCCCTCTTCGAGAAAAGCAAGTCCAAATTGCTTATCTCGCCCAATTTTTTGCACATATAGATTACACTGGATGATTACAGCACCATCAACCAATCTTCTGGGTGGGTCAGGCCCCGCCTCCTGGCTTCGGCAGTCGACACCACCTAGTCAGAACCGACACACCCACTGCAAAGAGATTCTCCCAGGTCAGCAGAGAGCTGCTGCAGCATGAGGGACAGGAGGGGGGTCGGGGGCCGGAGCACACTGAGACCAGTGAAACCAAGTAGAACCCTTTCCCCGCAGCTGGACAGCATGGGTTGTACGAGCAGCAACCTGGAACGGGCCAGACCACCTTGGCTCCTGCCACTTTCTTTTATACACCCTTAGCCAAACACGCCCAGCCTCGGAAGGAGACACCGCAGGTCCCTGCACGTCACGGGGAGCCGGAAGGAAGGAGGAGACGAGGCCCTTCAGCTGCTGATGGTCACTGCGAGGGTCCGGGTCAGTGTGCGGTGAAACCTGTGGTTCTCTGCCCGCCCACGGACCAGGAAAAATTCGGCCGGTTAACATCTCATAAGGAGTGAGACCTTTTGTTCTACAGACAGATGATCTCATGGTCATCAACGCAATGGGGAGTGCATTTAGCCAATTAAGTCCCGTCTGAGCTGTAATCTTCGCCAGCTTTAACTTTAAAGTTGAATTAGACCGCTCGATGACGCCCTGAGATTGCGGATGGTAAACAGTGCCGAACTTGTGGGTTATTCCCATCTGTTCCTCAACCTGTCGGAGATGTTTATTTTTAAAATGTGTGCCATTGTCAGACCTGATCCTAGTCGGAAAGCCATGGCACGGAATCCAGTGGTTAATCAAAGATTTCACCACTGTCTGAGCATCCTCCCGTCTAGCAGGAAAAGCTGAAACCCACGAGGTCAGTGGATCAATCATCACTAACAGGTAACGGAAACCTCTAACAGGGGTCACCATATCTGAATAGTCGATAACGACCTCCTCGCCAGGCCTGCACAAGTCCTGGAAGGCGCCCATTTCTGGCTTGATAGCAGGCTTAGGATTAAATTGACCACACACCACACATTCACTCAAAAAACGCTTAATTAAATGTGGCAGGAAGGGATGCCACCAAAAACAAAGATTACGTTTCATCTGAGTGTATGACACATGTGCCGCACCATGAGCCTCCTGAAAAAGGGTGGGTTTTAACGCGGCAGGTAAAACCAAACGGCCATCAGGCCCACGCCAAAAGCCATCAGAAAAAATTGCACCTCTATCCTTCCACACAGTTATCTCCTGCGACGCAGCAGCCTGCTGTGCCAACTTTACTTCCTCAGCAAAACTGTCTGACATTTCCTGTGCTGACGTGACAATCAGCTGCGTGTGGACATGTGACAGGTAACCTGCTGCTCCTTTCGCCGCCAAGTCTGCTGCCCTATTTCCCCACGCGTCAACAGTGTCAGCCTTGCTGTGACCCTTACACTTAAGAACAGCGAGGTTAGCTGGTAACTGTACCACATCCAAAAGCTCCATAATATCTGCATGATGGTGTACAGGTTTACCAGTAGTAGTAACAAAGCCTGCTCTCTTCCACTGTGGTAATTCATAATGTATAACAGAAAACCCGTAGTTCGAATCAGTGTAAATGTGTGACGTCTTTATCTCTGCCCCATTTGCATGCTTCAATAAGAGCCCTTATCTCAGCACGCTGTGCACTCTGCTTGCCGTCCAGCTTCCCTGAAACGACAGTCTGTAGTGAATCTCCATTTTGCTCAACAACTGCAAAACCTGATCTCAACTGGCCCTGTCCATCCCTAAAACAACAACCATCTGTATAGAGCACAAAACCTGTAGGTAAGGGATCAGACCGTAAATCAGGACGTATTTTTTGAGCAACAGAATTCAGCCTGACACAGTCATGCTGCTCCCCAGAGGCGGTGATTTGGTCAGCCATGTTTATTCCTTCATGCGTAAAAATAATGTTTGGTGCCTCCAAAACTCTGCTAATCCGCTGCTGACACAAAGTAGAAAGAGTAAACGTCTCAGAATTAACCAATGCCATGACTCCATGAGATGTCAAAATATTAGGTGGATAACCCCTGACAATGTGTGATGTTTTTTCCACTAGATGTGCAATTCCTGCTGCATGTCTCGTGCAAGGCGGCTGTCTCATTTCAATAGCTTGCAGCTTTATGCTAAGATACATAAGAATGTGTCTCTGACCACCTTTTTTCTGAAACAAAATCCCATTAACCACCCCATCTGTTTCTGATGTGTTAAGAAAAAATGGACATGTATAGTCAGGAGTGGCTAAATCAGCTGCTTGTGCTAGAGCCTGTTTCAACTTAATAAATGCCTCCTCAGCTGGTATGTCCCATTCTAATTTAGCATGCAGATTTTTCATACCATGAGCATTTACAAGAGCCCTGAGTGGTGTGGTAAGGTTTGTGTAATTAGGCACATAATGTCTGGAAAAATTTGTCAGTCCCAGAAATGACAGCATTGATTTAACAGTGAGAGGTTTAGAATGGGCTAAAATAGCATTCTTGTGGGTGTCCGTCAGTCCAGCCCCTTGAGCGGTCACCCTTCGCCCCAGGAACTGGACTTCCTGCCTGACCAACTGAAGCTTATCGCGGGAGACTTTGAATCCCTCTTTTCCCAAATGTTGCAACACAACTAGAGTAGCTTCTATGCACGTTTCAACAGTAGGGGATACTAAAAGTAAATCGTCCACATATTGGGTCAGTACACAGCCTGGAGGGAGCTGTACAGTGCTTAATGACTGCTTCAACACCTGATTAAAAATACCTGGAGATAAAGCAAAACCCTGCGGAAGCCTACTATAACGTAGCTTCCTGCCCCTGAATGTAAATGTAAAAATATCCCTGACAGAAGGATGGAGCGGTAAACAGAAAAATGCATTAGCTAAATCTATGCAGGTAAACCATTTTAAATCAGGAGTCAGTGATGCCAGAGCTGTATACGGATTCGGTGTAGAAATGGGAGGGGTTCTAAGGGCCTCATTAATAGCACGCAAATCATGTGCCATTCTGTATTTACCAGTACCTTGTTTTTCCACAGGAAGAATAGGGGTGTTATATGAAGAGTTTGATGGTTCTAAAACTCCAACTTCAAGTAAGCCTGCAATAGTGTCTGCAATACCTTCCTCAGCCTGAGGTTAATGTGGATACTGCGAACGCAAGATTGGATCAGAATGTTTCATCTCAAATGTGATGGGTGTGGTTTGCACTAGACCGACATCAGTGGGACCATCTGACCACAAAGAGTCAGGCACGACCTTTAAGGCCTCCACTGCATCAGGATGATCTGTTTTTTCTCTGCCATGATTTCTAGAAAGCTGTAAATGTTCCAGAATGGTAGTATCAGAGAGCTGCGTGTCTATTTTGTACATCTGAGTAGAAGGAGAAAAAGAGACTGAAGGTATCTGGGTAGGAACCCAATCCTTTAATTCAACTCCCCTTTTAACCATTCCCCCCAAATCTTTAGCTTGATGTTTCGGATGCAACAAAAGCGATATGTGTGGAAGCGCTTCAGCTTCCATCATATACCATTTATGCTGCTCTGAAGTCAGATCAGCATACAGTGCAACACCCTCTTTCCCCACAAAGCATGGACCCGAAGCCACAGACCAACTTTGGCCTTCAAGTTCTGTTTCAAATTGTTCCTGATATAAAGTAGGATCGCCCCTCTCATAGAGGAAGGTCACATGGAACGGGTCAGGCGGTGGAACAAAAGGCTGGAGTTCAAGCAGCCAAGGCTTCCAGCATCTCAGAAATTCAGCCGCAGAAGATTCATGTGCAGACATCGTAGTCAATCTGGCCCAGAAAATATCAGCCACTTGTGAAGTGTCATCCTTCAGCAAAAATTGACCACTCATGGTATCACAGCAATGCGTATGTCCATTCGGAAAAGTCACCATAAGTCCATCAGGGGTACATAGGATCGAAGCACCCAGTTTGATAAGCAGATCTCTGCCTAACAAGTTGACAGGCGTGGTTTGAGCAATGACAAAAGGATGTGATAGTCTTTGATCTCCCACTGAAACAGGCAATGGTTGAGTGATAGGGAGAATCATTGGAGCCCCAGAGATTCCAATCACAGACACTGTGTTCCCAGAAAAATTGACGTCTGGTAAAACTCTGTCCAACATGCTGAAAGTAGCACCAGTGTCGACAAGGAATGGCAATGAATGTCCATGTACGTCTATTGTGAGCATCGGATCCCCCTTTGTCCTGCTCACTAAGGTACTCTGTGGGCATTGTCAATACTGAGGCCCACTCTGTCCTCCTGGATAGCACGGAGGAGCCATATGCTGATTCGGAGCCATATGTAGAGGTGGCTGACCGGGAGGTATAGCGCCCCCTTGTGGGTGTGGGCACTCCCTCACCCAGTGTTCATTGGAGCCACACCTGTGACAACCGTTAGCACCTGGCTGCCCTCTCCCCATGCCTCTAAAATCCCCAAACCTGGCCCTGCCACGTGACCTGCCACGGGGCTGCCATGTCCTATAAGGAGCAGTAAATGGCGGATTCGGCGCAGCTCCAGCATACATCACAGGAAAAGAAGGCAGCACTGTCGCTGATCCAACAGTAGGTGCTGCTTCAGCCACCATCTGCTTCACTTTTTTAGACTGATACAAGTCAGTCAATTTATTCTGAGCCTCTTTTAACTGTAGCTTTAACAAAGCAGTCTCCATTTTCTTATTCTCCTCAGCGTCCTTTAACGCAGAATCTTGCACGTCTTGTAAATAATATGTTACGTGTCTTTCCCATGTAGGCTGATCATAAATGTGTGAATCAGGATTCCGTTTCATTAATGTAGCAACAGACTCTGGCATGCCTGCTAAAACTGCTTCTCTAAACCAAATCAGATTGTTCCCCGGATCTCGAGGGTGTTCCCCAGTAACGGCAACCCATTTATCTTTACATTTTGCCATATGTTCTGCGGGAGTAACATCAGTTGACCAGGGAAATTTCAAAATTTTAGACGCGGGCGGAGTAGGATATTTTCTTCTGACCCACTCGGCAAGATCATGTGCATGATGCATGAATGGGGCTTCATCAAGTACACGTGCTAACTGGCACTGGAGCATCATCTCATTATAATCTGTTAATGTCAGCATCCTACCCATAATAGCTTTCCAATCTCCCACCGCTAGGGTTTGCCCTGAAGTCAGCTGATTTAATTTATTTATCCAACAGTTTCCTCCACCAGTCAAAGCAGGGAGTTGCAGAATGATGGCAGATATGTCAGCCATCTTCCATGGTTTGTAAATTACTGAACCATCTGATGCTCCCACTAAAGGAAGCATTAAATCAGGGCCCCCACATGCCCCTAGTGGCAACTTAGATCTGGTATTCTTAAATGGCCCCTCACTCCCCTTGTCCCCCAACGTCTGCATATTTTCGACCTGTACAACTGCTGCACATTCATCACGTTGACTGGGGCTGGCACTCCCTGAAAGGTCTGCAGCTTGCCCCCTTACCACAGATGCTAATCTTTCCTGATCCTGCAGCACCTCATCCATCTTTCGCTGAACTTTAGTTAACCTGTGTTTGTGCTGCTCCATCTCGTCCATCAATTTAGCATTATACGCCAAGAACAATTTATCGGTGTCCTGTTCTACTTTGTTGCTAACTAATTTTAGTAGCTGTCGCTTTTCCTCCCCAGTGTGTTCTACAATCCCTTTACCGGTGACTTCAAAACGCAATTTATAATCTTGTCCATCATCTTTTACCTTTAGATCACCCTGGGGTTTATTAGTCAATGGTTCATGGGCTACAGACCTCTGTGGGAGGCCACTCCAGTGCAACACTGCACTGCTTGAAGGAAGGAGGGGAGTAATGCCCACCGGGGGTGGCTCACAAGGAGATGGTGAACTCTGTGCGTCACCCTGCGTGTTTTGAAGTACAATCTGGCCATTGTCTGTCTTCAAGCCCCATGAAATATGTGTTTGACCAGAGGTCGTCAATATGGGGTACATAGGTTGATATGGGGGAGGAGTATGGTCTGCCGAAAAACTATTTTCTGCAGTAACACACAAATGATCAATACCCTGTCCTGTTAAACCCCATGTTTTCCACATTTTCTCAGCTTTTAAGTGTCTCATTTTAGCACCAGTGATGCTCTTTGCTGTTTTAGCTTTATCTGCAAAACGTTTTCCTTCCTCAAAACACATTTGTGAAAGACTCCTTTTATCCTCCCCTCGGGCACCATGACGAGCCCACATGGCCGTCATAAGGCCCTGGAACTGGTTTTTATCTTTTTTACCGGGCTTATCAACTAAAACAGAATATAATTTAGAAATGTATATTAACAATTGGGCATCTAAAGTGTGCCACTTTTGTCCCTGTGGAGCAGGGAGTAATTTATATTCGGCTGCCATTGAATATTCGTAACAAAAATCCAAAATGGATTAAAATTTAACAAAGTAGGTTATTTGTATTAACTCTATAAATTATTTATTTTAATTGATAAACTATCAATTCGTAGGCCCAAATTTATCCCAATATTAATGCAGTTAACAGTAAAGGCAGGCACAGTTTTTATTTATCTAATTTTCATTTATTTCTTTTTATAGTGAAGGGGTTCATGTATTATTTTGTCATGCAACATTAACCTTAATAATGTTTTAGGCAAAGCCGAAACGAAGGAAAGCTAAAAAGGTTTATAACGCACTGTTTATCTTATCATTAATTTATTTATATACGGAGATTATTGCCGTTCTGTCTGAAAATCAAAGAATTCCTAATAGAGTCCGGCCTGCGCCAAAACTCGGGACGCACACTTCGATGAAACACACGAAGAAATAGAATTCTCCCAATATAAAGCAATTTTTATTTATCATTAAAACATATACCGAAAGAAATACATTTAAAACTCGCTTTGCAACACAAAATCGTCAACAATTTGCTCCAAAAAAAAAAACTCAGCCGGACTGACAGATCAAAGTCCGGCCCAATAAAACTTCCGGGTCACACCGCGGAATGAATACGCCGGTGCACAGATGGCTAATTCTTCACTACGATGTTAAACTTAACAACCCGTACTCATAAGTAAACCAACCAAAGACAAGAACAAAATGCCTCCAACAAAACCACACTTCGCCATCATTACTCGAATGACTGTTTAACCGAGCCAAATAAATACAGTTCGGAAGCTAAGCTACCAGAGATTAGCTGTCATCATGAGCAACCTAGCTCAACCGGAAGCCAAGCGTGACCGCTCCGTTACCATAAAAAAGTTATTTTATATATATTCTAAAGAGTTTACTACCAGTTATCCATAATAACAGTCCTATATATATGTGTTAGACAATGCTTTAGACGTGTTTACGTAGTTGCACAAGGTTGAACGCCTTTATTTCCAGGCGAGACTCATCCAAACTGTATGTTAGCCGTAAGCTAGTTTATGGTGGTACTTTAGCTGACTGAAAATGATATTCCCTTATTCCTCTACAATGTCAAGCTTCTACGCTTATTGTCTATACAAGAACCGCGGGCATTGTCTAGGCGTTTAAGATTCGCAGAGGAATTATGGTTTTAGATTCAGTCGGTTAGTTCCCCTAAATGAGAAGTTTATATGAGGCCGGTGTGCAAAAAGCTACATGGTAGCCTTTTTTTCCGTTACCTCCACTTCTCCAATCACACACACAGTCACACTAGAAAGAAAGAAAGAAAGAAAGAAAGAAAGAAAGAACAACAATTTTACAATTTCATCAAACACTAACCTCTACCGGAGCCACCTAAAGCCGGACCTTTAAACACAATCCAATTCACGTGGCTCAAACGTGCGTTTGGAAGATACGCCGGCCTCTCCAAGGGAATCTGTCTCGACACAGAGAGCACACAGGCTCTAGCTGCTGTCTACTTTTCCGTTTGCCAGCCCTGGAGAATTCCGACAGCGTCCTATCGGAGGCGAGGCGGCCAACCCTCAAACTCTGGTCCGCACTTTGGTCGGCCCTCAACCGAAAGAACAACACGTCAATATTAAATGGAGAACGTTTAAATCGATCAATACCTATTAATTTGGTGTTAGCGCTTTTCCAGATTGATACAAAACCACCCGGGTGTTGATTAGCAAGGATCAATCCAGTCGCTCTCCGATTCTCTGTTGAACTCAAAGAAAAAACACAAAATTACTATAATTGCCACAAACACATGTATCAATCAGTTATGCCACACTCATTACTCACACTCAATCTCTCCCAGCCCTGAGAAAACTCAAAACCAAATTAATGCCCGCATTCTCCACCATTTTGTCGGCTTCGTACCGTAATATGCTCTGCAACTCACTTTCTACTCAGAGAGGTGGGGGCGCCGAACTCCAAAACCCCGGCGGGAACTTTTTCAAAATAAGACCCAGAACTGAGAGACAGAGAGTAAAACAACACACACAAACAGATATCTGTTTCACAGTGGACGCACCTGCAGATGGGAGCCAGAAAAGATCTGACTCGCTTCTCTACCAGGGTGTACCATTTTTATTACAGAAGAACAAAGAACATATCACATGACTCCTCTCTCCTCCTTCTACATCTTGACAGGTCATTTATTTTCTCCTGACCGTACCATGAACTAGAGTTATAACCGATCCTCCCTGCTTTCAGTTCATATCTTTACTCAAGAGTTTATTTACTTAAAACCTTAACCCTATAAAATACTGGTAAAGTATTTTATAGGGTTCAGAGTCATGTTTTACTACCCTGAATAATATAAACAGGCCTATTACTTCTAAACCTTACTAAGATATAGTTAAAACATATGTACTGCATAATAAAAAATAGCCCCAAAAAAGTAGAATACAACACTATTTAACATATTTAGACAACAATACTGTAAACAAACATCAGAATCAACTCATATTGTCACTCAAACTGCTCATCTCTTTCATCACTTGACTCCCCGAATTCAAAGTCAGGTTGTGGATCATCCTGCTCTTTTTGGTTGCCGCAAGTCTTTAATCTGCACAAGTCTGTGCATGGCAGTCCATTTGATAAGCATGTGATGCTTTGCATATAGCAGGAACGCACACATTTGCATGTTAGCAGTTCCAAAACTACATCTGGTGCAGGTGGGGTGAGCATCCAGTAAATCGCCAACTTCCCCTCATCTTCTTTCCATCCATGCTCTGTAGGCCTTGGCACCACAAGGTTAGCCTGCAGACTGGTCTTCCAGATGGCTGCCTGAAAAGTTGCTCGTTCAAAATGCGGGAAGAGACAGTCTTTATATGGTGAAAGCTGGCTAGACTCAACCTCTCCCCTTTTAGCACAGAAGAGTTGGTATCGCAGTTGGTTCACCTCATTAGTGCTGCTGTTGCATCATACATGTGACATATAAACTCTTCAATTCTCTGGAACAGTTTCTCACTCACATTTCATGATTACCCAAGTCCACTGAAGGTTTTTTGGTAGGAAAAGTCCTTCTTCACTATCTTCAGGGGATGAATCTCAAAGAGGCTGACTCCCAATGAGCTGGACAGTTTGACATTGTCCATAAATTGTGTGCGGTTTTTCATCCCACACTTCAGCTAGATGGGACAGAGGTGATGTCCTTCTGAAAGGATGCTCGGATAAGCTCCAGCAAGATATCAACCATGTCCAAATAGGACATCCAAAAACTTGAGAGGTTGCTGTTTTCACCTCTGAGGAGCTTGCGGTAGTCGTCAAACAATTCCATTATGTGTGTACATGAACTGTTCTCGAGAACCTCGTTCAAAGTAGCTTGCGACACATTTTCCTCAAGGCTGGCAATTGCCTTTAGTGTTTCATTCAGGGGAACCATTCCATTCAGGTGAGTTGCTTCCATGAGCTCTACATTCCCCGTCAAAGACTTGACACTGAATGGTAGAATGATGTGTTTGGAAGGTTAGATTTTTCCACATGTCACTATATATACAATGTCATGGCCAAAGGATTGTATGAGTCACTGTACGCATGCATGATCAGGATCATTAGAGCCTGTGAGAAGATGGCACAGAAAAACATTGAATGTCTCTGGAAAGGTAGGGCATTCTGCTTCTGGTTTGACCTCAGGTGGCCAGGCTTGAGGAACATCTTGACTCTTGATATGCTCTCTCGGTTTGACCGCTGCCTTGGCTCTAGTATTATGGGCACTGGTGCTTTTCAGGATCTTCAGCTCACTTGGAAGGGACTGGTTTTCCTTGATGTGTTCAGTCATGGACCGGTTATCTGGATAAAGGAGGAGTTTTCCTTTTGCATCAGGGAATATATGCAAAAATGGCATGGTGTGGACTACCTGATAGTAAAGTCATTGTCATTGTCATCACTTGAGGAGTGCCGAAAAGTTCTGTTCTGATGAAGAGGAACAGCTCTATGACTGTTTCACAGCAGCTTCATACTGGACATCATTGGTACCAGAAACACCATCTTCAGTGTTAGCAATGTCTTTTGTGGAAACCTCCTCTTTAGTGTACATTTTATAGCATGACTTGTGGTAGTGTCATGTAGGACACCACAGGTAATGGGGTAAAAATAACTTCATTATATTGTCATGAAACTTGGCAGGCCTGTTCCTAGTTTTACCATAAACACATTTTGTAAAACAATTAATATTCATTGTTTGGAAATGCAAATGAAGGGAACTCTTATTTAAAATATCTTAATTTATATATATTTAAAAAATCATTGGTGACATATCACCACTGATGTAGTGTAATGAATTATTTTGGTAAGTAGAAAAGTAAGGGAGTGTAAAGTGCTGAAAAATATAGAGCCTTGAACAAAGACAGGTTTTGTATAATATAAGCACAAAAGGTTAAAATAATGTTCCTATTGCTTAAAATACATAAAAATGTAAGTCACATGCAAGAACCGACGCATGGAGCAGTGAGAAAAGCAGCCCCAAGAGACCTCTTGACAAAAATTTTAGCAAGCTAGCACATGGCTTTAGCTAGCTTAATAAATGTTTGCTAAAGTCAAAGCTCTTATCTTTCACTTTTTTAATATTGTGTTTTTAAAAGCTAAACTCTTACAAACTTTTAATACAAAAATAACACCAACATGGAAAATAACTGTGACTAATACAAATTAATCAATTTTTCCTCACCTCAGTGTGGTGTGTTCAAATCTAAAGATGAATAGGGCGTCATCATGGCACCCTGTATGGCATACCTGTTTGCCTGGTCACTTTAGAATGCTGGTAATTGGTTTTCTTTAGCTTTTTTTTTCATTATAACATGACTTTAATAAATATATTTCTAACTTATGTATTCTTTTATCCTGCTTAGGTTTAGGGGCTTTTACCTACTAGAACACTGGTAAAAAATATGTCTTCTTTCTTTTTCAGTTTAAATTTATTAGGGCTTAAAGATGTTCTTCAAATTTAATGTTCAGAAAAACCCATGACAGTGAATGAATGTTGGCATGTTATACATTTCCTGAATCCTTATGGCCCTGTGAATATTTCACTTATTATGTTTTGTATCCCTATTGTTCCCAGATGACACAGAGCTAAAAGACAAGATATTATTTAGGCGAAAATGGTGTAAAATTGTGTGTTGTTGATTGTTTAAAGAGCTACAGTGGCTTCTATATTGGTCAGAGAAATTCCCATTTTACCTTAAATGAAACCTTAAAACAGCACCTTTATAATAATACCAAATACAACATTGTTAAAAACTGATAGATGTCTTGTGCACGAGTCTAAAAAAGAAGATGCACCAGCGTGTAAAATGTAGTTTTCTGAAGGGGGTGGGTAAGTTCATGAGATGATAACTATGATACAGCTGCCACTCAAGAATGGTTATCATACCAAAATATCATCTACAGACATAGATCTTTTCAAAATTCATAAGCAAGTTTCGTCACCTTGAGTGGTACCGACAAGTGAAATTTTGGGCTCTGGCCCATGGACTACCAGTTCACATGCCTAATGATAATGCTGGTGCTTCTGCTGGAGCTGCAGCTACAGCTCCTCTCTTTAGGTCATCTCTCCTACCCTCTAAAAAAAATATAGGACATCAGAATTAAGGGTGCAAAGTATGATTATTGTAAACTAATAATACAAAACACAAATTAAATATCCTTATGCAAACAACTCTGCTACATCAAGTCATGATGAATCAAGAGTGTTACAAAAGTGTTTACTTGGTTTGCAATCTCTAAAATGATTCTACTTAAAGGGGACATATCATGCAAATTAACCTTTTTTTACCTTTAAATGCCTTTTGCTGTGTATTTGGAGACCCTAGGAGTGGGAAAAAAGTTGAAATTAGTCTCTTCAGGTGCTGAAAAGATATCTTTAGTTTCTATGTTGGTCCAATTTTGCAGTCTGTTCAGATTTTCTTCTGCCTATTACGTTTCTTGGGCTATTATGCCACAGTCTCTGCTGCAGCACAGCCAAATAAGGCAAATTAATTTTGAACAAACACTTCTGTGAATCAGTGAGTCATTTTTCTTACTATCTGCGAATTTGTTGTCCAAGTCAGTGTAGGTTCATCGTCTTCATTTTCCTCTTGCGCCGGATCAGACTCTGGCTCAAACATGTAAGGCTGGATGGACAAGTCTTCCATTGTTGACATTTTCACATTAACAGGTTGCTCCCAGACGCACATCAGAACAGGGGTAGGGGCCAGTGGAGCTTCAATAATGAATTCAGACCCAAGCATTGTAGTTCCACAATGTATGGACAACAACTCCATGGTTTAAATATAAAAAGGAAATATTAAAAAGCATGATATGTTTGCTTTAAATAACTGTGACCTATTTCCATGTTTGATTGGAACACCTTTGCTGCTGCTGGCTCCTTCTCTGTCTGTAGCTCATCTTTGCCTCGTTCTACAAAATTATAAAATCAAATTAAAGTGTGCAACAAACCAACAGAAAACCAGTCGCACATATAGTAATACAATAATTGAACACCTGAGAAAATCACTGGTAGTATTTGGTGAAGAAGCTTTGGTTTGCAATTACAGAGGTCCAATGTTTCCTGTAGTTCTTGAGCAGGTTTGCACACACTGCAACAGGGATTTTGGTCCACTCCATCACACGGATCTTCTCTAGATCTGTCAGGTTTCTGGGCTGTCGCTGAGCAACATCTAGTTTCAGCTCCCTCCAAAGATATTCTATTGGATTTAGGTCTTAAGACTGGCTAGACCACTCCAGAACCTCTATATGCTTCTTACGGAGCAGAAGCATATACTCCTTGGTTATCCTGGCTGTGTACTTCGGGCCATTGTCATGTTGGAAGACCTAGCCACGCCCCATCTTCAATGATCGGACTGATGGGAAGGACTACTCTACTTTGAATACCATTAATGGCAGTCTTTATTGTTCATGAAGCCGAGCAGTCAAAAGCGGGCCCACGTGGTTCGCTAGAAAAGATAGCCTACAGCTAACTCACATGGAGCTGGTTAAAGCCGCTCTGGTTCATTTATTAAACACCAAACAAAGGAAAACTGTCGGATTTAGTAACAAGTAGGCTGGTGGGGGGGCCTTATAAAACCTCTGGTTCTCTTCTTCTTCTCCTGTTGGAGCTAGAATGTGGGTTAGCGCCACCCAATGGCTGTGTGTGTCCCAACTGATTTTCTGAATTTTTTTAAAATCCTGTCTCTCACAGTGGAAATGCACCTACAATGTGAATTTCAGACCCCTCCATAATTTCTAAGTGGGATGATTTGCAAAATCGCAGGGTGTTCAAATTCTTGTTCCTCACTGTACATATATAATTTTTCTATGATCCATTGATTTCTGTAAGTCTTAGAAATGTTGCTAATCATAATATGTCTTCTGGTTTGGCGCTATGCAGTTTTCTGTGCATGCATTTGTACAGAGCAGCCTCGTTACGAGAGGGGAGGGGCTGTGTGCCAACTGTAGTGACAAACTGACTATGGCAAGCCGTGGTATGGCAAGGCGTTAACATATGCTGAAAGAGGAGACATTGTAAATACATTTATTTCAGCTGTTATCATTTATTTTTGCTATATGCTTATAGAGAAGTATTGTGTGCAGATTGATATGGAAGTGTGAAGATTCAGTTTCGCATTGAGAGTGAGGAGTTGTCGTCATGGTACAGAGCCCCTCCCCTCGATATCACAGGATCTTGTGAGATCCTCACCCTGTCCCCCAGCAACCACTGAACATCCTCAGAACAGCCTCGCATGGCGCTGGGTTAAACATCTTTTATAGAATAAGGGAACATCTTCACAGTTACCAGATTACCGTAATACAGAACATAAAAACACACTCCAATATTCACCCTCAAGTTACCATAACACATTGAATAAGAGTGCACCTAAAATATTTACACTTAACAATATCTAATGAATATCATTGCTCACCTTTGCAATCTTATGCTCAAGATTAATTTTTTTTTCTCTGTCCCGTTGTTCTTCAAAACTCAGAGGAGCAGAAGCAAAAGGCTTGTTGGCAGAAACGTTGTTGCTTCTCTCTGCCAGCAAAGTGACAAGAGATTCAGCAACCTGTAGCCGCACAGGCTAATCCACCTGGGAAAACAAACGTTCGACATATACAGTGACATTTGGTTTTCATTAATACATTCTTTCCACAATTAACTACATTAATGATTAATGCTTTTAAAATGCATAGTTTTTATTTCTATTTTAAATCAGCATTCCGCAACTTTTACACCTTAAAGATCTCCTGACACGAAGCTGACTTCATGTAAATGTATTATAACATAATGCATCTTCTCAAAGTATGTCGTCGTGTAAATTTATGAGCCAAACAGTCTTGATTTTACGTGATAATTAGAGTTTCAAAAATATTAGCTTAACCGTGGCTTCAAAACTATGTATCCATTATGTTACGTCAGCAACAGAACAGCTCAGGCTGGACACTCCAAAAACTCCGCTATTAGGCATGATGGATATTTTTGATATTTTTTCAAAAATATCTCATTTTTGAAGGCTCGGAAGATTCTTCCTCCAGTTCTAGCCTGGAGATGTTTTTTAAGGTGGAAAATTCAGCCGGTTCTGGTGCTTCTAGAGGTGGTGGTGGCATCGAACCGTACAGGTACAGGACTGAGATGGCAGGAGAAAGCAGGTCAGAGAATGATGAAGTTAACATAGCAGCGGGAGAAGTGACAGCAGAGAGACGTCAGGGAAACACCGATTGGTAAGGATTAGAAATACCTTCTGGCTTCTTTTCTTTTCAAATAATTGACAAAAATTGCATAAATGAGCATAATAATATTAACATGTAGTGATTTTTTTAACCTTTGTCTGTTTCTGACATCTGAAAACGTGCCAAATTAATAATCAACAGAATAGGATAACTGGATAATTATATCTAAGTGTATTTTCCATAAAGTAATATAGTGTGGGATATCAGTCCAAGAAAGTCAGATTTTATTCAGTGAATAGCAACAAAAAAAAAAGGTAGGATATAAATTATTTTCCCACCATTGTTTATTTCTGAGAATGATACAGCTACTATTTTTAGAGATAATCAAAACAATATTGTCTATTTTGTGTAGCACTTGCAGTCCAGAGCTTTTAAATGAGATGTTTCACAAGGATGTGGGATGTAAAATGTTATTTTAGTGAGCAAAAGTATTTGGGTGGTCTACACTTTTGTGCACAAGCCAAAAAGAAGCGGTAATTAGAGTGGCAGTAACAGATTAAGTAAAAAAAAAAAAGCTTAAAGTCAAAATCTTGTAAATTATATATAGAACCCCTTATTTGTATTGTAATTAAATATTTTAATTCATAACAGGCTGTGGCTTTCCTTTGCAGGTGTCATTGCGGTCAATATGTGGTTATGGCTACAGAGGACGAGAGTGTTTGCTGTCGGGAGCAGGAGAAGGTTCTGCAGAAAATTACAGACAGTGCCAACTGTATCCTGGACCACCATAACTTTCACTCTGTGGTGTCTTGATGAAGATGTGTTGGAAGTAGCCTATTATACCTACAAACACTATCACAACGTGGATGAGGGGAACAACTGGAAGCGTTATACAGCTTTATTAGCTGGTCCTACCATTATCTTGGATACAAAGTCAGAGTGCCCATACCAGCCTGTGTTGTTAATAAAATTAGGCAAACATTTGAAATACAGGAACCATATGTTTGGTTCAGATATGCTGACATGCTTTGGTGATTCAGTTCTTTAAGAATAAAAAAAATTATTTCAATTAAATTTTCATTCTCTTTGTGTTGGTATTGGACTTGAAAAGTACTTATAATAATTTTTTTGTCATTGGTGTAAAATAGAAAATCCTTTAAAACATATTTTACAAAGTACTAGGAATTGTATTTCGATTTACTTCAATTAATCAAAGTTTTCATGTTTATTTTTACACATACTGAAAACAAAGCTAATGTTTTTAAAATGTTTTAAGGGGCTATATGCAATTTTCTGAAATTTAAACTCGCAACTGACCCCATGTGGTCAAAAACGGAACTGCTCTTCCTTTCTGCTCGCTCTCGCGGCGCGCGCTCCTACGCTACTCGCTCTCAATCTTCAATCTTTCTCGGGCACTTGTCAGGGGTTTAAATGTTTTTGTCTTACGTGGAGTTACTGTTGGTGTCAGAGTTGTCCTTGGTCTCTTCTGTGCATTCACACAATCCATTGCACTGCCTGCGAGTGCTGACTAGTGGTGGTGGCAGAGTGATCTGAAACATTTAACATGAACGCGCTTGACGTCACATCTACAGACAGCGCGGAAAAATCTGACCCGACAGAAAATAGAAAAAATTGGATACAGGCTTATAGGTGCACCCACTGTGAGCTGACAAGGTGTCAGTATGCTCATTAGGAGATGTTTGAGTCATAAATGGTCAAATAAAAAGGCTATTGTTACGTTTATTTTGTGGAAAAAGTTTCATATAGCCTCTTTAATGTAGTATGTAAACCAAATTAAAAGACATTGACCAGAAATCAGAACTGAAATTTTGATTTTATAAATGTCAAAGTGGAACTGAACCCCATGAAAAATCATAACCCCACCCCGAGACAACATTTGAAAAATTCTACAAAGTGGGCGGTGCCAGGAGGCACGGAGGGGTATGGCCAAGTGTGGGGGATGAGCGGAGGGGGGAACGTGGGGGTGTGTTCAGGAGGACAGTGACACCTCGCTGAATCTGAAACTGAAACATGGACAGTGACCAAAGCGACGTTCGCAGTTTTGGGACTGATCGATCTGATCGACATTTTGAACGTTAGCCTATGTTAGCATTACCACTCAGAGACTGGACCCATCCTGTCTCCCTCTGCCTCAGCAGCACCGTCCTCGGGCAGCGCTGACTTAGCGCCCTGAGGCAGCGGATCTCCTCCGTTGTCACGGGAGGTAGAGGGAGGCTTTATGGAGCCCAGCGGCCCCGAGCCGTATCAATTCGAGCCGCTGGCTCAGGGCGCTGAGTCAGGCCGGCGCTGCTGCTGAGGCAGGCCGGCGCTGCTGCTGAGGCAGAGGGAGACAGGAGGAGTCCATTCTCTGAGTGGTAATGCTAACATAGGCTAATGTTCAAAACAGTATGTTAGCTATGCTAACTAAGCGCTAATGTGATAATAATGGTAACCTGAAAAGTGCAATCCAACTACAAACTTGCCACGGGGCCGGTATGTCTGATAGTTTTATACCCAAAGCCACGGGACGTGTCTGGGAGACCAAGCCTGTGACGTAAAGAGTGGAAAAGATGTACCGCTCTCAGCCAATCACAAAACTCAAATGCAGTAGCCACAGTTCAACCCTAAGAGGGCAGCACTAAGATGTTTTTAGACCAAAAAGTGTAGAATTAAACAAGTTTACACGAAAATGTAAGAAAATCCCCAGAAACTTAAAGACTGCATTAGTAAAGAGCCATTTATACAGTTTATAAGGGGGAAAAAAAGTTGTTTTGGGGTTTAGTTACTCTTTACACACAAAAAAATGCCCCAAATGCTGGGTTGGGCCTGTTGGGTCACATAATTGGGTTATTTTAAAATAATTGGGTATTCTGACAACCCAATTTGGTGGGTTATTTCCGTTGGGTGCTTAGTTATTAGCTGTTGGATTAAAAACTTCAATAAAGTTTTGTTGGGTTATTTCGGACAACCCAACATATTGGGTTAGGTGTTGTGACGTCGCAACTGAAACTGATGCAACACCTCACGCAGTTGCCTCACCCAGACACCCTCTACCAGTCAGACCTTCAAGACTGAGACCGGAGGAGACTTGACGTGAGAAGTCAATTTATTTGAACGGCTCTTTTAAACTACAAAATAGTTTAATGAGGGATAAAAAAAGACAAGAAATTAGTTAAATATAAAGCTCCAAATATTTGTTCAGATTTAAGTTTGTGAAGCAGTGTCGCGTTTCTCGAATGATTGGTAGAGCGCCTAGCCAGTTAGCTAATGAGCTACCATGACCTGCCTGTCGATTCGACCCAAGTAACCCCTGCTACTTAGCTACTGTCTTCGGTACCTGGGAACTGTTAGCTTACTGGTGGCTAGCTGCTCCCTGTCGATTCTAGGTAAAGTCTGTCCTGCTGCATAGTTTGGTATTTAGCTGCTGTCTTCGGTACCTGTAAGCCGTTAGCATGCCGTTAGCTAGCTGCTGGGACTTCAGCCCGGGAAAAGTGTGTGTGTGTGTGGGGGGGGGGGGGTCAGTCGGGAAACTGCTGTTATGTCCTGGAGTCGTCCTACCCGGGACACCCTGGGTGGGTTGAGGGCGCGAATAGGTTTCAGTGCGATTGCTGTCATTGTCACAAAGATGTGGTCTTTAGACGTTGCGGCAGAGTGGCGCGTTATCGAAATGGCTGCTGTGACCGTGGGCCGTCTTTTTGGAACCCGGTTGTACCCAGGTGTGACCACAGTCTTAGTGGCTGGGGTGCGGGCTGGTTTAAAAGCCCACACACCGATGATTGAAACAATACCATGGATGGCACGAATAAACCGTCCTGAAAAAAACAATTAAATCCGGGAAAAGTCTTCTGTTAGTGCGGTGTAAAGTGATGTGAGACTGTTGGGCTATCGGGTCGTGTGTCCGGCCAGGCTGGACTATGTTTTGTTTAATCGCATTTTATCATAGATTTGGTCTTAACTCTGTTTGTTTTAAAGTTTCAGGTTCATGGACAATAAAATAACTCTGTTTGTCTGTTCTTAGTAGACTCTCTCTGTGTTGATATTTCAGTTTGGTAAAAGCAACTGATTGATGATGGACGATTTTGTGACCTCAAAACTGAACGAGTGGCACCTTCCGGGACTAATTGAAAGGAGGTAAGCTAATTTATAAGTCATCTCCATGTCTTAATTTTATGGTCACTGTCTTATGGTAGACATTGCCATCTGCTTTATGCTCTGTACACAGGAAATGAATGGGGACCAGTGTACTTTAACTTTACTACATGTAACAGTAAAATGTCTATCTGTCAAATTGATTGACCTGAAAAAATAACAATGATTCTATGTGCTTGTGGAGCCTGAGTCCATAAAGTTTACAATATGCTTTTAAACAATGTAGGCCTATAACTAAATACAAAATGTTTTAGACATGCAAGGCTAACAATTCATAATGGTACGGTGTTGCCATATGCAGAGTGCGATTTTTGAAAAACGCAGGGGGGGATATTTTTCTTTTTTTTTTGTTTAAAAAAATAATGACAGGTTTGTGTATGCTGGCTGCAGGTGATCCGGGCACACGTTTACTCTTTCAAAACCGACAGAAAACGTTGAAAAACAAAATGATTGTTGACATAAAAAATATTAAGATCAAATTACGATGATTAAAATCAAACATAAGAATTGACTTGACTTATCCAGTCACAGCAGGTGAGAATATTTTCTCCCTGTGGCAGCATCAGCACCTTGTCCGTCCTCTCAGACCCACAAATTTGTATATTTTTCTGTGGGGAAAAAAAAGTCCACCTCTGGACCAGAGGAGACCAGCTGGAGTCAGGTGCAGAAATTATTTTCAGGTGTAAGAATCCTCAGTTTATTAAACTGTGCACACGGATTTGGGGTGCTGCAGAAAAGTATAGACATTTGATAGATGGATAAATAAATAAATAAATAAATAAATAAATAAATAAATAAATAAATAAATTATCAATATTCTAACATGGGACTCGATTCAAAAACATAAGAAGCTGGTAACAGAATTATCAATGTTTCAGTATTGATCCAGACATTATTAGAGCAGAGTAGCACAACCTCGGTTTTTAGCTATTCTGTTGTATGGTTGTGCTGTTAGTTAAAGATGTGTGACTGATTACAGCTTGAAGTGGTGAGGAGGTCTTAAAGTTTTTTGGAAGATCTTTAAAAAGTCTTAAAAAGGTATTAGAAATAACTTCAGGATTCCTGCATATACTCTGTATAAGAAGATTGGCCTTGCCCCCAGAATAAATTGGTTAGAAAACACACCATTGAATTTAGGGGTGTCACACTTTTCTGTATAGAGCTCTACTAAATCAGCTGATGGGGGTGGGAAGGGGTTGAAAGACCTTCAGTAGAGACACCGGTACAAATACTTAATTTTTTCGTTTTTCTCATCATAGGTCGGAACTAACATGGTGGAGTAATTGGAGCAAGCAGAATTATCCAGGTCGTACCCGTTTGTGCTGCTGTTTGCTGATGGAATGCTGTGCTCCCAAGCCTTTACTATCATAGCAGGCAAGGCAATAGAAAGTGAGACGGCTCTCGCAGCTGTGGACACGTGTTTTAAGAGCTTTTATGTGTTTGACCTCCACTACCCGAAGGAGTGTAAGCCAACTTGGCAATTTTTCCAGCAAGGGGTGTTAGGACTTGAGGGAACGGTTTCCCCAGCAGTGAACTTCCTGCAAACTCATTTGCTGTCTTGCCCATAGACTGGCCTGGATCCCACCATCCATCTCTTTGTTTTTGTTTCCAAGTCATCAGTTTAGAAATGACATGCTAATTCAGTGTTCAGAAGTTGTTCCCAATTCTGAAAATGTTAATGGTAAGCCAATGTTATGAATTTTATGGAAATTTTGTATTTTAATATTTTTGTGTATTCTGTAAAACAGTTACAAACATTAACACAGTACAGGATTTGGAAGACCGCGGAGGCAGCCAGGCTTTCCCAGTGCCCCTTTTAGCAGATAGAAAGGATTCACAGAAGGTGAACAGGGGAAAAAAATTGTCAACTCTGCGTGTGTTTCTTTAGTTGTGGCGTGAAAGTCCGTGCGCGTGTATGTGTGTGCGTCAAGTAGGTGAGACTGTGAACTCTCCTATCAGTCCCATAGCTCACAGACTCATGTAAACACAGGGGGATGGTGTGGGAGTAGGAGCCTCCGTTTACATTCTTCTCTTCGCAGGGGGAGTTTGTGATGTCTAGCCTTTCAAGGCTGCACCGGGATCCAATTAAGATAGCATTTTTAGTTCAGGCTGGGGCACTTTTCAGCCTTAAAGTTTTTTCAACTGTCTCATAGCCACAGTGGCGCTCCAAACATCCGAATAATGGCTCAGTTTCCATAAGCCCGGCTGAGAAACTTCTCCAAGTTGTTTCCCACCTCACGTACGAGTCCATCCACCGCATCCTGTTTGCCAGTCATGGCATCCAGTTTGCGGTTTTACTAGTTCAGTGCATTAGTCTGAGTGTTTACAGCACGGCATTATCCTTGAAGCTGCAAAAGCTTGCCAATTGCTTCCTACGGCTTATTCTCTTGCGATACATCAGGAATCCACCCAAGCTACACAGCAGAAACCCAATTATCATGAATCCAATTGTGTAGATATCTTCCACGTCTTTCATGACACACATGTAGGGACTTTGGAGTAGGCACACTTTTCGGCATCCAGAGGGGGAGCTGTTCAATCAGCTTCACCTCTGGTGCCGGTGCCGGTTAAACCACATAAAGTCACCGAGGGCTCAGGGTGGGGGTTGGGGGATGTGGCTGTCTTCCCCACATCCCACCCCTCTGTTTTAAATGCACATTATAACAACATGCATCAACACAATACTTGAGCGGGAGGAGGAAGGCTAAGGGTCTTTTCACACCCCTCTTCGCTACGGGCCATCAGGGGTTGGGGTCCGGAGGAGGACCAGGTGGTCTGGTCGGGGTCCTTGGCTGTCGGTCTGCTATGCCACTGCGGGGCCCTTGGTGGTCTTCTTGTCCGGGGGCTGGTTGCTCTACTGGGGCATCGGTACCTGGACCTGGGAGCATAAAGTGTGTATGGGGTGTGTGAGTGAGGGTACAGCGTCATTTCTTGGGTGTCTTGGTGAGTCAGTGAGAATGTATGTGTTTAAGAGGGAGGGAACGTATGACTGTGTCTTTATGTCTTTGTCTACCTGTCAGGTTGGGTCTTGGGCTGCCCTCTCGCCCGGCGCACCTCAGACCTTACATTTAATGGGGGGCCTATTTCCCCCCCGTCACTTCCTGCCAGTGACAGATGCCCCTGCCCACTGGTGCGTCGGTGGTCAATCCGGTTCGGACCTGGTGCGTGCCTGGCCGGGCCTGGGGGGACCGGTGTGTCAGTCGGCCGATGCGCTGGGCCGATGTCTTCCCTTGGTTGGTTGGGGCACCTCTTTCAGGGTTGCCAGGTTTGGGATTGTTGGGTGATGCCTGTTCGGTGGCTCGGCGGGATACGGATCCAGAGTTTCTGCTCGTTTGATCACCTGTTCTGTGCACACCGTGCGTTGCGTGGTCGGTTCATTGGCGGGTTGGACCGGCCCTGGCCTTTGTTGGATGCCTGGTCTCTGCGCTCTGCGTTGCGTGGGATCAGGACTCGGGAGCTGGTACAACTTGGTGTCCAGGTGATGGCTGAGCTCGGCCTGGGGATGCCGTCCATCCGCTACGGCTATCAGTGGGGCTCCCCGACGTGGGGCAGGTGTGGGGCGCTGGGATGTTGGCGGTGAGAATTGGCCTAGGGTGGCGGTGGTGCGTGGCGGCTGGCGGTGCGTGGCGGCCCGCGGCTTCTCACAGTCCATGGACGGCTCCGCCCTGGCGCGGCTGGTTGCCGGCAGGGCCCGTGGGCTCGTCACTGCTGCCCCCCAGGCCCCTGCATCATAGCCGCTGGACTTTCCCCTGGGGTTCTTCTCTGCTCCTCTCTTGGGGAATGCGGTCGGCCCCGCGCTGGTCTGCCTGGGGCTCTGGGGGTCCTTTGGATGTCTTGGCTGTGATCTCCTTAATGTCTGCATCGATACCTGGGAGAAGGATTAATGCCTGCTCACATCAGCTATTGAGCACTCTTATGGAGAAACCTTATATGCACCAGCATGCTCACACACAGTGGGGTTTCCGGTGTTTACAGATATATTCTTGGGCTGAGGTTATCATTACTAGATCTTAATTAATCGGTACCATGAGTTTTTCTGTGACATCGTTGTTGTATTTTTATATCCATTTTTGTGTGATGTGGTTGTGTAGTGCTTAGTTCACACTCTTTGGTTTGTTTTGTCGATGTTCCTTTTTCGGGTTTTTTTGTTTTTTTCCCTCTCTCTGCTGTCCTGTGGGTATGGAGGCAGACTTCGATGTTTTCCTGTGTTTTCTTTGTTCCCCTTCCTCTCTTGTATTTTCAACTCACCCTCTCTCTTTACTTTTTGTTTCCTACCTCTCTTCTTCATCTTCTTTCTTCCTTCCGCTTAATTTTCCATCTCCGTGTCCATAACATCAGGAAATAAAACCCCCAGCAATTCATAATATAGATTTTCACACATATATATCAAGTGGAGTACCATAGCAAAAGCTGTAGTGCTCCGCTTGTGAAAGTAAATCTGTTGGGCTTCTACTTGGTACTCAGACACCAATTCTGAGCTCCACACTGCCAGACAGGACAAAAAAAAGATATCTTCCACTGACATCATCGACAGACATACGATTTTCCACTTGCTCCAGTAATCCATTGTACATCCGGACGGGTATGTACCGGTAGGGCATGAGGGTTTCCCCTTCCCCAGTTTTTGGGTTGAAAAAATTTGATCAATTGCATTCAGAGACCAGCTGACCAGATCCATAGTTGCTTTCCGAGAAGAGTGCAGACAGGTGCACGAGACAGAGAACAAGGGGTGGAATGGAACACGAGGGAGGAGAAGAGAGAAAAGCGTCTGTCCTCGTCGAGAGCCGGAAGAAGAAGGGAGACCCGGAAGAAGTTCCTGATAAATGTTCCTGATAAAGATGTGTCAGATCACCGAAGAGACAGACGCCAAGGCAGCAAGATTTCTACGGACAGTCTGACTTAGGATGTGCTGGTTCATGCTTTACTATCACACTGGCATGAACCAGTTCTCCAGGAGCTGGACATGAAGATTGGAGAAGACGTGCTGGAGAGATAAACAGTGATTGCTTAATATTACTTAAGCTGTTAGATCAGAAAGATTGGGTAGGGAATTCATTGCAACCCTGTTCCCTCCATGTTTCTGGCCAGACATGTTTGAATTAAATACTTAAATGTGTTCTGGGACTCAGTCTACTTTTATTTTGGAACCTTGAAGTATTTTTAGCCATTACACTCCTTACAACCTTCACTCATGGTTAGTGGTTGAGTGAAGTCATTTATAGGCGAAACACAGTGTTTACTCTTTTGAAATCATAATAACAGAATCTCCCGCACACTGTTATTTACAAGATCAGTGTAACGTTTCAGCAACTAACCCTTCCTCAGGCAAAATGAAAACTGAAAAATGTTTGCATGAAAGAGGCCTATTTGCCGAAACGTTTAACTGAACTTGTAAATAACATCTCACTTTTTGCAAGCTCAACTGTGTGTGGGAGATTCTTTATATCCAGATAAGAACAAAATTTGACATCCAGATAATCTGCAATGAAATCACATATAAAAGAAAAATAAATAAAAACAAATCTACAATAATAATAAAACAATAAAAATGAAAAGACAATGATATTTTATGAATAGAATGTTATCAAAAACATAAATTTTACTAAAGAAAATATATATATCAATATTAATCAATTAATATTTCACTTTTATGAACAAACCCCAACCCCCCAGCTTTTTACCTTTTATTTTGCTTCTGGGTTTGACAGCAACCGTACAGTTCTGGTTTGGGTCTGTTTGAGGTCAACTTGGCAACTAGCATCACAGTTCTAAAGAAAAATTACACATAAAATAACTCTGTTGTATGCAACTCTTCTATTATTTTTGAGGTCCCTTTAGCATTCAATTTAGACATTTGAACATAAATTAAACCATGTATATTGAACATTTCTAAACATACTTCTTATAACAGGGTAATAAATAACACATACTGGCAGTGTAGGTTCCTCTGCAGCAAAAAGGTCAACATATTCTGCTATAGCATCTGAAAGAACCTAAAAACAGAAACAAACATTACATAATGTAATTATGGTAAATCAGTTTTAAAACTAAAAAATAATAAACTAATCCAGACTTACTTATTTATAAGGTCTGAGACTGATATCGGAAAAATAAAATCAGATTGTAGGCAAACATCCAAGGCAAACAACAAAGCAAGTAAGAGTTACTTCATTACAATTCTTCTTTATGATTATCGAAGCAATTTATTAGTTTCAGGTAAAACACGTTTGTTATTTAATTTCTTTGTCAGACTTACTAAATAAAGTTTGAATTATTGATAATTATAGCAATACAGCTTTCAATATGTACCTGTCTCTTCTGGACACAAGATCTAACTGGGGTGTCAGTGGAAGTGGAGCTTGTTGGAGTAACGACGCTGATGCTGTCTACAAGCACCACAACGGGTACCGCCACCACACGCTGGCTGTCACACTCCTGTGTAACAATGTAGGCACAGCTGCCGGCAGCACACGGAATCAAAACAATTCAGCTCAAAATGTTCTGAACAGAGAGGAGGAGGAGGAGGAGGAGGAGGAGGAGGGAGCCCACTTCTCACGGGTGCGTCTAATCTGTTTCACCCACTTTGAAAGTAACTCTGGGTCTTTGGGAAACTTAAATAAACTGACACCGTCCTTGTGAGTATTTGAGCAAAATCCCGCAACACAACGGGAAGAAAAGCTGCTGTCAAATGTGTCAACAAATGTAGAACGCGTTCTCTCGCTAACGTCACTTCCGGCTTTATGCTCGTTCAGTGCGTGGCAAAAAAGTACGAGTAAAATGCTAGTCACCACAGCAGTTTTTTGCTCTCAGTGGGATTATGCAATGCGTGTTTATAACTTTAAAATGGTCCATTACGTTCGGATTTCTTTATTATATGTTATGTTTAAAAATGTCAACTTCGTGTCATGAGGTCTTTAATATAATGTTTTTTCAAAAGTTATGGTGAAATTTGATCATCTATTATTTTCATTTTTAGAGTTATCACAACCTTACAGAGGTCCTTGGCTTTTTCTACACTATAGAACTTTTGAGGGGCGCTCCGCCGCCGGAAGTACCCACTGAGTTCTGCTTTACGGCAGACTCATACGGCCTCGCTGTTTAGAGACTGTAGAGATAGCTGATCCACCAAAGAGACCGAGAAATCCCATATCAGAAGAAGCTGGAAAAAGAAAAAGAGAACATGATAGAGAGAGAGCAAAGACCAAAGTAAATATTGGGCCGGCTTTTCCTAGTTGAAAATGAGAGAGAAACCATGAGAGGTTTGTGATGATGAACAAAGTGAAAAAATAAGATCTATCAATCCAAATTAGTTTGTGCTATAAAATAGTTGGATTTCCTAGCACAAATTAACTTTATAGGCCTGAAAGAAACTTGCAAACTTGGTTCTATTTGTTTAGGCTGATGTAGCAGTTTATTCTTTATTGTTTCATAAAAGTACAGTTCCTACTATATTGCTTTTTTATTTTAGGACACAATCAGAGAAACAAAATGGAACATTGTTTCTCGAAGGGGCAACTCAGTCTAGTATTGTTGATAACAACTCTTTTCAGTTTTGAGAAGTTCCTACTTCTTTTCCAGATCTGGCGCTTGCTGTGTGAAAATGTCTTTCTCTGTCTCATTGATCACTTCTATGCCTGCTTTGTCTGTGGCTGAGAAGAGGACACTTACAACCTGATGCAACAGAAGGTGCATAATGCCCGCATTTGCTAGACTGACAGAGTGACGTAACATTAGCATGTAATTAAAGTTACCTACACTGTGAATCCAGAAAAGATATAGAGCAAATAGCAGCTGAAAACGTTTGGCAAAAAAATTAGCCTAATAGCTGAACTCCATAAATGCTGGCCTTAGATTGTCAAATCGCCACCTTTGCCTACTGGGCCCCCCTTTGGTTTATAAGAAAATGTTTACTGTCTTATTAGAAATACATATGATGCAATCTTTCAATAGTTTCTGTTTGTAAGATTTTATGCACAAATCATTGAGGGTTACAGAGTGGCAAACATCCACCAATATTTTACCCAGAACTCAAAAGAACATCCAAATTAATTGCGGTATTTAATCAACTTTGTTGATAAAAGCCTGATTTAAGTTCATCTTGGTTGACTTTGTGAGAAAAAAAAGTTACTTCTTTGCTGTATTAGTTTGAAAGACAGTACTTGTCGCTTTGTTCCTAAATGGTAAAGTTTGGTGACTGAAGTGTGTGGTAATTATAGAGTCAATGAAATCAAAGCAGCAGCAGGAGGGTGATGGCCTCCTTGCCTTCATCTCTTCCTATTTCCCAGCCAGGACTGACATACTTCACCACACAAGCACACAGGCGAGAAATTAAGTGTGAGGAATTTTTGATAGCAGTTGCTAAAGTTGTTGACAAACACACAAAGTCTTCGTACATCACGCAAGCACATCCTCACATCATTACTACATAAAAAGTTAAGAGTTTTTTGGGGGAGCTTCACTCTGAATGAGATTTAAAACCTAAAACGTAGATACAACAGGATACAGTCACGTACCAAGGGAGGCCAAACTGGAACTGTGGGCCAGTTAGCAGAAAGGTTGTCATCAGCCTAATGGTCAGTTATTGTTATGCCCTGTCTCTGGTTCATTGGCCTTTGTGGTCAGATTCAATTTCAGCCAGTATGACTGTGTGCTACTCTGCTGTTAGCTGACAAATGTATTTCACTGCTTCAGGCTTTGGGGGTCCGGACAAATTTTAAGGCCAATTGACTTTTAATATGAATCACAATGGGATGTCATGGACTCATCCCATCACTGGATATTAACACCCTGTAGCACCCACCCTGTTGTAAATGGTCACTTTTGATCCACATACACTCACAAACACATAGAGATGAACAAACAGTTATTTATAGCTTGACTGAGTACTATCATTGCTTTTCCTGCTTGTAGACACCATCATGTGGTGCAGCGTATGCCACCTGTGGTATAGTCTACAGTAAATTCTGTGCTGTCTATTTTGAAAATGCCAGTACTGTATACTGCCCAGCTGTAGCCTATGGTTTCACACTCTCGCTCATTGGTTTGAATGACCTTCAGGCCATTTTGAGCTCAACAGCATTATGGCCCCCTTTATTTCTGTGTTTGTTCCTCTGTTTTGTTCACAAGACAGGTCTTAATTGTTCATCTTTCAAATTGTTTTATTACCGACATTCAGAAGTCGCAAAAACAATTTGGTACCATTTTACAATAAGGCTCCCCTTATAAATGGCTAATAAATAGTTTATTGCTCTATTAATTAATCTGTAAATACTTTATAAATAATAAAAAATAATAAATATCATGCATTAATTAAAGGCAAAAAAGTGACAAAACTGACCAGTTTCTTTCTAAATAGAGAAGCAAATCTGTTCACCTTTCTATTTCATCTAGAGATGCTAAATTAAACATTTTAGACTAGGTCACTACTTTGTAGTTGGTAGCTTCATAACTTTACAATAAAGCTCCCTTTGATGAGAGCATATTTATATTGGAGTGCTACAAATATAATACTATATGCTAAAGAATTATGTATACAAATACTCATTGTGCTTAACAAGTGGTTACTTAGTCTGAAATGTTCAATTTAGCCACTCTAGATGAAAACTAAAGGTTAGCTCTTTATTTTGGCAAGAAACCAATCTTTATCTCTCCCCCCCCTTAATTAATGTATGATAAACACCTATTCATCCTTTATAAAGTGTTTACAGATGAATTAATAACCCATCTATAAATTATTTACTGGTCATTTATAAGAGCAGCCTTATTGTAATGTGCTACCGACTATTCTTGTAAAAATTATATGCAGACCTTTTGAGCTCTTCATTATGCAACATATCTTTATCATTATATCATTATATTATATTATTAATAATAATATTGTTATTTTACATATGCAAATTCAGATTGATATCAAAAGAGACCATACAGCCAGTTCCTAAAAAAAGCTTTTTATAGTTGGCCAAAAGTTTTGACACTAAAATTACAAGTATTATTATTTATTTTTTTTACTAGGGTTAGGGTTAAGTTCTTGCATTGAGTGTCTATTGTTTTTGGAATTCCATAATCCCTTGTGTTGATTCTGAAATACGAACTTCAGATGTATGGGACAGATACAAATCTGTCTAATTCCATATTTTATCCCGCCTCTGCATTCCACTTCCAACTTTTTTTGGCCACTAGGGGTGCCATTGTCTTGATTCTACATCCAGAATTTTACACCCAGAATTCTATATTTGTGAAAAGTGGAAGGATTCTGCTATTTTGTTTTTTTCCCACTCTTTTAAGTGGATTATGCCTTTTAAAGCCTTTTATAACTGGATGTTAAAATGTAAGTCCCCACATTCTGACATCGTTAAGAGCCATGTCTCAGCTATCAAACATAGTAGAGACATGATTCAGGTGTTGTCGGACAGTTCTTGAGGACTTGGACAACATATCTTTAGCTCAGGCACCTATCCCCAACTTTGTGACAAAAGTTGGTCCTACCCTGACAAAAGCGGCACCGACTGGCTCGGTCTGATCTTACAATGATGATGATTACAATGATGCCCTTGTCGTCCCTGTAGCACATAGGCTTCAGGAGCTATGACCTTCCAAAATGACATGACATCCTCAGCTCATTTTGGTTAGTAAACGGTCATATCTCACGATGGGGAGGTCGTACAGACATACCATACACTATATAACCATCGGAAGGCTCAGGGCCAGCCCAACCATGTCTTGTCCTAGAAATCTAGGGTCTACACTTGGGGACACTCGATTTAGCTGTGCATGTAAACGTACTGGTGCACTAGGAATCGCTCTTGCAGGTCTCGGTATGCCGAACGCAACCACATGCCCTGTGTCCCTGTTGCTCCAAACTGTGAAGGAGTTGAAGGCAACAACTTATTTCCGAATTTGTATCTGTTACAAGTGGAAAGGGTGAAAACCTAATAGCCTATATAAATGTGGAAGTGTTAGTTTTGGCTCAATCCACTTGAAACCGGTGCCTATGGCTAGCTCTCGACAAGCCGAATTCAACAGGGCCTCACCCATGGACACGGTTTAAACGGCTGAGGAGTTATGAGGCCAGAGGCTGAAAATCGTCAGTACGGCATGAATGCGGCATCAACACAACACAACAGTAACATGTCTGGTTAGTAGGGCTGTAAAGTCCAAGTCGACTGGTCGACTTATTGGTAGATGCGTTCTGAGTCGACCAAAATTCTGATTGGTCGATTTTATGCCGTGTTAATTTTTGAAATTTGATTGGACAAGAGACATTCCATGAGAGCTGATCGGTGCTGATGTTATAGTAGGCTACAACAGCGCTGCCTCTTGTGTGATATTGCTTTAACAGTCTACAGGGAGATCGAAGAAGGTCCACGTTATTCAAAGTGCTGTGGCTTCAGTGCTTAATTTGTAAATCATTAGGTGCCGGAACGCAAAGTACATGACAGCGCAGACATGACCAGAGACGCGCACAGGTCCTGGAACGCAGTAAATGGTAGCGGGGAAAAAAACAGGCCTGAATGTTTAAAATATTGTAATGTTCTCCGATAGATGCAGACAATGGTTGTAATCGAATGCTTTAATGCCGACTGCTGTTGGCCGCAATCACACCGTACATAACAGTAATCAAAAGAACTCTCACATAAACCGGTTGTCTGTCTGGCTCCATTTACAGACACACACCAGTTCCCCGGCAGTCAACTGCGCACTCCCCCGCACGCAGCCTGCAGAACAGTGCTGGATTTGGTCGGGTTTTTTATTATTTTTTATTTTATTGCTTAATGCGCAATTGCGCCGTGCCCACAGTCTTTGTTTTGAGCCCAATGCACAGCTTTATTCCGTTTGTACTTGTCTTGATCTGGGATGTTTAATAAAGATCATTGTCCATGAATTGCCTTGCCGTTTAGTGCATTTGCAGTATGCGCAGATGCACGTAATGCAAAATGCTCTTTACCTCGCTCATTCTTGCTCTCTGATCACCTGGTCGGCAGAGTCGGGCTCGGTCTGACTTGCTATAGCTGGTCTGTTGGCTGAAAGGTTAATTGCATTGTTCCTTTGTCTGTTAGTTAAAGCTGTGGCCTCCATGTAGCCAAAGCTAGTTTTATGGCCCTTTGTCTCCGGACACCCCATGTGCTGTTCTCCATCTTGGCACATAACTAAGTGGCCCTTTGTCCCACAGGCTATCTTAGTTGACCCCCCTGGAGTGAGAGCCACCTCCCTTTTTGAACACACCTCTCCTCCCCTCCCCTGCGAAAGGGGGAGGTGTCTGTTTGTCCCTGAGTCACTTTGTGTTGATTGTTTTTAATTTTCACATATTATTGTTTTCAAAGATCTGTAGTAATTAGTTGTGTAGTAGTAATGTTTTGGCTGTAAAGTTGATCTATTTTCTTAATAAATTCCCCTTAGCTTAAAGGAGTCATGACCTGTAATTTTCACTTTTCCATGAGGAAGAAATGTATGTTAGGATTGTCTAACGATTATACACTGGCCGGGAAGCCGATATTTAAAAGTGAAGCATTTGTTTACCCTTGGGTTCGTCAACCAGCCCACACGAGCACTCAAATATGTGATTTTAATTTCTGGCCGACTTGACCTCGATTCGGCGCAGGATATACCATATATAGACATCGCAGACCTATGCTGCAGGAAGCAAACTGCCCTCCACCTCACCCCTCTCCCATCTCCCCCTCACATTCAGTCGAGCGCTGTCATTACTGGATTCTGGTGATGGGAATTCCAGCTCTTTTTGGAGAGCCAGTTCTTTTGGCTTGGCTCACCATAAAGAGCCGGCTCTTTCGGCTCCCAAGTGGCTCCTTAAATTTTCTGTTGCTTAAAGTGTATTTATTACCAATATTAATGCAAAACGATGTGTACCGAATGTACCAAAACAAGCGGGGGGGGGGAATAAAAAAAAAAAAAAACGGCTCCCAATGACGAGCCGGCTCCCATCGTTCACTTTAAAGAGTTAGCTCTTAGAGCCGGTTCGTTCGCGACCGACACATAACCGATTCAAAGTACGAACTCGACCGTGAAAGATGCAGGAACGTTGGCATCGAGGCTCCGTTTAGAAAAAGCGACCACTCCAACAATCAGAGACTTGCCTGCAATTGAAACGGTAAGACTTTGTTTTAATTGCACTGCTGTGTGTAACAAACAGCAGCTAACTGCTAATGTGGCTCTTGTATGCTAGCGGGAGTAGTAGATATGGGTTAGATATGCTGAAGCGTTACCTGCGGTGTCAACCCCCCTCCTTCCTGCCACCAATCAACGCACCCCTCATTTGCATTATTACAATGCCCGTCCACGACCGCCAAAATATCGCATCAGATCTCGCGAGACAATAATGCCTTCAGAAATAAGGGTCAGAGGAGCTCTGTGTTTATTTTTTTCTTCACTTTTTTCAACTTTTCTTTTTTAGACGGGCCTGAAAGACTATAATAGAGCCTGGATATCCAATGTAATACTATGACTCCTTTAAAACATTATTGATTAATAATCAGTTATGCTCCGACCCCAAAAACATTGCTGAGGAAATTGTGTCCTAAACTGTACTCCACTATGTTTTCTGAGGAGAACTGTGACTCTTTTTTCAAACATACTATTATATCCCACATATAGATGATGACTTTGCAGGATTATGTGATTCTGATATCACTGCACATGAACTCGACAAGGCCGTGGAGGGCCTTTCTTTGACCAAATCACCAGGATGTGATGGTCTAACATCCAACTTTTACCGTCATTTTTGGAACTTGCTTAAAGAAGACTTTATTTTAATGTTAAATGAGGCAATGGATAACCTATCTTTTCCTCCCACAATGACGCAAGGAGTAATTACTTTAATCCCAAAACTTGGCAAGACCCCAAAATTTTAGATAATCTTAGACCCATTACTTTATTGAACACTGATTATAAAATTATTACGCATGTTTATACTAATAGACTAAAATCAAATTTGGACAAAATTATTAGTGACTCCCAATCTGGCTTTATGAAAAATAGATCAATTCACAACAACATTCGCTTAATTCTAGATCTTTTAGATTATAGTCACTTAATAGAGGACGATGGTTTTATTCTGTTTCTTGATTTTTACAAAGCTGTCGATTCAATTGCACATTCTTTCATTTTCCAATGTTTTAAACATCTTGGATTTGGGGACAAGTTTCGAAACATCATTAAATCTCTATATGATAATGCAAACAGCTCAGTGTCATTACCAGGTGGTACTACGCCTAGGTTCTCTATCCAACGGGGAATCAAACAAGGCTGCCCAATTTCTCTTTTTCTATTTATTATGACCACTGAGATGTTATCTATTTTTATCAAGACTTCGAATATTGCTCCTTTAAATATGTTGGGCAAACCCTTAATCATAAGCCAATTAGCGGACGATACAACTATCTTTCTGAAACATTTAACAGGGGTCCCAAAGATAATACAAACCACTGATATTTTTTTCCAAAGCCTCAGGGCTTAAACTTAATCTAAACAAATGTGAACTAATGCCAATCCATCGCTGTATATTAACAAATGCATACAAAATTCCCATAAGGTCAGTGGTCAAATATTTAGGTATACATATTTCTAAAAATGTCACTGTAAGAGAAAACAAGAATATAAATGAGGTATTGAATAATTGCCAACCTAAACTTAATTCTTGGTTGCTACGAGACATCAGTCTACTGGGTCGAGTATTCTTAACTAAGATGGAAAGCATTTCCAATTGTATCTATCCTGCATATTCTTTATCCATTTCTAACAGAGCCATTAAAAAGATTAACTAGATCAATTTTAATTATATCTGGAAAAGGAAAACTCATTATATCAAAAAAGCTGTACTGACCAAAGAATATGAATATGGAGGTTTACATGCCATAGTTTTTGATTTCATAAATGGAACCTTGAAAATAAACTGGTTAAAATCCCTTTTAAGTAATGAAAATTTTTGGTTTCATATTCCAAGAGAAATCTTTAAGAAATTGGGCGCTATTGAATTTTTATTAAGATGTGACTTCACCATTCAAAAATTACCCATTAAGCTATCCCTTTTCCACCAACAAGTTCTTTTATATTGGAAAATGTTGTACAGTCATAATTTCACCCCACACAGTAAACCAATTTGGAACAATAGGTACATCCTGATTAAAAACAAATCAATTTATAATAAGGAATTAATGGACAAAGACATCTGGTCTGTGATTCAATTTATTGATGGAGGAGGTTGTATAATGTTCCATGATCATTTTTGTTTGAAACATGACTTAAATATTTGTCCGAAATTATTTCATTCTATAACTAAAGCAATTCCTGCCGCTACCCTATGCCTAATTAAAGGCAACCTCTCGAACTCTGTGACTGTCACTCCCTGTCTTCCACGTCTTTTAGTGGGTGGGTGTGACTTTGTATCCACTAAATTCCCCAATAAATCAATCAGAAGACTTTTTAATGAAATTTCCTATCCCATGTTTTCTTTCAGAAACTCCAAAACCAACTTCTCCAAGGACATTAATCTCTCTTTAAGAACCAAATATGTTAAACTCTCCATCTCTACAAAATCTAAAGAAATGCATTTTAAAATTCAAAATGGTATATATCCTTCGAATGAATTTCTACATCGGCGATTTGGTTTTGACACAAATAGCTGCGTTTTCTGTATGGATATAGAAACCCCAGAACACTTATTCTTTCAATGCAGTTTAGTAAATGCTTTGTGGACTAACATTCATGACTGGCTCCATTCTAATATTCCACTAGATGCCTTTACTCAGAATGATATTATTTATGGCATTACCTTACAAAACAAAGATTTTGATTTTTTGATTAACATTGTCCTGATTCTTGGTCAATTTTACATACATAAATGTAAATACAGATCGGTTAACCCTGAGTTTTCTATGTTTCACAATGATTTAATCTCTTTTACAAAAGCCTTGAAGAGAATGAAAGGTAAATATGCGATTAAACTTGTTAATTTAACTGATAAATACGATCTGCTGAACAAGCCCTACCCCCTAGAATGTTCTCTTATAATGTTCTTTATGATTGTTAAGAATTGCAAAAATATTTTTGTACTTTTTTGCACCTGTTCTGTGTCAAGGTCTACTGCAAAAACTTCATGCCACTTTGTTCTGTAAACAAAATTTTGTCAATAAAAAAAACCAAAAAAGTTGTCTGCAAAAAAAAAGAAAAAAAAAGACTTTTCTGGTAGGCTATAGTATGTTTAATTTTCTAACCAGGCATGGTACTATCATGTTGTGTTGGTGCCGTAGTGCTGATTTTCAGGCAGAGTTTGAAAAAAAACTATTTTCGCCTTGTCTCAAACAGGTTTCCGTTAGGTGGAGAAAAACCAATGACTGGATGGACAGAAATCTTTTACAACAAAAGCCTTATTCTGTAAAGATCTGATGTTCAATAGAGACCAGCAGGTGGAGTGCCATTCAGTGTACAGTCGAAGCATTCATTCTTTCTGGACAGTCAACCTTGTTAAAACAATAAAAACAGAAAAAGTTGCAGGAACAACCGATGGCAGCCCAGACACAACAGTGCCATCTTGGGAAGTCACTTACACAATCCTAAAGCAGTAATAAAAGTTCTGTTCTTTAATTTCAAAGTCAAAAGAAATTTGATGTGGTTATTGAATGAAAAAAAATTTGTTTCTAAGAGTCATGTAGCTTTTGCGGCAATAAACAAATTTTGTTTAGTTGGACTGAAGTCAAAATGGCTCTTAGACTTGTAGAGGTTGCCGATCTGTGATCAAGAACCATGACTGCTGGAGTGCAAGAATGCATTTCTATCAGTAGGTGTCTCTTCTGTGAAACACATTAGATGATCCATACATGTTTTTTGTGTGATCACACTTTTGCTGTCTTTAAGATTCACGTTTTTTTTTTTTTTTTTTTATCGGTACAATAGGCGCGTTTCCACTAATGGAACTTCAGGGTAATATTACTGGAACTTCACAATATGTCTGTGTCCCCACTATACTGGGCTGCCCAACAGGGCTGTTTTCGGGGCCATTTCAGGGACCAACCGAGTACTAGCCTTGGGGTGTGTACCAGGAAATGGCCAGGTAGAGTCGCTAGGCATGAGCTATGGTTAACTCATGCTGATTGGTTGCAACTGAGCAGACGTCAACAAAAAACCTGCTTTGTAAAATTAGCAGAGTTGCTGGCAAAGCAGTGTATAACAATATAACAAACAAAAATGAAGCAACAACCCCTGCTTCTTCCATTGTCGATATCTTGTTATTCTCTGCTGCTGTGGGTGCCTTTTGACACTGATAAGTGATGCCACTCAGTGCCAAAATGATCGTGATAAGCGGACGCCTTAGCTAATTCCTTAAAGGGCCAATTTTGTATGAAGACACGACGGCTGAGAGGACCGGGCCAACATATTTACCCCATCGAATAAGATTCGGTAAAATTGCCCTAAAGTTCTGATAGTCGAAACGTGCCTATTGGTGCAGGGTTCCAGGTAGTTTGAATCTAACTTTCATCCTTTTCTCTGTTGGCTCCTCACATTAAGCTGTCACACTTTTATCCCCACATGGAAATTATAGGTGGCTCTACCTTTGCTTTTGGTCCTTTTTTCCCCCATCATGTTTGGAGGACAATGTCCAGATTGCTTCAACCCAGTTTAGAATTTTTGTTGGCCTCCTCTATAAATAAATTGTCCTCAAAACTGTTGTCCACCTTTGAAATAAATCTGAGGTAAAGTTAAGATAAGATAAGAGATACTTTAATAATCCCCGTGGGGAAATTAAGTTTCGGTACAACCAATCCAAACAGGATTTGGAAGACCGCGGTAGCAGCCGGCTTTACCAGCGCCCAGTAGTAGCAAAGTTAAGTCTTGAAAAAATGTACACCATGAAAACATCACAAAATGTTAGGATAATGTTGGTTGTCAGCTGAGAGAGATGGCAACTTGAGGGTGAGACTCTGACTCGAGCACTTAAGCCGCAAAAATAAAAGACTTCTAACTTGATTTAGACTTGTGCCCTAAAGAACTGTGCCTTGACTTGGATTTGTGGTCAGAGACTCTAATCTTAGTAAAAGCTTATATCTCAAGTAATAAAGAATGAAAGGAAGCCGGTATGTGACTGCAGCTGCAGGGCATGTTTTGCTGTGACGGTATGAGCTTGATTATTAGTAATGTTGGAGGTTTATAGGATGTTAATGGCTCATAACAAGCTGTTCATGTTATCTGTACCTTTAAAATGATAAACACATGAATGTCTCACCAACTGCATTAAATAACATTGGAATATTTAGGAAACAATATAAATGTAATATACCTTTGATATTCTCTCACTGTTAAGCTAGCTGCCACATTACAAGGACACTTCCAGTTGAAAATATTAAAGCAAATCACCTCCTGTTCCTGTAATACAGAAGATTAGCACTCATTTATTTGCTAACTTCAGGGATTCAAGGATTCAAGGATTGAAGGAACTTTTATTGTCATACCATCTCATGTTACATGTGATGGTATGAAATTAGGACTCAGGTCCGGAATTATAAGCTATTTAAATTAAATTAGTGAAAAAAAATATTTAAATAAATGTAATAAATAAATAAAAATAAATGTGCTCTACAAGACACAGCTGGAGTTCAGCAGTCTAACAGCTGCAGGGAAGAAGCTGTTATTGAGCCTGGTGGTCTTGCTCTGTATGCTCCTCAGCCGCCTGCCTGAGGGCAGGGGCTGAAACAGGCTATGAGCTGGATGGGTGGAGTCCTTCAGGATGCGGAGGGCCCGTCCCCTGCATCGGGACATGTAGAGGTCCAAGATGGTGGGAAGCGTGCTCTCTACAGTCCTTTGTGCAGCTTTCACCACCCGCTGCAGAGCCTTCCTCTCAGCAGCAGTACAGCTGCCGTGCCACACGGTGATGCAGGTGCAGATGACGCTCTCCACTGCACAGTGATAGAAACTCCTCAGGAAGGAGCTTCCAAGTCCAGCTCTCCGCAGCTTCCTCAGGAAGTAGAGACGCTGGGGGGCCTTCTTGACCAGACATGAAGTGTTGGCATTCCAGGTGAGGTCTTTGGACATGTGCACACCCAGGTACCTGAAGCTGGAGACCACTTCCACAGCTGCTCCTCCGATGTACAGGGGAAGGAGAGGACGCTTGTCCCTTCTGAAATCCACCACCATCTCCTTGGTCTTCTTCACATTGATGCAGAGGTTGTTTTCTCTGCACCACTGCGCCAGGTTTTCCACCTCCTCTCTGTATTTGGACTCATCGTTGTTAGTGATGTGTCCCACTACTGCTGTGTCATCCGCAAACTTAACTATATGACAGCTGGGGTGTCTCGCTGAGCAGTTATACGTCAGCAGAGTGAACAGGAGGGGGCTCAACACGCAGCCCTGTGGTGAGCCTGTCCTGAGGGTGATGGAGGAGGAGATGGTGTTGTGGATCTTAACAGTCTGAGGTCTATTGGTCAGGAAGTCCAGGACCCAGTTCCCCAGCGTGGGACTCAGTCCGAGGGAGGAGAGCTTCTGCACCAGCGTCTGTGGGATGATGGTGTTGAAGGCTGAGGAGAAATCCAGAAAGAGCAGACGGACATAGGAGTTTCTGCTCTCCAGATGGGTCAGGGCTGTGTGGACCACCGATGAAATGGCGTCGTCAGTGCAGCGATTTTTCCTGTAGACATACTGGTGGGGGTCCACAGTGATATCGATGGCGTCTTTGATGTGGGTCATGACCAACCTCTCGAAGCACTTCATGACTACCGGGGTTAAAGCTATGGGCCGATAGTCATTCAGGATTGTCACTGTGGAGCACTTGGGGACGGGGACAATCGTGGCAGTCTTTAAGCAGGTGGGGACAGATGACAGTGACAGTGAGGTGTTAAAGATGTCTGCCAGCACCTCAGCCAGCTGGTGTGCACAGTCCCTCAGTACCCGCCCTGGGATGTTGTCGGGCCCTGCTGCTTTGTGAGGGTTGATACACTGAAGGGTCTTCCTTACATCTGCTGTGGTCACACTGATGGGCGTGTCAACCGGTGGTGTTATAAGTTTGGTGCTGGGGGAGACATCAGGGAACTCAAAGTGGGCATAGAATTGGTTGAGTGCATCTGGCAAGGAGGGGTCTCTTGGGCATTGTACATCCTTGGTGTTGTGGTCCGTGATGTATTTAATGCCCCTCCACATGCGCCGAGGGTCATTGGTGGTGAAGTAACCCTGGATTTTCTGGGCGTATGTGGCTTTGGCCCTCGTAATGCCTGCAGTCAGTCCTTTTCGGGCCTCTCTGAGTGCTGATGCCTCACCTGCCTTGAATGCAGCATCCCTAGCTTTCAGCAGAGCTCTCACCTCAGAGTTCAGCCAGGGTTTCTGGTTTGGATAGCATGTTATTATCCTGGTGGTGGTGACATCATCAGCACATTTGGAGATGAAACCAAGGACAGATGCTGTATATTCCTCCAGGTCCACCTCTTCCTCATGTGTAGCTGCCTCTTTGAAGACCTGCCATTCTGTGCACTGAAAACAGTCCTGGAGCACACAGGCCGCATCTCTGGGCCACACAGTGATCGTTTTCTTCGTTGGCCTGATACGTCTCAGCAGGGGGGCGGTATGCTGGCGCCAGCAGGATGGAGATGTGGTCGGAGAGGCCAAGATGGGGGCGAGGTAAAGCTCTGTATGCACCGTGGATGTTGCTGTACACACAGTCCAGAGTATTTTCTCCGTGTGTAGGAAAGGTGACATGCTGGTAAAAACTTGGTAGAGTGTCCGTCAGTTTCACGAAGTCCCCCGCAACCACGTAAAACGCCTCCGGGTGCTTTGTTTGCAACGAGTTAATGGTGTCAAATAGCTCCTTTGATGCTTCACTTTGCCTTAATTCAATGCTGTAATTTATGTCCGAAATGTGAATATCTTCACTATTAAACATTGAGAACAAATGTTTTAAATGTAAATTCATAAATGGCTTCCCAACATTAATAAATTCTCTAGCTCTGAGTGAGAAGAAAACTTTCCAAATCATATTTCGTGAAATATATTATAAAGTAGTGGACAATATCAAGATGGTAATAAACAAGTTTAAACTTGGTCATTACAAAGACAAAAAGCAGTAATTCAACATTAACAACTTTAGATCAATTTTTTTTCTCAAAGCATAAATGCCTATTTATATATCTTTTAAATGTTGAATTATTAAATTATATGTATTATGTTTTTAAGCAGTTTGTCTTTATTAACTATTAATAAGACTCGATGGTATTTTTTGACAAAATTGTCATTTTAATAGCCAATTTTAATAGTATATAATAATAGTATATATTAATAATTAATAATAATCCACTCTGTCTCTGTCAGGTATTACTTTATGAATACAAGCCTGATTAGTTGTGGTATTACCTCTACTTTCCACCAGACACGTAATCGGTGTGTAATGTAATAGACACGTTTTACTCACGAATTTAGCAGCGCGTCCCTTCCCACCGGGGGGGTTTCAGACATCTATCATTCATGAAAGCATTCCACCCAGCTGCTCCCGGGAGATCACGAAATCACAGGAGAATTGCCTAACTTAAAGGGTAATGTGCGAAAGAAAATGTATATGTTAATAAGTAGCATTAACTCACTCCCAACACTGCAGATATTTCTGTCCATACCTTCTCCTTTTTCGTGTTGTCCTTGTAAAAAGGATCACTAGTATCAAATAAACTGGTTGATTCTCCACATTAAATTCTCGTCATCCATGATAAAAACCAACAAATTAGTACCACAGACCTACTGACTTTTTTTTGTTTTCAAGTTTTGTTTTGTTTTTTCATAGTTAAGCAATCAGAAATCTACACGTATCTTTTATTTTGAAGATTTCTGTATTCTTTTTACTGCTTCTGTGTTTGATTTCCCAATCTGAACTGTTAAGCCTGATGTGTTTTGGAAGCATAGAGCACAAAAAATAGACCTGCAGCGTAAATTTAGATGAGGGCCAACGCTTCTGAGACTCCTGTGCCCTGTGGAAATGGTCCCATTGACTATAATGGCAGCTATCAGCTGCGTATTATGCTTTGCAGATGTTACTAGCCTCTTACGCATCCGGTGAATAGTAGCCTAGAGGTTATACAACAATAGATGGAGTGAATTTGTGCACTGACTTCTTTAACAGCTAGCATTATACTGATATACAGAACAAACACCTTCTCTCCGAAATACAAGAATTTATTAACAAAATACTTTTCCTTCCAGTTAAAATACTTTAGTCAAGACGCTCTTTATTTAGTCTGTTAACATTCAACAATTCTGCTAAGTAAAAAGGAAAATAAATAAACTACATAAAAAATATTTTGAAATGCAATGAAGAATAATAAAATGAAACAGCAATAGCCAGCAAAACAATGCAGTGATATTTAATTCAATTCAGTTTATTTATATAGCGCCGATTCACAACAGATGTCATCTCAAGGCACTTAACAAAAAGTCATTTCAATACATTTATACAAACATTCCAATCAGTTAAAAAGTTTCCTATTTAAGGAATCCCAGCAGAATGTGTCAGTCATTGGGTTGAGGTTGGGCCCCGTTGATGCATATATATGATGAAAAGAATTGGTCCAAGCACAGAACCCTGTGGAACACACACATGTAACCCTTGAGTGTGAAGAAGATTTATCATTTAGATGAACAAACTGGAATCTATCAGACAAATATGATTTAAACCAGCCTAGTGTTGTTCCTTGGATCCCTGCAACATGATCAAGCCTTTCTAAGAGAATATTATGATCGACTGTGTCAAAAGCAGCACTGAGATCTAACAAAACCAGAACAGACACAAGTCAAATCAAATCAAACTTTATTTATGAAGCGCTTTTCATACAAGAAGTTGCATCACAAAGTGCTTTACAGATTAAAATGACCCCACATAAAACCACCTTCCCTTCCCTCCCCCACAGATTTAAAAGCATGGTCACAGTTATACCCCCCTCCCCCCAACCCATCTCCCATGCACACACACTGTTAAAAGAAAAAGTAAAAAAGGACATTGGGCCGAGTGCAGATGAACCATGCAAGGAAACGCCATCAGAGGAGCCATCTGCCCCGGCAGCAGTAGATTAACAGCAGCAGCCGAGGCACCGACACAGGGCACCCAGTGGAGGCAAGGCCAAGACCCCCACCTCCACCCAAGCTCCACCTGGAGAGCACCCAGGCAGCTACAGCCGACCACCGCTCCCGGGGCAGAGGGCTCCCACAGAGGAAACAAATTAAAGTATAAAAAGAAACGGTAAATTAATGTGCTAAGATTGAAAAGTAAAACTGATAAAGATATAATCATATAAAACATCCAAAGCAATTAAACAAACAGTGATAAATAATAATCAGTTAAAAGCTAAGCTAAAAAGGTGAGTCTTGAGCCTGCTCTTAAAAACATGAATGTTCTCTGCAGCCCTGAGGTCCTCTGGCAGCCTGTTCCAGAGGTGAGGGCCATAAAACTGGAAAGACGCCTCGCCATGCTTGTGTGTCCTGACTTTTGGGGTGACAAGGAGACGGCTGCCAGAGGAGCGCAGAGACCGCGAAGGTTTATATGGTAAAAGCAGTTCAGAGAGATAAGAAGGCCCAAGACCATTAAGACACTTAAAAACCATTAAAAGAACCTTAAAGTCGATCCTGAAATGTACGGGGAGCCAATGCAATGATTTTAAGACCGGTGTAATGTGCTCCCGCCTCCTGGTCTTCGTCAGGACACGTGCTGCTGAATTTTGTAGTAGTTGTAAACCTGATATACTCTTTTTGGGAAGACCAGAAAGCAGGGCATTACGGTAATCAATTCTACTGGAGATAAAAGCATGCATCAGTGTCTCCGTATTGGCCCGAGACAGAATGGGGCGGACTCTGGCGATGTTCTTTAGTTAATAAAAACCTATTTTAGTGATATTTTTTATGTGAGGAATAAAAGTCAGCTCAGAGTCAAAAATCACGCCCAGGTTCTTCACTTGTAAAGAGGGATTAAAAGACAGTGATTGTAGTTTTGGTAAACGTTTCTCTCTCTGAGCCTCAGGACTGATGACTAAAACTTCAGTTTTGTCCTGGTTGAGCTGGAGAAAGTTTTCTGCCATCCAGGATTTAATGTCTAAAATGCAGTTAAAAAGTGCATCCATTGGCCGTGTGTCATCGGGAGACATGGAGATGTATAACTGTGTATCATCAGCATAACTGTGAAAGTTAACTCCATGTCTCCTGATGACGCTGCCAAGAGGGAGCATATAAAGGTTAAAAAGCACTGGGCCTAAAATTGAACCCTGGGGCACACCACATGTAATCCTGTGGACCCTAGAAGAGCAGGTATCTAAACTTACCATAAAAGTCCTGTCTGTGAGATAGGATGTGAACCATTTGTGAACATCACCAGAGAGGCCGAACTGTTTTAAACGGGTTAAAAGAATAGTGTGATCCACTGTATCGAAGGCAGCGCTTAGATCCAGTAGAACCAACACTGTCACCTTCTGAGCGTCATAATTTATTCTAAAATCATTTAAAATCTTCAGAAGGGCCGTCTCTGTGCTGTGGTTCACCCTAAAACCAGACTGAAATTTCTCCAGGACATTGTGCTCATTAATAAAATCATTAAGTTGAATTAAAACTAGCTTTTCTAAAACCTTGCTTAAAAATGGTAAGTTAGATACTGGTCTAAAATTATTAAAATCATTAAAATCTAAATTGCTCTTCTTCAGCAGGGGCTTCACTTCCGCCCCTTTAAAGGCGGCAGGAAAGACCCCCGTCTGAAGGGAGCAATTCATCACGGTTAAAATCTCATCCCTAAAAGATTCATAAAATGGCTTAAAAAATGAAGTGGGAATCGGGTCCAAAACACATGTGGTGGGCCTCACTGAGGAGAAAACTTTATCAAGAGTCCCAGCTTCTACCAGGACAAAACTGTCCAGCGTTTCCTCTGTTAGAGACACACATTCAGATTTGTCTAAAACCATGTTACACTGAGAAGATAAAATATTACATCTGATGGTGTCTACCTTCCCTGTGAAGTGGTCTGCGAACTCCTCACAAAGAGTGTTTGAGGGGGTTTTCTGAAATGCATTAGTAGCTCTGTTAAAAAGTTTATCAATGGTGGAAAAAAGGATTTTAGGATTATTTTTATTGTCTGATATGATTTTTGCAAAGTAAGCATTTCTTGAATTTCTTACAGCATTATTATAGGATTTGAGAAGTTCTGTGTATAATTGATGGTTTATCGTGGTTTTATTTTTTCTCCATTTTCTCTCTGCCGCCCTGCAGTCCCTCTTTAGTTTTTTAAGATTGTTATTTCTCCATGGCGCTGCAAGTTTTGAATGTGAGCGTTTCACTCTAAGTGGAGCCAGCAGGTCAAGAGCGGACTGAAGTCTTCTGTTAAAATCACTGACGATAAAATCACAGGGGGCAGGTAAGAGAGTAGGAGGAAACTTTTGGAAAACTTCTAGAAAACCTGCAGCCACTTCAGGGGTTAGATGGCGCTTCCTGACAGTTCTCACAGAGGTCTCCTGCTGGATAAAACTGGTGATGTTAAAAAACACGCAGTAATGGTCAGAGACAGCCAAGTCAACAACAGAGGACACACGGGTGGACAGGCCATGCGTGATGACCAAGTCCAGGGTGTGTCCTCTGTTGTGAGTTGGCTGCATGACATGCTGACTAAAATCCATATAATTCAAAATATTTAAAAATTCTGTTGATAAAGGGTCTAAAAGGTTGTCCATGTGTAGATTAAAATCACCAGCTAAAATGATCCTTTCAAAGGAGTTGTACAAAATTGATAAAAACTCTGAAAATTCTTGAATAAAAAGTGCACTCTTTTTAGGAGGCCTGTAAACTGTGACACATAAAATCTGAGGAGTGCTAAAAACAGTTGCATTATATTCAAAAGTACTAAAATTATCAAATAAAACAGGTTTGGCAGAAAGCGTTGATGAACTAATAAAAGCAGTTCCGCCTCCCCTTTTGCAACTCCTCGTGGAATAAGTGAAGTTAAAATTTGGTGGGGAGGCCTCTGTAAGAACAACAGGGGCATCTGTACTCAGCCATTTTTCTGTTAAAAATAAACAATGTATATTATGATCTAAAATTAGGTCATTTATTATAAAAGTTTTATTCAGCAGAGAGCGGACATTTAAAAGTGCCATATTAATAGTGGTTGGAGATGGAGTGACTGTATGATCTACTGGGTGTAGGACTTTTGGTAACTGTTTGAGATTATTAGAGTTGCGTTTGCTACGTTTTTTATTATTTGTCCGCTCTCTGCTGATAATAACGGGTATAGATGATTTAGGGCAAGGTCCAAGTCCGATATGTGAATTACTGTTAAAATCAGAACTGAGTTCATAGGAGCAGGGACCAGCTGCACATCAGGATGTGGCAGAAGGGGCATGGAGGGCAGGTGCAGCTGGGGCTGGTGTGGTAGACAGGGGGGGGCGAGGGAATGCCAGGCTCATTGACAGCATGCGGGCACCCTGTCTATTAAGATGTAGTCCATCTGGACCAAACAATTGACTCCTGCCCCAGAAAATGTTAAAATTGTCCATAAAACCAATATTGTGCATCACGGTGGCAGAGGAAAGCCAGGTGTTAAGAGATAAAAGTCTGCTAAAACGACCAATACCTCTGCCAACAGTGGGGGTGGGGCCAGAAATAAAAACAGACACGTGTGTATTTTAAAAGATTAAACAAATGAATAAAATCCAGCTTCAGGAGCTCAGATTGCTGTTTACGAATGTCGTTGGTTCCAGCGTGAATAATAACTCTACTCACAGATGGGTGATGTTGGATATGGTCCAGGATCTGTTCAGTAATATCCTTTACGGTGGCTCCAGGTAAACACAGTGTGACCGCTCCTCTCATCCTTACATTCCTGATAATAGAGTCTCCAATGATGAGCGTGGTGGGCGGCTGGTCAACAAGTTGATGCTGGGCAGAGGATCTTTCACCGTCCAGGACCTGCTGGATGTTGGGCGGATTAGCTTCCCCAGGACTGCAGCGACTGGCGCCGAGGGCTCGTTCCGTGGGTTCGGGGTGTAGTGGAGCACTCCTCGGCGAGTCCTGGGTTTAGCGCGACGTGGAGGGCTGCGGGAGCCCGGCTGCTGCTCTGGCTGCTGGGAGGGGATGGGCAGCAGTCCTGCAGAGCTGCGGTGTTTCAGGGCGTCCGGAGGGACAGTCAGAGGAGGAAAGTCGTGCTCCAGGGCACCGAAGCGGTTTGACAATGGGAGGCCGGGTGAAGGAGAGCGGTGGCGGCTGCTCCGGGCCCCCCCACCGCGGCCGGGCCCGACCATGGACCAGACACCCTGGAGCACCGGTGTTGAGCTGATGGGGGCTTTTGGCTTTGCCCCCAGATGGAACCAGCAGTCCTCCTCTGCAGTTGTTGTTGCTCCTCCGGCGTTCGGCAGTCCGAGTCCAGCGATGGATTCCCCCTCCGCAGCTTCACCGGGCTGGCAGGGAATTGTGTCCGCCAGCTGAGCACTGTTGGCGGCGGCGAAAGTCCGGCCGAAGATGATGTCCACGTCGCGCTCGTGGTCCTGGATTTGATGGAGCGTGGAGATCCTCTGCTCCAGCTCCAGAACTTTTTGTGTTAATTTAAAACAGCCATCACATCCGGGGGTGCAGGTGAGTGAAGGCATGACGAAATAAAAAGTAGTCCGTGCTCGGATAAAAAACGCCCCCGATAAAAACAAGTTGCTAAAAGTCAGTGGTGTTAAAATCGGTTAAAAACAGTCATCAAAATGATTTAAAACCGTGTTTGTTAGGGAGCCGAAGTTTGGCAAGTCTCTCTGTAGACGGACGCCGACGCATGCGCACACGAACCAAAAAAAAAAAGTCCATTATCTGAGGCCATGAGAATATCATTAGTAACCTTCACCAGTGCTGTTTCAGTGCTATGATGAGCTCTAAAACCTGACTGAAACTCTTCAAACAGGTCGTTACTGTTTAGATGCTCACAGACTTGATTAGCAACTATTTTCTCAAGGACTTTGGATAAGAAAGGAAGGTTAGATATACAGTAGGTCTGTAATTCACTAAGTCATCTTGATCAAGGTAACGTTTCTTGAGTAAAGGTTTAATTACAGCTATTTTAAATTCCTGTGGTACGTATCCATTTACTAAGGATAGATTCTTCATATCCAAAATGATGCCAGGATATCACAGTTCATTGTGACTACGCACGTTGACACATGACGTCACGCACCCAAGCTCCCACCTCCCAGCTTCTGGCTGGATGGCAAAAAGACTGATCACCCATGCTGTCCACCACTGTTATTAGCTGTCAGTTATCAACAGATTGCACTACATAGCTGTGAAATAAAATCTAGCCATTATGGTTACCATGTGCAGCGCTGTAGGCTGCACAAATAGACAAAAGAAGGACAGCAATGGGACATTTCATAGGTTTTCAGCCAATAAAATATGCTAAGGGCAATGGTTAATAGCCATGAAGATAGCTCGACTGGATGATCCATCCAAATCCTGGGAGCCAAAGTCTCATGATAGAATCTGCTCAGTTCATTTCATTGGAGGTATGTTGAAGTTAGAATATGCTCAGTTCACTTCAATAGAGGTATGTTGAAGTTTAAATAAAATATAGTCCAAATAATTTTATCAGAACATTTAAACATATATTGAAAAAACCTGCCAGCGTGCAAGTTCATAACACCAACCATAAAGAAAAAGAAAATGCTATTTAAATAAAATTATGTTTCAAACACCATTTGCTAAATTACAATTTAATGACATTTGGACAATTGATTCCTAATTTTGTGTTAACTAGCCCTCACAGTCGCTGTCCACAATGGACACCAGGCTTTTTTTTCGTTTAACGTGTCCTGTTTGGCAGTGTGGAGCTCAGAATTGGTGTCTGAGTACCAAGTAGAAGCCCAACAGATTTACTTTCACAAGCGGAGCAGTACAGCTTTTGCTATAGTACTCCACTTGATATATGTGTGAAAAATATTTATTATGAATTGCTGGGGGGTGTATTTCCTGATGTTATGGACCCGGAGACGGAAAACTAAGGGGAAGAAAGAAAGAAGATGAAGAAGAGAGGTAGGAAACAAAATGTCATGAGAGAGGGTGAGTTGAAAATACAAGAGAGAGGGGGGAAGAAAGAAAACACAGGAAAACATTGAAGTCTGCCTCCATACCCACAGGACGGCAGAGAGAGGGGGAAAAACAAAACACGAAAAAGGAACATTGACAAAACAAACCTAACATCGTGAACTAAGAACTACACAACCACATCACACAAGAATAGATATAAAAATACAACAACAATGTCACAGAAAAACTCATGGTACCGATTAATCAAGCTCTAGTAATGATAACCTCAGCCCAAGAATATATCTGTAAACACCAGAGACCCCACATCTATGTGTGTGTGTGAGCATGCTGGTGCATATAAGGTTTCTCCATAAGAGTGTTCGATAGCTGGTGTGAGCAGGCATCAATCCGTCTCCGAGGAATCGATGCAGACATGAAGGAGATCGGAGCCAAGACATCCAAAGGACCCCCAGAGCCCCAGGCGGACCCGGGTGGGGCCGACCGCATCCCCCAAGAGAGGAGCAAAGGAGAACCCTAGGGGAACATCCAGCGGCTACTATGCAGGGGCCCGGGGGGCAGCTGTGACAAGCCCACGGGCTACTTTCCTCAGTGTCTCAGGGTAACACAGTGGATGTCAGCAATTCTATCTCTAACCTTTCAGAAATTGATGATCTGGTTCATAGTGTTACTTCCTCATTGTGTTTGGCATTAAATAGTGTAGCCCCCTTAAAAAAGAAAGTGGCTAGCCATAGGAAGCTGACTCCTTGGTTTAACGCAGAGTTGCGTACTTTAAAGCAGAATACTAGGAAGTTGGAGAGAAAATGGCGCTCTACACGCCTAGAGGATTCCTATTGAACCTGGAATAACAGTCTACTGCTGTATAAAAAGACCCTTTGACAAGCTAGAACAGCATATTTTTCATCATTCATAGAGGCGAATAAAAACAATCCTAGGTTTCTTTTTAGTACAGTTGCCAAACTTACACAGAGTCATAGCTCTGTTGAGCAAACTATTCCCCCAGCTCTTAGCAGTGATGATTTTATGGGATTCTTCATAAATAAAATAAATTCTATTAAAAATAAAATCATTGGCATCCTCCCAAACATGATTACTTCTTCCTCAGTAAATGACGCAGCATCGGAAAGAACTGTAGAACCTCATTTGTGCTTAGGCTGTTTTGATTCAGTTGAGCTTTCGGAATTATCAAAAATATTAGCCTCATCTAAACCTTCAACTTGTATGTTGGACCCAATCCCAACCAAATTATTTAAGGAAGTGTTCCATTTGGTTCCTGGCCCCATTTTGGATATGATGAATCTATCCTTTGTAAATGGATACGTACCACAGGAATTTAAAATAGCTGTAATTAAACCTTTACTTAAGAAACCTTCCCTTGATCAAGATGACTTAGTGAATTACAGACCTATATCTAACCTTCCTTTCTTATCCAAAGTCCTTGAGAAAATTGTTGCTAATCAAGTCTGTGAGCATCTAAACAGTAACGAGCTGTTTGAAGAGTTTCAGTCAGGCTTTAGAGCTCATCATAGCACTGAAACAGCACTGGTGAAGGTTACTAATGATATTCTCATGGCCTCAGATAATGCACTTGTGTCTGTTCTGGTTTTGTTAGATCTCAGTGCTGCTTTTGACACAGTCGATCATAATATTCTGTTAGAAAGGCTTGAACATTGCAGGGATCAAAGGAACAGCACTAGGCTGGTTTAAATCATATTTGTCTGATAGATTCCAGTTTGTTCATCTAAATGATCAATCTTCTTCACTCTCAAGGGTTACTTGTGGGGTTCCACAGGGTTCTGTGCTTGGACCAATTCTGTTCACCATATATATGCTCCCAATTGGTAGTATCATTAGACAGCATGGGATAAATTTCCACAGCTATGCCAATGATGCACAACTATATTTATCCCTAAATCCTGATGAACCCAGATTACAGATTACAGGCATGTCTGGAAGACATAAAAATATGGATGAATCTAAACTTTTTGCTTTTAAATTCTGACAATACAGAAGTTGCTGTCTTTGAACCAGAAGTTCTAAAATAGAAACTGATTAGTCAATCACTTCATCTGGATGGCATTAAATTGGCCCCCAGTAATTACGTAAAGAACCTCGGCATTATTTTTGACCAAGACTTGTGTCACGCTGCCCTATTCACTCCTCATTGTCTGCACCTGTCTCAATCATTCCCACCTGATCCTACTCACCTCCTGCCTTCAAAACCAGTCACTTCTCTCCACTCAGGGCCGGATCAATAACTTACTATTGATGTCTCGTGTGCCTTCCCTGCTGTCTCGTTCCTGCCCGATGTCCAGTCTCTCCGTTGTCTGTCGTCGTCTTCTTCATCATCATCACCTTCACCGCCTCCTGTAATAAACATCCTTCAGTGTGTGTGTTTGGGTCCATTCTCTACACACATCCCTGACAACTTGACATTTAAATCCCATATTAAACAGGTTTCTAGGCTTTCTTTCTTTCACCTCCGGAATATTGCTAAAATTAGAAACATCCTGTCCAGGAGTGATGCTGAGAAACTAGTCTACGCATTTGTTACCTCATGGCTGGACTCATGTAATTCTTTACTATCAGGTAGTTCACAAAATGCCATTAAAAGCCTTCAGTTGATCCAAAATGCGGCAGCAAGAGTTCTGATGAATATTAAAAAGAGAGATCACATTTCTCCTGTTTTAGCTTCCCTTCATTGGCTCCCTGTTAAATCCAGAATAGAATTTAAGATCCTTCTTCTTACATACAAAGCCCTTAATAATCAAGCTCCATCATACATCAGAGATCTAATTGTTCCTTATGTTCCTAACAGTGCACTTCGCTCTCAGACTGCAGGTTTACTTGTAGTTCCTAGGATTTCTAAAAGTAGAATGGGAGGCAGATCTTTTAGTTATCAGGCTCCTCTCCCGTGGAACCAGCTCCCAGCTTTAGTCCGTGAGGCAGACACTCTGTTTACTTTTAAGGCCAGGCTTAAAACTTTCCTTTTTGATAAAGCTTATAGTTAGAGAGGTTTAGGTCATCCTGAGGTATCTCTGTAGTTATGCTGCTATAGGCTTAGACTGCTGGAGGACAGACTTACCAATTTTCTTCACTCTGCTACTTCCTTTTCTCCTACGACCCTCCAGTTGTATTACATGACATTCTGTTATTTCGACTGTTAACTTTGTGTTCTCTCAGTGTTTTTCTCTCCATAGAAGCTACATCTGGTCTGGTATCCTGCTTGGCTGCAATGCCCTGTTGGACGGGGGGCATCGACTGGGATGATGCTTCCAGTAACTAAACATCCACTGTGTCCTGTTATCAACTTTTTACTTTCTGTAACATAGAAAGTTCTCTTATATCAGATCTTATGTTCCTTCTGTTTCTGTGCTCTGTCTTCTCAAATCCCCAGACGGTCGTGGCAGATGGCTGCTCCTACTGAGCCTGGTTCTGTTGGAGATTTCTTCCTGTTAAAGGGGAGTTTTTCCTCTCCACCGTCGCTACATGCTTGCTCAGTATGAGGGATTGCTGAAGGATTGCTGTGGTTGGAAAGTCTGCCCAACCAATGACTGACGCAATCTGCTGGGATTCCTTAAATAGGAAACTTTTTAACTGATTGGAATGTTTGTATAAATGTATTGAAATGACTTCTTGTTAAGTGCCTTGAGATGACATCTGTTGTGAATTGGCACTATATAAATAAACTGAATTGAATTAAAGAGGTCCCAAGCCTGAGAAATATAACTGAACTCAGATCATTCCTGGGTATGGTGAACTATTATGGCAAATTTCTTCAGGACCTCTGTACAAGCTAGGGTGTGCAGCAAGAGGAGGCATTTAAGAAAGTAAAAGAGCTCCTCCACTCAGCTCAGTTACTAGTTCATTATGACCCTGACAAAGAAATTAATCTGTCGTGTGACACCTCATCTTATGGCATGGGGGCGGTGATTTCACACGACATGCAGTATGGGTCAGAGAATCCTATTGGTTTTGCTTCACGCACATTGTCAACTGCAGAAAAGGGTTACTTCCGGCTGGATAAAGAAGGGGTAGCTATTGTATTTGCTGTTAAACATTTTCATCACTTCTTATATGGTCACACTTTTAAGATCTATACGGACCATAAACCCATGCTTGGCCTGTTTGGGGAGAACCGCTGCATTCCTCCTCTGGCCTCCACCGGTATCCAGTGTTGGGCACTGACTCTGTCAGCCAACCAGTATACTATTGTATACAGAGCAGGGAAGGACAAAGCCAATGCTGGCGTGTTGACTCGCCTTCTGCTGCCGGATTCACCCCCCACTTTACTGGATTTTGCTGGGCCTTTTATGGGACAGATGTTTCTGGTCCTGGTCGATGCCCATTCTAAATAGATCAAGTGTCCTTTTATGGGCAACATAACGGCTCCCTCCACCATAGACAAACGTAGGCAATTTTTTGCAGTGCAGGGTTTGCCGGACTCTTTGGTCAAAGATAATGGTCTCATTTTCACTAGTGGACTGTTTAGTGACTTTACGGAACAAAATGGCATCCGCCACATTTGCACGTCTCCTTTCCACCCAGCCTCGAATGGTTTGGTGTGCTGTTCAGACGGCGAAGGAGGGTCTGAAACATATGACAGGTGACTCTCTGAACACGAGGCTTTCCTGGTTCCTGTTTAAATATTGCCTCACGCCACAGACCACTACGGCACGGACTCCAACGGAGATGTTGTTGGGACGTAGGCCTAAGTCCAAGCTGGATTTTTTCCGTCCTGATACAAAGGCGAGGGTTGTAGATAAACAGGAAAAGTAAAAGGAGAGACTTGATCTACATGCATGACAGAGACAGTTGAGCCCAGATGTTAAGGTCTATGTGAGGAACTTTAGCATCAGTTCATAAGGACAGTGGCTGCCGGGAGTGGTCCAGGCCCAGAGCGCTCCTGTCTCATACGTTGTGCAGTTGGCAGGTTGGCGCGTGGTCCGAATACATCAGGACCATGTGCATCTCCGTCAGGATGACCATGGGGATATGACCAGCACAACAGAGCTGCCACCAGGGACGTCGGTAGGATCATCTCCAGCAGAAGAGGCGCAGCCAGAACGGATGCCGGAGGGACCCGAGGACGGTGAGCAGCAAAGCAACGCCGCCCAGTTGCCTCAGGTGGATGCATCAGGGGATCTGCCCAAGAAACCATCAGTGGAGGTGACTGCTGGGTCAGCAAAGGTGGTCCGCAGGTCTCAGTGTGCTCTACCTCCTGAGAGTGAATTTTTTATAAGCTCTATTTGCGTTTTTCCTGCAAGCATTACTGCTGTGTTTTGAATGTTGTAACAAAAGTGAAGTTTAATATCAGGCAGTGATTATAAACAATTGTTTGGGATGTGTTTTGAACTTTGTGGGGGAGGGGTGTTGCTTATGGTTCCTACGGTGGCCCTAAAGTGCAAACCACATAAACAAATCACTAAACAGTACAATAAATTCAAAAACACTACAACAAATTAAAATACACTACAACAAATTGAAAAACACTACAACAAATTCAGAAACATTACAACAAAACGAAAAACACTACAGCAAATTCAAAAACACCACAACAAATCGAAAAACACTACAACAAATTCAAAAACACTACAACAAATCGAAAAACACTACAACAAAAATATTTCTACATTAAAGCTACATTGTGTATTTTTCTGAGTTAATTCTAGGCAAAAACCCCATTGTTCTTTCAAAAATATGTGCTCATTCATGTGTAATTACTTCCACCTACTAATGAAAGTATTCTTGTAAGTGTAGAATCTGCTATTCAGAATACATACGAGCGAGTCGCTCGAATGGCTGAATCCATGTTGAGCCTCCATCTTTGAAATACATTTCGCCAACGAGGGACATTCCTGGAAATTCTACCTTTCGTGCTTTGGCTACACTCAGTTGCACCGTGACGAATGCCAGAGGGAGATTGTCAACTCACGACGCGGCAGACGTCTGACTATATAACTAAATGCAATGTAGTTTTCTAAAGTATCCTCATCACTGGAAGGAACACTGGACGAAGTCGTAGTACTGGAAGCCATGTTAACCTTGGCATGAAACGGCCACCGTAGGAGTTAAAACGCGCTCGGAATGGGGGGGTGGGAGGTGGGGCTAGAACGTAATATTCAGTTGGTTAGTCATATAGAATTTAACAGCTAGATGGGAGCAGATCTTACACAATGTATCTTTAACAAACCGGAAAAGGTGGAGCCGCTCGTCTTTTCCACCGGAAGCAATGGTTATGTTTGGAAAAATCCGCTACAGGCACAATAACATCCGGTTGAAAAGACGAGCGGCTCCATCATCCAATCAGTGATCCTTCTTGTTGCACACACTGGTACCTACCTCTCCTCCTTTCTTAATGTAGAAATGTTTTTGAATTTGTTGTAGTGTTTTTGATTTTGTTGTAGTGTTTTTTAATTTGTTGTAGTGTTTTCTGATATCTGTAGTGTTTTTCGATTTGTTGTAGTGTTTTTCGATTTCTTGTAGTGTTTTTTTAATTTTTGTTATAGGGGTTTTTCAATTTGGTTGGTTACCAGGGAAACATGCCTGCTGTTGCACGGCTCCGTTCTGCGGCTGTTTAATGCCTTTTTTGGGAACGATATTAAACGACAACTTGGTAAATAAGTATGGGGTCTTTTCCTTAATTAAGTTACCACAATATGGGCATATTCTATGCAGGTTAGTGAGAGGAAATGAAGGTAAAAACTAGATACAATGGAACAAGCTCGTTTTACTAGACTATCAGTGCTCAAACCACTCATTTAAACAAAGTTTGAACTCCCAATTACCTTGCTCTAAGCCTGCTCTGGCTTGACACAGTTTAAGCATCAAAACAAAGCAAAATCAGTAAAATAAACAACATTGAGATTGCTTTATTCTAAACTAATTTTCTCTGCGCAGAGACAACCACTTACTATGAGATCACTCTCAGAAACATTCTTAGACTACGGAGTCCAGAAGGTCCAAAGACAGAGAAGGCATGCTGGCAGCGTGCTAAGCTGTGGTTTAAGATCCCATCTTCATTTAGGCAATGGAAGGAAAACCGGTTTAATAGACTGCTGGTGCTCATAAACAATTAGGTTTGTTATTTACGCTATTCAAAGTACACATCGGCTTTTGAAATAGATTGTTTAAACACCACGAGTAAGTCTTGTAAGTTGTTTTGAAATCGCCTTCTTAGTATGCCAAAATATTAAAATTAGATCAGTCATTGTGGTGACTGATCCACAAATTTTTTTTCCAAAAAAGGTTATTGATTTCTAATTCAGCAAATTATTTAATAAAATATTACCTTGCCTTATAGGATTTTGCTATTTTAAATTAAACTATTTAATGAAACTTTGGTTCCTCCAAATAATGTTTTAGCTTCACTTCTGCTTTGCATTGCAAATTGACTCTTAAAACAAGGCTTCAATACCAGCCTTGTTCTGCATACATATTCATCCTGGACTATGATATATCTCTATCAATTTATTGGTTATTGTTTCTACTTCTATGTACATTGGTACATTTTTACTGTTTTTACTTCTGGTAGTTAGTTTTTATCATTCATTCTTAGTTAACTTAGTAGTTTAGTTGTGTGTTACTAGCTTAGTGAGATTGTTGATTAAAGTATTTTGATTGGAAAACGAAATTGTTTTTGTTAATACATGTTTGTATTTTGGAAAGTCGTTGCTTGTTGTTATTTAATATACATGTGTAGTAATTTGCTGTTCGAAAAACACCATGAACTTACTCCTTCATCTGTTATTGTTTAATTACCTCAGCCATATCAGGCATGTAGTCATAAACATTACCTGAGACGGAACTATTCGGCTATTATTATTTCCTGGACAGTCAGGATGGTGCCCCCAACTTGGTCATTTTGACCTAAATTACTAATTTTATTAATAATTGTCCAAAGTAATTATTCATAGTTATTCATAGTCAAAACAAACCTGTTGCTGCACAACACCACCACTATTAATTTCTAACTTGCCTTATCTTTTATCAGTTCCTCTCTGCTTGCATTTTATGGAACATAGACATGTTCTTTTCTCTTGTTAATCAGCAAAGAAGTTCTTTCCACTATGGCATCCTACACTGTAACGGTTTTACTTGGGTTTTAGTTTATTATATATATTTTTTTAATGTTTATTATAGATGCCAGTCAGGTCTCCCTCCTGACTTATAGGATTATTTAGTGTGTGTGTTAATAGTTTTAATTTGGATTATTTTTATATATACACAAGTTACATAAGAACATATATTTAGAACTATATACGCCCTTTTAAATCTTAGAAAAGTGATTAGAAAAAAAAAACAATAGCACAGAGAAAAAGTAAATAATTTGTAGTCTTGATCTGAAGTTTTCACCGGTCCCGTTTATTTTTCCACAGCCGTATGAAAAGAGCTGACAGTGTGTGACTCAGTGAAACCGGAATGAATTGTTGGCAGGACACAATTGATGAACACTAGATTGCGCTGGATGAAGTTGTATGACGTGATGACGTCACCGGTTGGCACTTCGAGCAGAAACAAACAAACAAACAAGTCTTCCACATCCGTTAGAAACTTGTATGCTTTGGACAGCCTGGTGTCGTGACGTCACTCTGTTGACACGCCGAGGATTCTCTTTATTTTTTACTTGATCGCCAACGACTTTCTCCGTCTTCTGAGGACTTGACATTAACAATGAGGGATTAACAGCCTCGTTGCTGGATTGATCAGCCTCGTTATTCGGACAATATGCCACTATATGCTGCGGATTCTCCACATTCCAAGCCACGCTGCTTCTTGCAGGTGAATGAGGAAAAGGATGGAGGCATGAGGGGCGTTTTTGAAAGGTAAGGCAGAGCAGTGTGCACAGGTGCCGAGTGGTGATAATCAGGGTGGAGGCAGGAAATATTTATTTTGTTTGACCATGTGGTATGGTGCAACCACAGGTTGTCACAACACATTAGAGTGTCCTTGATTCCTGCTCTTCCAACTACTTCATCTCTTTAAAAAATCAATGCAAAGGGACATGGCAAATGCCTTGCAATTTTGCCACAGATATGTTGGACTTTCCCTTATTGCCCTGTGTGTGGCTGCCGAAGGAGGGGAAGCCTCTCCTGATCTCTCCCAATCTCTCGTCTTTTTGTCTTTTCTTTTCTTCTTTTCTTCTCTTAAATTTTTTTCTTAGTTACTTTATACACCCAGCCTTTGGAGTTACTGTATTAGACCAGATCTCTTTTTTTGGAATATTCTTTGAAGGTCAGTGGATTAACAAAATGGCGTTTTGCTCAGCTTAGGACTTTGACAAACTGCTCCAGTGAACGGACGAAATGGAGATGAAGATACGTCACTTTGAACTGAACATGGAAGTAAACACTATATATAGAAATGAGACAACTTTACCGATGACTACGCGCAGGGAGCAAGAACCTGGCAGCCTGGTGTTAACTCGGTCCAACAGTCTCGCACAGAAGCCACAGAACAACATTACTCCCTCAGCCAAAAGGCGCTTAAAGGGTAGAAAACCCCATTCACAGTTTGATGAACACTGGCTGGCTTTAAAGCACATCCACACCTGCTCCCAGAAAAAAAAGAAATTCCAACCCAAAACAAGAGATATTCCTCCCCCTGGAATCCCGCTGAAAAACAGATTTGCAGCCGTCAGTTCCCCGGAAGACAACATAGCCCCAGGACCAGCCAAGGTCACCTGGAGAAATCCAACCACATGAATTGAACACATGAGAAAGTAAGAACCTGGACAGTAACACTTCTGATAATTCATGATGGTTCAATAAATGGGATTTAAGACTTTTGTAGCCAGAATACTATTGTTATCAGATGCCTCATGAATACAGTGAACGAAATAACAGAAAAAACACAGATAATCATAGATCAACACCCGAAACTGGAAAAGCTCGTTATCCATGCAGGATTAACTGATGTAGCCAAAAAACGGTCAGAGATTCTGAAGAGAGATGTCTCTGATCTGCTACAGAGACTTGATGGACTTAACATAAACATCTTTATCAGCAGACCAGTCCCTGAAGGGAATAATGAAAGATACAGTAGACTTCACATGCTCCATAAATGGTTGAAGAGACAATCTGTTGAAGGAAATCCAATGTTATCTAGATGCTGGAGTGAGACTGCTGACCTCAAATATGTTCTGTTATGTGAATCAGACAGCTAAACACTTGATAAAGCACCTGAGGGCTGTCCTCGAAGCACGGCCTGTGGATACTACCAGAGAACAAACATTTCCCCACACACACCAAGTCATGATGACGCAACCAGCCCACACAGAAGCACGACCCGCAGAGATTGACAGAGAACTTCCTACCTTTTCTATGACCGCACTAGCAGTGAACAAAAACGTACAGTGCTCACCACTGCATTCTTCAAGTATTCCAACATCCTTCAACTCATCTACACCAAATGACTCTCCATTTAGAAATTTCTCATATTGACTGATACAAACAGCCATGGGTGTTATATAAATACTGTACATGCAAAAATGTACATATATGAATTGTTATGAGAGCCTTTATTTTTATAGTCTTATACTGAATTGATTTATATGGGGTGCCAAGTGTAAAATTTTCATGCAAAAGATTTAGCAGATAGTTTTTTTGTGTTTAGCCTACAAAATGCGTCTAAACAATCATCATAAACCAACATGTTTATATTTTACACAATTTTGACTAATCTAAATTCTAAATGTTAAATCTAAATCTTATATCTAAATCTAAATGTTAAATCTTAATCCTAAATCTAAATGTGTGAGCTAAATGTTTGGAAGATATGCTAATTAACCAAGCCTCTCAAACAACAACAGCAAGTGTGGCCACGCCCACAACAAGGTTTGACCAGTTGCGTTGCAAAAAGATCTGGTAGCAAGCAGGCCTCTGAAAGATCGGTGAGGGGCAACATGGCCGCCGGGTCTCTCCAGGAGGGAGAGATCCCGTCATGGCAGCTCTTCAGACTGCATTTCCCCTGGCATCAAGCCCAGGAATGATGGTAAGTTAAGAGGTTTTCCTTATGTAATCAGTTGTATACTCATACACATACACACAAGTTATTTTAAGCTAGCTAATATCTGTGTTGCAAAGGCTCCATAATGCATAAGGCGAGGATGCAGTGCTGTACTTCAGCCAAATTAAAAATGTAGTTAATCGGTGGCGGACTGGTGATCGGGAGAGTCGGGGCATTTCCCAGTGGCCTGGCCACTGAACTGGCCTGCTCGGTGATTGCAGAAGGTCGGTTCGGGTGGTGCTTGATTTTTAAATAAACAATCCATCCTGCATCTCGTTAGGGCATCTGCCCCGCTGAACATTGGCGTAACAGATGGGGTACACATTGGACATGTTTCCCGCCAAATTTGCGTGTGGGTCCCCTCTGCCCCCTGCATTTTTTTTCTGCCGTTTAATCCGTGAATATACAGTAACGTATGCAGTGAATTACAGACAAGGAGATGCTGCTGAACAGAGCAGCATCTTCAGCTGCCAACAAAGGGCAAAACACTTCTGACAGTTTTTTTTTCCCTCAAACACTCTGTAGCCTAAGTTGAGTTATGCTGTTGCATGCAGTTAATGTTAACTAAATCACTAATTAATACATGTCAATATACAGGTCACTCTCAAAAAATTAGCATATTGTGATAAAGTTAATTATTTTCCATAATGTAATGATAAAAATTTAACTTTCATATATTTTAGATTCATTGCACACCAAATGAAATATTTCAGGTCTTTTATTGTTTTAAAACTGATGATTTTGGCATACAGCTCATGAAAACCCCAAATTCCTATCTAAAAAAATTAGCATATCATGAAAAGGTTCTCTAAACGAGCTATTAACCTAATCATCTGAATCAACTAATTAACTCTAAACACCTGCAAAAGATTCCTGAGGCTTTTAAAAACTCCCAGCCTGGTTCATTACTCAAAACCGCAATCATGGGTAAGACTCCCGACCTGACTGCTGCCCAGAAGGCCATCATTGACACCCTCAAGCAAGAGGGTAAGACACAGAAAGAACTTTCTGAATGAATAGGCTGTTCCCAGAGTGCTGTATCAAGGCACCTCAGTGGGAAGTCTGTGGGAAGGAAAAAGTGTGGCAGAAAACGCTGCACAACGAGAAGAGGTGACCGGACCCTGAGGAAGATTGTGGAGAAGGACCGATTCCAGACCTTGGGGGACCTGCGGAAGCAGTGGACTGAGTCTGGAGTAGAAACATCCAGAGCCACCGTGCACAGGCGTGTGCAGGAAATGGGCTACAGGTGCCGCATTCCCCAGGTCAAGCCACTTTTGAACCAGAAACAGCGGCAGAAGCGCCTGACCTGGGCTACAGAGAAGCAGCACTGGACTGTTGCTCAGTGGTCCAAAGTACGTTTTCCGGATGAAAGCAAATTTTGCATTTCATTCGGAAGACTGGGGAGAAGGAAATGCCAAAATGCCTGAAGTCCAGTGTCAAGTACCCACAGTCAGTGATGGTCTGGGGTGCCATGTCAGCTGCTGGTGTTGGTCCACTGTGTTTTATCAAGGGCAGGGTCAATGCAGCTAGCTATCAGGAGATTTTGGAGCACTTCATGCTTCCATCTGCTGAAAAGCTTTATGGAGATGAAGATTTAATTTTTCAGCACGACCTGGCACCTGCTCACAGTGCCAAAACCACTGGTAAATGGTTTACTGACCATGGTATTACTGTGCTCAATTGGCCTGCCAACTCTCCTGACCTGAACCCCATAGAGAATCTGTGGGATATTGTGAAGAGGAAGTTGAGAGACGCAAGACCCAACACTCTGGATGAGCTTAAGGCAACAAAGACATAGCAGGGTCAAGGAGGGTCTGCACAGGTGAAAAGAGAATATAAGTGACTGAGAAAAAAATATCAATAGAACAAAAGAGACTGAGCCTAAATTTCACTGTAATTTTACTGCTACTTATCCTGATTTTATTCTCAAATTTTGCTTTCCACATTTCCTTATATGTATTGCCACAATGGAAAAATCTGAGTCAGGGAGGCCAGCAGCAGGGAAGATGACACAGGGTCTTCACAGGTAAGAAGAGGTTCGAACAAGCTGAGAGGAAGAGATCCTTTGGTGGGAGAAACCAGGCAGGAATCAGGACAGGGTTATAACTGATATTTTAGAATTACTGTCATTCTCAAGTCAGATCTGAATGACGGTGGAGGAGGTAGCGTTGAGGCAGTTCCCATGTTGGAACAACCTAAATTCTCATATTTTGTCTCGCTAGCTTGTAACCAGACTGAAAAACATCAAAGTGGTAGGTTATTGTTATGAACCTATTTAACTGCTGAAACACAGGTTTTCAATAATTTTACTGATGAATGGAAGATTAGAAATTGGCCTGTAGTTCTGCATTAACGTGATGTCCAGATTATTCTTTTTTCGCAGTGGTTTAATAACTGCTGTTTTTAAAGCCTGGGGGAAGAGACCTGACAGGAGGGATGAGTTCACTATTTTAATCAGATCAGACCCAATGACAGGGGAAACTTTCTTAAGGAAAGCTGTGGGTAGGATATCAAGACAGCAGGAGGACGAGCTTAATTGTTTAAGGATTTCTTCAAGGTTGTTTTGGTTTAATTCATGGAATTCTGACATTTTTTTACATTTGTGTTAGTTGGGTGTAACATTGGTGGTCGGTTTGTTGCTGCAAATTCGTTGCAGGCCCTGGTTGAATTTAGTTCATGGGCAACTGTCACTGGAGGATTAGTTAGTCTTTCCACTGTTGCAAACAGAGTCCATGCATTATTAATGTGATGATGGCACTTTCAAAGGAAACACAGAAATGCTAAGATAGCGCAATATCAATTACCGAGATGTCAGATATAGTTAAACCCTTGCAGATAATTAAGTCCAGAGTGTGTCCTCTATTGTGTGTTGGTTGTTTGACATGCTGGGTCAGGCCGAAGTTGTGAAGAGTGTCACTTCATGTTTTTGCTAGTCTATCCTGGGGGTTGTCAGTATGGATGTTGAAGTCCCCCACAATTATTAATTGGTCATAATTGACACATATTACGGAAAGAATGTCGCTGAAATCATTAAAGAAGTTAGTGATGTGGCAAAAAATATATTGATCATGTTAAAGGTTAACTCTGTCTTTAAGTTAAAGGTTAAGTCTCTTTAAGTTATAGGTTAAGTCTCTGTGTTAACTGAGATATGTATTATGTTGAACCAACATGTGAGAGCTCAAGGATACTTTCTGTGTCTTGGGTCACCAACTTGTGAGATGTGTTTGCATGCTGACTGGATGACATGGGAACCGACGTGGGAACCACTCAATTATCTTTTCCCTTACCCAGAACGTCTGAGTGGTGTCTTACTAACGAGCTTAAGGTTATTCTATCTTACTGAAGACAGACACCCTGTCTATGAAGGAGGAGTCTTAGTTTTATTCATTTCTATATAGTAAGATGTTAAGATGTGGGTGCAAGTCAGTTACTGCCATGCTGTATGTGCTGAACTCCTTGTTGATCAACAAGCCGAATTAAAGCTCTTGAACTAAGAAGGAGTCCTTTCTCATCCTTGTTAAATAATATTTCCATAATATTAGAGTTAAGTTTTGGGGGTTTACCTGTATATTAACTTAGAAGTATAGCTTTTTTAGGCACATTTATCTGGGTGGCTAGGTATTAAAAAGATTCAAAAATGCCCAGGGATACCTTTTTAAAGTTCATTGAGTTGTGAAAAGTTGTGGCTATGCCTCCACCTCGTTTCTGTTTCCTGCTCTCACTTAAGAAATTGTAATTTGGAGGAATTGATTCTATCAACGCAGATATTTCATTGTTTATATCTAGCCAGGTTTCTGATAGAAATGGGCATGTATTTTATTTTGAGTGATTAATTCATTGATTAGGAGTGACTTTCCTGATAAAGGCCTAATATTTAATAAAGCTAACTTAAGTGATTTGATAATTGGTAGCTGAACTTTCTGACAGGTGATCAACTTGAGATTTGTTTTATTATAAGTGCGTTTGGCTTTAGTTTTTTGTTCTCTCTTGCTAGTAATGACTTGAATGATTTTTTCAGGGTGGCCGGACTTCTTCTGGAAGACGGTGGGAGTGGGAATACTGTCTGGTTCCCTTGCACATCAGATGTCTGTTATTACCAGTTCGGGCATGGGCAGATGGCATCTCGTACTGAGCCAAATTCTGGTTCTGCTTGAAGTTTATTTTTGTTAAAGGGGAGTTGTTCCTCTCTACTGTCGCTACATGCTTGCTCACTATTAAGGATTGCTGTTAAGTCAACAACACAACACAGGTGACTGTCTACTGTTGCTACATGCTGGTCCAGGAGGAGTGAATGCTGCAAGTCAATGATTTGGTGCAATCTGCTGGGTTTCCTCAGTTAGAAAACTTCTAAACGGATTGCAATGTATGTATGATTGAATTTAAATGACCTGTAAAGTGCTTTTAGATTATATGTGTTGTGAAATGTCGCTGTATATATCAACTGAATTGAATAAAGATAAACAATTACATTGAGAAAATAAATGCATCCTTTTCAGATCATATCTCAAATGATAATCTTTGGAATGTCGTTAAATCCTTTTAATGGTCAGTTAAGAACCCAGTCTAGGACGTAACATCATTAACCACAGCTGACCAAGGAAACAATCATCGGAGTCATTTAAAAAAAGAAAAGACTAGAAAAACAGCCAAAAAAAACCTAGGGAAACATAATGTCTAACAGCAAGATTTTTAGTGTAACAACAGTTTAATGTGCTTAATGTTAGAGCATGTAAACAATCAAGTCCTCACCTTTTAGACATGGATTTTGAAGTATAACATTTTCCCTTCAAAGTTACCATTAGTCACAGTATGCAGCTGGGCAGCAGGGGGAAGGGGAGGGCTCCGTGGCACCAAGCAATGTAATTGAAGATCTCAGTCTTTTGACATGAATTATTTGGAACAAATGAATCACTTTAGTCATGCTTTCGAGTCTGAGACAATCACCGTCTGCTCAACGGGATCATGTTCACACTTGCGCTCTGACATATACTCACACTTCCATATGTGGAGGTTTTTAGGACTTTAAAACATCTCTTTCTGATTCTTAGCTAATTAGCTAAGCTAACATCTATACTTAATGTCTCATCTGCCCAAAGCAAGTTGTTCTAGATGTCTAGTGGTTTGTTTAGATGCAGCTACACTGTGCTGCTCCTATTAAATGTTCCAAACAAACTATGCTTGGTCAGTCCTCTGAAGTTTTCATCTCCAGCAGGATCTAGGCCTATGTTCTGCAGGAAACACTGCTAAAACAACCTAGAAAGAATTTAAGCCTTAAAATTGGTCGAAAATGTTGATTAAACCTGTCAAACGGTTGTGGATTTTTTACTTTGAAATGCTTTTTCAAAGAAGAAGCTGTCAAAAACATTTGAATTCAACCAACATTTCTTTACTCAACAAAATGAAATGTACATGTTCATTAGTTCTAAACATTCTGTTTCACACTGACTCAAACTTTGGACACAACATGTAATATGTCTATTTATATTTTAATTATGAAATGGAAACTGAAAAACTAATGCCAAATCAACATGTCATAAACAACACAACAATTGTATATATTTTTCTCTCCTGAATTATCTTCTATTTCATTTATTACAAACATACTAAAGCTGTAGGTGGTAGGGGGTAATTAAATAACGTTTCACTGGTGCAGTGGATTCCCTCTGCTGAGTCCTTGTCAGCAGAATCGTCATTAACACTTAGCCACACCAACTCTGTGCTATGATTGCAGCCAAAGGTGCATCTAATAGTGTAAATACTGACATGAAGATGGTGAATATTTATGCAATGACCGATTTTATGATAAATGTTTTTATTTAATTTAAATTATTTTGTAGAAATTAGTTTTCACTTTGGCATTAACAGATTGATTTATAAAAGCAATATAAGGATAAAACATCCAAGAGGGTGAATACTTTCTTTAGGCAGAGAGCTTCCGACTCACACATAAAATCAACATTAAGGTGCTGTATGACCATCGGATGCTACTTAAATCAAGAGTGCTAATTTCGGACAGGTGCACCAGGTGCAGTACTCAGCCTTGCCCTCCAGAAGTGGAATCTGCAGTTTTTTGGAAAAACAACACAGCAACAACATACACATCATTTCTTGAAACATTAATAAACATTTAGAATCTATCTACCAAGTTGGCATTGAAACTGTTTCTCTGACAACCGCAGCTAAGATGTAACTTTTTTTAGTGACTACATCCTCGGAGTAAAAAACTCCCTTTGTGTTAGTTAAGCCTAGTTTATGCTTCTCTGTCAGCAAGTTGCACCCACACTCAAACATATTGACAGAGACGCTTTCCTTTGATACTTCTCTGTTGGTGTGTCAGTGTTGCAAAGCAATTCTCTGCCAGGACAGCAGTGGGTGCTCACCTTTTCTGGCTGGTCCACCGACCATTGCAGTGATGTCCCAGGGTGACAACAATTTATTTACTTCAGCTTGTAAATGCACATCTACTCGAGGAGCAATGGCCGACAAAGAGCGAGTTTTGGTTGAGCTGGAAAGCTTTTTACTAGAAGTGCAGCTCATTGAATACTCTAAAAACGCATGTTTACAAACAAACACATTGGTCTGTTTTGTTGTTCTCTACACCTCCTGGTGTTCAAAATCACCAAAAGACAATATTTGATAAAGTGGCTTTGCAATATAAAGTATTTAGTGCTCAAAAGCTGCATTGACTACTAATGAAATCAACTAAAGAGCAGCTTTCTGGTGAAATGATCTTGGGCTCATGTTGAGCTGACCAATCACAGACGTGGGCTCTCTGTTGCGTTCGATGGATAGTTAAAAAATTGGGCTCTACTCCATCTGACGTTGCATGTTGTGACACAGATAGGTAGGTTTTGGCTATGAATATTTATGAATAATTGCTTATGGCAATTATTAATGAGAATAATAATTTTATGTCAGAATTACCAAGTTTGGGGCACCATCCTGGGATCCAGCAAAATAATAATATTAGCCAAATAGTTCAGTCTCAGTTAATGTTTATGATTACCTGCCTGAAAGGCTGAGGTAATTAAACAATAGATAAAAGAATAAGTTTGTGGCATTCTTTGAACAGCAAGTTAAAAGGCTTTTAGGTAGGTCTAGTGAAGTTCAAGGAAAATGCGCGACTGAACCATTTCTTTTGTGACTTTTTCAAAACCTTTAAAATACGTAAATTTCATGCACACCTGATGCCTCTGCAAAGAATGTTGAGTTTTTGAGTATGTTTAGGCCTCAAAAAGCCAATTCATTTTCGGGAAGAATAATAAACAGTACGGTTACAATAGGCCTTCGCAGCACTTAGCTACTCAGGCCTAATTAAAGCTGCAAGCAGCCTCGAACAGCCCTCACAGCTTAGCGCTGCTCCCGCCTGTGCCATGACCACAGGAGTCACCCACCGCTGCCTCAACACCCCCTCAATGTTTCAACTGAGCCTATACTGATCAAATCTGCACCCTCCAGGGAAGGGTGGCTATGTTGTCTTGGGAATCAGCCTTGAAGGAGCTCTTAGCTGGCCAGTTTTCAGCAGCTGCGTGGAGCACCGCCAGCAGTCAGTCCTCTTGGGTCCAAGCCACCGTTAGCTCAGAAAATCGCCGCCTTCTCAGCTAGTTTCTGTTTGGCAGTCTTCTCCCACGAACCGGTCCCTTTCACAGGCAGCCTTCAGCTTAGCTGCATCGGGTGAGCAGCTCCGCGTTTGCAGTTCTCCTTGATCAGCAGGCTGTTGCGTCTATTTTATTTTGTTTATCGCCAGCGAGGATGGAAGCCCAAAGTGCCAATTTCTCTCCCGATGCGAGCCCAGCAGGCTCACAGGCAAAAAGAGACGGAGTTCCGGTGAGCACCTAGTTTATTTGGGGTTTGGCCATTCACAACTCCCCTTCTTCCTGTTGAAACTATGATTTTTATGTGATTAGCACTCCTACCAGCAGGAGGTCTGTGTTTTGGTCCAGTAACCATGGCTGTATTCTGACACGTGCTTCTCGGGGAGCCCTTGCGGTGACGGATAATGGCGCTGCAATTGACAACACACAATCAATGGAACAGCTTCAATCAGATAGCATCAGAAGAGAGTATTTAACAGTAAATAAATTGTGTGTTTGTGTGTGTACGTGTGTGTTGAATACTGTAGCTCTATATTCCTAATATACCAATTTCATCCAATCAAGAGACAGATACAGGATAAACAAGTGCACTTATAAGTTGTGAAACAAAGAAAGCTGCAGGCAAAATTGAAAAACTATAAATCTGAAGCTAAGATAGCATTTTTTTCTGATTGGATGACACCATTGAGAGAGAGACATGGGAGAAGCATGTTAATAAACCAACACTATCTAGTGATATTTACTATAATAACTTTTTTAACAGAAAAACATTGTTTAAAATATCACATAAGCCTACTTACATCACTATCCAGTGTTGTCAACAGCTTCTTCAGCTCCACCACACCAGTCTTGGCTCTGTAGATATCAATGAACCTCTGCAAATACTTGTCAAGGCCAGCAGAGGCAGCCTTTCAGGTCAACAGTGGTGAGACAAGCAAACTCGGCTTCAATCTAGTAGGCATAAAAGAAGCAAAGAACAAGCCGAGGGATTCAATAGCACTGATATAATTTCAGTCTTCATGACAGTCGATATTAGCCATTGTTGCTTCACACAGTTATCATGCATTATCATACTTGTCATGTCACCATCCAGCCTTCTGTAAGCAATACGCAGGATGCTTTATATCTCTAGAGTTTTTTCTTGCCCCTGGTACTCTTGGGCTGTGTAAAGGCTGTTTCATACTTCAAGAGACAAATGTTGCTTGACAAAACATTACCTCAGGAGACAATATTTCTGTCTGCTAGGGCTGTTGCCGAGCTTGTTGCGTACATCTAGAACACTGTAGCAGAGCAAAATGCTGTCACCAACTGTTGTTCTAGTAACATTCTGTATTTGTTTAGCCTGGCACTACCTCTAAAATTTACATTGTGAAAAACAGTTCCATCTCTTATGACATAAGTTGTTGTTCTTATGTTGCTGTACTATGTAAGCCCAGAGGGCCGCAACACCTGCAACAGAAAGTAACAAGCGTCAAACAACTTGTGTCTCTTGAAGTATGAAATTGCCTTAAAGCACCATGAGACGTGTGTAATATTTTGACACTTTATAAGTAAAATTAAAATGAAATTGAATATATTTCTAATCTTAATAAGCCACCACTCTGATCTCCCTTAACTCATTTGAAATAGAGAAGTACTTTACCTGACGTTCAGAGAACAGTGCTGGCCATCTATCTTTGATGACAGTCACAAGTGGCTGGTCCTCAACGATTTCCTTTCTTCGCAAAGAGAATGTGCTGGTCATCATCGCTTGAATTTCCGTCCAATCAACCTTCCTCTTCTTCATTTCTGTGAGCATTGCTGTCCTTTCTTCGTCAAGGGAGTGACTTGTTTTTCTTTTCGGGAAAAGAGCCTTCTTAAAAATTATTTTCCCAGATGTACTGGATGACCGCGAGTTCATCTTGAGCTCTTCACATCCAGCCTCTTTTAGCTTGTGTCTGAAGTTACCCATTTTGAACTTTAAACTAAACCTCCAACAGTACCATCCAGCGATAGACCCTGGTTCCCTCAGACCTGGATGTTTTGTGATGAGGGCTTGCGCTACCATATCAATTTCTGCAGGTTCTACATAGGGAGTAAAGGCATAAATAGGTTCAGCTATCCATCCATCCATCCATCCATTTTCTTCCGCTTATCCGGGGTCAGGTCGCGGGGGCAGCAGCCTAAGCAAAGAGACCCAGACTTCCCTCTCCCCAGCCACTTGTTCCAGCTCCTCGGGAGGAACCCCAAGGCGCTCCCAGGCCAGCCGAGAAACATAGTCCCTCGAGCGTATCCTTGGCCTTCCCCTGGGCCTCCTCCCGGTGAGACGTGCCTGAAACACCTCACCAGGGAGGCGTCCAGGAGGCATCCTGACCAGATGCCCGAGCCACCTCAACTGACTCCTCTCGATGTGGAGAAGCAGCGGCTCTACACTGAGCCCCCTCCGGATGACTGAGCTTCTCACCCTATCTTTAAGGGAGAGCCCAGACACTCTGCGGAGGAAACTCATTTCAGCCGCTTGTATCCGTGATCTCGTTCTTTCGGTCACCACCCAGAGTTCGTGACCATAGATGAGGGTAGGAACGTAGATCGACTGGTAAATCGAGAGCTTTGCCTTTCGGCTCAGCTCTCTCTTCACCACGACAGACCGGTAAAGCGCCCGCATAACTGCAGATGCCCCACCAATCCGTCTATCGATCTCCCGCTCCATTTTTCCCTCATTCGTGAACAAGACCCCCAGATACTTAAACTCCTCCACTTGGGGAAGGACCCCATCCCCGACCTGGAGAAGGCACCCCACCCTTTTCCGGCTCAAGACCATGGCCTCGGATTTGGAGGTGCTGATTCTCATCCCAGCCGCTTCACACTCGACTGTGAACCGCTACAGCGAAAGCTGTAGATCACGTTCCGATGAAGCCAACAGGACCACGTCATCTGCAAAAAGCAGAGACCCGATCCTGAGGCCACCAAAACGGATCCCCTCAACGCCTTGGCTGCGCCTAGAGATCCTTTCCATAAAAGTTAGGAACAGGATCGGTGACAAAGGGCAACCTTGGCGGAGTCCAACTCTCACTGGAAACAAGCCCGACTTACTGCCGGCAATGCGAACCAAACTCTGGCACCGGTTGTACAGGGACCTAACAGCCCGTATCAAGGGGCCCGGTACCCCATACTCCCGGAGCACCCCCCACAGGGCCCCCCGAGGGACACGGTCGAAAGCCTTCTCCAAGTCCACAAAACACATGTAGATCGGTTGGGCGAACTCCCACGCACCCTCCAGGACCCTGCTGAGGGTGTAGAGCTGGTCCAGTGTTCCACGGCCAGGACGAAAACCGCATTGTTCCTCCTGGATCCGAGGTTCGACAATCCGTCGGACCCTTCGCTCCAGGTTCAGCAAATTTTTCCAAAATGTCTAATTTCATGCCTTTGGAGATATCAAGAAGGGTTTCATCCCTCTGGAAGGCTTCATTTCCTTGCCTTAACTTTAGCTCTGTATCAAACACAAAGGTAGGGATCTGAAATGACAGAGGCAGCTCGCGACGACGACTTGGGGTGGACTGGACTCGACTGGTGCTCAACTCAGGGGATGTGATTAAGCTTGCAGTGTCGAAAGTTAAGTCTGTATTATGAAGTATGAACTTAGAGTTTTTCAAGAGGTTGAATGAACACTTTCAAAGTCACTTTATCCTTAGAGAGATCTGACATGTTATTCAAGTTGCAAAGCTCATTATTGAACATAGGAACTTGAAATTGTACCCTCAAAACTGTTTCCAATCCAAGCTTGTTTTTGAGGATCAAGTGCAGGTCATCAACCGTGTCAGGCATGTTCTTAACGGTGACCCTCCGAATGTCCTCTTTGGTTTGGATTACACGGAGCAAAATGGTGAATCTACAAAGAACAAACAAATACACACAACAAAGCAAAGTCATGATCACTCCTTTCTGACTACGGCGAAAACAAACTAGTCCCGAATTAAAACATCGATCATAAAAAAAAACTGCGGCATTACAGAAGGAGAACTTTTGAACTAAGTGCGAACATATTTATTTTATGAACAGTTTGTAGATGCCAGAGGTCGAAATGAGATTAATTTTCTAAAGACATTTTCGGGGTTCACCTTATGGCCTAGAGAGCGGCAAAAACTGCATTACAGAAGTGCAAACATGCCCAAACGAGCGGCTGGTAAGCGAGATGTCCGGGATTTTTTTTTTAAGAAAAAAATTACAGGTGAGCTATTAATCTCAATAATTAACCTAGCATACTTCTCGTTATCTAAAGACCACCTGACTCGCCACAGGTGTACGCACAGATCCCAGGATGCTACCCTCCAAACTAGCTAAGATGAACGGGCGACCCGCCACATCTCTCTTTTTAATTAGCTTACTAAAATACATGACTTGTCATTCAGTCAAGACATGGCTTGCTGAATCTGCACTAGATGTCGACTTTTTTTACACATCCAGCCATAATCGGCCTAGGAAAAATGATCAGGTTTTTGACGTTTATTAATTTATTTATTTTTTTGCCAATTTAGATTAGCGCAATCTGCTTCAGACAGCCCATTGATTTAAGGTGGTGCACCTTGTCAGAGCTCATCTTACAGTGCAGACATTTAGCCCTAGTCAGGACGAATGTGACTGCTTTACCCCCTTCTTTTACGATCATGACCGTGGTAAACGTGGAACAGATTAGGCCCAGTTTATCTTAATTACAGTATTTTACCAGTAGCCGGCCTATGAAATATTTTTAACAAGGATAATTGTCTCCATTTCACCCGATCTTGTTTAATTCTAATGCAGGCTATTCAGTTGTAGTCCCCTAACATTCCGGCCAATTTTTTTTACAACTCGACTACTGGTTGTAAGCAATTCCACCTGGTATTTTCTGTATTAACATTTAGTGTAGATGGGAAAAGGTAAGTAATCAACTAAGTATGGGGTTTTGCTGTAGGAGAGTGCAAAACAAGGCATTGTGTTATCCTGAAAATAAGCCAAAAATTATTACCTCAGTGTAGCAGGAATGCCTTAGGAGAAATCAGGAGTCTGCCTTGAACCACATAGGCTGACAGGGGGACGTAGTGGTTCAGTTCCGCAGGGTCGACCACAACCAGTTGGGAATCCTCAGCAGTGCAAACTTCAAAACATCTGTAGTGGTCCAGATACCAGCAGAGAAAGGTTGATTAACAAAAAATGCCTTGTTGTCTACAATTGCTATGTACAGGACTTGGCAGAAATCCGGGAATCCACTTGTGCTTCCAAATGACACAAACATCCCCTTAACATATTTTGTTCCATGTATAAAGGCTGTTGTGGCAAGTGATACATGGGTCAGATGACTGAATTTGTGCTGAATAGCTAGTTTGACTGGGAGGGGCACATTTTCAAGGGAATTGTGTGTTGTCCTCTCTACTTCCACTGCTGGCTTGAACAGGCAAGGCATGTCAAAATGATATGCCAATATAAGCTGGTGTCTGTTGGCCAGAGACAACACAATGTTCTTAAAGTTATTAAGATCACGAACAGCTTTCTTGAAAAAACTATGTTTTGCTTCGAAGCGAAATGTCCAGAAGTCAACCACAGGTCCAAAGCAACTAATCAGATGGTGATAATGCTCCAGAAAATGATGTTTGGGTTTAAGTTTCACATCAGGAAATACATCTGTTAAAAGTTTCCTATGCTAAAGATCTTTGCTTCTAGGTAACAGATGCTTTCATCTGTAAAATTGGACGAAGCCAAGATTTCAACAATGTCTTTCAGCTCCAGAAGCAAAGACCATGCATCATCATTTTCAGGGACATCACCACCTATAATTAATGGCAGCAACCATAACAGAGTCCAATTTTTTATGGCCGTTTGCCCCTATCGTTCCACATAAATGAAAATGTACAGGGATTTTTTTGAGGACAATTAGTTTTGTCAGAGTACTTGTAAGACAAAAGCTGTATGGCAGTATTTAAATTATCCAATGTAAAATATTTCCTTTCAATGAATATTTTCAAACACAAACACAGCTCAAAAGGTACAATGCCTTCAAATAGGTCGTGCAAAAAGTCAGGTGGAAACCCTTTTATACAGTGAAAGTATTGTAGTTCATTTAGAACACAGTCACTTTTTACACCATTAACACTTTTCAAAATTGTGTTTTCTTTAAGCTCAGAGATATTCAGGTTATGTGACTCTATTGTTCTCAATACAAATTACCCACTTCTTACAGAAACAGTTTGAATATCTTTTCGACTTGCAAGGCAAAATCTGCAAAACTTGTCCACATTAAAGGACTCCTGAAAGCCAGCAAAAGAATGCGCCCCTAAATTATCAGATGAAATGTGAACACCGAGCGCACTGTGCCTCTAACACTGGTTCCTAACCTGTCGATGTAAATCCCGTCCTTTTCAAGCAACTGTAGGTTTTTCAGCAGTGGCTGAACAATTGGACCATAACCAAATGCTTTAATATGTTGACTTTTGCATAGGGCAGCCAGATAGATAGTAGACAGTGATGATCTGTCTCTTACAGGCAAATTACCAATTACCCAATAGATTGCACACAACTTGTGTTTCTTTCTTGAGGTGCCTAAAGGGTTACAGATCTCAAATTCATCAATATACAAGCCCAAAGAAACACTTAAACCTTCACTATTAACAAGTGGATTTTCTTTACAGTACAATGCATCAAAAAAAGACTTATACTGGCCAGGTGGTGATTTTTGGTTTTCTTCCAAAACTCTGTCAATTATATCACCCCTATTCAATAACACTTGAAGAACACGCAAGATAGGCACATTGACAAATGTTTCTTTTGACGACAAATCTAAAACATATTCAACTGGGTTAATTAAACTGAAGTTTTTGTTGAAAAAAGATAACCTCCTTTTCTCAGTTGACAAATACCCACCCTCTGAAAGACAGCGAAAATGATTTGCCTGGCAAAAGGTATCCTTTACTAAATGTATAGTGTTTTCATCAATGGTACATCCAGTCTGCCTCAACGCTTTATCAAGAGTATTTTTGTTTACCTCACTCAATATAACACCAATATCCCTAAATTCTGTGACAATTTGCTGAACTCCAGTCTTTGACCCATATAAAACAGTTTCCAATCGCAGTGTCAAAGACGCAAGTCTTGCTTGAACTTTATCAGAGGTATCCTTTTGCTCATTTACACTCTCATCCGAAGAACATTCTGCTTCAATGACATCTGAAACCACTTGAACAGCCACAAGTTCCTCCTCAAAATGTGTTTGAGTAATAAGCTCAGATTTCAAGTACTGCAGTGTGGCATTGTTGTGATAACGACTTTTGTGCGAAGTAAAGGTACTGTAATTTCTTGTTTTGTAAGAACAGTGATTAAAAGGGCAGGGAACTGTCTCTTTGTTTCCAAGATGTTTCCCAAGATGACCTAAGTACTGTTTTACAGTGACTGGATTATTGAAGTCACACAATTGACAGTTAATTCTAAGGGTTAACCCTCCATGTTGTGAAAGTTCATGTTCCCTTAAATACTTATTAAGGGATTCCTGTGATCGGAAAACTAGAGGACAATCACTGTAGATACAGGGCAAAGGACAATTTCTCCCATAATGTCCATGACTGGCTCTATGTGTTTAATTATTCTTTTGCGATTTCCTGAGTAGTAGGTACACAACTTACAAGTCCACTGCATTCACATTTGCACCCCTGGAAATAAATAAGAAAGAAAGAAAGAATTAGGATGGAGATATTGCATGGTAGTTTAATGTTGCATGTTATATTTTCCTCAAACGAACAAAATCACAGGAAAAATAGCACTGTATTACCCCCATGCTTTCAACTAGTAGGTGACCGGTGTGCATGAACTAGTTCATTTTTATATGAACTTTGACCTGAACTTAACATATTTTAACTAAACAACTTGAAGAGCTCCTTGGTTTCTAAAAAAAACAACGTAAATGAACTGAACAAGAAAGAGTTCAAAACTGAATTGGCTAACAATGACTGAGAATTTATACATTTTCTTTTGTACGAACTAAACTTTGAACTAGTGCATAAGAAGTGTGAACTTGCACAACACTGCGGGCGACCCTATGGGGGGGGTCGAGCGAGTGAAATGGCTGCAACGCATGTGTCACATGGCTAATAAGAGCCCCGCCATCCCACTCTAAAGTGCACCTAGCGTTAAGTTTCAGGCCTAGCTAGCCGTGTCCTAAAGAAAGCTAACCGCAAGCAAACTAAATTAACGGTCTCCTGCCCCGGTCTTAATGATTCCTCCTTTCGAAATCATTAGAATATGGATTTAGTCACGTCTAGGGCAGCTAACTCGGTCTGCTACGTTGTTAGCTATACTGTGAATTTCAGCCAAAGTTTGCTGTTCCGTTTTCAACACGGACGACAGTGTAATCAAATAAAAAACAATTTATGAAGTCCTTATGAATATTTTGGAAATGATTTTGACACACATAGACTATTGCGTGTATTTTTGATTTTAATTTAATTACTTTGAGGCCTAATCAACACGTTCCCGGAAGATAAGCTGTCAACATCAACTTCAGGCAGGCTAGTGGTCACTGAGTAAAGAGGTTTCCCGCTCCCGTTCATTCCTCATCCGAGCGCACTCTCTCCGCCTTGCGTCTTTTGAAGACATGGATATACAGTCAATAATGGGTACGCAGCACCATGACCCAAAAAAGACTCACACACCTTTCGCTGATGCATGCCCACACAGACATTCTGAACTCCCTGGACATTTGTCCCCTCATGAGAGACTTTATTTCCACGACCCCAGAGCGCACCTCGACATTTGGACACCTGTAACCAGGGCAACCTGCCTGCAGCTCAAAGTAAGAGCATGGTGCCGGTGTTCTGACGATCTGTGCTACCTCATCAGAATGTCCTACCGTAGCGCATAGATAGCTATGTCTATCTGTCGGTGCTACCCCTCGAAAAGTGCTACCGGTATGTTTACATGCCGAAAACAACTGTTAGCTTATGATGTTAAATATAATCGGAAAATATTTTTCAAGTGACGTTATTAAAGGGGCAGTTTAGCAGTAATGCGCAACAATTTACATGAATATGAAAACTTTTCTTTCAATCCCCAGAACATGCTACCTGTTTAATATAAAGCTAAAACTAGCACATATAAATGCACTAAAAACAGTGATCAGAATATCCTACCTGTTAATATACGTGGGTAGCACATTTAGATGCACTTAAAACAGTGATCAGAATATCCTACCTGTTAATATACGTGGGTAGCACATTTAGATGATACTGATCTGTAGATGACTGAAAACTCTGGAGATCTGTTATTAGTTTGTAAAGCAGCTAATGAATATATACCAAGCCAGTAAGACGTAGAGTTGATAGCAGTATTGCATACTCCAGAATATTAAAATGTAGTATGATTAAAAGCACAGATAACCCGCAAAATACACCGCATTTATTCTACGACTCTAATATTAAAATGTAGAATGATTATATACACAAATAGCCTACAGAATACACCGCATTTATTCTACGACAAATATTAAAATGTAGAATGATTATAAGCACAAATAGCCCACAGAATACACCGCATTTACTCTACAACTCTAATTAATGGGACTTGTTTACATGCAATATAAGGATATCACAGAAGTGAAACTAACATACAAGGGCTGTCATGTAAACTTGAAACAAGTAGTTAAGGAAAGCCTTAAAATATTTTGAATAAAAATTAGCCAGTAATAAAATAATTTGAATAAAACTTACTGTAAACTTCAAAGAAATAAAACAGACGAAATGGATCTTCCAGGTAGGAATTCTCGATGACAGATTTGCTGAGTAAGCGAATTGTGACGTAACATCGAACTGCGCATGCGCAGTGCTTCAGGGTAGCACGGCTTGAGGGGTAGCACAGATAGTCGGAACACCAGCGCACAATTTTCATATCTATTCATGCAGTGCTATTTTGATCGTGTGTTCTTTGTGTAATGGATCTGGAAAACTGTTAAATGTTTTAAATAGTCGGAGATTATTTCCTTGTGGTTTGTGTCAAAAGTTTGGAGATGGAGACAGAAAAAGTGTTATTCACTGTTTGTGTTCTTTGCATAATGGATGTGTTCAATAACGTGTTTAAATAGTAGGACATTATTTCCTTGTGTACGTAAAAGGATCTTGGAGCTAATAGAGTCGCTTGTGACATTTAGATGGTGTATTGACTCAGGTTCATGCCAGCTGTCCAAATCTATTGCATTGTTGTAGCGTTATTGTGAAGTAGAACTGATTATGTATGTGTGTTACAGACCCTGGCTGCATTCATTGAAGTGTATATAACAATAAAGTAGTCAATCTCAATCTATTTATTTTTAAAAAATTATTCTAAATAGGCATATAGGCTCAAATTCAAATTCAAAAATACTTTATTGATCCCAGAGGGAAAGTGTTGTTGTAGCTCATATAATTAATTCTTTAAGGAGTTGTTGTAGATAATGATGGTGTGGGCAGGAAAGATTTCCTGTAGCGGTCTGTATTGCAGTGAAACGGAAGAAACCTCTGACTGAAGACACTCTGTTATTGTATGACAGTCTCATGAAGAGGATGCTCAGGGTTGTCCAAATTTTTTTGATTTTATGAAGAATCCTTTGCATTTTCATCTCCAGTGGTTTCCAGGTGTTTTTGTCCAGAGATTTTTTTCACAGCACCCCCTATTCAAAAGTACTTCCAGTGGCCCTGAGTTTCAGTCTCTGGTGGCGTTGTTCCACAAACTTCCATCGATCTCACTCTCTCCACCGACCGAAACAACGCGCGCTTAGCAGAGAAAGCAACTAAATGATGACGCAAGACGCAAAACGTGCTACACAGCGTATAGCGTGATAACGCACATGCTCCCAGTAGTCAGCTCAACTTGACATATGTTGTTAATTTAACATGGCTTTTCACTGAGTCAACTTCCATGTAGTTGAGACATTTTCAGCTGATTATTTTAAGTTAAAATGACTTTTTGCACAAATCTGTGTTGTATTGAAAAGGAAAAATGAATTCTGATTACAAGCTAGCAGCATTGGGTTTTACAGTGATTTCCTGTCCTTGCTGCTAATCTCATTGTCCTCACGCTTAAATCCCTAACTGTGTAATCTCATTTTCCTGCAGAATGTTTAGTGACCTGGAGCTCAGTGTGTTTCTGACATTTTTCTCCCTCTGATCAGAGCTGCTCATGCAGATGTAGCCTACCGGTAGATGAGGTCTTCTGCATGCAGAGAGATGGAGATGACTCACTGATAACCAATGAGCTGATGTTGTTCTTTCTAATTGGTCTTCTGCAATCACAGCGTCACTCTGTGAAACACCACCTTCTACCTCCTTCTCTCTCTGAGCGCACACACACAGGGTGGGGTGGGACTGATAGGCTGCACACACCATAGGTTGGGTCAGAGGTGCTGCTGTCACTTCCGTCTACTGAAGAGTGTAGTCTGCCTGCAGCCCCACGACCAACATGCGGCTGCAGAGCCAGCTGTGATCCGACCTGCGGATGGCTCTCCCCGTACTGGAATATCTCTTTTTGAACCCCACAGCCCTTAAGTTACCTTGGTTCAGGTGGAAGAGCTTGAACTGTCATGACCTCTAAGGTCGAGTCCAAATGCTCTGCGCTGCTGGTGCTCGGGAAGAGGAGGCGCAGTCCGCTAGATCAGCTCCCACCACCGGTCATCTCCAGCAAGCCGCTGACGCCCTTCAGCATCGAAGACATCCTCAACAGGCCGTGTGAGAAGAAGAGCCGGCCGCTCCTGATCTCTCACCGGGAGAGCAGCCCGTCCGAGCGGCCGCTGCTGGGCCAGAGTTCCCCGCTGTGCGCGCTGGAGGAGCTGGCCAGCAAAACCTTCAAGGGCCTGGAGGTCAGCGTCCTGCAGGCTGCAGAGGGTAAATCCCTGCTCTGCTCTTTATTTCTGCAACTCTCTCAACGTTTCCACTAGCTGTTTGCTCTGAGAGCGCGTTTCCAAAAAGATTTAATGAGAATAATTCAATTCATCAGTTAGAAAATAGTCTGGCTATGCTTTAGGTTTAATATCTTCATTATTTTAACAATTTACTAATAGGTATTGTTTTTAAAACGAATTAAATCCGTGTTATAGATATATATCCAGTTATTTATTCTAGCTTAATCCATCTGTTCTCTATGTTCCTGATTAACGTCTGAAAGTTTTGTAAAGCTCGCGAAGGTAGGAATGTTCCCGGGTCATATTCACACGTATTCCACGGTTTTAACAATTATTAAAACCAACAGCAAACAGAAGCACATTGTGAAATGTAGCATAATAACAACCCGCTCAGTAGGAGGGGGGGGGGGGGGGTTATTACACTGTTATAAACTATAGGCTAGAGGCCTGCTAATCATCTTTTTGTATCAATGACTTTTTATTACCATATGGAATCTTATCCTCGGAGTCAGATTCGCCGGCACAAAATAAGTTCATGTTTTTTTGGGGGGGAGCAGCAGCATAAATCCGTTTATTATTGTAGCACAGGAAACATTCCTCACGTTGTAACACATGGTTAGACGATGAAAGAAAGAAGTTTATGATAAAATCAAACAGAAATCAAATAAAGGTAACTTCATAGATAGGCTTTTTGAATTAACTCAAGCTAGAAATAAATAGATGCACATGGTGTGTAAATAGTTCTTGCTAAAAGAAAAACCCTAAAAAACCACTTGCTTATATGCTACTACAGACTGAATGTGAACAAATAGACAATAATGAAGTAAAAATAGTCAGATTATAATAGCATGTGGAAAGAGTGCATATAAAATCAATATTTATCAGTGGTTCTGGCAGTAGCCTATTTAATACCTTTAAACTAGACTAGGGGTCATCAAGCTTTACAATCCAAAGCTATTTTTGCCCCAGTCCAGCTAAATGAAATAAGTTTAGAACCACAAATGTTACAAAACCTTTTGGAAAAAAAGAATATATGTTTTTTATAAATATATATTATCCTATTTTAGTTTTACATTTTAAAATAAAGCTAAATATTAAACTTTTATGAAAGGAGAATATTATCTTCAATGCAATGTTGACATTCTCTTAGATTACACACAGGTGTACTCTATTTAGTCATTAGCACTCATCAGACAATATCTATGGGCAACTGACTGCACTCAGACCAAAGGGGGCCGAATAATTACACACACCCCACTTTTCAGTTATTTATTTGTAAAAAATGTTTGGAATCATGTATGATTTTCGTTCCACTTCTCACGTGTACACCACTTTGTATTGGTCTTTCACCTGGAATTCCAATAAAATTGATTCATGTTTGTGGCTGTAATGTGACAATAATGTAATGTGTGGAAAAGTTCAAGGGGCCCGAATACTTTTGCAAGCCACTGTATATATATATATATATATAAAATCACAGTGTCCAATTTAAAGACAAAAATGCATAAAATCTGCATTTATTATCTAGAGCTATATTTATCTCTAGATTTAAAACATAAGTTGGTTCTTCATTATTTTAGCTAAAGTCACAAAGAACCTTTGTTAAAGGTTCAAGAGCTACTACGGTGACAGACCCCTGCACCATACAGAGAATTTTAAATGATCCAGTTTAAACCTGATCTAACAGTAGATTTAAACATTTCAGCACATATCCAGTAGCCTACTAATTTTAACTCACATGTGTTTTGATAAAAAGACAGTAAACTTACAGCAAAATAATAAATAAAATCCAATACAATAAAACCAAAGTGACTCCAACATAGTGTATTTATGAACCTTTTTCTTTATTCGTTTACTTATTTTATGTTTTTTTTCTAAGCGTGTGAAATTGTGTGAAAAAAATCGAATGTCTTGTCTAATAAAATGTTCCTAATAAATAAAATTAGAGAGGTATGCATTAGCCTAATTAATCATTTTAAACCTTTTAATAACCAGGCAGCAATCGAGCAAGTCTTGTTTCACACAGCTGCTCCTGGTTTCGTTCATTCTGAAGTGATCTGGACCCAGTCATTCTTTTCCTCTCATGCAGGCCGGGACGGTCTGGCCCTCTTCGGCCAGAGAAACGCCCCTAAAAAGCGCCGAAAGTCCCGGACGGCCTTCACCAACCATCAAATCTATGAGCTGGAGAAACGCTTCCTGTATCAGAAGTACCTGAGCCCGGCGGACCGGGACCAGATAGCCCAGCACCTGGGCTTGACTAACGCACAGGTCATCACCTGGTTCCAGAACAGGCGGGCCAAGCTCAAGCGGGACCTGGAGGAAATGAAGGCCGACGTGGAGTCCGCCAGAGCCGCAGGAGCTGTGGCATTTGAGAAGCTCTCCAAACTGGCGGAGCTAGAGAAGTGCGCGGCCGAAGGTCTGGGTCTTGTGGCTCGGTCTGCGCTGAACCGCGCCGGATCGGATCCGAGGTTCGGCAGGACTGAGGGAGACCTCAACAGGCGGCATGCGTCGCCCCCTATTCGTCCTCCCCAGCTGCCGAGGGACATGGACGGAGTGATCAGTAGCAGGTGTGGTTCGGAGGGTGGTGATGATGATGATGATGAGGAGGAGGAGGAGGAGATCGACGTGGATGACTGAAGCGATGAGTGTCGTGGTTTCTCCACTTGATCACACAGCGCATGTGGTTGAATGAAGCCTTGTATTTATCAGACTGAATGCTGTAGGCTACACTGATGCAGGACGTGTGGAGCTCTCATGTGTTTCTGGGAGGTGTGAATGTGTCTAGGCTGCCCTGCCGAAGTGCCTTTAGGCCTCACGTCACTCAGACCTGCAGGAAGACAAGTGTAGCCTGAAAACGGCAAATAAATTCTTCTCTGAAACTCTGGGGCTTTTAGGATATTCTAAACGATTTTTACTAAATAAATCAACAACCTGCAGCTGTAGGCTACAATATGCGTTCTCGTTACCCCCGCCGGCTCCTGGCGAACACAGTCGGCCTGCAGGAAGCCATATGGTTCCAACATGGTCGTGTTCAGCTGTGAGCCACTTGGACTGATTCATTTAACCCGTCTATTGAACAATTAGACTCTATGTGTGGCGCTTAATGTGGACACACTCCCTGCTCGTATAGAAGCCTGGGGCCATGAATATGAATGGGCCTCAGCGGGCGGCTCCCAGCTTTGTGTCGGGGTCAGAGCTTCCTAATAGTGCCGCTAGAATAGAACCCTCAACCATTTGCTTCATTATCCAAGGAAGGGGCTGGTAGACTGCAGCCATGGTGGCAGTAAACTGATGAATATGGAGCACCAAAAAAGCCACAGAGAAAAATTATTTATGTAAATAAAACGGGGAAATGAATACCATGCCACTAATATTGAACAGCATCAACAAGCTACTTCACGCATAAAATGTATCATAATTGGTGAAATCCACTGAATCTAATTTGAAGCTGTTATAGTTAGGTCAGTAGCTCTTTATTGATGTACTTTATGGTTGCTGAGCTACAGTGCACCATAAAATGGTTTCAGCTTTAAATGTGTTCCAGCGAATAGATCCTAGCATCTGAATGGTTAACCACTGCAAGTCAACTTCACACCAATTAGTAGGACCAGAGTGTTATTAGCCCCGCCTTCTAACTGAAAGTCATGCAGAATGATAAAACAAATTAATAGATTACTGCATCACCCAAATATGTTTTTCTACCAAGACATATTTGGCTAGAAAAGCTTAGTTTATTTTTTATTTTTTTTGCAGGTATATAACAGCAGAACCCCAGACAGTCCAAGCAGTAGGTGTGGCTGTGCTAAATTCAAATTCCACCTAATAATAACAAAAAAGGATTTTCTGAAGTAAAATGGTTGCTTATCATAATGGTTTTTTTTTGCAAATAATAAATAGTTTGTTTTCTGCTTAAATACATTCAAAACCAGCTAACTGAATCATTTAAGTATTCGATCATGTACTTTTTAATTTGTGACACTTGTGGACCTCTGTGGGTCCTAATATGAAAATTTGTCTCAGAAATGAAAGAAAATCCCCAAAGCTATTCTCTCTTTCAGTGTTTGCTGCTTATATGGTGACAATGACAAGAATATCTGTTGGAATAAAGAATAACATTACATCAACGATAATGTAGGCTGTGTTGTTTTTCCACAATTCTGTTTTCTTTGGATAATCAATTGAGATAACGAAATTCACAGTCTTTATTTGTTTGAAAGATTCTTTGACATTTCTGGATTTATCAGACAGTGCAATAATTGTCTTCTTCAGTCCATAGCGGCAGAACGCTGCCACATCAAAGGACTACAGGGGAAAGTAGCTTTTCTCTGTGTGACAAACACACAAAGAGAAGAATCATGATTTCACTCGACCGGAAAATTGAAGTTTGATGCATGCACCCCCCACCCTGCTTGAACAATCAGACCTAACACGACCCCCACCCCCAACCTTCCGAGCTGCTGCAACGTCCGACCTGTCCAAGCCACTGATACTCATACAGTGTGATAATTAGGCCTGCTGGATTCAGTTAAAGCAGCCCAGGTTTTCTTTTCTGTATGTTAAAATTTGGAGCCTGAAGTTTCAGACTGATCTAAGTAGCTACATTTGACCTCCTGTCGTTATAATATTGTGGAGATTCAGTTTCCTGTGAAAATGCTTTTTCTACCCTCATTTTGTGCTTTTTAAAATTATTAATTTCTACTCTAAGAATATTTATATTATACAATTCACAGTTAGACTTGCTAACCTAATTAACAAAGTACAAACTAATACATTATTATGTTTTGTAAAGTCTCTGTATTTTTAAAATTCATTTATTTATTTGTTTGTTTATTAGTTTTTTATTGATCTTTAATGGAAAACTAATAATCGCTGTTTAACATATCAGTGAGATCATAAAGCAGTTAGACTAAATAGGGGAGGGGAGGGGGGGTTAATGTTTATCTGCTTTATCCATTCTAAAAGCAGCTTGGACATGTGTTTGGGATCATTGTTCTGTCTGAATATTTTACTGTGTCCAAGTATCAACCAGGAAGCTGATCTGAGGTGAAGATGAAGATTTTAGATTCAGTCCCCCCTTTTTCATTATTCCATCTAATTTGTGCAATACATCCTCACTGGCAGTAACAGACCTGCGGTATGATGCTACCGCAACCATGCTTGAGAAGTAAGTGTTTTCTAAGTTTGAAAGACTTATCTTGACTTATGAAAACATAGTTCTTTTAAATGTGACCCCAAAACTCAGTGTGTATATGACCAAGAAACCTTTCTCCAGAAGAGAATGGACTCTCCTATGTGACTATAGCTGCACATTTTCTCTACATTTAAAGGTGCTTCTTTTCCTTGGTCAGCAGCATTTCTGTCCTGGTTGATGTAAGCCTCACTTCACTGGGGATAGGGACACTGGTGTTCTTACATATGCCAGTCCTGGAACATCTCGACCATTTTCCTTTCATCAGAGGTAAGAGTTTGAATTAGATGAGCGAAACATTGTCAAGGTTGAGTGTTCCAACAGGACGATGATTGCAGATACAGGAGTGGTTTATTGAAACAGTCTCATAAGGACCTTCTGAAGTTGGATTGTGTGTGTGTGGTTAATTTTTTACACCACAAATGGTTTATGAGACACATTAAGTGTGATCCTTTTGGAACTAGAACACAATCATAAGACTGGTTTTGGAATGGACAAGTTGGGATAAAATTAAGCTACTTCTAACATTAACATCTTGTTAACATCACTGATTACAGTCTTTAATAATTATTATTTATACCATGACTGTCCCGCTTCATGCCTTGAGTTGTTAGATTCAGTTAAATAGTAAGTACACAGATGCCAGCTAATCACCTTATTATCATACTGATCAAAGCCTTTACTGAGCTGGGCTGTACTGTAAACTGTAAAGACCTATGCTGTGCAGTGCAGCACTGTGCCTGGGTGTGCTGCTCTGTAAGAAACTGTAGCAGTGTGTGTTAAGCAGCCGACTTGAGTTCATGGTAGTGTTTGTCAGAGCGGAGCTGAAGAAAGGAGCTGCCTCTGCTGCAGGGCACAGCTTGATTGATCACTAAATAGGCTTGATTTGAAATTTCAGTTAGAATGTTCCTTTAGAGCCCCCTTAACACCTCAAACTTCAATTTTACGGGTTATTGAGCTGAGCATGTCCCTGACGAAATTGATGTATGTATTAATTTACTTTTAACTGGTGATTAATTACTATCCACAAAGAGAACTATCTTTGACTCCCTCTCTCCCTCATCCTTCTCAATTTGCATATTTATCAAATTCTAGTTGATAATTTTGATAAAGAAATGGATTTAGCAGTGCCGGAGGCAATAACTCACACATACAGAAAGACAGTCTCTCCCCCTTCCACCCTGGGGCATGAGTTCTCTACCTCTTCAGCTGCTAAGCTGCATGTTGAGCGTGTTAATGTCACAGATGCAGAACGAGCTCAGCTAGCTATTTACCGAAAACAGAAATTCTATGTCTACAGCTAAGATGTTTTTGTGCTGAGCAGCATCTTCTTAATGTGGCAGAGCCTTTCAGATTTACAGAGTCCATGCAAGGGGCTTGTGTGTTTGTGTGTGTGGATTTGTGGCTTAGCCCAGTGTATGTATGGAAGAGCCAGTCCAGTCTGAGCAACACAACGAAGGGGGAATGCTGTCGCAATTGATACGTCAATGGGCCAAATTAGCATCACCCGTTCTGATCACGCTACGTTGCTTTGAAAAAGGATTTATACCCATTAAAGCTTTTGAAAGTTTCTCACATTACAACAAACTTTCATGTGTTTTATTCAGATTTTATATTGCAAACCACAAACAACCTAGTGTCATAGTTCTTAGGTTTTTGTGTTAGAAGTTAGTTCTTTTCCTTATTCGGTTTAATTATCATTTTAATATATTCTTTGGTGTTTTAATTTTATTGCACTTCCTTGTTTTCTTTTTCCCTTGATGCTATTAGATGTTTTCACCTTTTGTTTGTGTCCTTCTTATTTGTGTTTTCTTAGTTTATTCCTCTTTAGATAGTTTCCTAATTTATTTCTTCCTTCTGTTCTCCAGTGTTTCCTTAAGTTACCCTTAGATTCCTCCTTAGACATATTATCTTTAGTTAGTTTCTAGTTTCTTATTTAACTTTGAGTTTTCTGTTTCCCTTGCCATTCTTCCCTTTCCTGTTGTCTCCCTGCCACTCTGCTCCTGACCCAGTTTCACTGATTGCCCTCACCTGCATCTGCTTCTCACAAATTAGTCCTTGGTCTTCTCTGTCACTTCCTCATTCCCTCCTCCGTATAAATACAGCTTTCATTCACTCTATACTTGCTGGTCCAGTTTTCCACATTGCTGCCTCTTATCCTCCTGAGTTTGTAAGTCCACGTTCCTTGTTTTGTTATTATTAAATCACTTAACTTTACTTGCTGCATTTGGTAGTGATGGGGATGTGAAGCCTTTTGAACCACCAAAGCTTTTCAATCCAATAGTATTGAAAAAGATTTATGGTTCGATGCTTCAGAACTCTATGAGGAAATCTGCTGGTAAATGTTTGTATTGCAGTGTATTGTTTCCAGCCAATTCCACTCTGTTGAAGATGAACTGTGGATTTAACTTTATGGACAAATAAACCATTTAAGTCTCCCCAGGACCATATAATAAAAATATTTTGCATTGTAACATTACAGCAGAAGTGTCATTGCACCTACAAAATATAACATGTTATTCAAACAGTGACTTTTCATGGGATAATTGAGAAAATATATTTAATTTACACCTATTCACATTGTCTACATATTGAAATATCATTTTCACATTTCTATTGCATTATTAGGCAGGAGTATCTAATTCTGTATCGCTTCCCCCTTCCTAATACTTATAGCTCTATTTATGGTTCCTTTTATAAAAATAGGGTAATAAAATGAAGATTAAAAAAATACATTAAAGGATGGGACATACCAAAGTCTACTATTTTTTTGCAAATAGAATATGCACAACCAAACTGAAAAGCTCATCAATACTTAATTATATGAATTAATAAAAGAGAAAATATCATACCAAACTAGAATTTTTTTAAATTACAAGGAATAACAAATTGTCTAAAAGCTCCAGCCCTACAGTATGAAGCTAGTAGTACTACTTAGTAAGTAGTACACTACTATAAGCTCACTAGACCATATACATTTGCAAACAATATTGCACATCTCAGAACGCCCTCTCTTTGCAACAGGTTCCATTTTTTGCAACTCATTGTTTTGTCTGGGAATACTGCAAGAATCCCAAACAATCAATTTCTGTTCTCACCGTAACTCACCACAACAACCCAAAACAGTGCGTCCCTGTTTGGGCCGCTTTAAAGATTTGAAACAACGTCTGAAGCGGTCACGTGGGTGAAATGGAGCTACGAACGTCATTGGTCACGAGACCAACAGCAAACGTATCAAGCTCCGACAAAGTGCTTTACATTGCAGTGGTTCATTTTTGTGATACAAGCTTTGAATCTCGGGTATCACCGGTAACATTACTAGCAGTTGGGTCCTTTAATAAGCAAACATGACACCTAGTGCGTAACAGGTAGTGATGGCGAGATGAAGCCCCATGAGGCATTGAACCACTTGAGCCAATTGGTTCAAGAAAGGGTTCATCTCACGGGGCTTTATGTGAACACAAACCCCCCTACTGGCCAGGTACATAATCACAGGCAGCTGTAGCTCAGCCACTTAATGTGTGATGCATATGGAAGCGTATGTTTAACATAAATCAAATTAAAATGGATTAGCACAAATGCGTTTTCATTTTCAAAATCTAGCTGCTATTTTTGACTCATAAATAAAATGAAAAAGAAATTATCCAAACTGCTTTTTCATTTTGCAATTCAGCGTAGCTCGTTCCGTGACCTAATTAAAACGATAAAGAAAATGTATAGCTTTTTTGTTTTCATCCCTACCCCTGCAAAAGGTGTAAAATAATTGAAATCGAATTGGCAATCCCACACGGCGCAGGAGAATGACGTCAGGGCTCCTTCTTCTTCTTCAGTCCCCACCCTGACCGTGCTTAGCAATCAATACGTTAGGGGGCGTTTGTGTATAGTTGATGCTGGTGAAAGAGAGGAAAAGTAACAAGAAGACAAGTGGAAAAGTATGAGAGTGTGAGCATACACACATATAAAGGCTGTGTGGTCCAAATTCAGGGGCTGCATCCTTCTAAGGACCCGTCCTCCCTGGTCTAAGAAGGAAGTCGGGTCCTTCGTAGACCAGGTGGACCACCGCATGTTAGACCACCTTCAAGTTCAATTCAATTCAGTTTATTTATATAGCGCCAATTCACAACAGATGTCATCTCAAGGCACTTAACAAGAAGTCATTTCAATACATTTATACAAACATTCCAATCAGTTAAAAAGTTTCCTATTTAAGGAATCCCAGCAGATTGCGTCAGTCATTGGCGTGAGGTTGGGCCCTGTTGATGCAGACTTTCCAACCACAGCAATCCTTCAGCAATCTCTCATACTGAGCAAGCATGTAGCGACGGTGGAGAGGAAAAACTCCCCTTTAACAGGAAGAAACCTCCAACAGAACCAGGCTCAGTAGGAGCGGCCATCTGCCACGACCGTCTGGGGGTTTGAGAAGACAGAGCAGAAACACAGAAGGAACAGAAGATCTGATATAAGAGAACTTTCTATGTTACAGAAAGTAAAAAGTTAATAACAGGACACAGTGGATGTTCAGTTACTGGGAGGATCATCCCAGTCGATGTCCCCCGTCCAACAGGGCATTGCAGCCAAGCGGGATACCAGACCAGGTATATCTTCTATGGAGAGAAAAACACTGAGAGAAAACAAAGTTAACAGTCGAAATAACAGAATGTCCTGTAATACAACTGGAGAGTAGTAGGAGAAAAGGAAGTAGCAGAGTGAAGAAAATTGGTAAGTCTGTCCTCCAGCAGTCTAAGCCTATAGCAGCATACCTACAGAGCTAGCTCAGGATGACCTAAGCCACTCTAACTATAAGCTTTATCAAAAAGGAAAGTTTTAAGCCTGGCCTTAAAAGTAAACAGAGTGTCTGCCTCACGGACTAAAGCTGGGAGCTGGTTCCACAGGAGAGGAGCCTGATAACTAAAACATCTGCCTCCCATTCTACTTTTAGAAATCCTAGGAACTACAAGTAAACCTGCAGTCTGAGAGCGAAGTGCACTGTTAGGAACATAAGGAACAATTAGATCTCTGATGTATGATGGAGCTTGATTATTAAGGGCTTTGTATGTAAGAAGAAGGATCTTAAATTCTATTCTGGATTTAACAGGGAGCCAATGAAGGGAAGCTAAAGCAGGAGAAATGTGATCCCTCTTTTTAATATTCATCAGAACTCTTGCTGCCGCATTTTGGATCAAATGAAGGCTTTTAATGGCATTTTGTGAACTTCCTGATAGTAAAGTATTACAGTAGTCCAGCCTTGAGGTAACAAATGCATGGACTAGTTTCTCAGCATCACTCCTGGACAGGATGATTCTAATTTTAGCAATATTCTGGAGGTGAAAGAAAGAAATCCTAGAAACCTGTTTAATATGGGATTTAAATGTCAAGTCTCGGTCAAAAATATATTAAACTCTATTCTGCAGAGAGTGGCCAGAGAACTGATTTGTAGAAGAAGCCGCTATATGCACATTTCTATTTCTGTAAATAAATATCCTGGGTCCCACTCATGCTAGAATCATATGCTTCAAGTCAACAAAACAACCAAAATAAGCTGTACAATTTTATGTAATCAAGACAAATTTCATTACATTTGGTATAATTTTTTTTAAAATAAAATCTGTATTTGTCAGGGAACTGAGTTGTCTGGTGTTTTCTCCCGTCTGTGGAGCTGCAGGTTCTCCCCAAGAGGCGGTGCTGAGCAGAGTGCTCCTTTACACCTGGATAAAAGGAGCTGGCTGCTGATCACCTGCATGGAACATTTTGCCCTCTGAGCTCCTTGAGCCTTTCTACAAGCTTGAAACCCTTTTTTAATGTCTACCTCTTCTTGAAGTTTACCTTCAAAGCCTCCTTGCTGACTCCAACCCTTGTTATGAAGCAGTGGAATTACAGAGACCAAATAACTTCAGAAGCTGCATCAGCAGTAACAGCATACCTGGATCTGCCATTGTTGTCGTTTTTCTGTAAAAAGGCGGAGTGCGCAAGTCCAACATGCCCATAGGTGGCTGGCAGTGATGTCATCGTTTTCAGAAGTCTCCGGCTTGCGTTTACATGACAGCGAATCACCCAACATTTTCAGAATTCTCCACTCTGGAAGCCGTTTTTGAAAAGCTGCATTTTCGCCCCCCACGTTTTCCCATTGTTGGGTAAACGAGAGGGCAAATCGCAGAGAAAAACCTCAGTTTTGCTGAAAAACATTGTTGCGTAAACAGCCCCTCAGACCTGAACATCCAGGGTCACATAAAGGCAATAACAAGGTTACTCTTCTATCACCTGAAAAACATTTCTAGGATTAAAATACTGATGTTGCAACAGGACCTCGAAAACTCATTCATGTGTTTATCTTTAGTCTGATTGATTACTGCAACAGCGTCTTCACAGGTCTGCCCAAAAAGTCAATTAGACAGCTCCAGCTGATCCAGAACGCCGCTGCTCGTGTTCCTCACTAGAACCAGGAAAGTAGAGCACATCACCCCAGTTCTAAAGTCCTTACACTGGCTCCCTGTAGCTCAGAGAATAGACTTCAAAAGACTTTTACTAGTTTATAAATCTTTGAATGGCCTAGAGCCAAAGTATCTTAAAGATCTACTTTTACTATACCAACCCCGCAGACCACTCAGGTCCTCTAATTCCAGTCTCTCAACATCCCTAGAGGGTTAGGGGTTAGGGTTAAGGGTTAGGGTGCTTCTCCAAACATGGAGAAGCAGCTTTCAGTTTCTGTGGTCCTCTAATCTGGAACAAACTTCCTGACAACTACAAAGCTGCTGAAGCACTGAGTTCTTTTAAATCATGGCTAAAGACCATCTGTTTAGAGCTGCCTTTGAGTAATGTTTTCATGTATTATATGTTTTGTGTGTGCATCATGCTTTATTGCCATTTTTATTTTATCCTAACTTCATGCCTGCTTTTGAGTAATGTTTTCATGCATCATATGCTCTGTGTTTTATGCTTTATTGCTGTTTTTACTTGATTCCCTACATTAACTGAAATTATTTGGCTATTATTATTTTTGCTGGATCCCAGGATATGTGCTCCAGACTTGGTAATTTTGACATAAAATTATTAATCCAATTAATAATTGCGCTAAGCAATTATTCATAATTATTCATAGCCAAAACCTACCTGTCGATGTCACAACAGAATCTTATTGTTGCTACAAGAATTAATCATACAATTCAAACTTTATTTTTACGGTTATTATTTGTTTTAACGCTTGTGCTGCTGCTTTTTTTTTTTAATTTAGTCTCTTTACTTTTGTTGTCTTTTTACACATTTTCTTATTGTAAACTATATTCTTGTCTTTTATTGTGAAGCATTTTGGTCACTTTTTGGCTGAGTAAAGCTCTATATACATAAAGGTTAATTAATTGATTGAAACAAAACTGGTTTCCAGGCCTCCACGTGCCTTCTTCAGTCTCTGTGGAATGAGCTTTCTCCGCCTCTCGGTTGGTGGTTATGGTTACCCATAAAACACTCAAAATCAGCCACATTAAGTCTATGCAGGTGTTGTGAGACAGAGTGAGCAAGGTTTTGTCTGGTTTACACAACCATCAATAATTATGATCAATAATTTAATATTAATATAATTGTTGATTATTTTTTTTTTAAGATAATCGGGGCACCAACCTCTAACTAGAGATACTTTTATTTTAGAAGACCAGACAACCCGTCTCTTCTTGAAGGTGTAAATTCACATGCCGTAGACAATAATTGTACACATACATAATCATTTAAACACAGACTACTTCTCTTTAAGCTAATGGGAATTTATTAAGAAAATAGATCAACCTTACAGTCAAAACATTTTGTCAATTGCCATATATTCTAAAGCATGCAACTAATTACTACAGATCTTAGAAAACAGTAATATGTGAAAATTAAACACAATTACAGTATTTCACAATTGCTAAAACACTTAACCCCATTAATTGAACCCAGCGCTCAGTGGCCTAAACCCGTTTGTCGAATTAGTCACTTAGGCAAGACATTAAACAAGTTCAGGTAGATAAGACACTGTTTGCAAATCTCATACATTCTTTTTGCAAAACTCTAAACACATTCTTACTCACTAAAACACATTTTGCACTGTGTTGCAAAATGGTAAATAAATGTGGCAAAAGTTAAACACAACTACAACACAGCTGTCATTGTTTACACACAGCTCAAAATTGTTCACACTTGTTTCTAATGATGTGATCAAATCAGTTGTTAAGAATTTAAGCCAGTACAGGTGGCCCAGGTACGTTGAGTGTTGATACCACAATGGATGGAAACAATGTGAGAGGAAGAGAGGAAGAGTTCGTGTAAGAGGTGGTGGACGAGGAGGAAGAGTACAAGGACAACGAAGAGCAAGACCAAGAATAGTAATTTCAGATCAAATTCGGGCAACTGTGATAGACCATGTTCTTGTTCATGGAATGACAATGAGGGAAGCAGGATAAAGAGTACAACCCAATTTGTCCAGATTCTCTGTGTCCACCATCATCAGGACATTCAGAGAAGAGAACAGGTAAATGTATTGTTTTTCAAATTAGTGCGACTGAAAGTTTACTGTATACATTTGATATAGTACATCAGTTTGTCAATAGAAAGGGGAGTGGGGAAAAAAGAAAAAAAGATTTACAATCCATTTTACATATGAATGTGATATCCATTACTATTGTTTCTGTATGTATACATTTGTAAGAGTATTTTCCCTTTTGCAGAATTGCAAGACTACCAAATGGAAGGACACCTTTGTTCTCCCAACAGCAAAAGGCTCTCATTGTTGATATGGTCCGTCAAAACAATGTCATCCGACTGCGTGAAATACAGCAAAGACTTGTAGAAGACAATGTAAACTTTGAACGTATCAACAGTGTCAGCCTTTCTACCATTTCACGTGTCCTCCATCGCAACAGGGTAAGCAAGTGTACAGAGTACCCTTTGAGCGAAATTCAAAAAGGGTCAAAGATCAACGATATCAGTAAGTGCAAGTAAGCACTGATGCTTACAGTACAAGTTTGTAGCCTACAGTTATTGTCCTATACTGTTACTGCACTATATTGTAGTGTATGTATATCAGGAGTGCATATATATATGTACATACACTTTTGCAGAAGTATGTCTTTCTGTAACACTCACAAAACTATTTATGTATCTCTTTTATATATATATAGAGGGAGTTTGAAATGGATTCCATGGAAAGGCCCCATGAATATATTTTTGTTGATGAAGCAGGGTTCAATCTGGCGAAAAGGAGGAGGAGAGGCTGGAGCATAATTGGCCAACGTGCGATTGTGGAAGTCCCTGGCCAGCGTTGTGGCAATGTCACCCTATGTCCAGCCATAAGCAATGGGGGGGTTCTCCACCGTCATGCAACCCTGGGGCCATATAACACTGACCATCTTCTTACATTTCTGGGTGGTCTTCGGGATGTTTTGTTTGGACTTGAGCAGCAGGATCATCAGCAGGCAGTGCATCCTGCCTATGTTGTGGTGTGGGACAATGTCAGCTTTCACCGTGGTGTCCGAATACGTGAGTGGTTCAACATCAACCAGCGATTCATGAATGTTTGCCTTCCACCATACAGCCCTTTCCTCAACCCAATAGAAGAGTTTTTCTCTGCGTGGCGATGGAAGGTCTACGACCGTAACCCATATATGAGCGTAAATCTTTTACAGGCAATGGAATTGGCCTGTGATGACATAGGTGTGGAGTGTTGTCAAGGCTGGATCCGGCACACTAGAGGGTTCTTCCCCCATTGCCTAGGAAGGGACAACATTGCCTGTGATGTGGACGAAGTCCTCTAGCCGGACCCAGCACAAAGACTGAGGCAGAATGAGTCTCTCATTGACTTTGATTTTGCAATTGCACAATATTTTGTGTAATACGCTTTTCATTTAGAGTCGTCTTTGTTCTTTGGGCTTACTTTATTTTTATGCTGAAAATACAGAAATTCAATACTGTATAACTTGCAGTACTTACAGTATGCAATATATTTGCTGTACTGAGTTGTGAATTATTTACTGTTATTTATGACAAAAATATTTTCTATATGCAATAAAAAAAATTCTCTGTAACTACATGCCCTGGACGCTGTGTTGTAAATTTTTTGATGTAGTGTCTAATGAATGCTAATGAGTATTTACAGGTCCTTCTCAAAAAATTAGCATATTGTGATAAAGTTCATTATTTTCCATAATGTAATGATAAAAATTAAACTTTCATATATTTCAGATTCATTGCACACCAACTGAAATATTTCAGGTCTTTTATTGTTTTAAAACTGATGATATTGGCATACAGCTCATGAAGACCCAAAATTCCTATCTCAAAAAATTAGCATATCATGAAAAGGTTCTCTAAACGAGCTATTAACCTAATCATCTGAATCAACTAATTAACTCTAAACACCTGCAAAAGATTCCTGAGGCTTTTAAAAACTCCCAGCCTGGTTCATTACTCAAAACCGCAATCATGGGTAAGACTGCCGACCTGACTGCTGCCCAGAAGGCCATCATTGACACCCTCAAGCAAGAGGGTAAGACACAGAAAGACATTTCTGAATGAATAGGCTGTTTCCAGAGTGCTGTATCAAGGCACCTCAGTGGGAAGTCTGTGGGAAGGAAAAAGTGTGGCAGAAAACGCTGCACAACGAGAAGAGGTGACCGGACCCTGAGGAAGATTGTGGAGAAGGACCGATTCCAGACCTTGGGGGACCTGCGGAAGCAGTGGACTGAGTCTGGAGTAGAAACATCCAGAGCCACCGTGCACAGGCGTGTGCAGGAAATGGGCTACAGGTGCCGCATTCCCCAGGTCAAGCCACTTTTGAACCAGAAACAGCGGCAGAAGCGCCTGACCTGGGCTACAGAGAAGCAGCACTGGACTTTTGCTCAGTGGTCCAAAGTACTTGCATGTCATTCGGAAGTCTGGAGGAAGACTGGGGAGAAGGAAATGCCAAAATGCCTGAAGTCCAGTGCCATGTCAGCTGCTGGTGTTGGTCCACTGTGTTTTATCAAGGGCAGGGTCAATGCAGCTAGCTATCAGGAGATTTTGGAGCACTTCATGCTTCCATCTGCTGAAAAGCTTTATGGAGATGAAGATTTAATTTTTCAGCACCACCTGGCACCTGCTCACAGTGCCAAAACCACTGGTAAATGGTTTACTGACCATGGTATTACTGTGCTCAATTGGCCTGCCAACTTTCCTGACCTGAACCCCAGAAGAATCTGTGGGATTTTGTGAAGAGGAAGTTGAGAGACGCAAGACCCAACACTCTGGATGAGCTTAAGGCCGCTATCGAAGCATCCTGGGCCTCCATAACACCTCAGCAGTGCCACAGGCTGATTGCCTCCATGCCACGCCGCATTGAAGCAGTCATTTGTGCAAAAGGATTCCCGACCAAGTATTGAGTGCATAACTGAACATAATTATTTGAAGGTTGACTTTTTTTATATTAAAAACACTTTTCTTTTATTGGTCGGATGAAATATGCTAATTTTTTGAGATAGGAATTTTGGGTTTTCATGAGCTGTATGCCAAAATCATCAGTTTTAAAACAATAAAAGACCTGAAATATTTCAGTTGGTGTGCAATGAATCTAAAATATATGAAAGTTTAATTTTTATCATTACATTATGGAAAATAATTAACTTCATCACAATATGCTAATTTTTTGAGAAGGACCTGTATATATTGACTGGCTGTGTTTATGTTTTGAAAACATTGTTTGATTTTGAGCACAAATCAAATGGTTTTGAGGCAAGTGTTTGATTTTGCCAGAAGAGTCAGGTTTTTTTTTTTTTTTTTATGTAGTTTAAAGACTGGGTTTTGTGTTTAAAGTTTTGAGAATATGGGTGAAGGTTTCAAGAAATGTGTTTTAGCAATTGGGAAGAGAGAGAGAGAGAGAGAGAGAGAGAGAGAGAGAGAGATAAAAAAAAAAGGGTAAACACAGCAAATAGAGCTCAAACTTGTTAAGAACTCTATTTTCTCTATTTATCTGCCTAGACACAAGATTAGCATAAAAGAACCGGTTCCGTCCTACTTTGCGTTGAGGGAAGTCTGGTCCACGAGTAGGAGAGCAAAATGTGTCCGTAGTTGAGCAAGAAAAGGAAGAATTAAAAAACCTGCATAGGATTTTAGGACTGTGTCTCAACTGCAGGCTGGATGGCTTACAGGTCGACGTCATAACTGTCTTGGAACAGTCGTGATATAACTCAAACAGGATACACCAACAGGATGAGCACTTTGAAGCGTTGAAATGAGAGTTCTTCCCGGTCCAGCGGGTCAGAACAAAAGAGAATCTTCACCAGTGAGATGTCCTCTGTGTAGCAGGAGTTTCTGCTAAGAACCTCTGCTGAGAACAGTTTGAAATGGCCGCCACTACCACTCTTATACCCCTTTGACCGTGATGTCATCGTTGATGTCACCATTGATGTCACCATTGGTGGCCACGGACCAATACGAGTGTGTTGGGGGTCACCGCTAGGATTGCTGGGAAATGTGGTTTGCTCAGTCCATCTAGGGAAAATGGCTGCCAGCCATCCAACAGTCTGTTCAATTCATTTGACGGAAATGGAGTCCCAATACAGGATATTCAACAGGCACTTTGCATCCACCATTTATGGCAGAAAGTGGGTGTGAAGGAGGCGGGATTTGATCCAAAATCCCCTGAGCACATTTCTAGGGAGAGTGGGATTTATAAAGCGGAAATCCAGCAAATTTTTAAAAATGAGACCCCTTCTCTCCAGCCACTCAGTGCGAGATTGTCTGTCGTCAATTCCTGTCACAGCCTTCAAGTATTTCATATCTGACTGCCTGATAGTGTACCTAACCTGTTTTTGCCTCCTAACCATCGCCTCTGCCTGAATCCTTTTGGCTCTAAGAATAATCCTCTGTGTATTCGACCCTTGCCTATTTTTTTTCGGATTCTGATTTCAGCCTCACGGACTCTGAACCCCTAGCGCCTTCTGTCTCTCATTGTTTCTGACCTGGGCTGATTTTTGGATCACAGACCATTGGATCACAGACCCCTAGAGCCCTTGCTTGTTCATGGTGAAAGCTGAGTGTTGAAATTTCTTCACCATGTTTTTGGAGCCACCATTTGAAGGAGAACTCTTTTTGTGGAGTTCAGTGCAACCTCAGTTTTCTCCTTTTTGTCCCCAGTAATGGACACCACTTTCTTCCTCTCTCAGAAGTTCCAGTTAACCTCCAGCTTACAGCCCTTTTTGCTGCTGAGGAGAATCCAGGGACGGCCCAAGGTCATACAGGGCCTCAAGCAGAACTTGATTTGGGGCCCACCCTCCTGTTCAGAACATCAGCACTACTAAAGGCATTTGAATCCAGATGTGGAGGAATCTGGGAAAGAGGGTGGAGCTTAAGGCAACCAGGAATAATTGATTATTATTTGCTGGGCATTCATTTATTTCAACTGATGCTCAAACACAAAGAGATTAAATCCGTATTATCAGGTTGTAACACAACAATCACACAACAACTTTTTCTTTTTACACTTTTACAAAGTTAACTTGTAAATGTTAAAGACTTAATTTATCTCTGCTCAAACTGTAAAATGTTCTCCATAAGGAAACATTTAGATATGTGGTCTGTGTTTAAATTCAAGCATTTATGAGAGGCCCCTGATGGTCTGGGGGGCCTAAGCAGTGGCTTAGCTCTCGTATGCGTTGGGCTGGCTCTGGGAGAAGCCTTCATGTTTTTTGGCCTAGGCCTGAGTGATGAAGGCCGACTATCCCTGCATACCATTCTCAACATTAATAAACTTGGTAAAACTTTTTCTGGTTGGATGCTTGTTTTTGGTCCAGATTGTTCCCAGATCATTTTAGGAAAATGTGTCATTTCTCAAAATATGTATTTTTTGTGGAGCATTGTTGCTGTAAGCTTTCTTACTGAATCACTATCATGATATCTTGCAAATTAGCTTCCAGTTCTAAAAGATCTTGACATAAAATTTTATAAATTCATTTTGTCCCTCATTTTGACCCTGATTGGGTCGGGAAACTGCTGTTATGTCCTGGAGTCGTCCTACCCGGGACAGCGCGGGTGGGTCGAGGGCGCGAATAGGTTTCAGTGCGATTGTCATTGTCATGCAGATGGGGTCTTGAGACGTTGCGGCAGAGTGGCGCGTTATCGAAATGGCTGCTGTGACCGTAGGCCGTCTGGATATTTTTCTTAAACTTTTAGTTAAAAAAATAATGACAGGTTTGTGTATGCCAGCTGCAGGTTATCCGGGCACACGTTTACTCTTTCAAAACCGACAGAAAACTTTGAAAAACAAAATGATTGTTGACATAAAAAATATTAAGATCAAATTACGATGATTAAAATCAAACATAAGAATTGACTTGACTTATCCAGTCATAGCAGGTGAGAATATTTTTTCCCTGTGGCAGCATCAGCACCTTGTCCGTCCTCTCAGACCCACAAATTTGTATATTTTTCTGTGGGGGAAAAAAAAAGTCCATCTCTGGACCAGAGGAGCCCAGCTGGAGTCAGGTGCAGAAATTATTTTCAGGTGTAAGAATCCTCAGTTTATTAAACTGTGCACACAGATTTGGGGTGCTGCAGAAAAGTATAGACATTTTATAAATAATAAATAACTAATAACTAAAATATCAATATTCTAACATGAGACTCGATTCAAAAACATAAGAAGCTGGTAACAGAATTATCAATGTTTCAGTATTGATCCACACATTATTAGAGCAGAGTAGCACAACCTCGGTTTTTAGCTATTCTGTTGTATGGTTGTGCTGTTAGTTAAAGATGTGTGACTGATTACAGCTTGAAGTGGTGAGGAGGTCTTAAAGTTTTTTGGAAGATCTTTAAAAAGTCTTAAAAAGGTATTAGAAATAACTTCAGGATTCCTGCATATACTCTGTATAAGAAGATTGGCCTTGCCCCCAGAATAAATTGGTTAGAAAACACACCATTGAATTTAGGGGTGTCACACTTTTCTGTATAGAGCTCTACTAAATCAGCTGATGGGGGTGGGAAGGGGTTGAAAGACTTTCAGTAGAGACACCGGTACAAATACTTAATTTTTTCCTTTTTCTCATCATAGGTCGGAACTAACATGGTGGAGTAATTGGAGCAAGCAGAATTATCCAGGTCGTACCCGTTTGGGCTGCTGCTTGCTGATGGAATGCTGTGCTCCCAAGTCTTTACTATCATAGCAGGATCCCACCATCCATCTCTTTGTTTTTGTTTGTCAGTCATCAGTTTAGAAATGACATGCCAATTCAATTTTCAGAAGTTGTTCCCAATTCTGAAAATATTAATGGTAAGCTAAATGGTATGCTTATGTTAAAGAATTTTATGGATGTCAGAAGTAGTTCCCGATTCTAAAAATGTTATAAGCTAAATGGTAAGCTAATGTTATGAACTTTATGGAAATTTTGTATTTTTATATTTTTGTGTATTCTGTATGTATTCTGTAAATTTTTAATTTTAATAAATATTTGTTAAATTATTGGTCTGAGAATATTTTTAATCAATAATAATGATAATAAATAATAAATAACAAAAATCATAATTGTAATATTGGGTAATAATAAAAAATCAGCAACCCAACTTGCTTGGTTTAAATAGCCTAGCAGTGTAGTTAATGTGAACTCTAAATTGGGTTATATAAACAACCCAATTGTTGTGTTAATGGAACCAACCCAAATTGTTGGGTTAAATTAACCCAGCGTGTGTTCTGTCCAATATTTAACCAGCACTGGGTTGGGAAACTACCCAAATTGGGTTGTTTTTAACCCAACATTTTTAAGTGTGTATGTACTAGTAATGCTACTCTCGAGTAAAATTCTATTCTATTCTATGCTATTCTACCTCCAGTTACATCACTGAAGAACGAACACGTTAACGACAGTTTATCTGAAAGTGAGACTTCTGGTTTGTACACAAACTTCTTTGTTCTGTTTCTATCTTCGGACGCTGCTGACACATTGAAAGGTTATATATGTAATAATACACTAAACATATTGTCTCTGGAAGTACTTTACCATGTTCTAACAGATATGTATTACCTACTGAAAGTATTGGTTTGATGAGTTTTATGTTGAAAAAATTTGATTTCGGAATGGTATTTTTCTTATGCTTGAATTTTTTATTTTGTAATTATGTTATTTGTATTTTTCATTTTAGTCTTTAAATTCCAGAATTTGCACATAATTTTATTTTTTTGGTGTGTGTGTGTGTGTGTGTGTGTGTGTGTGTGTGTGTGTGTCTGTGTGTGTGTGTGTGTACATGTATAGCTATACTTGTGAGGACGAACCTTTGACAGCCCACCAGCACAGCATTGTGTGGACATTTGTAGTTGTGAGGACATTTTGCCTGGTCCCCACAATGTTTAACAAGCTATTAAACTCTACTAGTTAGGTTTAGAGGTATGGTGTGAATTAAGTTTAGGTTAAGGTTAGGGTTAGGCATGTATCACTAATGGTTAGGTTTAGGGAAAGTGTCTGGGTTAGGCATAGTAAAATCAATGGAAGTCAATACAATGTCAACACAAGTATAGAAAGACGTGCATGTGTGTGTGTGTGTGTGTGTGTGTGTGTGTACGTGTGTGTGTGTGTGTGTGATCTCAGATCTGTGAGGAATGTCTGCAGACGATCACGTCATCCTGAGTTGTTCTTCTATGACATCTTGTGGTGGATTCTATGTACTACATCTTTAAGTACATATTTCGTACTAATGCACCCGTGTGTGTGTTGTCGGCATCTAAAAGTCATGATCAGTGACTCAGAGAACACAAGTACTGATATTAAAGCAGCTGAAACCTGAGACTGGTTACTCTGAAGAAGTCTTGTTTTAAAAATTAGGTTTTGTAATTAGGATTTGACACTAATCTGTCCTCTTCATTAAACTGCAACTAGACTAAATTATTTACTCCATACTGCAAGTCTGATGACTGAATCAAATTGTGAGTTAATTTCTAAGTTAGCTAGATCTTCTAAAATGTTTTAAAACAGATAGTCATTTAAATCTTCTCCATCTTACAGTGTAGATGGCAATAGTGTAAGTTGTAAGATAAGATAGACGTTTATTGTCCCACAATGGGGAAATTCTCAAGTTTTACATGAAGCTGATAAAATAAAAATTGTCAAATCCACAAACATCTTCAGTTTTACAGAATAGATCCCAAAAAAATTATGAGATTTATACCCAGAGTGGGTAATTGGGGGAACAATTCCTGGTGGGCCAGTCTGATGTAAGGGCCGATGGGCTGTGGCAAGCCGAGTCGTACTAGTGTGCCAAAATTGCAACTAGGCAAAAATGAGTTACTAGTAAGAGTATTTCTGAACTAGTTGGGCAAAGGTTTGAACTAGTAGGGCAAAATGTTTAACTAGTTCAGTGTAGTCACGTACTAGTTGGGATACGTAACAGTTGATATTAAAGATATGGAGTTTTTACCTAAATGGTTTGCCATACTCTGCCTCCACTAGCAGCTCGTTTTGTTGTTTTTTTGCAGCGCACCTTGAAATCATCGGAGCTCAGTGGTGTGGGTGAGTGACTGGGTGGGTGGGTGGTTGGGTGGGTGGGCACTATGGGTGCCGCAGAAAGGGCTAGTGGGCCTACATCTCTGGAAACAGACACTGCTAAATGTGCAAACTGGGCGACTTTTTCAATAAAACAAGCTTGTGGTTTGTGACAACAAACGAGGACGATGAAACGGTAAGACAACTTGCTGAACTTGTGGCAACTAGCATAACATATCATTTTAATAATGATGTGATGTGACGCCACATATCTGGGAAACTTAGTCTTTTAGCTCCTCAGAGTCAGCAGGAAAATCCAGCACCAAGCAATATAAACCCACATGTCCAGAGTGGGCAGGATTACTTATTGAGTGAATATTATTAGTATTGATATGAAGATCATGGTGTAGACCTGCTCCATGTGGAAAGTGCCCTGCAATGCTAACTGATTCAGCACTACAATAATAAAACTGACATGAATTAATCAGAGGCTTTGTACAATCAGGAGAATTGTGCTTAGAATTATGACTATTTTTTAATGGGATTTATTCTCAGAAGCAGAGCCAGGAGTCAGTAGTGATGAGGGGATTTCTCCTGATAGTATGGAAGTAAAAGGTGTGGGAACAAGCAGACATTAGTTCCAAGATAACCACTTTCTATGCCCAAATGACAGTGTGACCTGTAATGTTTTTTTTCTTCAAAAGTAAGACAATAAAAAGCACACAATTGAAAGACAATAGAATGAAAGTAATATAAAATAATCCTACATGTTTTGCCATTGAAAATATTTTAATTAGTTAAGTCAAATGTGTTTTCGATATCAAATGTGCTAACGTTTTACAGAGCATTATTTTTTATTGTGACACAGGTGCAGCAGGTGTGTTTTTGTAAACTGGAGGGAGTGTGAAAGGGAAATCCGTCTCTACTTAGGGACTGATTACAGAGGCAGCAGCTCAAAATATAGATTCTGATATTGTTAATGGATGTGTTATAAAAATAGTGTAGATGTGAACGTATGCTGAAATAAATCTACCTTGTGAAGAAACTGACTCTTATTTGCACTGAATTGGACATTTTTCAGAAAAATGCTCTAAAAGGCTTTACAGAACTGTGTGCTGTTGTAGCGTTAACATGTAAGGTTATAATTACATGATTTTAATAATAGGTTGTGATATAAAGTGGGCATGAAATTGCAGGGCTGAAAATGACTCCCACACTACCCTGGTGAGATTTACCGGAAGAGCCAGAAAAATAACTATTCTAGAATTGCGCTGCTCTGGGTGGCTGCATGTTGTAGTGGCTCTGTTGGCTACATATTGAGTGTTGTTTTTTCGGATGTTGGTTCCTCTTTTTTCTTGAGGAAAAATTGCATGTTTTGGATCCGTATACTTTCTAGGTTTTGGTGCTGTGAAGCTGGAAGGATTTCTGATAATTTTTTCACCTCTTTAAAACTCATGATGCGTAACCATGGCAACAAGGTAGTTTCAGCCAGGAGCAGCTGATTACCATTGCAAAACTCAAATAATACCTCAACTGAAGCCACAAATCTCTGATGAGTTGAGAAGGAGGAGGCGTGGATGGAGAGCAGGAGAAATAAGGACACAGAAGGAGGAAGTTCAAACCATCTCTTCCATCGATCATAATGGGCAATGTGAGATCACTGTCTAAAAAGATGGATAAACTCCAAGCCCTTACAATGACTCAGCCAGAGCTTCGGGAATGCAGTGTTATGTGTTTCACTGAGATGTGGCTGCAGGATCATATCACCAACTCCAAGGTCTCTCTGCCAGGATTCATGACTGTACGAGCAGACAGAGATTTGAAGAGGATCAGGAAAAGAAAAGGAGGTGGAGTAGAAGTGCTTGTCAACAAATGGTGTCATCCAGGACATGTTACTGTGAAGTGTCGCCTCTGCAGCCCAGATTGTGAACCCTTGGCGGTAAAGGCTGGTACACACTACAGCAGGGCTCCCCAAAGTCGGTCCTCAAGGGCCGGTATCCTGCATGTTTTAGGTCTTTCTCTGGTTCAACACAGCTGATTCAAATGGTCCAACTACCTCCTCAGCATGTCAAAGTTCTGCAGAGGTCTGCTAATGAGCCATCATTTCATGCAGCTGTGTTGAACCAGGGAAAGAACTATAACATGCAGGATACCGGCCCTTGAGGACCGACTTTGGGGACCCCTGCACTACAGGATGATCGAGCCTATTTTTGTCCCGAAATCCCCCTTACGATCTAAGCCGGCAAAGGCCTGATTGTCTGGCAATTGTCTGCAAACATCGTGTCTGAGGTGGTGTGGGGTGTGTTAAGAGTTATTTTGTCCAAATTTGGTCCAATCCATTCGGAAGGCCTCAGAAGGAGAGATCGTAAATAATGAACATGTTCAATATTTACGACTAGAAATCCTGAAGTGTGTGGAATGCTCCGAGAGGAGCCGGGAACGCACAGTAGGCAACGTCACGTGTACTGGAACCAACACCAATAAAGACGCTAGCTGACTAAGCTGACTGACGGAGGAGGAAGTAAAAACAAACAAAAACCCTGCTGCTGGTAAAAACAAAAGTCTCTTGGACTTCCAAAATGGAAGACCAACTAGTTGATTTGTGGCAACAGCAGGAATGTTTATATAACGTTTTGTCCAAACTTATCACAACAGGACGGACAAAGTGAGGAGCTGTACTGAAATACCGACTCCAATGGATGTACATGGTAAGTAAGCACCCAGCTACCTAGCATCACCATAGCAACAGTGTAGTTCATTAAAATGACCAACTGGTCATGGTTCTTCCTGTTCGTCTCCCATGTTTGTTTACAATGAAGTCACGTTTGACTACGCAAGATTTGGAATATTGAGCGTGAAGAAGCTATTACTCTCCTGAAGAATCTGTTAGTCTGTGGGGTGTTCCGTAGTGCACACCACACACTAAGATCAGCAGAGAGAGATCTTGTGCGATCTGTGTTTTGTTATCTTCAAGTGTGTGGTCTCTAAATCTGCGAAGGTTTAAATAATCCTGTAGTGTGTGCCAGCCTTAAGTTTCCATCCATATTATTTACCAAGAGAGTTCGCCAGTGTTACTTTGGCAGTTGTTTACATTTCACCTTCAGCCGTTGCCAACAATGCATGTGATAACATCAGTTATGCTGTCGCTAAGCTACAGACCCAGCACCCCAATGCATTTGTGGCAATATCTGGTGATTTTAATCATGCCTCACTCTCTACCACACTTCCAACATTCCAGCATTTGTCATCTGCTCCACAAGAGAAAACAAGACCTTGGATTTGTTTTATCCAAATGTAAAGGATGTATACAAGTCCAAACTAAGACTTCCTCTGGGACAATCAGATCACAATCTTGTTTTTTCTGCTCAGAATATGAACCACTTGTTCAGAGGCAACCTGTGACTAAAAGAACTGAGAAAATGGTCACACGAAGCTGAAGAAGCCCTGCACGGTTATTTTGATACCACAAACTGGATGACTCTTTACCAAGCACATGGAGAGGACATCAATGCCATCCATGACTGAGTGTGGGATGGACTATATAAACTTCTGTGTGGACAACATCATCCCCAACTGAACAGTGAGATGCTTCCCTAATAACAAACCGTGGCTCACCAGTGACCTGATGGAACTGCTAAACAGGAAAAAAGAGCATTCAGGGAGGGAGAAAGGGAATTATTGAGGAGTATACAGAAGCAACTCAAGGTCAAGATCAGAGACAGCAAGGAGGCATACAGGAAGGAGCTGGAGAGCAAACTACAGGAACAATATCAGAGATGTCTGGTCAAGAATGAAAAAGATCACAAGACGGATTGGATAAATGGAAGTCTGGACAGGGCCAATGAACTGAACACATTCTTCAATAGGTTCAGTTCAGGAGCTAGCTCGGCATCCTCCTCTCCTGTCCCCAGCCAAACAGACATCCCACTCTCCTCTGACCCACAGCTCTCCTGTCACACCTTGGGTGTTTTATCCGTCACCTCAGTCATGGACTCTTCTGATTCCACAAGTTTGTCTTCAACCAACTCAGGAGATGCTGCTACCCCCTTTTCCTCCCCCTCCCACTAGTCTATTTCTAAAGGTCAGTTGAAGAAGCAGCTGGAGAAACTGAATCGAAACAAGGGTGCAGGTCCAGATGGTGTCAGTCTCAAAGTCCTGAAGGCCTGTGCAGAGCAGCTATGTGGGATTCTGCAGCACCTATTTAACCTTAGCTTTATCCAAGAGAAGGTTCCCGTGTTCCCGTGTACCAAAAAAAATTCACTCATCAATGACTATAGACCTGTTGCCCTGACATCCCACATCATTAAGGTTTTGGAGAAACTCCTGTTAGAGTGAGCAAACAAGAACATATCAGGAGCTGCTGCAGTTTGCTGATTGCCATGGATTTGGCAATAAGCAACCAACCCACTGTCATCTGGACAAAACAGGCAGCACAGTGAGGATCATGTTCTTTGCTTTGTCAGAAACTCCTAAAGACACAGGTGGAGCCTTTAACAATCACTTGGATCAATGACTACCGGACAAATAGACCACATTTTGTGAGACTGAAGAATTGTGTGTCTAACCAGGTGGTCAGCAGCACAGGAGCACCACAGGGCACCGTACTCTCACCATTCCTTTTAACTCTGTACACCTCAGACTTCCAGTACATATCAGAGACCTGTCATCTGCAGAAATACTCAGATGACTCTGCAATTGTCGGGTGTATCAGAGATGGACAAGAAGCTGAATACAGAGAGCTGGTGGACCGCTTTGTGGCATGGTGTGGAAACAATCGTCTTACCTTGAATGTGAACAAAACAAAGGAGATGATTGTAGATTTTGTAGAGGTGGTTGAGGAATATGAATACCTCGGAGTTCACCTGGACAACAGACTGAACTGGAGACTGAATAGTCAAGTCATCTACAAGAAGGGACAGAGCAGACGGTACTTCTTGAGGAAGCTTAGGTCCTTCAAGGTTTGCAGCAAAAAAAAAGTGTATATATACATATGTATATTCCAGCATGTTTTTATGTTACGACCAGAGGTGGGTAGGGTACCACAAATTTTATTCAAATAAGAGTAGTAGTTGTAGAGGAGAGAGGTTAATGGCTGGTCGGGTTTTGAGAATGACTGCCGATATTGAAATCCAGAAGACACAGTAGTTGGAGATGAGCGATGGAACTTTGAGGAGGGTGTTAGGCCCTGTTTGAGAGCGACTGTGCAGGGAGATGGATCCAGGAGGGCTGTTACAGAGTGAGGGGATAGTTGGAGAGCAGGCGGGCTGATGAAATCCAGAGTCTTGCTTGAGATGATCTGGGCTGTGGGTTCACAGTACTAGGTTTCCTCAGGAAACACTGGAAATAGGCAAAGGAGCCGGTGGGATCCTGGGGAGAAACACGAGATTAAGTACGAAGGAAGCACTGGAGAAAATCAGGTTAAAATACTCGAAGAGATCACTAGAGCAGCTCAGTGTTACCAGGTAAGTCAACAACCAGGTGTCGAATGAGCGTTTGACAGCTCCTTAAGAAACTCAGAGAATGAGGAAGTTTGATGATCTCCAGGTGTCGTCAATCAGCCTGCTCCAACTCTCCAGCAAAGATTTTCTCTGAAAAGATGCCTTACTCGGTACAGAAAAACACAGTCACTCACAGAACCTAACAGTAACCTGACAGTTTTGGATTGGTTTGGAGCTTGATCCTTCTATTAATATCCTTATGTATAAATGGAAGTCAACGTCAAGGTTAAAGCGAGTGGAGATGCATGGGGCTTAATCACCATTATAGGATATCACAAAGCTGAGCTGTGTCTCAGCTGCCCATGCTACAGAGACACCGAACAGACACTGAGGGTACACCTTGAAAGGAAATGCTGCTGCTCCTCCTCTGTGAAATATCCAAAGTGTCTCCATAAGACAAACACTGTAAATCAGGGGTCTCCAACTCCAGTCCTCGAGAGCTACTGCCCTGCAACTTTAAGGTGCATCCCTGCTCCAACACAACTGAATCAAATGAATTACCCATTACCAGGCCTTTGCCAAACTTGATGGCATACTGAGGAGGCGATTCAGTCATTTGATTCAGCTGTGTTGGAGCAGGGATGCACCTAAAAGTTGCAGGGCAGTAGCTCTCGAGGACTGGAGTTGGAGACTCCTGCTGTAAATTCATTTCATTCACCCTCAAACAGCACAGCATTGAATGATGTTCAGATGAGCTGTGTTACATTGGTTTTCATTCTTAGAAAACTACCTCATCCAGCTCAAAGTTCTCAAAAATGTGACTTTCACTCATTAACGTTTTTGCCCACAACACTGATAGTAACAGCAATTCAGGATATTCTGAAAATCTGTGCAGTTTTTGACAGGTAGTGATGAGGACAACATTAACACTGTTGTCTGGTCACATAACATGTATGACCTACATCAACTGGATGATGGCCTGTCTGGCTATGGAGAACCCTCAACCCTAAAGAGCTCTGATGGAGATCCAAAGCTTGAAGCGAGACCAACTATGTAGAAAGCAGAAGGTTGTTTTATTTTCAAGAATTTGGACTGCAAATGTATTACTGTATGTTATAAAAAATTTTATTAAATATTTCATTGCTCATTTGATATGCTGAAAATGCTATATATGTCTACTGTAGACTAACTGCTTTAAATGAATGAGTTATTTTTGTATTATCCTTAGAAAACATTAAAGATCCTGCTGTCTCTTTCAGCTGGCCAACCTCTCCCCAGCCAGTCTAATGTTCTCTTCTTACCTTTCAAGTGGTGTTTATGTGAAGCACTTCTATGCCGAAGTTCTGTTTTAAACTAAACTTTACCAGTGGTAAAACTGATTTTACTCCAACCCAAACCATCCAGTCAGTGTCGGAAACACTATTTACTAACTCTGTGTTTGCTGTGTCCATGGAAGAAACGGGAGGAACAGCAACAGAGAGGTGGAGGCAAAAAAAGCCAGTCTTTTAGAAACACGGGGCCTGCTAAAAACAGGAAAGCACAGTGTTCACATGTGTGACTCCATCTCTTTCTCTTTCCCTCTCTCTCTGTGCATGTGTGTGTGTGTGAATATGCAATAGTACCTGTACTCTGTCTTAATCTGTCAGATGCTCTGACATAGATCTATTGTGCAGCAGCAGGCAGCAGAGAGGCAGGAAAAGCCAAGCTGACGTAATTAAAGCTTCTCTGTGGATGGTATACGCTCATCAGTCTGTGGGTTAAATTCACAATTATCTTTTTGAGACTATGCATAACCAAGATAGTATATGGGTCTATGAACAGGATTTTAAGTGTATTTGGGTCAGTCTATATGTATGCACACATTAGCAAGGTTACTGTAGTGTATGTTCTGTGTGCATCTGAGTCTGCTTTTGAATAAATAGCAGCAGTCAACATTCCTGGATTGAGAACTGGTAAATGTGTCTGTGCAGGCGTAAGGTACATGACACTTTTATTACCAGCTAATAGAAGCAATATCTCATCCAACAAAGGCCAGATGCAGGTGACAGTGTGTTGTCTTAATTTCTTCAGGGAGCAGTCACTTGCCCAATCAAGTCTACAGCAGCGTTAAACTCAGTCACTCAGGGCTCGAGCAACAGGCCGGCACCATGCTTCACATTTTCATTAGTCTAATATTTATTTACAGCTCAGAACCCTGCAGCCTTTATGCTATTGCTTACAGATCCCATTTCATCCTGCACGTCTAATGAAGTCAGGGGTGGGCTTCCTTGAGGAGTGGAACAGTGTTTGCTTTAAGCCAAGCCAAGAGGCTTAGATTCAAATCTGTTCTCAGCCTTCAGGACACCTGTTGCTCATTACTTTGAGCATTAATAAATCAGAAAGTAGGTTAGAGAATTTTAGATGAAGCCACTCTGACCTTCAGCATCCCAAGGTGACTTGAGGATTTGTAAGTGTAAACTGAGCATTTCCATAGACATGGGAACAAGTAATGCTATTATTAGGTCAGTGCTGCACTTAAGTACTACCTGTGATGACTTTGATGCCCTATTTGTGGCTTATATGTCATCTCATTTGTAATGATTGTGCCACAGAATTTTCCAACATGTCCAAAAATAGCTGGTGTATTCGGTGATCACATGACATATGCTGCAGTCTGAGCTGGCGTCAAATGCAATGCTAGAACGTTTTTTTAACTTAAATCTGCACATTTTCATACACTGTTGAAGCATAAGGCTGATCTGCTGATGTCAGAGGTATTATTGTCTGCTTCTGCAAACACCTAACACCATACAGCGACACATATTTTCATTACTGTATAACTGACTGAAGCTTCCATTCAGTTAATTTATAAGGTGCAAAATGCCATTAAAAGCCATCTCAAGGCTCTTTGATGAAACTTCCAATGTCATTAAATACAATTCAGTCTAAGAAATTTCAGTTACAAAAGTGCTATTTAGCCCAATAATAGGCTCCAACAACAATTTCGTCCAACTGTTGAGGCTAAATGTACACTTAAAGGAGACATATTATGCAAATTTAACTTTTTTATCCATTTGGGTCTCTGCTGCCTCTATTAACACTCCAAACATGAATAAAACCATCTATCCATTTTTTTGTGCAACTTTAAACTGTCAGAAATCTTTTGCTTCCATGAGCCATTTGAAAAAGGACCTTATTGTGAAGTCACAATAAGCAGAATTTGCATATAACTGCCCTTCACCTGTCAAACCCCGCCCACCAATTCCATGCCATTCTCATGTGTGACAGCCCACAACCTCTTTCAGGCAATAAGGTGCTCCAGGCTTTGTAAGGTCAGAAGGCAGGGAACTATATAGTGGGCCCCCGGTAGTTGCAGAGGTTAGGGACCATGAATAGCTCAGATATGTGAATACTTGAGACCCTCCCTAAAAAAGCCCTTCCATCCATCCATCCATTTTCTATACCCGTCCATCCTAATGCAGGGTTGCGGGGGGGCTGGTGCCTATCTCCTAAAAAAGCCCTTATAACTGCCTATTTTAATAGTTCGAGCACCAAATAAACCTTTAATATGCATTCACATGCACAGTAGAAACAGTCTTAGCACTACCACAGAAGCTAACATCTACAGCCTAAGCTCCGCTCTTGGGGATACAGTAAGTGACAATAAAAATGAATGGCCCTCTGGGATTGGCAACTTTGCAAACCCCAGCCAATAGGGTGCCAAGTAGCATTGTGTTCAAGCATTTCAACTTCCCAAACTTTTTTCTTTCCCAGCTTTTTTTTGTTGTTGCATCTTTTCCACACAAAAAATGCAAATCTATATATACTAAACTACAAATAACCAGGGGCCACTGTACTGTTTCTTTTAGTGTGTAGTCACCACTCCTCAATGACCAGGGTTTTAGTTGTATCCCTGCTCTAATTCAGCTAATTACCTCCTCAGCATGTCACCAAGATATGCTGGGACCTGGTGATGAATCATTTTAATTCAGGGTGTTGGACCACAAAAACATCTAAAACACGTAGGACGTGGTCCTTAGTGACCGACTTTGGACACCTCATCGTAGACATAACCTGGTTCTAGACCCAGGCAAAAAGACTCATGTTGAGTTCTGTCAGATATATGACTGATTTAGATTTCATTCAATCTAAAAAAGACATTACAAACAGACAGAATATAGAACTTCTTTGCAACAATATGTGAAAACACAGCACACAGCTCCATTACTGTTCATCAGCTAAATGTGTGTGTGTAGGGGGGGGGGGGGTTCATGACTGTAGGCGGGTGGCTGTATGAAGCTGCGGCCAGCTTTGAGAGGGTAATCCATCTCTATCACTTAAATGATTATCCCCATTAATCTGTTGTAAACTAATAAAGTAAACACCCTCACCCCCTTTCCTCCTCCCCCTCCACTGTCCTGTGCCTCTACTCTGAATGCAGGTTCATTAAGTGTTCAGTACATTAATACGTCTTCATGTCCCCCTATTGCTCCTATCATCTGGTGCTTTTGGCCCCCAGAGGCCCTGGAAAAGATTGGCTCTATCTCTGTGTGAAAATGTGGAAAAGCATGTAGCCGTGTGTGTATGTGCGTGTGTGTGTGTGTGTGTGTGTAAGACAGCGAGCCCCCAGTGTGTTTGACTTGATGTGAGTGAGAAGTGTTTTCTACCGCCGTCTCTGTGAGACTGTCACAAAGATGAGCTGATGAGCTCAGTGAATTTAATTTTGCAGCATGGGACTCATATGGCCCTGGCTAGTCGCCACGGTAATTTGCCTGATCAGGTTAGAAGAACGCTGCTGTTGGTGATCAATCATCTGGGTTGTCACGGAGACTGGAGGAGCTGGTCGCCATGAGGCCACTTGTAATTGGTGCTAGATTGATGTGGCCGTGTTTGCAGAGCATGTCAAACAAAAGTTTGGTCTATTAAAGCTTGTTAAGATTATAGCCTCCCCCGCACCCACACACACACACACACACACACACACACACACACACACACACACACACAGACCTGTTCTCGTTTTTACTACCTGGTGGGGTCCACAACCTGACATTTGACTCACCTCATGGGGTCCAATTTTCCCGGTGGGGACCAAAGCCCGGTCCCCAGAGGCACAAGCATTGCAAATGATAGAAAACAGCCTCCTGATATGCCTAGTGCAGTTTTTTTTGCAAAGTAAAATTGGACCCCTTGAGGTCACTTTTCATGACAATGTGTGCGTCGACTTGACGCCCAACTGGTCACAAGTGGTATTGCAGGGTGTAAAATTGAACTCGTGGGGCCATTTTCCTGACAAAGTGTAAACTTTTAAACTTAGTTTAACTTTATATTTTATGAATTCCTTTACATTTTAAGCATTTCTTAACGATCAGGGTGGAGTTTTGAAGGGCGCCACAAATCTAAACACGTTAACTTGCAATAGAACTTTCTGTCTACAGCTTCAAAACTCCCTCTCCTACTTCTTAGATCAACTCCTAACAGAAGTTATCAATAACTTTTTCAAAACTGAAAGGGCGTGGCCAAGGCGATGGCGTCTTAGCCAAGGTTTCATGTATACAGATTCTTCCACAAGCCCTAATTTTAAAAATGCTAAATTGCATAGACTGAAGTCTTGGCTGGACCTGAACAAAATGACATTCCATGTGATGCAAATTATTTGATGATGTGGGCAGAGTCTTGAAGGGTGCCACCCATCTTAAAAGGTTAACTCTCAATAAGACTTTTTGCCTACAGCTTCAAAACACCCTCTCCTACATCTTAGATCAACTCTTATAAAAAGTTAATAACTTTTCCAAAACTGAAAGGGTGTGGCCAAAGTGATGGCATCTTAGCCTAGGTTTCATGTATAGAGAATCTCCCACAAGCCCTCATTCGATAAATGCTAAATTGCTCAGACTGAGGTCTTGGCTTGACCTGAACAAATTGACATTCCAGGTGATACAAATTATTTGATGATGTGGGCGGAGTCTGAAGGGTGCCACACATCTTATAAGGTTAACTTGCTAAAGGACTTTGTGTCTATAGCTTTAAAACTCCATACAAAAGTTAATAATAACTTTTGCAACTGTAAGGCCAAGGGGATGGCAACTTTGCCATGGTTTTTTGTGTACACAGAATCTCCCACAATCCCTGACCGAACCATGTGAAATCACAAAAGGTAGAGTTTAAGTCGGAGCTGAGTGAAATGACATCACGTGTTACGACTACCTAAACAATAAAGGCTGGATTTCTGAAAAGCCTGGTTGCCAAGGAAATTTCCAAAATTTCAGGAGTTTGCTGATGTGAAGTAGCCCAAAATACCAATAAAAGTGAAGTTAAGGGTACCAATACTTTTGTCCAGGCATTTTTTAAACAACATCAGAATGTCTGATTTTCAGTGGTTGAATTTCAGTGATTTTTAACGTTATTACTTAGTTTCAAGTTATTTCTAAGACCATTATAAGTTTTTCTTTCATTATTGGTGAGGGGACAACAATGATGTCAATGGCTATTTTCATCTAAATTTGCATTAAAATAATCTGTGTTGACACCTGTAGTTTCATTGACGTTATTATGAAATAGTGATAGGAAATAGGAAATTATTGTCACTGAAGGTGCATTAACTGCTTAAATAAATTCTGCCTAAAAATGTCAATTTTTAACTTTTTTTCAATATTTGAATATGTTTCTCTGTGTGATAAGGTGATACAGGTTGACCTCCTTAACAGTGGTCACCTGTTCATTACCTTTTGACTAGAATTAATGATCTAAGACTTCTGTTAAAAATATATCTATGAAACAGTTTCACATTTTTTAAATATGCTTTCTAAACCGAGTCATCAACACCATCTTGATAAACAGCCTTTCTCAGGTTGGCTAAACACATTGTTGGCTAGTCGTAATGTAGTTAGCTATCTTAATGCAGTACTGTGTTTTTTAATTTTAACAGGGTAACTCTTAAAATCTAAAAGCTTTGTAAATATACGCTGCTATTGGCATGTTATGGTTATCAGCCATTTCTCTGTAAAGTTAAAAGCCAGAATCAGTAGCAATATTCAGAATATTTAATATGTATTAACCTGTTAGCTTTCCGAGGGCCCGCTGGTGTGATAGATTAACTGGTGGTGAGACTAAGGCTACATCCACACGAAGCCGGTGCGTTACCTATCCGATATTTTTCTTCCTCGTTCTAAAACAAAAATTCCGTAAACACGGTGTCGTCTCAAGAAATATCTGCGTCCACACGAACAAAGAAGAAGAATACGAAGATGGTGAAGGCAACAACTTCAAGACCAAGAATGGAGTCTTTCGTATGGACTTACGACGAAGTCGAACTACTACTTAGAGTCACACTCGACTGCAAGCTCCAAGAAAATGTTGACTGGGAGTCGTGTCACTCCAAATATTGCGATTTAACGGACGCGTTTCAGGCACAGTATCCGAGGCAGTTAACCAAGAAGGATTTCCCTCACGATCATAGCATGGTCTCAAAAGTACAAGTCAGCGCAAAAAACATATGCAGCAAATACAGACATGCGGTTGACACAGGGCGTCGAAGTGGTCAAGGACCTAATATATTGACCTAAATATTTTCCAATAAAAAAAGTTCTGGAATTTTTGCAGTCATTTATTTTCACTAGACGTATTCAACACAACACTTTCAAAATAATCATTAGTACATTTTCCAAAGGTAAACAGTGTAACTACTTTAAAAAAAACTTGATGGCTAGCATTTTTAAGGGTCAAGGTACTTTGTAAGTACTCTCCTCACTCTCTTTCCCTCACCTTCATTACAGTCTGTGAGGTAGTTGTTGCATTGTGTAGGAGGCTGTAAGTCTTTATCACCTGCATCATTCCCAACACAGTGTGTTCAGCCACAATCTCATTACAGTTTTCACAAAAATTGTGGAAAACAAAGTAGACGTAAATAACAAAGGACAGGTCCTGCAAGTTGATGTCCATAGGCCTTTTCAGTGCAGCAAATCTGGCTTTGAGATGACCAAAAGCACACTCAATGACCATCCGTGCCCTTCACAAACTTAGCCCAAAGAACTGTTCTTGAGGTGTGGAGCCACCGTTTGCATATTCCTTCATCAAGTAAGGCAGCAGAGGGTAGGCTGGGTCACCAAGAAGATAAATTGGTATTTCCTGTTCGTTGTCCACAATCTGTTTTTTCAGAGGAGGGATCTGGCCAGTCTTAAAGTACAGGTTGAGCTTTGAATTAGCAAAAACCCGTGCATCGTGTACACTCCCGGGCCACTTTATCACAACATCCATAAATCTGTACTTATAATCACATACCGCCTGTACATTGAGAGAATGTTTCCCTTTCCTGTTGATGTAGTCCATCGAGTTGGTAGACGGCTGCTTGATTTCTATATGTGTGCTATCGACTGCTCCCAAACACTGTGGCATGCCATGAGCACGATGGGAACACAAAACCAGATCCTCGGCCTCAGACTGCGTAAAAGGCAACGTAATGTACTTTGGACCCAGGTGGACAGCGATCGCTTTGCACGTTTGCCTGACAACAACAGATACAGCCTGCCGCGACACGCCGAAGTTGTTAGCAGTCTTCCTTAGCCTTCCCTCGTCGCTCAAATAATACAGAGTTAACGCAACCCTTTTGAGTGTAGTAATTGGTGCCCTCATGTTTGTTGTTTGCCCTTCAATATACGGACTGAGTTCCTCGCTCAGGGCGACGAGTGATGCTTTGGACATGCGGAAATTCTCCCTCCATTCATCTTCCACAACAACGCTGTTGACAAAGTTGTCCCACCAACTGCTAGTTCTACCGGGTCTTATCCAAAACTTTCTCCTGATCGCTCTCCTGGTTGTCTTCCATGGTGGATCTAAGAGAATGTGGCGTATGGTGTTGTCCATTATCGCTTGTTGCTCACAACAGTTGCATAGAAGCAATAGATTTTGCTGTAATACAGCTAGAAGGCTTAGTAGCTTCTGCAGCACAAACAAAATCATGCAGTCCGCCATTGTTGTTGTTGTAGTTACGTATGACGCAGCCGACGCGTGATGTGATGGCATCATCGTTTCACAAAATATACGGATTGGCTGTACACACGAAACCGCAAGGGTGTCGTTTTCAGATTTATCTACTTTGGGACCCGGTTTCAAAAAATAGCTGTTTCAGTCTCCGAAAACGCCGGATCCGTGTGGACGAAACGCTAATATGAAAAAAAATTTATACGTATACAGTGAAACGCGTCTCCGTGTGGACGGACCCTAACTTGTGGTGGCAGCTGGTAGAGGCAGATTTTTCTGTGGGCGTGGCATTTTAGGACCCCCTCACCTAACGAGGAAATAAACAATGCATGTTTACCTTAAAGAACTACAAAACATTGCGAAATACAATCGGATTCCTCCAGACAACTTTAACATCTTAATACTAGCTCAATAAAGACATTTGTTTTGCTCTAATATTGTATATTACCTTTTCAAAAATAACATCTGCAAAACTGATCACAGAGCTGGGAAATTACACAGAACTTGACCTGTTTTATCTTTTTTTTTTCAGAGACAGTTGTCAGAGAAAGATCGGAATAGATTTTGAGATACCATAAAACAAATCCAAAAGCACTGATTTATCCCTGTAAGAGGACAGAAATGTTGAAGAGCCACGATAAATAAAATAAAAAGTTAAAGAAGAAGGACTGGCTTTGTTATTTTTTGTTTCTCCCCATACTGTATGATATTTAAATATCTTAGGCAGAAATGCTCGTAAGAAAATTGCATTATTTTCATTCACTTTTTATACCATTTCTTACAGCTCAGAGGAATCAAATAAGTATTGGGGTCTCTTGTAGAACAATTAATATTTGCAGCGGATTTATTTTTCCTCTTTGTTTCAGGATAACCACAAAATGGAAAAATCGGAAGAAATATAATTTTAAGAACTTGACATTTTGAGGAAAAGGGATGAACGTTGTGTAACTTGAAAGTCAAATTGAGAGAATATTTAAAATATTTAGAGAATAAAGCTGCAATATTTTGAAAGGGCAAAATGTTGAAACTGCTGTGTTGTTTCCAAGCATGTCTGATATGCATCGGGATCATCTCTTTGCTGCATTTCACATTATCATCATGTTAAAAGAGGGAGAATATTATTTTAAGTTACTAGCTCATTTAAAGAGGATATAGCTGCCACAGCTCTCTGTGGCAGTTTCATTTCCACCTTATTTTCGATATAATTCATGCATTTCACGTTAAACATCATTCCTTGTTTTTACCCCCAACTAAATGACCTACTCAGTCATAAGAGGCAATGCTGAATAAACAAATATATTTCCACATTTACATCAGAATTGTCACAATGTCCACATAAACTGACTGAAACAGCTGTCGGTTAGTTGAAAATCAATAACAGGTTAATATTACGCTAAATAATTAGAAGGTGATAGGTCCTCCTCAATGTGCAAACGCAATTATGTGGCTTCCATTGAATCAACGAAGGATTTGTTTGCACAATATCACAGGTAGCGGTTTATATACATTGACAAGTGTACATAACATGTCAGTTTAAAATGTACAATTGTAACATGAAAGATGTAACATAACTATGCTACTCTAACAATACTGGGTGATTATACTATTCCCCACTTTTAAGCTAACGAAATCGTAATTTATTCATTTTAAGTACCATTTTTTGTGTTGCAGCCTGTTACAGTCCAAATAACCCCAGATGCAGGTGGATCACAATTTAATATGTTGGGACTCTTCTCTGCCCATTTAGTCACAGTTTGACGCATTCTCCTCTTCAGGCGTATTATGGTGATCTTTGAAATAGATATGACACATTCTATATAGTATATATGTTTTGGACAGATCTTAGAGAAAAAATACATACATTTTCCAATGCGCTTATTGACGTTTGCAGTCCTTTGATGAGAAATGGCACAGCTACCTAAGCTTTACACACATCTGCGTTTAGTTAATCTAGTTTTAAATGCGATAGTTTTCCTAATTTGTTTCTCTCTCCTAGTCAACATGCAGCTTAATCAGTGGGTTCCCCAGTAGAGAACACAGACAAATACTGTAGATATGGTTTAAAACCTGTAGAGAGTTGTTGTTGTTTGACAGTAAGTTTAGGAACTTTTGGAAGATATTGACCATTTGGATATCACCTCTAACTGCAGTATGAACTATCTTTGTCACTGAAATTAGAATATCGCCCTGCAACCTACTTTATGGACTACTTATTATCCCTCTCTTTTGGACATGTAAACACAAAGACACAAGCGGTACAAGCAATGACTCTTAATTACCACAAATCAGCATAGCAGAATAAACACAGTTCTAACATGGTTAAACTTAAACAAATATGCTGAACCGTACTTTAAACTATATAGTAAAGTCACAGAAACTCACCTTCTGGCATTTACACGCAACAAAAAATGAAATAAACAGAGAAAAACTTCTCTTGCTCCGCAGCAAGGAGGAGGAAAAAAGGCAGATGCTGCAAAGCACCTGTGGTGCATTCAAGTAGCATCAGAAATCTATGCTGAGTTCAGGAGCATAGGATATTTCAGCTTACAGTGAAAATACCAGTAATAATACTGCAACTTTACTGCAACTTACAAACTTAGAACAATGTGGTCTTTCTAACACGTATTTACTATATAGAGTGAATGCGATCCCATGAAATGGAGGGCAGCATTGTGCACGCCAGCATATAGCCAGCCAGAAAAACCTTTTTATTTTTTATCTAATACTGTACCAAGTAAGTATTTTGCTTTTAACTTTTGTCTGAAATATTAAACTGAAGTTGACCTTTAATTCTCTGTAAGATTTTTTGATTTTATAAGATGGATCAAACCTCAACATATTATACATACTGGGAGTACAGTGCTGCTATTAAACAGTTTAGAAACAGTCTGATATGATTACATGACATAACAGGATCTGAGAAACAACACAATGCAGTCAGTAGACTACATGTGTTCTTAACCAGCAGCTCACACTAAAGGTAGCCTACTTGGTGAACAACACAGAAATGATTAATTTGAAACATGACATGTGTGACAATATAAATGTATTTGTCAAATAGAAGTTATAACAAAGTTTTGCGAACGGTTTTGTTGAATTGACAGCATTTTTAAAATCAAAAAATTCTAATTAACTGTTTCACGATAAAATATTGACAGTTTAGTTATTACAAGATTGACCTTCTTTGTGAGATGCAGTTTACAACTCCCGGCACTAATGTTAATTAAATAACAGAGACACTTAAGATTAGCAGCAAAAAGTAATACATTTTTCAATCTGAATGATAAAATTAATATGTGTTTCACTAAAGAACACTAATAGTATTCGTGACAATTTAACAATTTCCTGATGTTTTAGCTAGATACTGTTAGCTACTGGCTAACATAAAATTTTAGCTGTTAGCTAGCAGCTAAAATAACATTCTAGAGGTTTGTAAAAGTTGTTGCTAAAAGCAATGGATGTTTGTACTTGAAATGTTTTTAAACAGCAAGAGTTTAGATTTTCAAGAAGATCTTGGGAGCGAAATATAAATATTAAGGAAACACTACAATTGATTTGATCACAAAAAAATAATACCCCCTAAGGATATTGTTTCCTTAACATACCATGAGTGAAACTTACTATATCCTATTAATTTATATTCCACAATTTGGTCTTTGGTTCCTTGGGGCTACATCAGGGGTATAGCATAGTATTAGTATACAGGTATAGCATTGTGCCAAAACCTCTGGTATATTAGGGGTACATCTCGATGTCAACACATAGGTATATCACAGTGTCAGGCTTTGTCAGGGAATGTCTAATATTACATTGAAGTGTCTCCATAAAAATGTATATCCTTATGAAACATGACATCCATGCTGTGACTCTTAAGCCGCATTCACACCACACGCTTTATAAGCGTCAAACAACGCTCACAAAGCAGGTAGTTTGATGCATATACATTTTTAAGCCAGACGCTTGCAAAGCCAGACTCTTGTAAGGCTTGCCAAGCCCGCCCAACCAATCAGAGCGCCTCACTGTAGCAACGTCACTATAGTGAGACGCTCTGATTGGTCGACGCTGAAAGTTCAGCTAGTTGAACTTCTGCGTTTCTCGCTTTGAAGCTTGAAAAGTGCCAAAAGCGTAAACAAAAGCGCATAAAGCGCCGCTGAGACTCTGACGGCCCTCTGACGGCCTCTACCATGGGCTTAACATGTAATCTTGCCGCTTTTGGCGTTGACGCTTTGGGTGGGATGAACGCTTCATTAGAGTGACCACAAAGTTGGTCAAAAAGTTAACACAAAGGTGTTGTAAGCATATATAGCAACATCCTTTTACCAATCTTAACTAAGACTCTCACATTGAGAGTGTCTCAAATCATCAGGTACAAGATACCAGTTGCACAGATGTCATTTCAAAGGTGTTGTAATTAGGCAGAGTGAAAGGAGCAACTCATCTGGCTAAAAGAACAAAAACATTTGGATGAGATGCCTACCCCTCCATGTTCCTCTGGAAATTGCAAAACTTTTTGCATCCTACAGACACGCAACTTGGCACATATAATTTGGGCGCACTCGAGAGCATGTCCTGAGTTTGGAGTCAGTAGGGCCAAAAACAACCGATTCAAATTCAATTCAAAAATACTATATTGATCCCAGAGGGAAATTAAGTGTTGGTATGGCTCATATAATTAATTCTTTAAGGAGTTGTTGTAAATATTGATGGCTGTGGGCAGGAAGGATTTCCTGTAGCGGTCTGTATTGCAGCAAAACTGAAGAAGCCTCCGATTGAAGACGCTCTGTTGTTGTGTGACTGTCTCATGAAGAGGATGGTCAGGGTTGTCCATAATTTTTTTGATTTTATGAAGAATCCTTCTTTGCATCATCATCTCCAGATGTTCCACAGTTGTCCCAAGAACAGAACCAGAACAGAACCAGAACCTTCTTTATCAGGTTGTTTAGCCTGAAGAGATTACACTCTCCACAATAGACTTGTAGAAGATCTGCTGCATCTTGCTGCAAACCTTGAAGGACTTAAGCTTCCTCAAGAAGTACAGTCTGCTCTGTCCCTTCTTGTAGACGGCTTCACTGTTCAGTCTCCAGTCCAGTCTGTTTTCAAGGTGATCTCTGAGGTATTTATACTCCTCAACCACCTCCACTTCTTCTCTGATGATGGAAACAGTGTTTGACTTATCCCTGTTTCTTCTGAAATCTACAATCATCTCCTTTGTTTTATTCACATTCAAAGTAAGACGATTGTTTCCACACCATGTCACAAAGCGGTCCACCAGCTCTCTGTATTCAGCTTCTTGTCCCTCTCTGATACACCCCACAACTGCAGAGTCATCTGAGAATTTCTGCAGATGACAGGTCTCTGATTTGTACTGGAAGTCTGAGGTGTACAGAGTGAAAAGGAATGGTGAGAGTACGATCCCCTGTGGTGCTCCTGTGCTGCTGACCACCTGGTTTGACACACAATTCTTCAGTCTCACAAATTGTGGTCTGTTGGTCAGGTAGTCATTGATCCAGGCGATTGTTAAAGGCTCCAACTGTGTCTTCAGGAGTTTCTGACAAAGCAAATCAGGCTGAATTGTGTTAAATGCACTGGAGAAATCAAAGAACATGATCTTCACCGTGCTGCCTGCTTTGTCCAGATGACAGTGGGTTGGTTGAAGCAGGTGTATGATGGCATCTTCAACTCCAACTCCACAGCGATAAGCAAACTGCAGTGGGTCCTGATACGTTCTTGTTTGCTTACTCAGGGGTGCCAACAGGAGTCTCTCCAGGACCTTCATGATGTGGGATGTCAGGGCAACGGGTCTATAGTCATTAATGACTGATGGGTGAGTTCTTTTTGGTACTGGAACAAGGCAGGATGTCTTCCACAACACTGGAACCTTCTCCTGAGTTACGCTAATTATGAAGAGGTGTTGCAGAATCCCACAGAGCTGCTCTGCACAGGCCTTCACGACTCTGGGGCCGACACCATCTGGACCTGCAGCCTGGTTCCGGTTCAGTTTCTCTAGCTGCCTCTTCACCTGACTTTTGGAGACAGACAAGTGGGAGGGGGAGGCAAAGGGGGTAGCAGCATTTCCTGGCTTGGTTGAAGTCAAACTCAAGTCTCTGAAGTCTCTGATCTTGACCTTAAGTTGCTTCTGTATACTCCTCAGTAATTCCCTGTCTCCCTCCCTGAAGGCTCTTTTTTTCTGGTTTAGCAGTTCCTTCAGGTCACTGGTGATCCAGGGTTTGTTATTAGAGAATCATCTCACTGTTCTGGTGGGGATGATGTTGTCCACACAGAAGTTTATATAGTCAGTCACACACTCAGTCATGGCATTGATGTCCTCTCCATGTGCTTGACAAAGAGTCATCCAGTCTGTGGTTGCAAAACAACCCTGCAGGGCTTCTTCAGCTTCCTGTGACCATTTTCTCACAGTTGTCTTTGTAAAAGGTTGCCTCTGAACAAGTGGATTATATTCTGAACAGAGAAAAACAAGATTTTGATCTGATTGTCCCAGAGGTCTTGGTTTGGACATGTTACATTTGCATAAAACAAATCCAAGGTGCTGTTTTCTCTTGTAGAGCAGCTGACAAACTGTTGAAATGTTGGAAGTGTAGTAGAGAGCGAGGCATGATTAAAATCACCAGATATTGCCACAAATGCATTGGGGTGCTGTGTCTGTAGCTTAGCAACAACGGAACTGATGACATCAAATGCATTGTCGGCAACGGCTGAAGGTGGAATGTAAACAACTGCCAAAACTACACTGGAGAACTCTCTTGGTAAATAATATGGACGAAAACTTACTGCCAAGAGTTCCACATCTGGGCTGCAGTGATGAAGCTTCACAGTAACATGTCCTGGATGACACCATCTGTTGTTGATCAGCACTGCTACTCCACCTCCTTTTCTTTTCCTGCTTGTTTTCAGATCTCTGTCTGCTCATACAGTCAGGAAGCCTGGCAGAGAGACGTTGGAGTCGGGGATATGATCCAGCAGCCACGTCTCAGTAAAGCATATAATACTGCATTCTTGGGACTCTGGCTGAGTCCTGGTGAAGGCTTGGAGTTCATCCATCTTGTTAGCCAGTGATCTTACGTTGCCCATTGTGATCAATGGAAGAGATGGCTTGAACTTCCTCCTTCTGTCTCATTTTTGCTCCTGCTCTGCATCCACGTCTCCCCCTTTGCATCCCCCTCCCACTTGTCTGTTTCCAAAAGTCAGGTGAAGAGGCAGCTAGAAAAACTGAACCAGAAAAAGGCTGCAGGTCCAGATGGTGTCAGCCCCAGAGTCCTGAAGGCCTGTGCAGAGCAGCTCTGTGGGATTCTGCACCTCTTCAACCTTAGCCTAACCCAGGAGAAGGTTCCAGTGTTGTGGAAGACATCATGCCTTGTTCCAGTACCAAAAAGAACTCACCCATCAGTCATTAATGACTATAGACCTGTTGCCCTGACATCCCACATCATGAAGGTCCCGGAGAGACTCCTGTTGGCACCCCTGAGTAAGCAAACAAAAACATATCAGGACCCGCTGCAGTTTTCTTATCGCCGTGGAGTTAGAGTTGAAGATGCCATTATCCACCTGCTTCAACCAACCCACTGTCATCTGGACAAAGCAGGCAGCACTGTGAAGATCATGTTCTTTGATTTCTCCAGTGGATTTAACACAATTCAGCCTGATTTGCTTCGTCAGAAACCCCTGAAGACACAGGTGGAGCCTTTAGCAATCGCCTGGATCAATGACTAACTGACAAACAGACCACAGTTTGTGAAACTGAAGAATTGTGTCAAACCAGGTGGTTAGCAGCACAGGAGCACCACAGGGGATCGTACTCTCACCATTCCTTTTCACTATGTACACCTCAGACTTCTAGTACAAATCAGAGACCTGTCATCTGCAGAAAAACTGAAGAAGAAAAAAACTCTGCATTCTGAAAAAGACGATGCAGTTGTGGGGTGTATCAGAGAGGGACAAGAAGCTGAATACAGAGAGCTGGTGGACCGCTTTGTGACATGGTGTGGAAACAATCGTCTTACTTTGAATGTGAATAAAACAAAGGAGATGATTGTAGATTTCAGAAGAAACAGGGATAAGTCAAACACTGTTTCCATCATGAGAGAAGAAGTGGAGGTGGTTGAGGAGTAAAAATACCTCTTAGTTCACCTGGACAACAAACTGGACTGGAGACTGAACAGTGAAACTTTCTACAAGAAGGGACAGAGCAGACTGTACTTCTTGAGGAAGCTTAGGTCCTTCAAGATTTGCAGCAAGATGCTGCAGATCTTCTACAAGCCTGTTGTGGAGAGTGTAATCTCTTCAGCTATCATCTGTTGGGGTAGCAGCATCAGAGCCAGGGACATAAAAAGGCTCAACAACTTGATAAAGAAGGGTGATTCTGTTCTTGACACTACTGTGGAACCACTGGAGATGGTGATGCAAAGAAGGATTCTTCATAAAATCAAAACAATCATGGACAACCCTGAGCATCCTCTTCATGTGACTGTCATACAACAACAGAGCGTCTTCAGTCGGAGGCTACTTCAGTTTCGCTGCAATACAGACCGCTACAGGAAATCCTTCCTGCCCACAGCCATCATCATTTACAACAACTCCTTAAAGAATTAATTATATGAGCTACAACACTTAATTTCCCTCTGGGATCAATAAAGTATTTTTGATTTTGAATTGAATTTGAATTAGGAGTGATGTATAGACCTCAAACTTGGCAGGTTTATTCCCTGTGTCACAGAGGATGTATGCACCAAACTTCAACCTACGCGAATGGGCCCCTTCAAATTCACTGTACAATGGTGACCTTTGACCCCCTGGTTCTCCAGACTTCCAGAGGGCCTTCTTCTGAAGGCACTGTATCCCAGCCAAGAGGCACCTTTCTTGGCATCCCAGGGTGCAATGACCCACCACTGATTTTCAGGACCACCAGTAAGGCCTGCAAAAGTTTTTGAAAAGAAACTAACACCTGCAATCCTTTTTGGGTGAGACAGCGATGTACGGTCAGAATGGAAAAACGTGAAACGCATGTAAAAAAGTGGTGGATAAGTGCCTCTTCCGCTGGCAGCAGGAATGACAGAATAATGTAAAATTCAACAAGCTTTTACTCTTTTTTACTCTTACTTCCTGACCCCAAAATGTATCCACCAAGTTTGGAAGGAAAATGTAACAAAGGGATTCTCTAGCTGTTTTGAAAGAAAAGAAAATCAGAAAATATTGCTGTGCCACAATTCAAGAGCACAGAGACGTTTGTTTCATGTCAGTGTGTAGACAGTGGAGTGTTTTATATATATATAGCTAAACTTAAACTGCTGTTTTATTTCTTTTTTGGATTTCTCTTTTAATTAATAGTTTATTTTTTAACTAAAAATAATATATAAAAATAACTGAATAATTGAATAACAATGAAACAAAAGGAAGCCTACAGGAAAGAAATGTGTGCAGATAAGAGTAAGCTGACATTTCCAGACTGTTCCGGTCCCCTTGATGACCATGCCCATCCCCCCACAAAGTGTGTGCCACAGCAGGTGGAGAGAATCTATCATGATTGCAAACACACATTTCCTGAAATTCGCTGTCCCCACGTTACCTATCGGTTTAGCTCCGCCCCTGCAGACACTCACGCTCAGTTCAGCATGAGGAGAGGAGCCATATTGGAAGGAGCAAGGATGTTTCTGCAGAGAGCGATTACACGATGAAAACCAGGTAAGTCAAATCAAAATGTTAACATTCCTGCTCTTGAATATATGCAAAGACGTTCCAGAGATATTTTAGTTGTTTATGAGTTAAACTTTTTAACTATACAATATTTTTTTGTTTGTGTTTTGTGAGGCTAGCTCATGCTAATTAGCTCGGTAGCCTGGAGGAATACTGAAGGATTAAGATGGCTCCTTGAAACTCATTTGGTTATTTATTTGGAGCTGAATTTAACCTATTTTACATTTGTATTAACTTTAAAAGCTTAATCTTATTGCGATACTCAAGTATGCAGTGGTGGAGGCGAGGAAGGTGGGAGTAAGGCCTGAATACAAACACGTTTTAACCTGGTCAGCATTTTAATATTCACGTTCAAGTTGCAGCGTAAAGAGTTTATCTTGAGTAATTCTGATGAGTTATGAGCTATTTGTTTTAAATTTAAAACGTCTGTCTGTAGACCATGGTCTTGTGCATGAGGCCCAGTAAAATTAAACTTGTGTTAGACATGGAGTCTGGTTAACCCACTCATATAAGCAGTTTTATTGAAACAATGCAGTGCTGCTCTGCTGCTCTTTAGTTTGATAAAGGGTCGGTAACATGGACGGTTTCAGGAAATCCGAGCACAGCCGTCTTTCATGGCAGCGCATTCAGCAATGAGCACGCAAAACGTGCATGTCCGGTGTGTGCAATTGGCCTGGACAGAACCGTGGGTTTTCCGTTTGTGGAACCTGCATGCAGCTGCAGATCCTGTTTTGCTCAGTGCACGTCTGCAGAGGGAGTAGCTGCTGAAATGCTTGATAATTGCATGGGGCATACACCTGTGAGGAGCCTGTGAGATAATATAATTTCAAGTAGAAACCGTTTAAATAAGCTGTTTAAGCATCTCAGTAAATGTTATTGCTGAGAGCTTGTTTTTTTAGAAACACAGTAAGCATGACTTTAACTGTGATGCCTCAGCATGCATGTATATTTAATGTGATTTTTCTCATGTCTAATTGGCAGACTAACAAGGTTCAAGAAATGTTTGGATCATCTGAGGGATCACCATGAAAAGTGCCCAGAAGTACATGAAGTACATAAATTCCCAACAGGTAAGGTCAATGTGCTGATGTATTCTGGCCTGCATTCTGTTTAGTGAGGCTGTAACGTGTGCTCATGTGTGAAGTTTGTATTTTAAAATTTAAAGCTGCACAGGTAAGGCAAGGCAATTTTATTTGTATAGCACACTTTCAACAGCAGGGTAATTCAATGTGCTTTACATGATTTGGTAATTTAAAAAAAACACATAAAAGAAACACACATTACACATGACACACAATAAAGCAAGAGAAAGATTAAAAAAAGCAAGAGACCATGAACACATTTCATACATATGACATCAAGCATTTACTCAAAGGCAATTCTAAACAAATGGTTTTTAGTCTCGATTTAAAGCAGTTCAGAGTTTCAGCAGCTCTACACTCGTCAGGAAGTCTGTTCCAGATAAGGGGGGGATAGAAACTGAAAGCTGCTTCTCCATGTTTAATTCTGAGTCTAGGGATGTTTAGTAGGCTAGAGTTGGAGGACCGGAGTGGTCTTGGTGGTTGGTACCATGACAACAGGTCTTCAACATATTTTTGTGCTAAGCCATGTAATGATTTATAAACTAGTAAAACTATTTTAAAGTCTATTCTCTGAGCTACAGGGAGCCAGTGTAAGGACTTTAGAACTGGGGTGATGTGCTCTACTTTCCTGGTTCTAGTGAGGAACACGAGCAGCAGCGTTCTGGATCAGCTGCAGCTGTCTGATTGACTTTTTAGGCAGACCTGTGAAGACTCTGTTGCAGTAATCAATCCCACTAAAGATGAACGCATGGAGGAGTTTTTCTAGGTCTTGTTGCGACATCAGTCGTTTAATCCTAGAAATGTTCTTCAGGTGATAGAAGGCTGACCTTGTTATTGCCTTTATGTGACCCTGGAGGTTCAGGTCTGAGTCCATTACTACACCTAGATTTCAGGCCTGATCAGTAGTTTCTAGCTGGATTAACTGAAGCTGTGTGCTGAATGCTGATCGTTCCTCTTTAGGTCCAAAAGTAATTACTTCAGTTTTGTTTCTATTCAGCTGGAGAAAGTTATGGCCCATCCATTTATTTGGTCAATGCATTGATTTAGGGTTTGAATGGGTTCAGAGTCACTTGGTGACATTGTAATGTAGAGCTGAGTGTCATCCGTGTAGTTATTATTGGTTGCTATAATCTTGCATAGTGGGAGCAAGTAGATATTAAATAAGGAGGGCCCCAGGATGTAGCCCTGGGGCACCCCACATGTGATTTCTGTTCGTTCTGATGAAAAGTTTCCTATTGAAACATAGAAGTCACTGTTCTTTAGGTAAGACTCAAACCAGCCAAGTAGTGTACCAGAGAGTCCGACCCAGATCTCCAGTCGTTCCAATAAAATATCATGATCAACACTGAGGTCCAACAGAACCAGCACTGTGGTTCTACCACAGTCTGTATTTATGCGGATGTCATTGAATACTTTGACGAGGGCAGTCTTGGTGCTGTGGTGAGCACGGAAACCAGACTGAAAAGCATCAAAACGGTTGGTCAATGTTAGGAAGCTATTTTACTGCTGAAACAGCTTTTTCAATAAATCTTACTGATGAATGGAAGATTAGAGATTGGCCTTTAGTTCTGCATTAACGTGTTGTCCAGATTCTTCTTCTTTAGCAGCGGTTTAAAATATGTTTTTAAAGCCTGAGGGAAGACACCTGATAGCAGGGATGAGTTCACTATTTGAATAAGATCAGACACAATAACAGGAAGAACTTTCTTTAGAAAAGCTGTGGGTAGGATATCAAGACAGCAGGAGAAGGAGCTTAATTGGATAATGATTTCTTTCAAGGCTGTTCTGGTTTAATTCGTGGAATTCAGACATTTTCTCTACATTGTTGTTGATTGGGGATGGCACTGGTTGTGGTTTCAATATTGAGGTACAGATTGACCGTCTAATTGCTAGAATCTTTTCGGTGAAAAGGCTGGCGAATTCATTGCAGGCCCTGGTAGAGTTTAGTTCAGGGGCTACTGTCACTAAAGTATTAGTCTTTCCACTGTTGCAAATAGAGTCCGTGCATTATTAATGTTTCTGTTGATGATTTCCGATAAGAATGATTCCCTAGCATCTTTTATAGTTAGCTGATATCTATTTAGTCTCTCTTTGTGGATCTCACAGTGAACCTGGAGTCTAGTTTTCCGCCATTTTCTCTCGGCTCGTCGACACTCCCTGTTTTCACTACGTATCAGTGGATTACTTGTCCACGGAGACTTCATTCTACCTGAGACCACTTTCACTTTAGTTGGAGCAATGGAATCCATGATGTCTGAGATTTTTGTGAGGAAATTATCTACCAGCTTATTTACTGAGTTGGGAGATGAGGGGGATGTGGTGGAAGGATAAATACGTTTAAAGGTTTCTACTGAACTGTCCCCTAGAAAACGCTTTTTTATAGTGGTCTTACTGTGGCTGGATAATTTAGGAGAGATGGTACTTTCAAAGAAAATACAGAAATGGTAGGATAATGCAATATTAATTACTGAGATGTTGGAAATATTTAAACCTTTGCTGATAATTAAGTCCAGAGTGTGTCCTTTGTGTGTTGGTTGTTTGACATGCTGGATCAGTCCGAAGTTATGGAGAGTATCATCTAACGTTTTTGCTTGTCTATCTTGGCTGTTGTCGGTATGGATATTAAAGTCCCCCACAATGATTAGTTGGTCATAGTCGATACATATTACAGAAAGAAGGTAATTGAAATCATTAAAGAAGTTAGAGTTAAGTTTTGGTGGTTTATATAAACTTAGAAATAAAGCTTTGTTAGGCCCGTTTATCTGGGTGGCTAGGTATTCAAAAGAATCAAACGTGCCCAGAGTTACCTTTTTTAAAGTTCATTGAGTTGTGAAAGATGGTGGCTGCACCTCCACCTCGTCTGTGTTTTCTGCTCTCGCTTAAGATACAGATCGCACACAGTTTTGAATGATCTTCGCCTCTTTCCCATATTTCTATACATGACTGCTAATCTGTTGCCCAGTGCAGGTCATGAGCAGCAGCATGTTTTGCTCAGATAGGACATGTTGTAGGTTAGTGAGTCAAAGTGTGGCTTTTTAACAAAGTGCTGGTCTCCCTCTGGATGTCATCTATTTTCATGATTAAAAATTACAAGCATCCATTTCGGAGAATGTTTTAATTTAAAATGGTATGGTTTTCCCCGATGCTTGGTTGTGGGATTGCGTGAGTTTGAGTTTAATTATCTCCAAATGTGTCGATCAGTGGTCATGTTCACAATTGTAGGGATCATAAATGTCTTCAGGTTGGAGAAACTTGAATCGTACCTGATTTGATAAAGGTTTAATTACGTGTGTGTGTGGGGGGGGGGGGGCATAAAGATGTAATTTCTTGTTTTCAGATACCAGATCAACATGGGACAACCATTAGAATAATTTACCCCTGTCTGTAAGCTGATTGAAGTTTGTAGTCTGTTTGACTGTAGATGCCAAACTGACTTAAAGATATTTCGGTCCACCTTCAATGTCATTTACGATCAGTGTTTTTAAATTTTTAGAGAACAGTGTAACAAACTATTAAAAATGTATAAGGGACTAAGTAAAAGTATTACAGTAATTTCAGTTTTACCTTAGGAAAAAAGTCTACAAATCTGTCTTGGAATTGATGAATACCTCAATTTGTAATTTGTAAGTTGTTTTTGTTCTTTCATTGAATTGGTATTATGTCTAAAATGGTTTTGTATAAAATTGGACAGTTTCATAAAAGCCTTACTCATAGCACACCTGACCAGCGTCTAGCCTGCTACAAAGTATGGCTCTTTTGGTAGTTGTGATCTGTTCTGACGATCTGTGCTACCTCATCAGAATGTCCTACCGTAGCGAGCATAGATGGCTATGTCCATCTGTCGGTGCTACCCCTCAAAGTGCTACCGGTATGTTTACATGCCGAAAACAACTGTTAGCTTTGATGTTAAATATAATCATCGGAAAGTGGCAGTTTAGCAGTAATGCCTAACATAGCAACAATTTATATGAATACGAAAACTTTTCTTTCAATCCACAGAACATGCTACCCGTTTAATATAAAGCTAAAACAAGCACATAAAACATGCATGGAAAACGTTGATCAGAATATCCCACCTGTTAAATATACGTGGGTAGAACATATAGATGTTAGTACGGATCTGTAGAGACTGATAACTCTGGAAATCTGTTATTAGTTTGTAAAGCAGCTACTGAATATATACCAAGCAAGTAAGACATAGAGCTGATGGCAGCATTCTTACTCCAGAATATTAAAATGTAGAATGATTATAAGCACAAATAGCCCAGAAAATGCACCGCATTTATTATACGACTCTAATTAATGGACTTGTTTACATGCAGTATAACGATATCACAGAAGTGAAACTAATATACAAAGGCTGTCATGTAAATGTGAAACAAGTAGCTTAAAGGGGGGTATTATGCAAAATGGACTTTCTGAAGCTTAATATCCTGAGAACCTGTCTTTCCCTCATTAAAAACATGCCTGAAGTGTTGCTCTGACCCATTCACTCATGTTAGAGTAATCTTTGAGTCTCTGCTGGGAGTTCTCGGGGTTGCTGAAACGCCTGCTCCCACCTATCCCCGCCTTTTCCACCCATCTCGTCCTCCGACCTTACGTACTCAGCCGAGGGGTAGCACAGATAGTCGGAACAGTGATAACTCGGTAGTCGTTCCCGGGTGCTGGCCGGTGGCCATCTCAACAGACATACACAATTACAGAACCTGATTGATTGTGAACCACAAAGCTAATAAGACAGGTTGCCACGCTTTCTACAGTTTTAAATTTAAGGGACAATGAAATGGTTACACTTGCAAATTCTGGGACATGACATTAGAGTTTATAGAGAGTATAACAGGAGGGGACGCTGCAGTTGGCCAAGGTCAGCAAAGTCATAATTGCCATGGAACAAGGCCGGCAGTCAGACTACAAAGGCATGAGCATGGATCAAATCCAAATAGATCCAAATAGTAAAAACATTAGGGAATACCTATCAATTTAGTTCAGAGTAAATTATTAGTCATTGTGTTTTATACTTTAATGCCTATTTTAAGAGGAAGTACTGGAAAGAGCAGCTGGCGAGGTCTCTGACACAGAGGACTTATATTTTCGTTCACCAGGAGGTAGGTTACAAATGGCTGTATATCACTGCCAAAATACTGAGCCAATATGTTCATAGGTTTAAGATTCAATTTTCCAATTCGTTATTCCATTATATATCAATTCTATTCAAAATTTCCATTTAAAAACAATTTTGATTATGAAAAACACTTTATAAATACTTCTTAAAATGACAGTAGATTTATGGATTTGATCGATATTGTGTTTTCTAAGTAAACATCATTTCAATATCAATGAATCAATTTTCTTTCTTTTTTTTTATAACTCTGCCAGGTTGCAAATAATTTTTTAATTCATGTCAAAATTCAACTCATCTTACAGCATCTTTTTATTTACAAAGGATCATCAACATCCAGAAGACAGCTGACTGAAGAGTCTACCGATGAGGACTTTCTTCCAGGTATCTTGCAGACAAAATGATGATTTTTGATAAATGTCCAGGCTGTAGTTTACACTGTTCGCACTGTGTTCAAGCAGGATCTTCAACACCTCAAGAAATGCAGGAGATGGAGTCGGACAGTCACAGCTTTGAATCAGGTATCTCACATGTTAACAGATCACATGAAAACCTGTCTTCATCATTCATCAGCTTTCTTGCTAATATTAATGGGCTCTTGTTCAGAAACACAAAGTTTAGTAAACATTAGGTTTCTGTATATTTGTTTGAATCATGTTTTGTTTGTTTTTCAGCAGAGATTTACAAAATGTTTACTGTGAAGAGTCGATTTAAATTTCTGCTGCTCCCCCTGCAAATATTCTAAACAAATGTGGCTTTAATTGGAGAGGAATAAGCATGCTTTCCAACTATACAATCTAATATTGGCAACAGTGTCACACCTAAAATACTTTTCAAGTGAATCTCCCTTTTGTGCTTTCATAATTTATATTTTTAGTATGAGCAGTACAGAGATGCTGAGGCGGAGCTGAAGATGTTGAGGTTCTCTTTGGGAGTGACGAGGATGGATAGGATAAGGAATTGATACATCAAAGGGACAACTCATGTACAGTTGTGTACAAAGTTTTGAGAATGACACAAACATTAGTTTTCACAGTTTGCTGCAAAACTACTTTTAGATCTTTTGTTTCAATTGTTTCTGTGATGTACTGAAATATAATTACAAGCACTTTATACCTGACCACAAGTTCTCAATGGGATTAAGAACTGGGGAGTTTCCAGGCCCTGGACCCAAAATGTCAACGTTTTGGTCCCCGAGCCACTTAGTTATCACTTTTGCCTTATGGCACGGTGCTCCATCGTGCTGGAAAATGCATTGTTCTTCACCAAACTGTTGTTGGATTGTTGGAAGTTGCTGTTGGAGGGTGTTTTGGTACCATTCTCTATTCATGGCTGTTGTTGGGCAAAATTGTAAGTGAGCCCACTCCCTTGGATGAGAAGCAACCCCACACATGAATGGTCTCAGGATGCTTTACTGTTGGCATGACACAGGACTGATGGTAGCGCTCACCTTTTCTTCTCCGGACAAGCCTTTTTCCAGGTGCCCCAAACAATCGGAAAGAGGCTTCATCGGAGAATATGACTTTGCCCCAGTCCTCAGCAGTCCATTCACCAGACTTTCTGCAGAAGATCAATCTGTCCCTGATGTTTTTTAGAGAGAAGTGGCTTCTTTGCTGCCCTTCTTGACACCAGGCCATCTTCCAAAAGTCTTCGCCTCACTGTGCGTGCAGATGCGTTCACACCTGCCTGCTGCCATTCCTGAGCAAGCTCTGCATTGGTGGCCCTCCGATCCAGCAGGTGAATCCTCTTTAGGAGACGATCCTGGCGCTTGCTGGACTTTCTTGGATGCCCTGAAGCCTTCTTGACATGAATTGAACCGCTTTCCTTGAAGTTCTTGATAATCTTATAAATTGTTGATTTAGGTGCAATTTTTGTACCCACAATATCCTTGCCTGTGAAGCCATTTTTATGCAGGCGAATAATGGCTGCACGCGTTTCTTTGCAGGTCACCACGGTTAACAATGGAAGAACAATGATTTCAAGCATCACCCTCCTTTTCACATGTCAACTCTGCCATTCTAACCCAATCAGCCTGACATAATAATCTCCAGCCTTGTGCTCGTCAACATTCTCACTTGAGTTAAAAAACTTAAGCAGCAACTTTTCCGATTTCCAATATTTATGTAATTCTCAAAACTTTTGGCCACGATTGTAGATGTTTTGGAAATGGTCAGGGAAGCCAGATTGAGATGGTTTGGACATGTTCAGAGGAGATACAGTGATTATGTTGGTAAAAGGATCCTGAGGTTAGAGCTGCCAGGAAGAAGGCTTAGAGGAAGACCAAAGAGGAGGTTCATGGATGCAGTGAAGGACATGAGGGTGGTTGGTGTGAGTGAGGATGCAGAAGATGGGGTTAACTGAAGGCTAATTATTTACTGTAGAGATCCCTGAAGGGAGCCGCTGAAAGGAAAATAAGTGCTTTTATCTTTCTTATTGACTTATTGTAAAATACTTTGCGTTTTTCTCTTCAATCTGTTTGTTCCTGGTAATAAAATATATAAAGTGGAGCCTGAAGTGTCCCTCTAAAACCGGTATTTCCCAAACTTTATACTACACTTTAAGTCCTTCTCTCAAATGGCTGCTATTGTGTGCTAATATGATCCTACTTTTGTTTTTAAATAAGTGGATAACAAACTAATATGTAGAAACATGTCATTACCTTTCAGCTCACAAAATCCTCAATTTAATGTAATGCCATTCCAAAAAACTGAGGATTTTGCCTCCTTAAAGTTTCTTATTACCATAGATATCATAAAGGAAATGTAAATGTGGGTATGGTTTGTACCTGATAAGATTCATGTTGAGAAAAGCTAAAGGACTCCATTTCTAATAATATCCTTTCATTGTTTTTGGAAGGTTTTTTTTTGGATTAATTTCTACCAAAATGTTAACGGGAAGCTGAGAGCCACTGAATAAAATTGTAATTTAGAAAACATTAAGACATTCCAAAACCTGACTGTTTCAAATGCTGGACTGACTGCTTGTCTGTGTCTTGCATCAGTTATTCTTATATTGTGGGATTTCTTTTGCAGGATCTTCAGCACAGAAGAAACTCTTCACAAAGGCTAAAAGGAAGGATCAAACATCAGGTATGTAATAACAGAACTCATCCATCCATCCATTTTCTGTACCTGCCCCTCCTATGCAGGGTTGCGGGGGGGGGGGGGCAGCCTATCAGAGGGGCACCAGAAAAACAAAGAGCTGACAGCAACCATCAAGGAAATCTGGGCTTCCATAACTCCCAGGCAATGCCACAGGCTGATTGGCTCAATGCCACGGCACATCGAGGCAGTGATTAAGGCAAAGGGATTCCCTACCAAGTATTGAAGATTAGGATATTGTTTTGAAAGTACCATATTCGGATTGATGTGATCCTAATTTCTTTCTTTCTGCAAAAACTGGGAAGTAAATGATTTCTTCACAGTATTCTAACGGTTTGAATTCCTGTTTTTCGTGAGTTTTATGAGCTGGAACCCCAACTTATGTACACATTAACAACTAAAATCTTAATGGTTTAAGATATTGGTTTTTCTAATTTTATTAACAGAAGTGGGGGAAGGCAGTCGGCACATGTCCACGGGGTGGGATTGAACCCCAGGACAACTACTTAGAGGACCAAGCCCTCTGAACATGGGGAGCCCATCCTAACCACTGTGCTATGCGACCCCCGATAGTTTTATTTCACTTATTTTTATCTGCTCTCAGCACTTTTCAATTTGAGTTTTATTCTTCCTGAATCTTATGGACAGCACTTTAGTCTGTTTCGGCTGTTTTGAAGTGCTTTATTTACATAGTTGGCTTGGCTGATGAACATTGTAAAAGCGGTCAGGAAAGACCCTAAAACAACTACATGAGATCAGCAACAACCTCCAAAAGGGCAAGAGGGAAGGAGTCACAATTTACTGTTCTGAGTAGACTTGATTATCAGAAGTACAGAGGCTACACCAGATGACGCAAACTACTCATCAGATAGCAGAACAGGATGCCTTTCACCTGCTAAAGGGGAGACTGAAGGGCTAACGCCTCAAAACAAGTAACTGAAGAAGCTGTGTTAAATGACTGGAAAAACATCAGAAAAGAATGCTAAAGTTTTTCGATATCAAAGGCTGAGGCTTGATGGAGTTATTAAAGCAGATATGCAAGGAAGTGAGCGTTTACTTTATTCAGTGTTTCGTTCAATACGTTTACTTTAATTAAAATAGGTGGGTTTAAACAAACTGATATCTTAAATTGCTCATCACATCTGGATGTAAAAACCTGAAATCAAAAGCTGGCAGGTAAATCGCCTGATAATAATTTTTGAAGACAAACCTGAAAGTGTTCAGTACACAGCAAAGAAAATCATACCTCTTCAGTTGACGGCAAAAACAAAGAACTTGGCTTAACTGTCCAAATTCTTTTGCAGGGGACTGTAAATTGGTTGGTTTTCATTACTTTTTGCCTAAAATGATTTTCTCTTAGTTGGTAAGTTTGTGGAACACAGTCCAAAGATTCTGACGGTACTGTACAGGTTTTCATTTAGCTCTGGATGTTTTAATTATTATAGGATTTGTGTAAAACCATATGGGGACGTTTGTCACTTATGAGGTATTTACATGCAGTACAATATTCTCCTTTTAAAATGGCAAAAATTGTTTTTATTTGACTTGTTCGATTTCCTGTTCCCTTGTCTGTCCCTCCAAGCTGTCTCGTTACTATGCTCTGGAAATTAACATCTGAAATCACTTCAGCTTGCCTTTTCAAATCCTCACTCAAGAGTCATCGGTTTAAACTTGCTTTCAATCCACAAACATAGCAGTGTCACATTTCAACCTGTCCTTTTGTTTCTGTATTTTACAGTTTTAAATGTTGTGCAGTGTACTCAAGTGTCAAAAAGGCCCCTTCAGTTCAAATTAATTATAATCCGATTAACTTTTGTTTGTTCTCAGGAGCTTTACAGAAAAGGAGCTGGTCTGCAGTAGAGACTCATGCTGTCGAAAAAACCTTAAGGTTTATCGAAGGTGGGAATGTTCCTGGTAAGTCGGACTGTATTACATTAATTGAAGCTTTGCCAAAAGAACTTGGACAAAGGACCTGGAAAACAGTTAAGTTAAATGTCAAACAATCACAGCATTGAGGCGCCAAAGTGCTAAAAGACTAAGTTTTGATTTAAACACACAGTTGGTCAGTTCAGTGCTGTTTTTCACATCTTATGTTGAAGCTCATGTTTACAATAGGCCAGCTATAATGAATGTAAACAAATTTCATAGCTTTCTTTACATATTTGTGCACTGTGGGACTTTTTCATGTTCATTGCTGTCTTTACTATGTGAAAAATTTAGGTTAAAGGGAAAACTTCGACTATTTTGTTTAGAAATGAACAATCAATGTCCTACTTGCTTTTTTTATGGTAATGGCAAACATTTAGTTGCCATGAACAATGTATTGTGTTAAATAAAGAATTTAAACACAACACATGTTTGGATTGAGCAGTTAAAGTGTGGTGGAGTTGCACTGTCAGCATAACTGCTGAAGTATTATAGCTGTTCAGATTAACATGGTAGGAAGTGCTTTATTTGTGGTGGAAAGTAGAATTGCTCACTTTAAAAAGGAGGGGTCCCCACAGGAAAACAAAATTCAGGTTTTTTTTCCATGTGAGAGTATTTAATATTTCAAGTGATGATCCACTATAGAAAAAAATAACATGAATTTAGCAATTGAAATTAATAATAAAAACCATGTAGAAAAGGTGGATCCCACCAGCACCTCTCCAGTCATGTGACCCCACAATGTAGTAAAAACGGGTATGTGTGTGTGTGTGTGTGTGTGTGTGTGTGTGTGTGTGTTTGAGAGAGAGAGATGCTCAGAGACATAAGGAGGTCTGGATTATTTTACCCCTGACAGTATTTGTGTTGTTAAGTGCTGCCCCCACTTATTGCTGACTAAAACATCATAATTCTCCCTACTGGTCGAACTCCAATATGTGCCCACAACTATCCTTTAGCTCTGTTTATATTAAAGACTAATGGTGAGATTTAGATAGCATCTCAGCAACATTTTTTTTAGAAAAGAAAAGATATATCCTTTATTGTTTCACACTGAGGAAATCTGCAACAAATTGACTGGCCATTAAAGCATGTAGATTCACACAAAGAAAAAATATAAATAAACAGTATTAATAATAATATACTGTACAGTAAGGGCAAATTAACAAAAGAAAAATACTGTGCATTGATAAAAAATAGCATACTCAGATCCAAAGGAATGAGCAACTGAGTGGGATAATTTTAGAAAAATGTACAAAATGTGCATCTGCAGTTGTGCATTAAAAGCTGATTATTTACAGGACAGCAGAAATGTTATTGGAACTAAGAAAAACAGCAAATTACAACAGGGATGTAAACATTCACTGAGTTTGTTGGGAACAGTGATGGTTATAGAGTCTAACCGCTGCTGGGAGGAGGGATCTGTGGTAACGCTCATCTATGCACTTAGGATGCAGCAGTCGGTCATTGAAGGAGCTCTCCAGTTCAGCAATGGCTTGATGCATGGGGTGGGAGACACTGTCCAACAGTGATGTCATTTTAGCCAGAGTTCTTCTGTCTCCAACCACCTGTACTGGGTCGAGGGGACACCCTTGGACAAAGTTGGCCTTCCATTAATAAAGCTAATAATGGCCTATTTCAAGTTTTATTGTGAAACCATGTGCCACCAGCTGCCCTCTAATGATTGGATCAAGACCATCTCCTGTGCAGCCTGACAAACACCATCTCCATGTCAGGCTGTGGTGTAGAACCTGTGCTGAGTTTAACAGTGTCAGAGGATCTTTTTTCATGAACACCACAGCAAAGTGACAACTGGTCCCCTGGTACGGCCACTCCACCCAGACAGTTGTATTTAAAAAAAATTAAACAAGCAATCTGCTTCTATCAAACTGATATGATGGGCAGTCGGTCAGTGATTCTCCAACCAGAGACCAGTACTGCGATCTGCGGGGTGTTCTGTTTCTGTCAGTCATTCCCATTTCAAAGTCATTCCCTTACAAACACTAAAGGAAACCTTTTTCAAAATGTTACAAAGTCTTTAAAGACATCCCTACAGTGACTGGAAGTAGTAACGTTTTGGAGTCCTGACTTGAATCTGATTGATTAACTGTGGAGACAGCTTAGATTAGGGTGATGGCAAAGAGGTCTTCCAACCTCAAAGACTTAGACTCTTAGAGCTTATCACCAACTAGAAATCACCAAAAAAAACCTGAAGAAACATGCAGAAAGCTGCTCAGTAACTAAAATAAGGTTTTCGCTGATGTAATGCTAAATAATATTTTTTACATTGATTATTAAGAAGGGTATAAATATGATTCAACTTGCTAGTTTTCATTCAAATGTAAATAAAACAGACTTTTATTTTTTTAAAACCTTCTTTACATTTAAAATCTCCTGACAGATGCCTGTCTTATTTAATTTTTTTATCATAAACAAATGTTTTTTTATTCAAAGACACCAATTGTAAATGTAAATCTGCCAGGAGTGTGAATATGTCTGGGCTTAACTGTATGAGGTTAACTATTGGTCAACTGGCCTAAACTTGGTAATTCGAGTTGTATTCACTGTTTTCGTATAACCCATGATACTTTGTAAGAATTATGTTTGGGACTTCTGGACCACTACTTTTAAATCAAAGCAAGTTGTCTCATGCAGAGCAAATACAAGGTAGCATCAACTTTTACTTTAGATAGGGTAATATTATCATGTCTGAATCTTCATTGGTGCTCCTGTGTTGCAGAACCAGATAGATCTTCCAGATAGGCAGCTGCAGAATCATGAACATAAAAATGTAATTTAACTTGATATTAATCTGGCCTTTGCTACATTCTTAGATGTACAGAGAGCACATTAACTGTGTATTTGACTATGCAGCTTTCAGCTGTAGGCTAAGAATGTAGCCAAGGAGGGAAAGACTGAGATGTCTCGCTTTAAATTGTTTTAACATTTCATAAAAGAAAGTGATTATGTTGCTAATTTGGGAACTAAATTAATTAATTAATTAAAAAATCCTTCCTGATCTGATCTGCTCTGCTGTTAACCAGCAGACGTTTCTTCTCTGGTGATGGGTTGTAGGCTATTGTCCTCCATGGGCTTTGTGTTGACACAGCAAAAGGAGCAAACATACAGGGTTTTTGGTGGTCACTTCAAATGATCAACATGTGCTAAATCCAACCAGTCATTAATTCCTAGGCTGGACAGGGTTGACAGCTGAGTGACTTGGAAGGCCATAATGTAATTGTAAAGATGATCACCCAGGTCTAAACTCAAGCATTATTAGATATGATGTCTTCAGCAGATTGTAGGTTTTGTAGCTCTTGATCAGTAGGCAGCCTGTGGGGACCAGGTGGTCTTCTATAAAAGAAGATGGCCGTCATTTGTCATACATATCTCCAAGGTGTCAGCCTAGCTCTTACTAAATAGTCTTTGTCTTGCCTAGTTCTTTTATCAGCCAGCTCCAGATAAATCTACACACCTAGATCTGGTGATTTTAAACAGTTTGTAAGTCTACTTCATTTCAGTCTGCCCTCTGCATTTAGAATGAAGGCCAAAATTATTCATACACCTGTCAGATTTGGATTTACGATTATTTTGATTCCACCAAGAAGTTTCTTTCTGACAGGAAATGAGACTGACATCGCTCCAAAGGTAATAAAACAAAGTAACAGGGGTATGCTGGTGTAGATTCTCAGTCATCCAGGGCATGACAATCCTAAGAGCTTAACTAGAGGGAACGGGACTTTGTTTCTTGTTTCTTGGAGATGTTTTACATGTCATCCTAAAGGCTTCTTCAGTTCTATAAAAATATATAAGAAGGATCACGTTTGAGGTTGGAAGGCCTCCTTGCCATCACAATTACATTTAGGTCCCTCCACAAGTCCAATTAAAGTCAGGACTCTGGCTGGACCACTCAAAAATGTTATTAATAATCCTGCCAGAAGACGGTTCGTCTGGTTAAAAAAGAAATTTTAACCAAAATTTGAAAGGGGTATGAATAGTTTTCGACTTAGCTGTAGAGTTCAATTATTACCTGCTGCCTTGTATTGCATGTAGGTTCTCCTCTTTCTATCTCACCATAGTGTCACCCACAGTGTTTGTGTGTCCAGATAATAAAACAAACAGAACCGCTTGAAGGATTCTTATCTCCTACAGGCCTGAATAGACTGAACCCCCCAGCATGACTCAATAAACTGTGACACACAAAAAGGGCAAGATATTATTCAAAAATAACTCTGCTTTGTGGAGATGAAATTATTAGTCGACAGTTTTCAATAATAAAAAACAGCACTTTTTTTTGTTTCTTTTTTTTGTGAAAATGTTGGAACCATTTATCTTGGTCTGGGTCAAGTGTCAGAAGTCATCATACCCCCTGTTTCTGCAGCTTCCTGAAGCTGGTCGGAAGTTCTTGAATCTGTGCCTCTCTGGCTTGTCACACACAAAGATATTTATGGGTCGGAAAGTCCAGAGTTTAGATTCTCTCCTGCCCTTCACCATAACATAAAGAAAAAGTGGATAAAGATGAGCTGCTGAGTCTCTTAAATCTGCTGTTTAGCATTCAAAAAGCTGCATGCAACTAAACTAATCATCTACATAAGAAACGATCCTGTTTAGCAAATTACCAACAATGTAAATTGTACTTAAAGATTTTGGGGTCAAATGTGACAAACAGGAATATTAACAGCAAACATAACATTTTTACTAATGCATATTAACCAAGCATTTCAAAATCTCTTCACATTTTATCATTCCACAAAGCAGATTTTACATTATTTTCTCAAATTACTTTACCAGTTCAAAGCACAATGCTTGCAGTTCCTTTTCTTGTGTTTCGTGTTTAGAATATTTACAGCTATGTGAACCTTCAGCTATAGGTTTAATATTCACACATTTTAGGGTTTTTCATTTTGATCTTTTTTATTTAGACCTCATCACATTAGTTCATTCCTCTGTGTTAGTTCTTTTGTGCTTTATTATTATTTTTTTACATTTAGGATTAATGTTTTGTGATTTGAGTTTCTTTCTACTTAGTGTTTATATCTTTATATTTTCTTTCTCTCTTCCGTCTGTTTACTTTTTCCTCCTTTCTTGTCACACTTATGGGTGTTTTAACTTTCTCTTGGGCTCCTGTGTTATTTTTTTATCTTATTACTTGGATGGATATTTTTAGATCTTGTCATTTTTCGTTACTCCTCTGTGTTATCTTTCTACTTCTTCATGTATTCAGGATTATTATTTTGATTAGAGCTTCCTCTGTTTAGTGTTTAAACATTTATTTTCCTCTGTTTATTTCCTACCTGCCATTCTGTTTCCCTTTCCAGCTGCAAGTCATCTCTAATCTCCCTCTGCTCCCTCTTTCTCTCCTACCTGCATCCATTAAGTGTTTGATCATTTCCTCTGGTGTCTGTGCCATTCTTCACTCCTCCTTAAGATCCCTGATCACTCCACTTCTCTGCCTTTTCATCCCTCTTAACCAAAATCCAATGTGTAGTGTTTCCACTTTCCTCCCGGTGTGTCTCTCAGGTTGCATTAAACAACAAAAGCTTAGATCCCAAGTGTTAAAGTAAGATTCTTTCAAATTATAATCCGGGTGTATGATAGGGTCTTGCTTCCTGAAGAACGATGCGTTCTGAGACCTTTTGCATTCTGATGTGGAACATATTTGGCCTTATATTTGCTTAAAATGCAGTCTGATCGGTACAGGTGTGGCTACAGCCAACGACACCTGTGCTGAGAGAAATTAACTGTGGCGGGGCCTTGGTGAAGTGATTCCCAAGGCTGACCAAAAACTTGTCATGCCAATATTTCCCAGCTTTTACAGGCTGATGTAATGTACTGGAACTTGCAGCTGGTGTGAGACTCCTCTATGAGAGAGACAAGTCATTGACTACAGGTGGGATAGTCTATTATTGGCCAGTGAGATCACAAAAAAAGCCTAGCAGGATGGAATTTTGCCTCTCTTTTCCTCATGCCTCCTGGTCCCCTTTTCTTTCAGAGAGACATCAGATGAGAAGAGGGAGACTTTATCTCACAGGCTTCAGGGAAAATCTTAAAAAAGATTCAAACTTGATTTGATTGTCTGATAAGTTGCCAAAGATTTATTCATTGCTTCAGCCTAAACCCTTTGTGTAAAGCACATGATGCACCAGAAGCCATGTGACTTAACAGAAGATGGGGAGAAAGCATGGGAGCAGGAGTTTGTGGAAAACTTAATATTTTTAAAGCTAGAGATGACGGCAAGATGACGGCCTCCAAAAGAGAAGAAGAAGAAGGAAAAAAAAGATGACGGCCTCCACAAATCGCTTCCCGAATCGGTCTACCCTGAGAGGCCTCTGATGTATGATTTCCTGGATTTGCTGGATGCTTTTGGCCTCAGTGAACAGACCAGTTCATGAACGAACACACACACTTGTTTTATCTAATAGGTTTTCAATTTTTAACTTGGAAATTGGTGAAGCCTTTTTTCAGACAACCTGCTTGTCTTATTTGATTTTATTCTCTTATTGTAACTGCCAAATCCCGGGCCCCTGGGCAGCATTGCTGTGTTTTTAATCCCTCCACTGCCGCTTATTTCTCTGCTGTGGTGGTGCCCCCAAATTTGGTAATATTTACATAAAATAATTAATAATTGCACTAGGCAATTATTCATATCTGTGGCACAACAGTTTTATCAGCTGGAAGCCTAAATTATGTACAAATAAACAACTAAAGACTTGAAATCGTTTAAATTGTGGGCCCTGAATCTATAATCTATGGAAGTTTCATGTTTTGAATAGAATTATCAATTATTAAATCAAATAAATACATTTTTAATTAATAAAGTGCTTTTCATGCAGCACAAAGCGCTTTACAAGACAAAAACTACTGTGTGTATATATATCACACAAAATTAGATCCTAATAAATTAAAAGGACACAGTCAGAAAGCCCCCACCCCCTTAACATACCCCTTCCCTCAAGTAATATAAACATGGTGTCCACCCCTTGTTTCTGTCTCTAAGTTTTAAATAAAAATAATAACAAGCACATAAACACATGAATCTGGCTTGACACTGCTGTGAGGAAACAGTATCTTGCGGATACCAGGAGCCAGCCCACCCTTGACCACAGCGGCTGACTCCACAGTCACCATTCCAATCAGTGGAGGCCAGGGCCCACACCACAGCCATAGCACAGCACTGTGAAGTCACCGGCCACCCAGACTAGGTAGATCTCTGCAGCAACAGCCGCGCGGACCAAGCAGACAGAACACCCAGCATGGAGGATTCCCATGAGGTAAAACACTGGAGTTAAAACATTAAAATCGTTAAAGAACAATTTATCCTAAAACTACAAATATAATCTACGAGCTAAGGTAAAAAGGTAGGTCTTGAACCTCTTTTTGAAAACCTCAACATTCTCTGAGGCCCTGAGTCCCTCCACAGGTGAAGACCATAGTGTTGGAATGTGGCCTTGCCATATGTTTTGGATCTAACTGTTGGTACAGCTAATGCCTCGTTTCCACTGAGCGGTCCGGTCCACCTTTTTTTTTTTTCCTTTGTAAAAGAGGCCCATACGGCAGGCCCGTACTGGTCCATTATTGGTCCCCCTTCAGATGTAGGCCCACAGGACAATGGTCCGATACGGTTAGGGCGGAGCTATTGGAGTCACATATCAGTCCTTTGATTTGGGTGAACTCACAAATGCTGCAGTAAGTTTAAATATCACCCCCGAGACAACTTTACACACCGGTCCTCTGTTCTGCACCGGAGCCTTTTTTAAAACACAGCGGTCGTATTTGTGTAAAGACAAAAACATAAAGCAAGAAAGACAACCATGAGCTGCTGGATGGACTCCATTGTTGTTGTTTCTTCCTCCTCTTCTTCTGTGTTTTTCGCACATCACCCACTTCCTCGTCCCTCCAGTATTATGCCACGCATGCATTCAGGGTAAACCCCACCTGCTCAAGGAGAGTTCAGTAGGCAGTGGAAACGCTTCCATGAAAAATGAGAATTATGCAATACTGGACCAAGCCACACCGTTCCGCTCAGTGGAAACGAGGCTTAAGATAACAGTACCAGAGACCTCAAGGTCTGTGAGGGCTCATACTTCAAAAGCAGGTCTGATAAATAAGAAGGCCCAACACCATTAAGACATTTATAAATGACTAAAATAATCTTAAAATCAATCCTGAAGCCAACAGGGAGCCAATGGAATGATTATAAAACTGGAGTTATTTGTTGTTGTTTTTTAAATGTGGACGAAGAGAAATATTTCAAATTTGACTTGGATTGTTTAATTAGTGCTCAAATGTGTGTGACAAGCCTATTAAACTATACAGTAGTTTGATTAGAAATGGTGCTAATGTACACTGCTCTTGAGACTGGATTGGAAGTTCACCTACTAACAGCACAATGACCCTAAACACTCAGCTAGAGCTACAATTAAATGTTTTAGGTTGAAGCATTTGGCCCCTCATATTCCAGACCTCAAACCACAGGTGTAAAACTCTGATCCCCGTGCCTTAAACCTAAGAATCTGTGGTAAAACGAGAAAAGTGATTGTCTCAGAAGCTCTCCAATCAGTCTCAAAGTCAAGAAGTATGAGTACTTGTACAAGGCCCTGTAAGTATTTGTTGCATTTCTGTTGACTCCTTACATCAGATTGGTGCTACCAGGCATCTCCTGGCATCCTTAGGCCCCGCCTCTATCTTTTGCTCCACACTGCTGTGTGTGCTCTTTAATTATTTCACTATGTATGACAACTGTCAAAAATATGTGTGCATGATTCTAACAATTCATATTTGTATGTCAATACAAGTGTTGTACACACTGCTACTGTCATATACGTGGGTCTGAGAAAATGTGCGGGTTAGGAATGTCTGAGTATGAACCTTAAAACTGCAAGTGGAAAGTCTTTATATAATTCTAATTTCTACAACTTTGAAGTCTTCACTGTTGTGAACACAAATTCAAGATTGTGGGTTTGTGCTAATTAATTAACACAAGCCAACTTCTAATGCTAGCACTAACTTGGCATCAATGGCATGGCCTTAGCTTACAGGCTGTAGCAGTATGTAAATAAAACCAAGAACTGTGTGTTATTTAAAGTTGTAATAAAAAATAATACTGAATACACATGTTGACTGTACTCGTGATGTTTCACGTGAGTTGGTACCTTCACCCAGTCCACTGTCATCAGCCATCTTTGAATTTAAAGCATTTCGCTTTTGGAAAAATCTGTGGTTCTATTACTCCCTCACCCCCCCCCCCCCCCATGACATTTCTATATTTGCCTACTTGTACACAAAACCCGAATTTGTGTTCTCAGCAGTGAAGACTTTGAAGTTGTAGAAATTAGTTATATTCCCAAGACGTTGCACACCCAGGTTTTAGATTCATACTCATATAAAAACATTCCTAACACACGCAATATCTCAGACTCACCTATATGACAGCAGAATTTTGTGTATCACAGTTTTATTGACATAAAAGAAACGAGTGGTTAAAATCATGCACACATCTTTTAGACAGTTGTCTTACTCCATAACTACAGCTAATAAAACTGTGCTCAATCAGGGAAATGAACAAACAGTTTGTTTCCATCTGGTCTTTATCTTTTAATGTTAAAGACCTGTGGACACAGTGGGACAGGCTCAGTAACTCTATCTGGCTGCTGGATGGCAGTGTTGTGTCTAACACACGCGTGTTTACTGGTTTGTTGTTCCTTTCTGGTCCTCGCTGGTCTCTGATCTGGACTGACCTGAGATCTACTTGTTTTACTGCAACACAGTCCATTAAGCCAATTAGAGGGTGGCCTCTGACCCCTGGAGAAGGAGAGCATGATTCTTTGGGAAGGCACTTTCTGTCATTCAGCCACAAGACAAACATCTAAGTGTCCACATAGCAATCTCTCACCTACTAATCTGTTTTTGCACAGCCGCTTCTACCTTTTAGATCACTTCACCTGCTTGCAAGGTAAATGTTAAAACCCACACACTCTGTGTTTCTGACCATATAAATGTCTGCATTGACTTTATTTCATTTTAGTAACTTTATTTGTGGCTTACCCCTAAAAATGGCGTTTTGCCACATTAGAACCAGGCTTTGGTCCCTATAAAGCTTATCAGTCTTCTGATGGACCAATAGCCAACATTAACAAGTGCAAAAACGCACACACACAGTCATTAAAGAGTAACTAAACCCCAAAACAACTTTTTTTTGCTTCTAAACTGTATAAATGGGTCTTTACCAATGCAGGCTTTCAGTTTCTGGGGATATATTTACATTTTGGTGTAAACTTGTTTAATTCTACACTTTTTGGTCTAAAACGTCTTAGTGCTGCCCTCTTAGGGTTGAACTGTGGCTACTGCATTTGAATTTTGTGATTGGTGGAGAGCGGTACATCTCTACGTCCCAGGCATTGCCTATGTCACAGCAGCCATGGTCTCACAGACACGCCCCGTGGGTTTGGGTATAAAACTATCAGACATACCCCCCCGTGGCGAGTTTGGAGTTGGATTGCGTTTTTCAGGTTACCATTATTATCACATTAGCACTTAGTTAGCATAGCTAACATACTGTTTGAACGTTAGCCTATGTTAGCATTACCACTCAGAGACTGGTCTCCTCCTGTCTCCCTCTCCCTCAGCAGCAGCACCCGCCTCGGCCAGCGCTGACTCAGCGCCCTGAGCCAGCGGCTTGAATTGATACGGCTCACGGCCGCTGAGCTCCATAAAGCCTCCCTCTACTCTATCTCCGGTGACGGCGGAGGAGATCCGCTGGTTCAGGGCGCCGAGCCAGCGCCGCCTGAGCTCGGTGCTGCTGAGGCCGAGGGAGACAGGAGGAGTCCGGTCTCTGAGTGGTGATGCTAACATAGGCTAACGTTCAAAACAGATGAATGTTGATCAGATCGATCAGTCGCAAAACTGCCAACGTCGCTTTGGTCACTGTCCATGTTTCAGTGTCACATTAAGCGAGCTGTCCTTGTCCTCCTGAACACACACCCACGTTCCCCCCTCCGCTCATCCTCCAAACTTGGCCATACCCCTCCGCTCTTCCTGGCACCGCCCACTTTGTAGAATTGTTTTAATGTTGTCTGGGGACAGGGTTTTTCAGGGGGTTCGGTTACACTTTAAGGCCTCATACCAGCCAGTTTTTCATGAACACATTTCTAGGAACTATTTGTTTTAAGAATTCAAATGGAAGACAGCAGAAGCTGAAGTGGGTTGTGTCTCTCGTGCCATTCGTAACACAAATTGACTTCCATTTAACTGGAAAGCACAGTAAGCACAACTGTCCACACACAAGAGACAATGGAAAACAGTCACTGCTCCACTTGAGTTTGTCAGTGTGAGTGCAACTTAATGAAGTGACAGAGAGGGTCTTGGCCAGACTCAAACATATCTGCTCAGATGGAGAGGAGGTAGGAATGAGAGCCTTGTGGCAGACAGGAAAGAGAAAAGAAACTGGAGAAAATGAAAAGAAGATGCAACATGATTTTTTGCAAAAAACACAGAGAAAGAGCAGAAGAGGAGGGGCATGGGAGGCCCTGGATCAGTTGCTGTTGCTCCTTCCTCCTCCCTGCTTGAGACCGCAGAGCCTAAGCTGCCTGATGTGGATCTGAGCAAGTCATTAAGGCAACGGTCCTCACCCCTGGGGCTGTGCAGGCACCAGTCAGTCTGAATCTGAAGTGCATCTATGTGTGTGTATGAGTGTGTATGTGTCTGCTCTTCATGGGTTTCATTTCTGCTAGAAGTTCACTCTGTTAATACTTTTGTTTTTAAATCATTTATGGCAGTTCTGTTCATTTGAAGTGCCTAGAAAATCCCCACTTTAAAATACCTTCCTTCCTTGTATATAACGACAGATGTCTTTATGTTTAATACATTTATGCAAGACCTTAAATAAATTTTTACCTATTATGAGTGTTTGCATAAATGTTCAGAAAGTATTCCAGATTTCCTGTTTGTACACTTCTAAAATTATTTTTGTTTTGGGTGATGAGAAAAGATTTAGGGTTAGATGGTGGTACAGATGTTAGCACTGTTGCCTTTTAGCAGGAAGGACCTAAGTCTGATCCCCTGCCCGGAGCCTTTCTGCATGGGGTTCTTTCATTGCATGTAGGGGTTATCACTGGGTACTCCTACTTCCTCTCACAGGCCAAAATCACCTGTGTTAGGTTCATTGATTTCTCTAAATGTCCATTAGTTTCAAGTCTGTGTGTTTGTGCATGGTTGTTTGTCCTGTGTGTCCCTGTGATGGACTGGTGAGCTGTACAGGGTGTTCCCCACCTCTCGCCCATTGATCGCTGGATAAACAGTCAGATAAGTGGTCGGATGAGCAGGTAATGGATAAACAGATGAAAAACAAAAAGGTTTGTGCTTTTAATAAGTTAACCTAAAGTAACTGTGGAGCTGTGTTATTGTTTAGACGCAAAACCTAAAAAGGAATGTACAGCAGGTCACTGAATTAATAGACAAAGTTTTGACCAAATTCATCCAATGGCAAACAATAAAGGGAAAAGCTTCTTTTCAGTAGAGCTGTTCTTATTTATGTTTTCATGCTTTAAATGTCAGATAAAGAGATTTATCTGACATTAAAACATGTTTTTAATTTTACATACTAATATCTGCAAGGTTTTACTTTTTTTTTTTGAAAGTCCTTCTAGGGGGAATTTTCCAACTATTTACTACCTGTTCAATTTGCTCATGAACATTATAAATGCCATATAGAGCTCTGTTTAAAGACGGTACTCAGTTCAAATTCATCAAAACACAGCATCCTTTAGTCGATGTTTTTTTAAACATAATTGTTCCACCTGAACGTAATCGTTTGATCTTGTAGCTACATTACTGATGAATAGCACAGTCTCTAGCTGTCTGTTTTATTTTAACACACAGAAATTGTCCTTCGGTCTAAAAATACTTCAGAAGTTATTAGTCTTTTTTATTTAAGTATAAAGACTTGGGAACAAGATTTTGTTGCCCAGCTGAATCCAGGCAACACTTTTGATATAATTTAATTATAACCATTCTGTCCTGACTGAGAAGCAAGACTGACAAGGAAAATGTAAGTACATTTCTATCTGCCTATTTCACCATGGGTATGCTCAATATAAGTAGATCTAATGAAGGCATGTTGTTTCAGCAGCTCCTTTCCCTCAGAGCTAGGAAGAAAAAAAAACTTTAAAAACACTAACACATTCAAAATTCTCCAAAGAGAGATGTCGTCCGATAAAGACTCCATTTAATTTACAGGTCAGACGTACTACACTGATGGTTCAGCAGGATGGTCCCATCCATGTCTCCCAGCTGAACACACAAGATGGATGGACTAAAACTGGAAAGCCGAAGAGTCACCATTCCTCCCACTTTGTTCTGGACAGCAGACAGCAGGAAGCAGGCACTCGACCCAGAGTGCCTTAACACAGGGCAGAGACCCCTGCAGTGCTCTGGGTGGATGGTTGGGGCCTCAGACTGCTGACAGGAGCTACTGTTGCAGCAGACACACTCCACCTGTTGGATGTTGGTGACTGAACTACTTTATTTTAGTCAAGGCTGGCTGCTCCTGCTGAACCTGAACATGCAGCCCCGGGTTCTGCTCTGAAGGAGTCATCGCTCAGTCCATTCTACATATCATGGCTGCTTTCAGAGGAAGTTTACTGATGGGTGACATGAGATAGATGATGTTTGGTCTAAAATGAACCGTTTCACACAAAATACAGATATGGACTACAATATCACAGCTCTGTTGTGTCTATGACGACAGGCTCCAACAACACATGTTGGCCTCATTTGTTACCACACAATCCACCCTGCTGACACACTGACTGCTGACAGATCTGTGTCACTGAAGCTGCCAATTGTTGGAGGTTTGCTGATTGCTGCTCTGTTTAAGTGTCCCCTGGAAGCAGACTGGGAATTTTAGGATGCAGGATTGCTTGACGTTTTCATTCGGACATCGTTAAACTATGCAGCAGTGCTCTCTGTAGGTTGTTACTGTCCAGAGGACTTTGGGACATCTCAGGAAGTGACTTTCACTTTCCCCACCTTTAAGTGAGGGACTTTGAGCACAGTATTATCATCAGTTAGATTGGGTGTTAAGAAGAAATCAGACCAGTCCCAGTAAGAATCATTTGGGGATTTTTGTTTTCTCATCCTGGGATCTAAATATTTCCATAGGAACATGTTTCTTTCCTACATGTCATCCATTGGAAATGTACAAACCCACATCATGGAGGTGAATTTCATTATTATTTAGTTTTTTTTGTCTTTTTTCATGGGGAATGACAGCATGAAACAGCAATGACATACCATTATTATTAAATTGTAAAAAATGAACCTCATTTTGAATTGTTTAATTTTTGAGAGATGTCTGTCTCTTTTCAACAAACTACTTGTTTGAATCAAAATAATCTTGAATCTAAATCTGCCGAGAGAAGAATTAATTTTGGGCTTAGCTACTGTACATATGTACACACATCCTCAGTAATATCTGGAGAAATGTCTTGAAATAGATGTGCCCACGTTACACATTGACCACACACTAATTGTAGCAGTCAGAAAGCTTCTGACATAATTCTGGCAAAATATTTGACCTCTTGGTAGAATCAGTAAAGGCATTTAAACCCAGTGGTTTCCCAGCACAGGCTGCACAGTGACACAGTACCACTGTTGTCTTGCAGCAAAAGGTCTTACTTCATGGAGCCTGCATGTTCTGCATGTGTAGGTATGATATTGCCAACCACATGCTCAACAGTTGCTAACATCTTATGTTAGAAATTATCCAAATGTACTTATTGTGACCGAAGAGCTCTATCTCTGGTATGTTCCATAAAGTTTTGGCCATAAGGCTTTGAACTTGCCCTTTTGGGAAGCTTCAAATTTCATTTGAGCTTGAACGTGATTATTTTTGGAGCAAGGGATTCCCTTTTAGGTTCTATCTGGATACTCTAGCTTTCTCCCACTGTCCAAAAGAATGACTGCCAGGTTAATTGGTCTCAGAGGTTTGTGTATGTGTGTGGGGTTGTTTGTCCTGTGTGTCCCTGTTTTTCCATTGGGATGGACTGGAAACCTGTCCAGGGTGTACCCCACCATTTACCCAATGATCGCTGCAGATGGGCACCACCATTCTGTGGGGTCCTAAAAGATACCCTGGCCAGTGGGATAAATGCAGCAGTACCTTTGGTGTTATCCTGGTAGAAAAAGGAAAAAGCAGACTATCTTCAAGCTTCTGGAATGACCTTCCTTGAGTCAACACCTTAAATTTCTTTTGGCTATCTTTGAAAGGTTCTGACTGTACCAGGAGGGCAATCAGTCTAAACAAAAAGTGTGTTGCTAAGGAATTCTAACTGTATCTGACTGTATTTCTAACTCTGACTCTGTGTGGAACATACACAAATCCACAAGAAATTCAAACTTGGACACTAAGGTCATGTTCTTCAAAGTTGTAACAATTGTGTGTTGTGTAATTTTTTCTTACTAGAACTGCAACAGCTTTATTCCAAAAATTAAGGTTAAGATCACAGTATGTCTGATGTGAACCTTTTGAAGGTAAAGACCTGAATGAGAATGTTCAACAAGTCAAGCCACTTGGTAATGATTCATACAATAATGAGAAACATTAACAATAACAGAGCGGGTCCCTTTCAGAAATGGGACATCTACTCTCTGCTTTCAGTCCATCTGATTGAATGATGCCAACATTGCTCTTCCTCTGTGGAAATTCACACAGCACCCATCCATAATATCATGTCAGAGATCAGAGGATGAACAGTTTTCTTCATTAATACTGAAACTTTCAGGCTTCCGTTCTGAGCGCTGAGGCCAAGAATCAAGCATTCTTAGTTTCCTCCCACAGAGCCAGTAATTCCTCCCATCAACCAGTCATTCTCAAGACGTCAACAAGCTAAAGTCCAACTAACAGAAAAAAAGACCTTTTATGGGAAAACTGTATAAACTAATGGCTTAGTACGTCTCTTTTAGAGGCTATAAGGCATTTTACTGGCGTTCCGACATATTACTTGTGCATCGTATGATATTGTTTGGTGCTGGCTTATTGGGTCCCCATTAGGACTTTATTGTTGACACTTGGGGATCACGGTCATAAGCCTTTTCCAGATTTACAAGCACATGTAGACAAGAGGTGCAAATTCCCATGGACTCCTTCATTGTTTTGATCAGGGAAAATATCTATTCCACTATTCAACAGCATTGGTGCACATTGTTCTTCCTGAATCAGAGATTCAGCAATTGTGGGATTTTCCCTACAACACCCCAGAGTATGCTTTCCCATAAAGATTGAGAAGTGGGATCGTTCAATTCTTGAAAGACACTCTTCAGTCCCCTTTCCTAAAAATTGGGACCCCCATCCCTGTCTACCATACCACTGGTGTTGTCCTCCATGTATGACTGAAGAGATGTTTCTACCAGCCTCACTATGTACAAAGCCTTCAGCATCTCAGACCAAATCTCATCCGCACCTGGCACCCTGCTGTTGGTAGTGACCTAATTGAGGAGATCCTCTCAAAGTTCTTCTTCCACTACCCTACAATGTTCTTATTCTGGGTCTGCCATTCTGTGCCTTGATCCCTGCACAGCTTGCAATGTTCTCTGTTTCCCCTTTTTGAGTTACCACATTTGCTGGTTTCTAATACTTTGCTGAGGCCAAATCTCACTCTATGGCCTTTCCGAATTCCTCCCATGCCAGAGTTTTTGCCTCTGCAACTACAGATGCAGAGATCCTCAACTTCTTTTCTTCTGACTCTTCATAAAACCATTCCACTCAAGTGCTTATCCTCATACCTCTGAGTCTCAGACTAAGTGTGCAACTCTCTGACTTCTGCATACACCACTGTAAATATGTATACATGCTAACCCACAGAACTCCCTTTGGCTTGGCAGAAATGTGATTTACTGAGCTGAGCTCCAATGTCATGTTGGTCATCATTAAATTATTGTAGTTCTTAGTTTCCCAATTTTTTTAGTCTAGTTTCCTTTAACCAGTACTTATTTACTTTTAGTTCAACCATGTATTGGTGAGGTTTTCCTCTTTCACTCACTCTTTCTCTTTCACTCTGTCTCCTTATTCACTGACTGGCTTCCATCAATCACCTGAAAATGGGACTCCTGGAAATCTTTGACTTTCACTTGATAAGTGCTCTGATAGGGAGCTGTCAGTCACACCCTTGGAAGGAAAACAGTAGCCTCCAGCCTTAGTGAGGCCTGGAGAGCTCAACCCTAGTTCTGATGTTTTCCACATTAAATGGTGGCCAAAAAAACTCAAGCAACCAATGTTAGCTTAGGGACTGAATTTGCATTTGAAATAAAGGCTGATGGAGACAAATAGAAAGTACAGTCAGTGTAGTTATCTTGAGGTCTTTGCATTGGATTTACAATCCAGTCCATTTCTGAAGTTTTAGCAATGAGGTTCTATTTTCATGGTTTGGTTCTGGCCATTGCAAGACTAGCAGATTTTGTTTGTGTCGAAACACTGTATGTCCATGGACATCTGCAATCTGTGGTTCCTACACAGTAGCTCTTTGTTACTTTAATAACATTCTTAGATGCAAAGAAATAATGAAATGTTGTGTCAGAAACCTTAATTCCTGGGGGGCAGGAGTTTTAGGTACATCCATGGTCCAATGTGCCTGAAACATATGGCTGAATTATCAGCCGAGCATATAATCAAGTTCTGCAGAATTAAAATGATTTTTCCTTGTGAGCAACCAGATCAAATTATGATGAAGTTTTCATTCACAAATCCGTCTTCATATAAGGCTCCAAGATAAATTTAGCTTCTTTTGTATAAACACTTTTACTACAGAGCAGGCATTTTAAGGTGCAAAATCTGTTTCTTTCTCTGTTGGTGCGCATTACCAAAGCTTCCAGAATTATTCATACCACTGGCAGATTTATGTTATTCCACCAAGCCAGTTTCTGAGAGGAAATGAGACGCGCATATGCTTTTTCATTCACGTTGAGCGGATCCGGTTTTGACCCCATATATGCATCTCTCAAAAGACAAGGAAATAATTGTAAATAATTGTTTTTATTTACATTTAAATATAATTGAAAGGTTTCAAATTACATATATCCTTCTCAGCAATCAACAGATAAATCTGTATTTGTTTATAGCCCCTGAGCAACTTTTTGCATGCTTCCTCTGGTGTTTTAATAATTATCTTTGGAGATAGACTCCAAGTTTTTCAGGTTGTAAGATTCCCTTACCAACACTGTAATCTTTAGTTCCACCCATAGATTCTCTATCAGAATCAAGTTTGTACTCAGACTGGATGCCTAATAATGTTAACGCACTCATATTCAATAAATTAGAAAATGTGTTACGATGAGGCCTGTTTGTCCTGTAGTATCTTCAGAAAATAACTTTTCTGTATTAAAATTATTTTTCATTGATCTGATATAATATTTTAATCTTAAATGTTGTGTTTGCATTAACTGTAACCAGAAAATCATAATTCACAGAATTAAAGGCAGTCTGTGTGGAATTAACCTGTTTAATGTGTTTCACTGAGTGAATTGAGTTACTGAAATAAAATAATTGTTCTATAATATTGTCATTTATTTAACGGGTCTTTACTCCCAGTCAGAAGAAACATGTAGGTCAAATCAAAAGATTGCTCTGCCAAGGGTATGAATAATTTTCGGCCTCCCTGTGGAATATTCTCTACCTAGCAAGATTCTGTGAAGGAAAGTTCAGTAATCATCCAATTCAGTGGTCAGTAATGGCTTTAAATTCCTTCAGGTATTGTTCCTGCTCTCTGAGCGGTCGGGATTTTAAACACAGGATCACCTTCTTTATGTGCTTTGACATGTCTTGAGTGACATTTAGAGAGGTGAGGAGCTCTCAGCCCTCCTCTCTCCATCCTCACAACCCAACATGACTCTGTGACCCAGACACGAACTACGCAGAGACACTGGTTTAGGAGTCTTAAAAAAACTAACTTGATGAAATTCTGTTAGAAATACATAATACTTTATTCTACTGATTTTTGGACATCTGTTGAAAAGAAAATGCTCCTCTGGTTATTTACACTAAGAAAATATACTCCTACAATTATACATGCACTGCAAAAATGTTTGACAATGTGTCTTTCTCTTATTTATTTGAAACTAATTAGATTCAGAAATTAAACCAAACATAATCACTTTAAACTAACATTTAACTCAAACTTCATTCTTTGTAATTGTCATGATGGAACATATCTTACATAATTAAACAATTCACAACTGGTAAATCAGGACATTACATTAATGTACCAGAGTGATGCTTTAGTTCTGACACCCCTGATGTTAGCATCTGACAAACAGAGCTAACTAGCAACCCAGCCAGGTTCTCTGGTAGTGTGACAATTCCGTACATAAGGAAGTAAATCTACATATCAGGACAAGCTCAAAACAATTCAGTGTCTACCAACTAATACTATTATCTTAATTTAACCTCAATTAACCAAAGCTACACAACTGATTCTCTGTCAATATTTACCATAAAGGAAGTCAAACTAAAATCCTGGCCTGAACTGGTCATATTTGGCATACTGTAACTTCATCAGCCTCTCATATGATTGTGGAGGAACTTTGGCCCAATTTTCTTCCAAACATTGCTTTAGTTTAAGATTCGAAGACAGTCATTTCTCAAAGCAGCATTTCAATCAGATAATGGTCTTAACTTTGACTGGGCCATTGTAACCTGTTCTTTTTATCTTCATCCATTTACCAGCTTCAGCACCATCTCCATCAGGTCCTCAGCTTTTATTCTAGGTTGATTTTTGACATTTCACACTAAAAACTCTTAATCTCCAGGGCTCCTTCCTGAACAGTATGATGGCCAGACATTCTCATGATGTTTATACATGATGTTTATAATAGTTAGAACAGATGACGTGGAACCTTTAGGTATATGGAAATTGGCCCCAAGGATGAACCAAACTGGTGGAGGTCCATCATTCTCCTTCTGATCCTTCTGATCTTGACTGATCTCTCTTGATTTTTTATGATGTCACAAAGCAGTGAGTTTGAAGTGTTGCGTTCCTGGCATGTCCTCATTTAACAGTTGATATAAGCTAACCTATCAAGAGCTTACAAAGCCATGACATCATCATTTGGGCTTTCCTAAACTGATTTAAGGAAATTTTGTCATTACATAGGCTAACTATGTAATCTTTCAACTTTGAAGAAAGTCATAAATCTAGTCTCTCTATGACTATGAGGAAAAGATATTTAATATTATTATGGAGTTTCTATGATGTCAGAATTGAAGTCTCCTCCTCCTCCTCCTCCTCCTCCTCCTCCTCCTCCTCCTCCTCCTCCTCCTCCTCCTCCTCCATTTGAGCCGCTGAAATGAAAACGATCAGTCGATGATTGTGTTTAAGAAGATGCCACCACCGGTGTCTCTGTGAGCGCGTCAGGCCTGCTGGTCCACAGTCTGGCCCTTGTGATCTCCTTCCACATCCTGCCCGCAGCCTCCGGGGCTGAAACTGACTGACAAACTCTGGAGCGCCACACAATCAAAAATATCATGGTGAAATGAAGAATTACAGTCATGTTGTTTTATTTTCAACAAAAAAACATTAGTCTTTCAAATGGATGTTAGTGATTATGCAGCAGATAGATAGTAAACAGCAGCTGATTGTCTCCAAATACTGGCCGCATGACTGCATGATTGCATTTCATCTCCCTCCACTCCCTTATGATCATTTATTGCTCTACATCCGTGCGCGGATTGGCTGCCACCGGCATTAAAATTTGATGTGAGCCAGTCAGCCAATGAGAACATTTCGTAGCGTATGAAATATTAATATGTAAGTACCCCACGTCAAGTAATAAGGTCCCAGCGGCGTTTGTAGGGAGAGAAAATCAATGAGCCCATCGGTTTAATTCTTCACTTAAATGTTTGGGGTTTTAGTGTTATTTATGATTAACTGCTCGCGGTATTAATATCTCCTTTGATATAAACCAGTAACAAAAAGAAGCATCAGCGTTCTTTGACATAGGCTAATAGGAATCTCACTTTTTACTGCCAGTTATCTAGAACCAGTCCACTGGATCCCAGGGAGGTTTGGATTGAAAAAAAGACAAAAAACAAAAGGAAGTCCACGCGGAGTGGATCGGTGTTTGCAGCCGTGTCATTCCTCTGAACATGAATAAATAATAGCGTCACATCCGCAGCAATAAGGGAGCCGCGAGGCGCATTAAGAGCCGCTCATTTTTCATCTGCGCACCTTGGATCATTTCAGCCAATTAGACCGTTTTAGAATATAAGGTTATAGATTTCTGATTCAAAAAATTCCTTTAAATATTGTCTTTTTAAAATGCACTATTTTTAGCGTAGTTCTAGTATTTATTTAATGACAGTATAGGCTCATGCTTTTGTTCTTAAACATGAATTTGTAATAATGTATTATCATGCGTATTTTTAACACTGTATTTGATATGAACAACTGTTGTTTTCTATGTAACTTTTATGATTTTATAGCCTATATTGGAAAATGCATCTTTCGAAAATGAGAGTTTATTTCTCAGTGACCTTTATCCTGTATAAATATAAGATATTTAAAAATACAACTTTATTCTCATTCACCCACTGAGGTGGGTTCAGCCTTCTGTGATAGTTATTTCGACACATCTTTTCAGTTCGGCTGCAAAGTTTTAGAAACAATACATTTTCTTTCTTTCTTTCTTTCTTTCTTTCTTTCTTTCTTTCTTTCTTTCTTTCTTTCTTTCTTTCTTTCTTTCTTTCTTTCTTTCTTTCTTTCTTTCTTTCTTTCTTTCTTTCTTTCTTTCTTTCTTTCTTTCTTTCTATTTATTTATGTATTTATTTATGTATTTATTTATTTATTTATTTATTTGTGCTTTGGGAAAACATCTGCGGACAGAAACCTATTGGAGTGGAGCGTCCGTTTGGAATGAGCTCGGTTAAAGAGCTGATCGGAACTTACTGCGGAAACAGAACGTGAGGCCTGAACAATAGAGGGTCAGAAAAGACATTTTGCAGGCTGAGTGTCCGCCAACGAAAAGGAATAAGAAAAGAAAATATGATAAATAGACATAAAAAGATAATCAAAAGAATAGTTTACATTTTAGATAATAAAATGCAGTTAATGGATAATAAAGAGAAAATGTCAGATTCTACATTAATGAGAGGCAAAAGTTTAAATGTTGTGTAATACTGCGTGTGTGTGTGTGTTAAACTGAGGCTCTGAGCATCTCTCTCTCTCTCTCTCTCGCTCTCTCTCTCTCTCTCTCTCTCTCTCTCTCTCTCTCTCTCTCTCTCTCTCGTGTGGAGTTTGCAGGCCCTGCATGGTGGGGTCTTAATGGTGGGGGCTGTCTCCTTGGCAGCTTGATTGATGACCCCGCACAGAGGAGGGTGGGCAGGCCACGGAGCGCACACAGAAAGACGCGCACGGCGCTCCCCGCCGCCAGATAACGAGCAGCAGGTCCAGCAGGAAGCAGCACGCGGGCTATAGAGCCGAGGGAGCGGCTCGTGGAGCACCGAGCGCCATGGATCACATCGGGATCCTGGGGGCGCATCTGCAGCAGCAGGCGCACGTGGAGCCCATCAGCTTCGGCATCGATCAGATCCTCAGCAACGTGGAGCAGAGCTGCATGCTGGGCGCGAGGATGCACGAGCCGGACTATGGACACCCCGCGTACAACAACAACAACAACAACAACCACGCTGGAGGCTTCCCCTGCGGCGGCGCAGGATACAACGGCCCCGCCGGCGGCTCGTGTGGAATGGCGTCGCTCGGGGGAGCGTATCACATGAACATGAGCGTGAACATGAACATGAACGGGACTAACATGAACTCTGCCGGGGTCATCCGCGTCCCCGCGCACCGGCCACTCAGCGGCGGGGGCCCCGCGGTGTCGCCTGCCGCGAGCGGCGGTGTCAGCAACCTGAGCGCTCTCACCTTCCCGTGGATGGAGAGCAACCGGCGCTATACCAAAGACAGGTTCACAGGTAGCCCTTTATTATTATTATTATTATTATTATTATTATTATTATTATTATTATTATTATTATTATTATTATTATTATTATTATAATAGATCTACTGATACATTATTGAACAAACCCATCTAATTAGCCTATAGGCCTTCATGCAACTTGAATTTGTCACAAATAAAAATGAGTGGGATAATATTTGGTTTTACATTTTTATTGTGATTTTAAAGTCTCTAACTTTTACTTGTTTTAGAACATGATCATGCAGCACCGCTCGCTGTTATAGTAGGCCTACTATAAAATGTTTACAGATATTCTATGAACATGATTGGTCAGATAAAATTGATTCGCTGTATTTTACTGAGCTTTCTCTCTGATCCAGTTATTCTTTCTGCGATGCTGTGGCTGCTTTGTTCTGCTCTGTCTAGTTTACATCAGTGAAACTCCCCGATCCACGGTGCTGAGTCTGTCCACAGGGTTTTAATGGCATGACTGTCTGAGAAAATGAGAGCTATTGGCCTAAAGCGGGCTTAAAAGAGCTGATATCTCTGAATAATTAGAAATGAAGAAATGACGTAAAAGTTAATTGGCCAATGTCAGCCAAAACACGGAGAAAATGATCTGTTAGAATTGACCCATTTAGGTGGTGTAATCATTCTTCTGGTTTATATCAACAAAATATGAGAACTGGTTTGGCAGTATAAACAGTCAACTGTAAAAAACAAAACAAAAAAATAGAAACCTTTTAAATTGATATTGATCACATATTCTGCTCAGTTAAAATTCTAAATCATTTCTTCGTACATCTGCGGGTTTTTTTCTCTAAAACCCCTCAAATTAAAATCTATTGATTTGGGGGGTTTCTGCTGATACACTCTTTTATCATATATAGTAGCCTAAATTGTGAATAAATGTCCCATAATAAAAGGTCCAGGTCTTCTGGAAAAACGGCGGAAACCATTTACTCAAAGGATATTTTCTGTTCTTTTAACAGTTAAAATCGGCCATAGACGGAGATTTTGAGGCTTAGGTGTTAAAATCAGTTTCTGTAAATTCTCATCCAGATGTTAGATTTGTACCTAAAATAACGTAGGTTATCCATCCAATATGACCCTTATTTTTACAAAAGATTCTTGATTACAATTTAGATCGTTTTAATTCATTACAACGGAACCCCCTTCCAACATGTCTTTAGTTTTATAGTGCCCCTGTCCTTTTCAGCTCCTGCTGCTACTCCTCTCTGTGTGTTCACCCTGTCTTCTTGCTGTCTTCCTGCATGTCCCTCACTCCTGTCCCCTCCTGGCCCTGTGCAGTCTCCCTCTCACCCCTCACTGTCACACGCCGTGTAGGTCACCCGTACCAGAACCGCACTCCGCCGAAGAAGAAGAAGCCCAGGACGTCGTTCAGTCGGCTGCAGATCTGCGAGCTGGAGAAGCGCTTCCACCGCCAGAAGTACCTGGCGTCGGCCGAGCGCGCCGCGCTCGCCAAGGCTCTGAAGATGACCGACGCTCAGGTTAAAACCTGGTTCCAGAACAGACGCACCAAGTGGAGGTGACTGCTCTTCTCTCTCTCTTCTCTAACATCTGATCCCAACAGCTGTCTCTGTGGAGCAGAGATGTTGTATGCTGTTACCACATCCAAAGGCCTGATCAGGTTGTTCAGAAGGTTTCCCAACCACATTCCCAACAGTCTGGGGCGGTTCGGATTTTCCAATCGTGCCAGCAATTCTGGATGGACCGCGTAAACCAAACAAGAGCAGCCAATTCTGGGATCCTCAGTCTTCAACCCAGTTCTCTTTTTTTTTCTTTTTTTCCGACGACTCCAGCTTTTTCCTGTGGGTCCATTCTTTGAGCTTTTTGGTCCATCTTTAAGATTATTTTTCTCATCTCGTTTTTTTTGTTAAAAGCATATCTAAAAAAAATTCATTACCAGACGGCTGCGTGTATCGCGTTATAGGTTACTGTCCCGCTACACGCCTGCTTTATAACTGCTCTGACGATAAATGACTAAAAATGATTTTTCATATTTTTTATTTATAAAAAAGTATATATATATTTATTTATAAAAGTATATAAAAGTATATTTGATATTAAACTATGTGATATTATATATATATTACATATGTGTGTGTGTATATATATATATATATATATATATATATATATATATATATATATATATATATATTACATATGTGTGTGTGTATATATATATATATATATATATATATATATATATATGTGTGTGTGTGTGTGTGTGTGTGTGTGTGTGTGTGTATGTCTTCTCCCGCAAGGAAAACTGTGGTCATATGACGGTAATAATGGGCCTGCCTATGTAGCCTATGTAGCCTATGTAGCCTATGTAGCCTATGTAGCCTATGTAGCCTATGTAGCCTATGTAGCCTAGCAGGAGGTGGTCACTCTGAGTTGTTCTGGTTTGATCAGTCTTATTTTCTAGGAGTTAAAAAGGGATGGAAGCTAAATACATGCGAGAAGATTGAGAAACAGAAGTTTCAGAAAATGATATGTGTTATGTTTACAATAGGCTAGGTTATTGATCCCCTGCTTTTAGATTGACATTACATTTAGTGGAAAGGTACAACAGGGGAGCTACTGCATAATTATTCCCAATAAATTCCTATTACTTATCAATATGGTTCACTGAAATGTAATGATTTCGGTAGGCCTATATGGGTACGACATGGGAACAGGAAGAAACGAAACACTAATGCTTAGGTTGCGACGATTTGCATGGATGTGCGAAGGCACGAAGAGCACGTCCGTTATTTCTCTAATTCTAAAAAGAAATACAAATAAAATGATCCAATCTCTTGTAGGGTTTAATTTCTTTGCCTATTGTTTTGTAAAGACGTAGTGAAAGCTTGTTTAAGCTATAACTTCCTTCCATTGTTTTGGTTCGGATCTCTGTTTGGGCCGACTCTAATTCTATTCGCGCTGATAGTTCAATATTTTATCTGCATATCTCTGCACAATTAATCAGTAATATCCCACTTGACTACCAAATGAAATATACTAATAAACAAAATGTTTAAGTGTTTTATACACCATGTGGTTTGTACAGGTACGAAATTGAAGTAGAAGGGTATATAGGCTATACCTATAGGGGTAAGAACTGACCTGGAAGCCCTGGATCCAATTAGAGTAAGGACGCTTCTTGTTATGACCAGCATTAATAAAAACAATGAATTCATACATATGATCTGGCAAATTTTTCTTCAAATACACAATGGAAAAATTGTGAACTGTAAAAAAAATAAAATAAAAAAAAATCTATCGATTTAGTTTTTCTTCCTCTTTGTTTTTGTATTATTTTTCTCCAAAAACAGTATAGCTATTCTCATATTATAAACTACAGTAGGCTACAATATGCTGGCTCCAAAGATTTAGAGTGGACTCAGACCTGATCATTTAGGCTGTCTTCTAATACATTTCCAATTGATTGATAATGATGATTCGAAAGAGCAAAAGTGTTATAGGTTTTACAGTGGCACTGCCTGTTTAGTTTAGTAAAAATATTAAGCAAAAAACCCCAAACTTTTATTGGTTATTATGAAGAGGCAAAAAAATGAAGAAATAGGGTTTAGCCTACATTTTAGGATAATTCTTTATCTTTTAATCTTTTAATTTTTAATATATTTTATTCTTTTAATTTTAAATATATTTTATTCTTTTAATTTTAAATATCTTTTAATCCAGAAACTGTGGAACACTTTGCAAGTAAAAAACAGGCTTGATATGTTAAAGTTAATGTCAATAACCCTAGTCAAACAACAACTAACAACAAATCCATCCATCCATCCATCCATCCATCCATCCATCCATCCATCCATCCATCCATCCATCCATCCATCCATCCATCCATCCATCCATCCACCCCCCTGTGTTCCCCAGCTGCAGTCTGCTCTCCCTCACAGACTCTTTGCACTTTCTTTGCAGGCGGCAGACGGCAGAGGAGCGTGAAGCGGAGCGGCAGCAGGCCAACCGGATTCTTATGCAGCTGCAGCAGGAGGCCTTCCAGAAAACCATCAACCAGCCAGTAGTCCCCGACCCACTGTGCCTGCAGAACAGCTCCCTGTATGCCCTGCAGAATCTCCAACCCTGGAGTGAGAATACAGCAAAGATCAGCAGCGTGTCAGCCTGCGAGTAGAACTCCTGCTCCTGGCCTTAGCTGCTCTTCTCCTGTAGGATCAAGTGACTGCTGCAGTGTGGAGGAGCTGGCCGATGCCTGCTGAGGAGGTGTAGGACACTGTTTCATGGCCTTCTATCTCACAGACACTGGTGTTGTTGTTGATGGGCTCTCTCAGCACTACTCCCATCAAATGGGGCCTGCACAGTGACATGTTATATTATTATTAATATTCTTTACATATTAGGGACTTTTAAAAAGATATTTTTATAAAAGTTTATATGACTGGCTGAAGAGTAATCTGAGTATTTGTCAGCCTTGTTAATGGACTGTTTAATCAACTGCAGAGTAACAAAGCACTTGTTTCAACTCTCTTTTAGAAAGAAAGGGATAAAATGAGACGAATCACCGCTATAGTATGAAGAGATTTTCCATCGAAATGAATGACACATTCAATTTACGTCTGAATTAAAAACTCCAGCATGGAAATGATGTCACATTATCCTTAAACATGTTCTATGAAGGCTTCAGCTGTGCTGTGTCCCCTAGGCAGCTAATGACTTCAAGCAACATAAAGCGTGTTATACAGTCAGGCGATGCAGATAGCTTTTATGCATGCAGCAGCCATATTGGAGTTACAGGTCGGGTTTTAGGTCAGAAGAATCACCTGAAACCTGCACCAAGGTCAGCATTTTGACCTTGAAAATTAGAGGTTCCCCTCAACCCTGACCTAAAAATCCAACAGGGCTACAGTGCTTCTACAACACAGTGATAGACTCAGAAAGAAACTGTGCGTTTGTATTTCTTACAGTTGCACATTAAATCTATCTCCATGTCAGTATTGTACAGCCTTTCTGGAATCTTACAGCACTGGTTCATTTAAAAAAAAGCTTGGAAATATTAGTAGCCTTATAGCTAAGAGCAGTAGCTTAATCTCGCTACTTTGCTAAACTTCAACTGGAGCACAGTTACACAGGATGTGACCTCATTCCCTGATGTGAGTTTCTGCCACCAAGGTAACGGGAACTTGAATATGTCTTGGATATCTTGGACTTTCCAAATCACAATGCCAACTTCAGGGGGATTCCAGTTGATTTACTGAAACATGAATATTCAGACTTCCATGAACAAATGGGACACATCATGAAAAAATGAACACAAAATCTAAATGGTAGAAATGTAATATATTGCACTTTGGGTAAAAAATGCATTTAATGGTAGGTTATTACATTTTACAGTTTTTTTTTTCCGTGTTAGCATTCTGGTATGTTTTGTGTGTGTGTGTGTTCACGCCTGTTTATCTGAATCATTTGGTAGACACAGAGCTGTGAAACAGTATTTCCTCCATACAGGATTTTTGGTCATCAAACACATTTTCATTTGAGATCCTGAATAAAGGGCAGCTTTTAAATTATGATTTTGAAACTTTTCCAAACCAACAATGTGAGAAGAACAACAACAAAAATAACCCCCTTGTTAAATTATGACATAACTTCGATTAAGCTCATTTTTTTTAAACGTCTCATTACTGAGAGACCTCTGGAATCAAGAAATCACTTACAGTGGGGAAAATACATATTGCTAAGCTACAAGCAGTGAAGCTTTGAGATACTGATTACACCACCAATTTGTTAAGTTTTCCCACACAGAATAGAGAAGTCTGTAATTTTCACCGTAAGAAGCCTGCAACTCAACTGTGAGAGACAGAATGTGAAACAAATCTAGGAAATCACATTGTATGATTTTTAAATAATTAATTTGCTTTTTATTGCATGAAATAAGTATTTGATACAGTAGAAAAATACATCTTAATATTTGGCCCAGAAACATTTGTTTCCAATTCCAGAGGTCGGATATTTCCTGCAGTTCTTGACCAGGCCTGCAAACATTACAGCAAGGTTTTGGTCCACTGCTACATACAGATCTTCTCCATAATCTTTCAGGTTTCAGGACTGTTGCTAGGCAACATGGAGTTTCAGCTCTCTCCAAAGATTTTCTATTGGGTCCAGAGGGTGGCTATGCAACTCCTGGACCTTGAGATGCTTCTTATGGAGCCACTTTTTAGTTATCCTGGCTGTGTGTTTCGGGTCATCATCATGCTGGAAGACTCAGCCATGAGCCATCTTCAATGCTCTAACTGCCCCATCCATCCTCTTCTCAATACGATACAGGCGTCCTGTCCACTTTGCAGAAAAGCACCTCCAAAACATTATGCTTCCACCCTCACACTTGGGATGCTGTTCTTGGGATTGTACTCATCCGTCTTCTTCCTCCAAACATGGCGAGTGGAATTTATACCAAAAAGTTCGACTTTGGTCTCATCTGACCTTATGACCTTCTCCCATGGCTTCTCTGGATCGTGCAGATGGTCACTGCCAACCTTCAGACGAGCCAGGACATGTGCTGGCTTCAGCAAGGGAGTACACTGCAGGATTTTAATCCATGACACCACAGTGTGTTACTATGGCAACCTTTGAGACTGTGGTCTCAGCTCTCTTCAGGTCATTAATCAGGTCCTCTGGTGTAGTTCTGGGATAATCATTGATACTCCATAAGGACAGATGTGGCATGGAGCCCCAGTCTGAGGGAGATTGACATTCATCTTGAGTTTCTGCCATTTTCTAACAATTGCACCAACAGTTACCGCCTTCGCACCAAGCTGTTTGCCTATTGTCCTGTAGCCCATTCCAGCCTTGTCCAGGTCTACAATGTTATCTGTGGTGCCCTGAGACAGTTCTTTTGTTCCTGCCCATGGTGGAGAGGTTGAAGTCTGATTTATTAAGTGTTGACAGGTGTGTTCCACACAGCTAACGAGTTCAAATAGGTGCAATTAATACAGGTAATGAGTAGAGGATAGGAGGGCTTCTTAAAGACGAACTAACAGGTCTGTGAGAGCCAGAATTCTTGCTAGTTAGTAGATGATCAAATATGTATTTAATGCAATAAAATGCTAATTACAGTGGGGCAAAAAAGTATTTGGCAGACACTAATTGTGCAAGTTGTCACACTTAAAAAGATGAGAGGTCTGTAATTTTCATCATAGGTACACTTCAACTGTTTGAGACAGAATGTCAAAAATAATCCAGGAAATCACCTTGTATGTTTTTTAAAGAATCTTCTTGTATAATGGTGCAGAAAATAAGTATTTAGTCAATAACAAAAGTTCAACTCAATACTTTTTTATGTAACCTTAGTTGGCAATAACAGATGTCAAACGTTTCTTATAGGTTTTCACCAGGTTTGGACACACTATAGCTGGTATTTTGGCCCATTCCTCCACGCAGATGAGCTGTGATGTTTTGGGGCTGTCGCTGGACAACACAGACTTTACACTCCCTCCACAGATTCTCTATTGGATTGAGGTCTGGAGACTGGCTAGGCCACTCCAGAAACTTGAAATGCTTTTTATGTAGCCACTCCTTCGTTGCCTGAGCAGTGTGTTTCGAATCGTTGTCATGCTGGAAGATCCAGCCACATTTCATCTTCAATGCTCTCACTGATTGAAGGAGGTTTTTGCCCAAAATCTCACGATACATGGCCCCATTCTTCCTTTTGTTATTACAGATCAGTCATCCTGTCCCCTTTGCAGAAAAGTAGCCCCAAAGCATAATGTTTCCATCCCCATGCTTCACAGTGGGTATGGTGTTCTTGGGATGCAACTCAGCATTCTTCCCTCTCCAAACACAGCGAGTGGCGTTTATATCATAGAGTTCTATTTTGGTCTTATCTAACCACATGACATTCTCCCAATCCTCGTCTGTATCATCCGGATGTTCTCTGGCAAACTTTAGATGGACTTGGACATGTGCTGGATTTTACTCCATGATTATGTAGTGATTTACTAATAGTAACTTTTGTTACTGTGGTCCCAGCTCTCTTCAGGTCATTGAGCAGTTCCATCCATGTAGTTCTCGACATTTTCCTCACCGTTCTTAAGATCATGTGTACCCCACAAGGTGAGATCTTGCATGGAGCCCCAGGTCGAGGGAGATTGTCAGTGATCTTGTATTTATTCCATTTACTAATAATTACTCCAACAGTTGATCTTTTCTCACCAAGCTGCTTGCCTATTGTAGATTGGCTCATCTCATTCTTGTACAGGTATACAATCTTGTCCCTGGTGTCCTTAGACAGCTCTCTGGTCTTGGTCTTGGCCATGGTGGAGGTTGGAGTCTGACTGTTTGAAGGTGTGGACAGGTGTCTTTTATACAGATAATCAGTTCATAAAGATGCCATTGATACAGGTAAGGAGTGGACAGCTTCTTAAAGAAGAACTTCTTAAGGAAGTAACAGGTCTGTGAGGGCCAGGATTCTTGCTTGTTTGTAGGCGCTAAATACTTATTTTCTGTACCATTACACACATAAATTCTTTGAAAATCATACAATGTGATTTTCTTTTTTTACATTATGTCTCTCTCAGCTGAGGTCTACCTACAACTAAAAAAATGCAGATCTCTCCATTCTTTGTAAGTGGGGAAACCTGAAAAACCAGCGCCGTATCAAACACTTATTTTCTCCACTGTAAAGACAACCTGTCTAAAAACATGAAGTAGGTTAGAATATATCATAGATGCCCTGATGTAAAGAAATTCAAGAACAGGTGAGATATAAAGTGTTTAACATCTATCAATCTGGGAAGGGATACAGAGAAGCTATGGGACTAGAGAGCCACAGTGAGAAAAATCATTGATTCATGGAGAAAACATGGAACAGTAGAGAACCCTCTCAGGCGTGCAGACCTACCACAATTACTCCAGGGGGTCACCAGCTACGAGATCACAAAATACCCCAGACCAATATGTAAAGCTCCGTAGGCCTCACTGCCTCAGTTAAGGTCAGACTTCATGATTTAACAATAAGAAAGAGAGACTGGACAAAGATGGCCTCCATGGGAGAGTTCCAAGACCAGAACCACTGTTGACCCAAAAAAACATTAAAATTGATTCCCAAGACATTCAGGAACATATTCTGTGGATTGATGAGAAAAAAGTGTAGGTCCCGTTAGATCATGCCTACAGACAAACATTTGAATGAAATGCTGACCCCCCCCCCTTCCCCCTTAATTAGGCTTTTCATGTTAGAGGACCAGAATTAGAACATTTCTGGAAAGAAGAGTGGGGTCAGAATTCCGTCACAGTGACATTAAAGATCAGTTATCATGAACACTTGATGGCAGCTGTTGCTGCCATGGGTGGGAACAACCAACCATAGGGTTTAGGGTGTAATTACTTTTCCACATAAGGCCAGGCTAATTTGGATGTTTGTTTTTTCATTTAATAAATAAAATCCTCATTTGAAAACAGCTTTCTGTATTAACTCAGGTTATTTAATCTAATATTAACATGTATTTGATCCAAAATATTTTACTGGGACAAAAAGTAAAAACTGAAAAAAACTGAAAAAAACTGAAAAGGTGCAAATACTTTTTCACAGCTCTGTTGAACACATACCATTTTATCATGTGTAGTCAAATCAAGGCCAATTTGGTCATGACCTCATTATTTTGACTTGGCTGAATAAACACATAAAAGTGATGATAGAGCCATTCAGCTGAAAATAAACTGTCACAGACAGTCTTCTAAACCCAAGCCTGGTTAAGGTGGACCAATGTATAATGTTTAAATAAAGAAGAGCGACATGTGTTTCCATCTTGTAAACCTTCACAGAAAACATCATGCTTTACTCTGGCTTTGTTTCTCCAGCTGTTCCAGAGCCTCACAAAAGTATTTCTACCCTGTTAACTTTTCCACATATTGTCACGTTACAACAACAAACCCTGATGTACTTTACTGGCATTTTGTATGTGAGTTGAACAGGAAGTAGGTGTGTGGGGCATGTCTCCACAGTGTGGACATCTGGAGACTAAAGCTTTTGCACAACAGCTAAAGTTCAGTCAGACTGGATGGAGAGTTTCCATGAGCATCGATTTTCAAGCACTGCAATAGATTTTAAAGAGAATTTAGGTCTGGACTTTGACTGGGCCATTCTAACACATGAATATACTTTGACTGAAACCTTCCATTGTAGTGGTGGGAATATTCCTATGTAATTAGGATTTAAGTAAATATTCTCTGTCTAGCGAATGTATCTAGGGCGAGATGACAAAGTTAGGGGAAGTAAGGTTATGTTCCTGATGGAGATGTGTCAGATCACCAGAGAGACAGACGCCGGGGCAGCAAGATTACTACGGACATTCAGATCTGGGATGTGCTGGTTTCATGCTTTACTATCAGACTGGCATGAACCGGTTCTCCAGAAGCTGGACATAAAGATTGGAGAAGATGTGCTGCAGAGATAAACAGTGATTGCTGAATTCTATTTAAACTGTTAGTCAGAAAGGTTGGGGAGGGCGATGCATTTGTAATCTCTGTCCCCTCCATGTTCAGGCCAGACATGTTTGTGTCAAATACTTAAACGCCTTCTGGGACTCAGTCTCCTTTTATTATGAAGAATTTTCTTCCATTACAGTAGCTGTGTCAGACACATTGAGTCTCAAGTATTTTGCAGCCGCTCATCGTCCCATCAACTCTCACCAGCTTCCCTGTCCCTGCTGAAGAGAAGCATCCCCACAGCATCATGCTGCCACTGTCTTACTTTACCATGAGTTATGGAGTGTCCAAAATGATGAGTGGTGGAAGTTTCTTGGTGCACAATGTTTTGCATATAGGGCAAAATGTTCAGTCTCAACTGAACAGGTTTACAACTTCCTCTAAGCAATGGCTTTCTTATTGCTACTCTTTCCTAAAGAGCAGATTTGTGGAGTGGACAACTAATAGTCATGTAGTCAACGGAGTCTCTACATCAGATGTTATATTTGTAAATATTACATTTATAAAATCCAAAAGACAAAAAGAAAATTGTCTATGCCCTACAGTTTAAAACAAGAAGAATAAAAAAAACCTACAACTGCTGTTTATTTTTCACAAAACAAAAGTTTGTAATTAATCCCATTTAATGTGTGTATGGGGAGGAATTGGAGTTGGGGGGTCCAGGCTTCTCTTTGACACAGGCAAGTGGGTCCTCACAGAAAAAGGTTGGGAACCACTGGGCTAAACAAGCAAAGGTAAAATCCTACAAACATTTGTTTTAAAATATAAAAATGCTAATTCAGATGAAAACATTTTAGCCCAAGATATCATTAAGCAGCTCTGAAGAGAGAAGTTGAAGTAAAGATCTAGAATATTTGAGCTGTCCATCCCTGCAAGAGAACAAGTTTTGGTGCGAGTAAATGCGCTTTCATTTTTCATGTTAAAAGGCAGTTCTTCTCTTCTATGTTGCTACATGCGTGCTCTGCATGAGGGATTGCTGCAACAAGACAATGCAAGCGACTGTCTACTGTTGCTTACATGCTCATTCAGGAGGAGTGAGTGCTGCAAGCCAGTAACTCAATCTGATAGGTTTCCTTAGAGAGAAAACATTTTCAATTAAACTGACTGCAATGTTTGATGACTAGGATCAATTGGAATGTGAGCAATTGACTTGGAATCTGTCTCTATGAATGGCTTGAATTGACTTTTTTTGTAAAAGGCCTGGACACGATAACTGTTGTGAATTGGCGAGATATACATAAAATGAATTGAATACAAAACCAAAAAAACCTAGTACACACACAGATAAAATGAAAGGGGTTTGCTGCAGCTTTTACAACAGCTTGTGGAAAGTTCCAACCTTGACATGAAAGTGCAATATGTCAACACTGCTGCTCTGTGTGAGATAACAGATTGAACATTTTAAACCTCTTGATGAGAAGCTGTCTGTTTGTTTCTCTTCAGTCTGAATGGATTAGGAAAACATTTAGCCTAGCATCAGTTGTTGGGGAAGACATGACCCTACATGACCGGCAAGAACTAACTGAACTGAGACAAGACTGTGGTTTAAAGCTAAACTTTGCTGATCTACCATTGGTCAGTTTTGGCTAGCTGGCTAAATAACATTACTCCATTTTTCCTCTACATATCTGTGTGAGCTGAACTTTTCCAACCTGACAGCAATGAAAAGTCAAAAAAACAGAGATGGACAGACAGCAACTGTGGAAGAACTTAATTACTGTCTCTCTTCATTTCTTGCCAGGATATCAGCTTTGTGTTCATCCAAACAGGCCCAGGTATCACATCGAGTCAATATAAAGAGAGAGAGAGAGAGAGAGAGAGAGAGAGAGAGAGAGAGAGAGAGAGAGAGAGAGAGAGAGAGAGAGAGAGAGAGAGAGAGAGAGAGAGAGAGAGAGAGAGAGAGAGAGAGAGAGAGAGAGAGAGAGAGAGAGAGAGAGAGACTGGCTTTATAAATTGGCTCATAAAAGGTTAGAAGACATTCTGGATCAGGGGTGCCCAAGTCCGTCCTGCATGTTTGACTTCTTTCCCTGGTTCAGCACACCTGAATCATATGATGGCTCATTAGCAGGCCTCTGCAGAACTTGTTGGACCATTTGAATCAGCTGTGTTGGAGCAGAGACACTTCTGGAGTAGGACACCCCTGTTCTAGATGGTCCAGAACCAAGATCCTTTCAGATGCTTTCTCCTCCTCAGCTCAGAACCACAGGTTTTCTACACGAGACAAGTCTGAGGAATGTGATGACCATGAAACAAGGTTGATTTTCTGTCCATCTAGTTAACTATGCTAATTTTGCCTTTTTTAGGATTATTATACTGCTTCCTTCAAATAAATAAAAAAGTTTCAGTTCTCAAGATAATCACCTTGTTTCAGCCTCATGTCTTATTAACTGAAATTCTTGCTCAGAATATAACTGATGATCATTAAAGGTTTAACTGCTTACAACAGATACACTCTCTCACGAGTAACGATTTTATTTCTTAGGGGAAAAACGTCTATGATTGGATCAAAATGCTTCAGAATCATTGCTGGAATCTGTTAAAAGTCCAGTATAGTGTTTACTAAAGCCAGCTAATTCACCTCAACTTGCTTCTTTATGCCAGCCCTCTTTATTTCCAATTGTTCTGGCTTGTTACTGTCCTCTATTATAATCCTCTGTTCTCTTATCAACCTGGCTGATGGCTTTTTTGTATGAGCTTTTAAAAATAAATATATTTCAGGCGTGGGAGGAGTTTGGAGAGGCCATGGAAAACGACTTCCGTACTGCTTCGAAGCGATTCTGGTCCACCATCCGGCGTCTCAGGGGGGGAAAGCGGTCTGCCATCAACACTGTTTACAGTGGGGATGGTGTGCAGCTGACCTCGACGCGGGACGTTTTGGGTCGGTGGATGGAATACTTCAAAGACCTCCTCAATCCCACCAGCACGCCTTCCAATCTGGAAGCAGGGTTTGGGGACTTGGGGTCGGTCTCTCCAATCTCTGGTGCTGAGGTCACCGAGGTCATTTAAAAGCTCCTCGGTGGCAGGGCTCCGGGGGTGGATGAGATTCGACCGGAGTTCCTCAAGGCTCTGGATGTTGTGGGGCTGTGTTGGTTAACGCGGCTCTGCAATATTGCGTGGACATCGGGGGCAGTTCCCTTGGATTGGCAGACCTGGGTGGTGGTCCCCCTGTTTAAAAAGGGGGACCACAGGGTGTGTTCCAACTACAGGGGGATCACACTTCTGAGCCTCCGTGGTAAGGTCTATTCAGGGGTTCTGGAGAGGAGGGTCCGACAGATAGTCGAACCTCGGATCCAGGAGGAACAATGCGGTTTTCGTCCTGGCCGTGGAACACTGGACCAGCTCTACACCCTCAGCAGGGTCCTAGAGGGTGCGTGGGAGTTCGCCCAACCGGTCTACATGTGTTTTGTGGACTTGGAGAAGGCTTTCGACCGTGTCCCTTGGGGGGCCCTGTGGGGGGTGCTCCGGGAGTATGGGGTACCGGGCCCCTTGATACGGGCTGTTAGGTCCCTGTACGACCGGTGCCAGAGTTTGGTTCGCATTGCCGGCAGTAAGTCGGGCTTGTTTCCAGTGAGAGTTGGACTCTGCCAAGGTTGCCCTTTGTCACCGATCCTGTTCCTAACTTTTATGGACATGATCTCTAGGTGCAGCCAAGGCGTTGAGGGGATCCGTTTTGGTGGCCTCAGGATCGGGTCTCTGGTTTTTGCAGATGACGTGGTCCTGCTGGCTTCATCGGAACGTGATCTACAGCTTTCGATGGAGCGGTTCGCAGCCGAGTGTGAAGCGGCTGGGATGAGAATCCGCACCTCCAAATCCGAGGCCATGGTCTTGAGCCGGAAAAGGGTGGGGTGCCTTCTCCAGGTCGGGGATGGGGTCCTTCCCCAAGTGGAGGAGTTTAAGTATCTGGGGGTCTTGTTCACGAATGAGGGAAAAATGGAGCGGGAGATCAATAGACGGATTGGTGGGGCATCTGCAGTTATGCGGGCGCTTTATCGGTATGTCGTGGTGAAGAGAGAGCTGAGCCGAAAGGCGAAGCTCTCGATTTACTGGTCGATCTACGTTCCTACCCTCATCTATGGTCACGAACTCTGGTGTGGTGACCGAAAGAACGAGATCACGGATACAACCGGCTGAAATGAGTTTCCTCCGCAGAGTGTCTGGGCTCTCCCTTAGAGATAGGGTGAGAAGCTCAGTCATCCGGAGGGGGCTCAGAGTAGAGCCGCTGCTTCTCCACATCGAGAGGAGACAGTTGAGGTGGCTCGGGCATCTGGTCAGGATGCCTCCTGGTCGCCTCCCTGGTGAGGTGTTTCAGGCACGTCTCACCGGGAGGAGGCCCAGGGGAAAGCCCAGGACACGCTGGAGGGACTATGTTTCTCGGCTGGCCTGGGAGCGCCTTGGGGTTCCTCCCGAGGAGCTGGAACAAGTGGCTGGGGAGAGGGAAGTCTGGATCTCTTTGCTTAGGCTGCTGCCCCCGCGACCCCGGATAAGCGGAAGAAAATGGATGGATGGATGGATGGATGGATGGATGGATGGATGGATGGATGGATGGATGGATGGATGGATGGATGGATGGATGGATGGATGGATGGATGGATGGATGGATGGATGGATGGATATTTCGGTGATGTGCTGCACTGAAAATTCAGAATATTCTGTCATGCTATTTACCAAAAATTGTACAATGGTTGAAAAGGAAATATAACTCTTGGCTCTTATTTTTAGCCTCACAATGAAATATATTCAGAGATCAAAGCAGTTGTTTCCCCAGTTTGTCAAAAATAAAGCCTGTTGTTTCTGTAACTGCAATCTCGAGACTTTAAGCCATGTTCTTATTTCTCTAATTTCACATTGCTGTTCTTTTTGGAAATATCCCGGCTGTAATCACTTGCTTACACATGTGTGTGTGCATGTGTGTGAGGATTTCCAGAAGGCTTTAGAGCAGCTTCACTCCACTGGCCCATTGGTGATAGTTCTGAGTGGATGTTGAAATTCTCCTTTAAATTCTTTTTTAGCCTTTCAGAAAGCTGCCCTGGGCAATGTCAGCTTGCTCACATAAACACACACACACACACACACACACACACACACACCTCCTGATGGAGGGACCTTACTTGAGAATTCTTTTAGTGGCACATACAGTCCCAGCTGCCGAGGCTTCCTAATGTCATCATGGCTGCATGGATGTAAACTTGCTACAGGAACCGTAATATACAGGTCACCGTATAATTCCTGCAACCAGGGACTGTCAGTCAGCCTGATGAGTCAGAAGAACCTGAACTGGAGCATGTTCTGATACAATAAGCTTCAAAAACCTAAGCAAGACAATTTCTACAACATATCAGCATGTAAAGAACCCTTATCTGGTCTTAAATATAACCAAAGATAACACTAAAAACAACAAAGTCACCGTTTCAAGAAAACTCAACCAATAACAGAATCACTGAAAAACACCCCATAATCCTATAACTACAGAACCACCGGCATGACAAACCAAGAGAACTGAGCAACAGTTTCAGGAAGCTAGCAGCTGGTCAAAGTAGGGAAGGCATATAGCTGGCAAAAACTCACGGATTAGGTGTGGGTGGTCATAAAGATATCAAAATATGGCTAGTTCTGCATTTATTGTCATGTTGTGGATTTACAAAGACTGACAGAGATAAATAGAGTTTAGTCATGAATAAGCAAAAGAGAACGGGATATCCCTGGAGGAGGCAGAGTGACAGGACCCCAGACTATCACACAGAGGAGACCAAACGGAAGGGCAAGAAAAAACACAACAAATGTGTTTCCACTATCGGAACTCTGGGTAATTTTACTGGAACTTCCCCCTATGCTTGGTCTCCACTTCACCAGGCCGGGCCGACAAGCCGTTTTCGGGGCCATTTCAGGAAACAATGGAGTACCACGCTGGGGGGTATGTACTCGGAATGGCCCGACTGAGTCACTGAGCGGGAGCTGTGGTTAAGTCATACTGATTGGTTGTGATTCAGAGGGAAATCAGCAGACGTCGCCAAACAACCAGCTTTGTAAAAATAAGAAGAGTTACTGGCAAAGCAGTTTGTAACAACAGCAAACAGAAACACAGCAACAATCACTGCTTCTAACGTCGATCTCTTGTTATTTCTGTGGAGGTGACATTACCCACTGCTGATATAGTCGTGATATGCAGCTGTCTTAGCTGATTCCTTAAAGGGTCAATTATGTATGAAGACACGATGGCTGAGAGGAGCGGGCTGACAGATTACCCAATCAGAAAAAGACCTGGTTAAATCACCCTGAAGTTCCGATAGATGGAATGGAAGCTGAACTAGACATTTCAGTTACAAACCAAGGGGAAAAACACTGATCTAAGAGAAAAAATAAAATTCAGAGAACAGCTAACAAACTGATGCTCCCAGTAACTGAACATCCTCCACGTCCTGTTATCAACTTTTTACTTTCTTTACAATAGAAAGTACTTTAATATCAGTTCTCTTGATCCTTCTGTGTCTCTGCTCTGTCTTCTCGAACCCCCAGACGGTCATGGCAGATGGCCGCTCGTACTGAGCCTGGTTCTGATTCTGGTTCTGCTGGAGGTTTCTTTCTGTTAAAGTAGAGTTTTCCCTCTCTCCTGTTGCTACATGCTTGCTCAGTATGAGGGATTGCTGTGAAGTCAACGACACAACGCAGGCGACTGTCTACTGTTGCTACATGCTGGTTCAGGAGGAGAGAATTCTGCAAGTCAATGACTCGACACAATCAACTGGGATTCCTTAAATAGAAAACTTTGAAACTGATTGGAACGTTTGTATGATTGGATTGAAACGACTTTTCTTGTAAAGAGCCTTAAAGACCCACTCCGATGAAAAACATGCATGTTCTTGTGGCATTTTTCTGATGCTAGAGGACATATCTTGAGAAAATTAAGCTCAAAGTTGTATTTCGGAGATTTCTGCCTTCAAATGGCTGTGAATCAGTAGCAGACGTTAAAATGCCGGCTAAAATACACTGGAGTTGTTACGTAGTTACTCTACTGGGCGGAGCCACAAGCTCCTCCTCCTGCTATGCCCCGCTCCGCCCCGCCCGCTCAGGTTCTGAGGAGTAGAGGTAACTCTGGGCAAGTTTGATTCTTTTGAATACCTAGCCACATAGATAAATGAGCCTAACAAAGCGTTATTTCTAAGTTTATATAAACCACCAAAACTTAACTCTAACTTCTTTAATGATTTCAATGACCTTCTTTCTGTAATATGTATCGACTATGACCAAATAATCATCGTGGGGGACTTTAACATTCATACCGACAACCCCCAAGATAGACAAGCAAAAACGTTAGATGATACTCTCCACAACTTCGGACTGATCCAGCATGTCAAACAACCAACACACAATAAAGGACACACTCTGGACTTAATTATCAGCAAAGGTTTAAATATTTCTGACATCTCTGTAATTAATGTTGCATTATCTGACCATTTCTGTATTTTCTTTCAAAGTACCATCTCTGCTAAATTACCCAGCCACAGTAAGACCACTATAAAAAAGCGTTTTCTAGGGGACAGTTCAGTAGAAACCTTTAAACGTATTTATCCTTCCACCACATCCCCCTCATCTCCCAACTCAAACTCAGTTAATAAGTTGGTAGATAATTTCCTTGCGAAAATCTCAGACATCATGGATTCCATTGCTCCAACTAAAGTGAAAGTAGTCTCAGGTAGAAAGAAGTCTCCGTGGACAAGTAATCCACTGGTACGTATCGAAAAAAAGAGAGTGTCGACGAG